>OZ057416.1:111247674-112447674 GCA_964056705.1 Troilus luridus
TCCCGGTGTAAGGCGCTTGCTTATCAAGCTGTTCGAGTTCTCGGTCTAGCTCTGTCGCAATCTTGATAATTAGTTCTCGGAATGAGAGCATTTATGCATAGAGGGCATTCCAGGAGGGAATGTTAACAATGATGAAATATAACACCAACTGAACGATTTTATTGTTCCATATTAATTTTTTTTTATCCATAATGACCTCAATGTCCCATTTGTTGGTAATTTGATTGGACAAGAAGATCGGGCCTGAACCCGTAGTCTTTCATGACAAACTTTATTCCCAGTCAAAACCGCTAGTATCAAACCTATCTTACTCTTCGATTCTCGACAATCTTCTCATCGGCGTCTGAAAAGAAGATGGCCTCCTGATCTTTTAAGTTGACCGAGTATTTTAGATACATCAAGGGAGCGGAGTGGCTCAGTGGTTGAGTACTGAGTTGCCATGCCGGAAATCCTGGTTCAAATCCCGCTGCAGGCAGTTACTTTTATTTAGTCTGTTTGCGGCCGGAGATGGATCATATGGGATCTAGGACCCTCCTGGGGCTCACCCAGCCTCTATAAAATATTATAAAAATAGGGTACCCAAAGTAAGGGGGAAAAACCTGGCGGTTGAGCGTGACCTAGGACAAGTCACCTCCTTGCAGAACCGTTGTCCATGAAACAGTACAGTCTCAACCATATACTGAAGCCCCAGACTCGTTCACGAGTCGTAGTGGTGCAGGTTATTTTAGATACATCAGGTCTATGATGTAAGAACTTCAGGCAGGGAATGATTGTTATTTTTTGTTTTCGGCATCATTATAAAAATCATATGAATGTGAAACTATTGTCGATAGAAGGTGAACATTTTAAGGTATTAAAAAAAAAGCTGGCTAGTAAACCGCCAAAGCAGGCCGGAGGATTCCATCAAGACTCATCTGTCGGATTTGGGTCTGTGTTCTGGTCCCTTTTTTTCGTTATTTTAATCAAATTCAAAATTACTTAACTATTAATCATTTTTCAATTATTTTTTTTACAATAATGCATGTAATTACAGCTTTTCATTTCTGAACTAATCCTTTTTTTATTCTATTTGATTCCCGCTAGCAATACTTTACATTAGCATAAAGACATTGATTTAGCATGTTAAATTGCTATAATGAAGGAATGGAGTAGCTCATTGTGTAGAGCTAGGTCTCGGTTTACTATCCGACTATTGCTGATAAATTATTTAATGTTGTCAGGCAGGGATGTATACTGTTGGATATAGTTACTCTCCTGGGGTTCGCCAAGGTTCTATAAGCTGAGTAACCTTAATTGGGTGAAAATTCTGGTAGTTGAGTGTGATATTTGATAAATCACCTCCCTGGACAACCGTTAGAAATAGTCAAGTCTCCTCCATGTACTGAACCCAAGCCCTTTGGGGGTGGTTTTTTGTAGAGGTACTATTTATTTCGAATGCAGATCCTAACTCTGTTGGTATTCCATTGTTTTTATGGCACTACTTCAGTTTCGCTGTGCATCCACAGTTCTATCATAACAAGTTAGTTTGCTTGTCAAACAGCTTCATGCTAAGTACAAAGAATCAGAGAGAAATGAAACAATAATAGAGAACATAGAGAGAATCGTGTCTCGAATTTGCATTCTCCCATTGAACTAGAAGATAAGAAAGGACAACGGAGTAGGGAAAACAATGAGCTCAATTAGTCGCAGCGCTGCTTTTTAAGGATGTTGGTGTGGGGTGTGCTAACTTTTCTAAGGTCCTCCGCCGCATAGATATTCCCTTCTACGCTCTGCCTCCTTTCCTTAATTCCTCTCCTTCGAGCTACTTGTCCCACTTCTTGAGTTATGCGGTATGAAGTATGAATGAGCAGGGATGGAGATGGGACTTAAGTATTCTTGCGACGAGTTACGGAGTCCTTGCTGAAGCCACCTCAACTTTTTTACGGACATGGTTTTTAAATTTATTCTTTTTAAATATTTTTTTGTAGTCTTAATTAAAACTTTTTGTGTAATTTTATTCTCAATAGATTCCTCAATGCCTGAGAAATATAAAATTTGAATAATTAAAAAATTTTATTTTTGAAAAATCTGTGTGTTTTTTATTGCTAATATTTTATTCCTTAAAGTGGAACTTGCAATTTGTTTATTTTTCTTATATTTTTTAATTGAGTTCTTACCTTTTTCTTGCTTCTCTATTTTTGAACACATTTTAAAATTTGATATTTAATATTTAACTCTGAGCATAATACTACTTCAAATGAACAATGCCATAACTCAAAAAAGCTAATTTTTCAATAGAGGTAATTGAAAATCCCACGTGAGTTAAAAAAATAAAAATTTGAGTATTGGTAAAACAAACCATTGTAATGATGGTATTTAAATTATTTTATTAACTATTAGAAAAAAATTAAAAAGCTTAAAACTTTTTTTTTCAACTTAAATCATTTTTCCCATAAAACTTCAAGTTCAAACATGATACAACTCAAAATATGACTTTACTAAAAAAAAATGTTGAAAAAGGAATATGAGATATGTGGTTCCTAATTAAAAAGCGTCAACCAATGCAATTATTACTGAAGGCTTAACTCAAAATGCCAAACTTTTGAATTGTGTTGTTGTTTTGAAGGAGCGATAAATCTAACACTATCTGAAACGGTTAGATTGACAAATCAATATTTCTAATGTTGGAGATAGCTTGTAGTTAACCATCAAGCCAATTGCTACAAATTAACTAATAGGCCTACATAATGATCGAATATTCTTCATTACTATATTTTTTGAGGAATACTAAAACCGAAACTTTAGGTAAACTTTGGGTTTCTAAGCAGGCGAGCTTAAATTTAGAACTTTTGTAAATACAATATTAGATCTATTTGAAGGAACAATTAATTTTGAGTTGGAAATAATGCAGCATGAGCCGTCTGGGTTTTAATTGAATTGTTTCTAAACTAACAACTAATTACTACAAATAAATAAATTCAACAAATTACAAAACAACACAGGTTTTACCTTAGCATGGGCAGATGTAAATAAAATTAAAAATATTCATTGTTCATTAGAACGGTAAAGAGTAGATATAAATATTTATTTTATGATTGCCTAATTAAAATAAATATTTATTATTGTAATTTTGAAAAGCCAAAATTGGCAGATGTTATATAATAGACATTACTCTTCAATGATGACGGGTTTCTTGAGGTTTTGATAAGTTGAATCGGATTGAAAAACTGATCCTGGGAAATTATATTAAGGTCCTTAATAGGATTGTCCGTTCGGCGGAGCGTACCGCTATTGAGGGGCATCAGTACCACTCCTCAACCGTGAAACATCTCTCTTGATACAGTTATATCAAAACATTTTATTCAAAATACCGTGAAGATACGGAAAATATTAAATTAGGTACAGTCGATAAATAATTGTATCGTAAAAAATTAATAACCAAGATAATGTGCCTAGTGAAACATATGAAAAAGGAGAGAAATTTATTTATCCACCTATATTATTTTAATATAGGTGGATAAATAAATTTCGGGGGCGACCCCGGTAGCTCAAATGGTTAAAGCGTTGCCACGGTGAGGCGGACGACCCGGGTTCGAATCCCGGCCGGGGGCAAATCTTTACTCTTCAAAATAAAAATATTTAAAAATTTAAGCAATGATTAAAAAATTACAAATAATATAATATATTAATTTAATTATGTTATTAATATATATATTGTTATTATTGTTGTATAAGTTGTTTATATATGTTGTTATTATTGTCTTCGCTATAAATTGGCATGCATGAATTAACAGATTTTCTTTTCTTTTTGTATTTGGATCCACACCTGCGAAATAAAACGATGACAGTCAGCAGATTGGCTGGCATTAAAATAAAATACAATGGCATGAGAGGATGATGAAGAACAGTAGCCAGCGGTTTCTCCTCCTGGTGTTCTCAGGGATATGAGTCGTGGCCATCTGTTCTATTAATGAGTTTAGGTGCCCATGTCGTTTTCCTTGGAAACGTTTGTAGTACGTTAGTATGTGTTCTTCAACCGTTGGTATTTTTAAGCCAGTATGCAGAGTTTTGTTGTTGACATACCAAGGTGCTTTTGTGGCAAGTCCCAGTACTTTTTATCAAAACGTTTGTTGTCGTTTTCTATGAGTCTGCATAGCGATGCCATAAATTTGTATTCCATAGGTCCAAAATGGTTTTAGATTTTAATTTTGGGTAATATTTAATATTATTTTTGCAATAAGTTGTTAATTCTTATTGTATTAATTAATTCTTTTTGTCAGTAGCTACGAAGAGATGCCCCTTAGTAAGAACTATCTTACGTAGCGCAGCTGTTGTGCGAGTTGAGAATATACAAGTTCGTAAGGGGCAACGTGGAAAAACTGTATTCGTTTTTTTTTTTGCCGGTGTAAAATTCTCAAGAAATTCCCGTTCCATTTTCTAGAAATTGTCAATGAAACGATAATTTATTCGAAATACCATTAGATAGAAGGTGAATAACTGGTTCAATTAGTTAATAATAGATAATGATTTTTTTTAAATTATAATTACTTTTTTGAATTAAAATTTTTAATTAATTTTATTTTGAAGAGAAAAGATTTGCCCCCAGCCGGGATTCGAAGCTGGATCTCCGCCTCATCACGCACTAACCATTTGAGCCACCGTGGTCGATCCCTACCTATAGGACAAATCTGTTCTCTTCACCGTTCCCATATCCCCCTTGTTCTCGCAATGTTGCGATGTATACACGAGGAAGAGTGTTCATTGAACATTATTCTTAATTTTATGTTCTTTTTGACATACGTCATTATTCAAAATGTTTTAATCATTGCTTTAATTTATAAATATTTTTATTTTGAAGAGAAAAGTAGGGAGCGACCCCGGTGGCCCAAATGGTGAGTGTTGCCACGGTGAGGCGGAGATCCGGGTTCGAATCCCTGCTGGGGGCAAATCTTTTCTTTTAAAAATAAAAATATTTATAAATTAAAGCAATGTTTAAAAAATTATAATAAATTATAAATGTTTAATGTTCTTTGTTTTGTTGTGTTTTATGACAGATACTTTAAAATAAAGAAAATAATGTATTTGTAGTTCTTTTTTGTTTAATATTTTTTCCTTACGATATTGTAGTTAGACGAATATTACTCTAATGATATTATTTAATAGCTTTGTACAGTTAAATAACTCTAACCTAACTCTTGTATAGTTAAATTTGTTTCTGGATTAAATAACTCACTTGTCAACATTGTGCTCTAACAAATAAATATTAGTAGAAGCCTAACTGAGTTAGGGAATAAAGCCATCTCTACGGCCGCGAATCACCGGTGCTCCGCGTTAATCTCCCCCGGGTGCGGAGCTTGTTGCAGTTTTTGGAAGTTAATCTGAGCTCTGTCGGCTGTCGGTTTTTGCCCGAACTCAAAGAGGAGCGCTTGGACTAGTGTGGACGGGTCGTGTAACACGAATCAATGAGCATTGAAGTAGCCAGACGAAAATGTCATACAAATATAAAATCTACTTCTAATAGGATTTTATAAAAAAATTCCAATATTATGAAATGCTCGATGTAAATTATGGAAGGGTGTAATCTATAATAATAAAATATGAAATAAGATTCTTAGAAGGAGATTGGATTTGCGATGAAAATGCCCGCTGATGTGTGTAAAAATAAAATAATAATTTTACTGTCAGGATATCGGGAAACTAAAAAGTAGAAAATAATTTTAAAATAAGAATAAAATTCATTTTATCATAAAATAGCTCGGGGGCTTGATGTTAATTGCTGTAAATATTTTATTGCCTGATATTGGTAAAGATATAGTCACTCTGATCATTTCTTAAAAAGCACCACACGTTTTTTTTAGTATTAAATGGATTTTTCCGTTCATCGATTTGTTCTTAATTTAAACTTATTAATAATCATTTCCTAGGTTTTACTTTTCCGATATCCTAAAAGTAAAATTAACATTTCATTTTTGCACACATTAGCAGGTATTTTCATCGCAAATCCAATATCCTTCCAAGAATCTTACAATTTTTATTCTTATAATTTACATTCTTAGGATTCCATACTATTAAATTTAAATTATTGGAGTGCTGCTACCAGTGGGTAGTGCCTCTACATGTCCTTTCATGTATTTATTTATTCATACAGCCCTTGTACTAGATGTATATATTACAGTTGCACAAATCAATAAAATAATTTTTTTTTTAATTAAAATTATTTTCTACTTTTTAGTTGTTTTTTTCTATCACTGCGTGTTTTTTTTTTTTTTTAAGTTATTATTTATTTATAATGAATTTCTTGCATATAAGTAAATAGTTTACCAAATAAAAGCTCACACTTTTCTTTAATAATAATTAATAATATTAATTAAATATTTTATCTAATTGATATTAAGGTTTTGGATGCAGTGCTAATTCGTGGACGTAAGTTTGTAAACAGCAGTTAAAGGTAGTATAATTTTATATTTACGATAAATGCCCTTATAAAATAGGACTGATCTGCGTTTATAATTTTTCTTTATTTAATAAAAATTATTAGTACTCGATGTTAACTAAAATATTTTCCATACGACATACGGAAGTTAAAAAGATTTTTGAAGTTGGAGGAAGATTTGCGTTAAATTTTTGCAGTGCCCACTCCACTGAGATCTTAGGTCCAACAGTAACTCACGTTTGCCTCTCCCAGAAAACGAGGTGTTCTGTAGTTTTTGTCAAATAATTAATTAAAATCTAAAATAAATTTTCCTTTATTTTCATGGCGTATTAGTATTCGCATTTAATACGATGCCGTTTTGAACCCAGGGTCATTTATTTTTACTCGGAAAATAAATACTGCCTTGCAGTATTTTTGATATAAATACTCAACCGATATCTAATATCTTTAAGAAAAAGGTTTATGTTCAATTACAACGCCGTGACCAGTTTTTAGCTCTTAAAATAGTTTGCGAATAAGGTACTAAAATTATATTATTCCTCAATCCTTTTACATTGATTTAATTTTTTTTATATTATTTATATATTATTTTATTTATATAATAACAATGAGTTAAAGTAAATAAAGATAAGATTATACTAAGGTAGATGATGCGGTGGCCAGGAGGAGATTAGCAGTTGATACTTTGCTTGCCTTGGCAAGGATCTTCTTCGCGTGTCCTATTTTCGCTGCCGATAAATCATCTTCCTTCGACTTTTTAATATCCTCCAGGACTCTCACTGCATAAACATCCTGGCTCATTTATTCTTATCGACAGTCCCAATATAGTTTTCCAACTTTATAAAAAAAAATATATGGAAATTTAAAAACTGTAGGAGTGACGATTGAATCTATATAAAAGGTTATGTACTCACTTCTCGTCTTAGAGGGATAGAAGATATTAAATTCAGATCTATGTGAAAATGGTTTTATAATTTAAAACGAGTCATTGAGCTCATATCGAGGGAAAGTTAAAGTTCCATTAACTCATCCTTCATAACTTATTTATTTGTTTTAGCACAACGTTGACTAGTGAGTTATTTAGTCCAGAAACAAATTTAACTATACAAGAGTTAGGTTAGAGTTATTTAACTGTATAGACCTATTAAATAATATCATTATAGCAATATTCGTCTAATTACAATATCGAAAAGAAAAAATATTAAACAAAAAAGATCTACAAATACATTATTTTTTTCTTTCTAAACAACAAAACAAAAAACATTAAAAATTGTAATTAAAAAAAGTAATTATAATTTTTAAAAAATCATTATCTATTATTCACTAATTGAACCAGTTATTCACCTTCTATCTAATGGTAATTCGAATTAATTTTCATTTTATTGAGAATTTCTAGAAAATGGAACGTGAATTTCTTGAGAATTTTACACCAGTAAAAAATAAATTAATACAAATACTTATTTTATTGCCTTATATTATCAGTGTATCCCTTTCATTAAATTAAGAATTGTAATTTTTTTTTTTTATGAATCAATTAGAAAAAACAATGTATCAACTTTTTCACAAGATAATCTCAGGCCCCAATGCCTGATGATAATTTAAATAAATGATTATTGAGTAAGGAATGTAAACGATTCCAATAGAATAGTACTCCAATCGGCAAAACTTCCTTATTATCTGCGTATGTTATGACCTGATATTTAGGACACGTTCGAGTCATATTAGTGACCGCTAATATTTCTATTATTATGTATATTTTAATATTATATAGTAGTATGTTTATAATGTATTAATATGTTAATCATAGTTTATGTGTTAGTAATATTTGGAGATAGGAATTTTATCCTTCTCCATATGAACAACAAAAATGTACCCCGCTGTGTTGTTGTCCTTGCGTATTTACTATGAAAATATAATATATGAATTTAAGGTTATTATCACCAATAATAAAACTGCTTGTATTAATATAGTATTATCGATTGTTATACAAACTTGATTATTTATTATCAATTAATATAATAATATATAATTATAAAATTTTTATTTATTCTGGGACAAGTCCCTTTAGAATAACAATACAGGTTTCTATGCAGGCAATTATTGTGTCTTAAGAGTATAATGGGATTACATTTAATTAACACAATTATTAACAAATCAGAAAGAATTAATGAGAAAAAATTGCGAATTTCCTCCAGTGATAACATTTCAATAATAAAAAAAAACAGAGCACAACGAATAAACAATTTGAATTTAACTATTTAATAATATCTAACTGGATGAGTGAAGAGTCAATGATATAAATATACTTTTATATAAATAAAACCACACCATTCATTTATCAGTTAGAAAATTTTTATTAGAAATCTGATTATGTTAATTCCGATGTTTGGGAATTAAAAATATATAAGGCGATTGAATATACGGGATTTGAAGGTTGAAAATATTTGTGGAAGAAGGTGCTTCTATTCGTGCGAATTTGCCGGTTGTGAATTCAATAAAAAAACAGATAAACTTATTCCCCACACTATATAGATTAAGGCTATAAAAGAATTCATCAAGTAAATGCAAATGAAAGAAAATACAAAATGAGTAAATAATAGCTATTTATTGTAAAAATAAAAGAGAGAGCAATTACAGAAATATGAATTTGCACATCTAAACCTAATGAAATACAAAAAAAATTATTTAAAAAGTAAATAGAAAATTATGCAAAAGATAATGCAACAAGCTCGTACAATTAATTAGTTTTACAAAAACAAACTTGAAATTAACTATTTAATAAAAAAAAGAATGAGTTTTAAAACAAAAAATATTGATAGTCAGTGAATAAATAAAAATAACCGAGTTCTTGAAAAGTTTGAGGTGAGTTCTTGAAGATGATTAGATGATAATTCGATATGATGAGGAGCAGAAATAACTAAACATCTCTTACCAGTAAGTCCATGGTGAGGTGAAAATAAACAAACAGTTTTACTGCTGAGATTTGAGAAGATGGAGAAGATGAAGAGATGGCGACAAATCAAAGTGTAGAGTAGCGAGTAACAACCTTCTCACACGACAACTGTCTTGAGACTCATCTTGTTTTGTTTTTTCCAACATCACACTACTTAGTATTGTAACATATGTTTTAATTACTATGTGGAAATTAAATTACTATCTGAATTCTATTTATTTTCCGTTTAGCTAATTATATTATTGTAAGAATTATATAAAAAAAAATTATATCTGGTTTTTAATGTAATAAAATATCCGTTTGGAAGAAGAAAAAAAAAATTGCTATTGATACTCGACAATATTGATTATTACCAGAATACATATCAACTGTCATACAGTTTTATGGTATTAATGTTTTTAGTAAAAAAACAAAACATGAAGAGTCTTGGATTCAGTATGTTATAGAGACTTTTTCTAGGTGTGTTTCAAAGACAATGGTTGTGCAAGGATTGATTTGTCCTAGATCAAGGCACCTATTTACAGAGGCTGGGTGAGCCCTAATAGGATCTATAGCTCTCACCATCCGTAGCCTTTAATAAATTAAGTAATCTAACTCAGCCTTATTTGGAACCCGGTACCTTTGGGACGATAACTCAGCACTCAATTGAACCACCCCCACCCTCTAATGTTTTTAGTAAATAATTACTATTTCGCTTAAATATTCCATTAAAATATTGTTGGAATAGCGAAGGGGAGATAATAATTCATTCCCTCTGTGTCCCAGGGCGGTGATAAAGGAAAAACAATCGCTCTTCTGATCTCTCCTTCATTACCTCCTCGTCCTTCGAGATCTGCCTCCCCCCTTACTCCTGGTCCTAAGGAACAGGATATACCTAAAATCGTCCTGAGTAGTCTCCCTTAATACCAACCCACCATTTTTCATCTGATCCTTATCACAATGGCTGGGTTTAGCTGCCTCATCTCCCGCGCTTTCGTCAACAAAAGAACCTCTTGGAATTAGGAAAAGTTATATTTATCAAAAGTGGATTTCGCATCATACATCAACCCTCAGGCTATCGTACGCTTCTAACGTAATCAACATGACTTTTTTTTAAATATTGCTTAGTCTAAATATGATCAAGTAATTTTTTTAGAAGTCAGAAGAAAACAGATTGGAACAGGAAATAAAGGCGAGCTTGGTCTCTCAGAAACGTGTTCCGAAGTAGATCTATAACCCGAAGCCTCAAAATAAGGGTATATAAGACGATACTTTGTCCTGTCGTCATGTATGGTGGACTCTATCCAACAGCAGGAGAAATTATTGAACACTTGGGAGAGAAGGTTCTTAGTACAATATATAATCCAACCAAGGAAGGAAATCGTTTCCACATACAAAAGAATCAAGAACTAAAGGGCCAATATGGAGAACCTGATATAGGTTCTTGTATTAATGAAGCAAGGTTAAGATGGTGCCATGTTCTTCAACTCAAAGTACTTTTCGTTGGGTGGAAATGTCGTTTTTGTGAGTCCGCTTTGCGATGCCGTAAATTTTTAAAGCATATGTCCTTACTGGTTTTAGAAATTTTCTTCCTCTTAAATATCTTTTAGATCCTTTTCGATATAAATATCATAGTTTTATTGACCATTTTATTGGATGAAATAGTGGATCAAAGCTGTTAGTAAATTCCTCCCGACCTGTTGATGATGAGACTAGAGATTAATGACATGAAGCAGCGAGGTACTAAACTCATCAGTTGATAATTAGTTGAGCAAGAGGCAGTCACTCATTGATGCAATCAATCGATCAAATCAGTTGATTAATCTCTTCTAGGCTAAGTCCCAGCTCTAGTATCAGTCTAATAGTGTGTATCTTTGATCTCATAGTTAGCAGGTATTTCATGTCGTTACTTAAATTTACCGTCCTTTTTTTTTTTTTTTTATTCGCCATAATGTTATTCATTTCCAAATATAATTGGATCTGGTTAGGATCAGCAGTTCGTTAAAAAAAGTCACAAGTTATCATAACAGTTTTTCTGATTAAAATCATACTCAGTTATTTTTTGAAACTGTAATTGGAGTGTTACCTATGAGAAGTTTCTTATTAATGATTAGTAAGATAGCACATTTTTAGAAATTTTATTTATTAAAAAATTATAAAATTTTTAAAAAAAGTAGCCAATGGAATTGGGAAACACTTGAAAAAAAAATTAAAATTACCAAAAATACTGATCAGTCAATGTTTCACCAATTCATGCATCATCAGGAAGTATCAAAAAAAAAAAGAAAGAAAAATCACATATGAATATAAACTGCAGTTCATCCCAAATCTACAGATTCATCGATCGCAGACATCAATCTGACTCTAAAACATTTAATAAAACGCCGCATTCATGACTGTTGGCGTGCGATGTGCTGTGTTCGATTTTCATTGGTGTGTATTTCTTTTTGTGTATTGGTGTGTAATCACTGGTTAGTTATATTTTCTATATTTTTGAGGCTTGATGTATTGTTTTTTTAGTTTTCCAATTGCATTCTAATGATGATTTTTTTCCTGAAGAATAAAGCTATCAAATTATTAATCGATAAAAAAAAATAATATTTTTCTATTATATCTAAATAAATTTAGTAGCAATAGCACCTAATATTCCTGTATAGTCGATGGTAGATAATTTCTCTCCGGCGAGAGATGTTTCACAACTAACGAAGTCGTTAGTAATGTTAATATGTTTATATATGATAGTATATACTGTCCCAGAGGCAGGTATCATATTGGCCATTATCCTAACAAAACCATTTGTCTAGCTGAAGTGGCCGATTTGCAATTAGTTCTGGGACAAGATAAATCTACTTCCAGGCTTGTATTTCGTACCTATTAGCTTGTACCTCAGAGTACCTTGCTGTACCTCGTACCTTCTGTAACCAAGCCCACTAATAAGTCGTTGTAAGTCACTTTATTATTCACTAGGCGGGCATCGTAATTCCCCATATTAGCTATCAAGTTTCCTAGCACTGGAGGCAAAATTTATTCATCCAATAAAGTCTTTTAAATACACAATATTCTATTCAATACAATCTTATTATTAAAAAAAATAATTACAAGACCTAGCGAACTAAATATGCCGACTTACGTATACCTAATAATGGATGACTTGAAATTTACTAGTTTAACATAGTTAGCAATACTCGGAAGGTATTGAAAAGACACTGAACAAAAGATCTTTTATCACATACTAAGATATTTATATATTTTTGTTTTGAAGAGAAAATATTTGTCCTGGCCGGTATTCGAACCCGGGTCATCTGCATCTCCGATGCAGTGCTCTAAATCACTGAGCTACCAGGGGTCGTATCCAAGCTAGACAAATCCGTTCTCTTCACCGACCCTATATCCCCGTGTTCTCGCAATTTTCGATATGTATACTCGGGGAAGAATGTTCGTTGAACATTACATTAATTAGTATCTAGTTGACTTTAGTCAATATATTATTTATAATTTATTCTTTTTATTAATTGTTATTATTTTCAAATATTTTTGTTTTGAAGAGAAAAGATTTGCCTTGGCCGGGATTCGAACCCGGGTCGTCTGCAGCTCCTTTGCAGTACTCTGAACCACTGAGCTATCAGGGGTCGTATCCAAGTCAGACAAATATCCGTGTATACATCGCAAAAATTGCGAGAACACGGGATATAGGTTCGGTGAGAGAATGGATTTGCCTTGCTTGGATACGTGCCTTGGTAGCTCAGTGGTTAGAGAACCGCACTAGAGATGCGGGCGATCCGGGTTAATATTTAAAAATAATCATCATCAAAAGACTATAAATAAAAAATAAGATATTTATATATTGTAACGGATCCTCTGTGACAAGTGCTAATAAAAAAAAAGTACTATTATAATTATTTTTAAATATCAAAAATAGTTAGTCCCTTAAGATTTTAATTTAAATTATTTTTTTTTTTATTGAATGATTATATATCTATTTAGCGCTAATACTTATCGCCTAAAAGTGGCAGATTGTAATATCTCAATAAAGTGTATACTTATATATAAAAAAAATAAACTATTTAATCTATTAATAGTCAAATATAGAACCGTGTGAGATTTAAAGATCCCCCTGGGCTCACTCAGCCTAAATATAGTGGGTACCCATATTTGGGGTAAAAACCTTTTATATTTAATCGTAAAGTTTTTTTAAATAGTAATTCTTATTTTTAAAATGTTAATTATAACGAATCTACTAAAAGGATATTTATTGAAAAGTCATCTTAGAAAATTTTCGGGGAATTTAAAAATACATGTACAGCTTTTATAAGCGCTATTTATGGATCGAATTAATTTATTTATTATATATTTATTAACTATTTTATTTATGGTTCTTTTTGATTATTTAAGTATTTTTAAATATTTTGAAGAGAAGATATTAAGTCTTGGCCGGGAATCGAACCCGGGTCGCCCGCGTCTCTAGCGCGGTGCTCTAACCACTGAGCCACAAAGGCTCGCACCCACGCCAGAGAAATCCATTCTCTTCAGCGATCCTTCATCCACGGGGAGTTATTGGAACTATTGGTAGCTCAGTGGTTAGAGAACCGCGCTAGAGACGCGGGCGACCCGGGTTCTAATCCCGGCCAAGGCGTAATCTTTTCTCTTCAAAATAAAAAAAATAAAATATATATATATACTTTTCATTTTATTTAGCTGTTTTTATTATTTTTTTCTGGAAAACTAATGAGCGATGCTTTATTTTACTATGGAATATAGTATATTGATTTATATAATTATCTTGCACATTTTACCAGTATATAGAATTATTAAAATTCTTTTAAAATATTTAACAGAACACTCGGAAATTATATTATATATAGATACAATTATAATAGGTGATATTATAATATCAAAATTTTTAATATAATTTTTATAACATTAAAGTAATTTTTATTACAGATTTAACAGAAATTAAATGTTATGAATATTATTAGATAGTTGTTGGTTTGGATTTAAGTGCAGTGTTAACATTAGGAGGTAGCGGATATAGGTTCGAAGGTGTCAGCCAATCAGGTGCCAGCATTCGCTACAACTAAATTACCCCACCAGTCACCGCTATCTTATTCGCTATTTAATATTCACTCTTCTGTCGGCTCTAGTGGCTCTCGCATCGGTGTCGTCTTTATTTTGTATTTTTAATGGCGAATTAAATATTTTAATTGACGTTTGTGCCGTAAGTGTTATAAGTGTTTTTATTTTAAATTCAGTGCAGTAGTTTAAGCTTTCATAATAAAATAATAGTGATTATAGTCAAGTGAAATAATGATGATAAAAATAATAAAGTGATCAAAATAAAAATTATTAAATTAAAGCAATAACGGTGAAAAATAAATAGTTTATTAATTTGATATTTAAAGTGTAAGTTGAACATTTTAAATTATTTTTAATGCATGGATTACAATTATCTTAACAAAATATTATGATTTCATAGTTTTTATTAATATCTTTCTATTTTTATTAATTCTAACACATATTTTTATCAAAGCACCTTATACTTATACTCCATTATATGATTTTTACTTATATTTTAAATTACTTTCTTCAAGTCCGTTTATATTTTTAAATGTGTAATTCTTATTTTAGTAATTTTCAAAAGTTTAATGCCTATTTAAACTAATTTTTATTAATATTTAGCTTCAAATATATAAAGTTAATTGTTAGTCTTATTTTGATTTTTCCAAAGTATAAATTTAAAATAGCACTGAGTTGCCATGCCGGAATGCCGATGCAGGCAAGACTTTTATTCAGTCTGTTTCCAGCCGGAGATGGCTCATTTAGGATCTAGGACCCTCCTGGGGCTAACCCAGCCTGTATAAAATATTATAAAAATAGGGTACCCAAAATAAGGGGGAAAATCTGGCGGTTGAGCGTGACATAGGACAGTCTCTACCATGTACTGAACCCCAGACCCGTTCACGGGTTGTAGTGGTACAGGTTTTTTTATTTTTTTTATATATAAATTAAAAATATAATTTATCATAATAGTTATTTTCACATCAACAAGTATATAGAAAAATACCTCGATGTAATGTAAAAAAAAATAACATTAATAAAAACATTAGCGTAAAATTATTTGTAATGAATTTGTACCTGGTATCATAAATATAGTTGCTGACAGTTTTGAATGTAGTTGTAACTAAAATGTTGTTTCGAATAAAACTGTGTTACTTACGAAGTATGTTTTAAGATTGGGTAGTATAGCAGTATTCGATTGGTCGTTGCAGTGCTGTAGTACTACCTGTTCTAAAAACTTGTATACTCAAGGTAAGTAATCCTGATTTTATTTGAAATTATATTTTTCCCAACTATTGTCTGTAACATTTCTTTGAAAATATCTTCAAATAATCTTTGAAATTATTGAAAGAACGATAATTCTTTATTATATATGAATAAGATATGTTATGATTATTTTTGTTAGCTACTATATTATTTAATAAAACTAGTCATAAACACTATTTATTTTATTTATAACATATATCTTTTTGTTTCAGACTTCAGCTTGCCCGAAACCAGTACTCTTAGTGATATCTCTCGCAGGGATTAAAGTTCTCAGCCCCGATGGCAAGGTATATTATATTATACTATTATATTTTCAGGATATCTTCTTTTATGTATATTTTTAGGATATCATATTTTAGCTATCGATGAGCTGTTCGAACGATTATGATATTCGCTTAACATCATTTTCCTATCCTATAAGATACATATATTCAAATATTTAAGCATACATAATTGATATGATATTGGATACATTATGTATGAGCTGGAAGTATGTTATGAGGCGGTGTTTGTTGTTCGTGGTCCGGAATACATCCTTCGCCTTATGTCCATCTTCGCATCCTTCCCGGAATAAAAATCTGATCTTATTATCCATTTATTTTTAAAGGATATTTTTTATATTATTCAACTAACTTTAGCTGGAGGTCGGGTTATTTTTAGGTAGTGTTTGATTTTACAATTTTATTTATGTAAGGAATAGGTATTTAAATGATTATAGTATTTAAAAATAAAATAGAATTTGATTACTTTTGGGTGTACTAATAAAAACAGTGACAAAGTAGACTAAAATAGATATCTATTTTTTTTTATTGTCAATAAAAATATGAATGATTTCTATTGATCAAATACTTAAAAAAGTTTGGTTGGAAAATAATTGACTGGATAACTCTAATGATGAATTCAATAGTCAAAGACAGCTCAAAATAAGCAAAACTTATTTTTTATATTGTCCCAACGTTTCGGCCTACGACGTTGGCCATCTTCAGGGCAACCAAATAGTGGGCGCCTAGCCTGCGGTTATCTTGCTTACCTTTGACTGCACCCTCTCACCAATTCTATCCAACATAAAAAAAAGTAGTTAAAAAAAACGTATTTATTTAAATTTACTACTAACATATTGTAACATATTCTTACAATTAAGAATACATCGAGTAAATATAAGGAAAGATATATCATGACACATGATAAAGGCGAGTAGAGAAACTACCTTATGGTAATACTCGAATAACAAATTCAACTTAGGTCATGAGACCATCTTCTTTTCAGAAGCCTCGGAGGATTATCGAGAACTAAAGAAGTAGCTGGGTTTGAAACTAGTAGATTTGAATGGGTATGAAGTTTGTCATGAAAGGACCGGGTTAGAGCCAATTCAAGTAATTTTGAGGGAAAAAAAATTTCAGTCTATCGAGTTTTCGCATTTCCGATGTATATAGATATCTTTATTATTAATATCTTCAAAATAATTCTGCGTAACAACAAAGCAAGACATTTATTTATTCTCTATGCATAATTTTTGGCTTTTCGATATGAAGGATTAATCTCCAGAATTTTTGTCGTTGCAGTTAACTGTTAAAGATTAAGTTAGGCCTACATCCTAACCTTAATATAATCTAGTGCATTATTAATATGACATTAATTATACTACTGATTTAATACAAAATATACTTGTATAGTTTTTAAATACGAATTCTGTTAGGTTTTAAGTTTTATTTAAAAGATAGAATAA
This sequence comes from Troilus luridus, assembly GCA_964056705.1. Taxonomy (NCBI): domain Eukaryota; kingdom Metazoa; phylum Arthropoda; class Insecta; order Hemiptera; family Pentatomidae; genus Troilus; species Troilus luridus. The sequence continues at coordinate 111,265,066 of OZ057416.1, forward strand.
ACCCATTGGAGTGAATTATACTGTCTCTTGATTGATGAGTCTGTTTTGTTTTTTTCTTCATGCCCGAATGATGTTTGAGTTGGCAAAAAGTTGATTGGATAGTTATCGTTAGTATTCTGATAACAGAATATGAACATTTCTATTTGTTAATTTTTGAATGCATTTATATTTATTATTTTATTTTACAATTTGTTTATTTTGAAGAGAAAAGATTTGTCCTGGCCGGGATTCGAACCCGGATCCTCTGCACTCCGGTGCAGTGCTCTAACCATATCAGTGGTCGTATCCAAGCCTCAGTAGATAGACCCCTGCACTAGAGATGCAGACCACCCGGATTCGATTCCCGGCTAGGACAAATCTTTTCTCTTCAAAATAAAAATATTTAAGAATAATAACCTTCAAAAGAACAATAAATTATAAATATTTTATTTTACATTTGAACCTGTGCAGTTCGCATCATGCATTTTTTTTTCTCTTCTTGATTTGCAAGATATGAAGTTTTTGAAATGATCACATGAATAATAACTAAAATAAATATGAAGAAATGATCACAATAGTTTCTGAGCAGGTCTCTAGGCCATTGTATTTTTAATTTTCACAAGTCGGGGTAGCAGGGAATAGGAAAGAGATAAAACAACTGGATGTTGTGTTTATGAATGGTATTCTGTGTATTTGCTGTGAATATATGATTTATAGTGGGAATGCCCAAGTTCTGTATGTTGTGTTTTGAAAAAAACGAGTTGAATAAACAATTTTTCCTACAACTTTGGACTGTGTTGTTTGTATCTTGTGTATATTGGGTGTGTTTTGCTGAATCTTAAAGTTCTGCTCCATATGCTCAAATAGGTTTTAGTACAATGCTATCAATTAGTCGTTGGTTTGTTTATTTAAAGTCACTTTGTGCTCCTATGGCTGATCAGATGATATTAAAGTGGGAGCTCGAAATTTTGACTATCCAGGTTTAATTAGAATAGGAATTTTAACAAGTAACTGAAATCGTGCAGGCTCGGGGCCTCCGTTTAACGTTCATTCTGAAGGACGGCGTAACCTAGTATTTTTTGCTCCCTTTAAAAATCATAGGACTACCTTGCGTGCGAAGTTAGGCTTAGTAGGTTGTAATGCTAACCACTAGTTAGTCGCCCTAGATTAGTCGTTTTTTTCGTAAGTCAAGTGAAGATATAATTGAATAATACATAATAGTGAATGCATTAGTACAGTAAGAGGATTTTTGTGGTTGCATCCAATCCGTCCATCAAACTTAATTCTGAATCTCTAAAAACAAAAAGTATTAGGTATATATCAGACTACCGTACAGGCGATATCCGATACGACGCGACCCAATCTCATCTCTACCTCGATACGACACAAATCGAATAATGGAACAATATCGAGAGGAATAAAGAGGGATAGGTAAGATCGGAGCTAACAGGGTTCGACCAATCAGCTCCTCGTATTGAAAACTAACAAAGTTCCAAGAGCCAATCATCTGGGCCCTTATTTAACTTCCCTTCCGCTATTGGTGGATTTTTATCCCCTCCAATCCCCTCTCCTCTCAAACTCGAATGAAATGGATCCCGGTTCGTTACTCTCCCTATGCGCTTCTGCTCTTATTAGGAATTTATAAACTGATTCCGAAGAAAGAGTAAACATTTGTGGAGTGGGGCAGGGCAAATATTTAGTTTCATGCATACATCTTTCTGCCTAATATTTGCTAAATAATAACAACAAAAAATTGATCATGTTCTGAAAGCATTATTTCGAGAAATATTTTTTTCGTTCTTTCTTTATTTTTGTTTTTGGACTACCGTTTTCATTAGTGAAAGTTGGTACGAATTTGTCAATATTATCGACATGAGTCATTAGTCATGTTACCAACATTATAACACGAGTAACTCGGAACAATTCGGTTGTGATCACATCTATCCAATCGCCAGTGTAATTCAGCAGGGTGTTGTCATCCCCCTGGATCTAGTTTTCGAATTAGTTTACATCCTATAATTTAAAAAAAAATCTATATTAAAATTTACAGCTTTATATCTACAGCTGTAAATTATATATCAATGATATATACTGACAGGTCATTAAGTTAAGTAGAGAAACTACCGTCTGGTAGCACTGAAATGATAGATTTAAGTTCGAAGGTCACGAGCACGTCTTTTTAGACTCCTCGGAGGATTATCGGAAATCGAAAATAAAGCTAGGTTTGAAACTTGTGGGTTTGAGTGGGAATAAAGATTTTCATGAAAAGACTGGTATCGGATTCGGCAACAAATGGGAGACTGTTGTCATTATATATTGCTTTCTTTGTAACAAAGTAAGGAGCATTGAGTATTTTAAGAAGGATTTGGGATTGTAAGGATTGGATACGAGAGGAATTCTTTGGCTTAGTAGATCCCCAAAGCTCTACTCCGTAAACCCAAATAGGTCTTAAAATAGTCATGTATATGAGTCTTTTTAAATTAATTAGAAGTTTAAAGCATTAGGCCCGGCGCACATTGGACCCAGCCCACACACAACCCAGACCATGGGATGGGTCGAGTACCGCATATTGAACCCAGTTGTTGTCACCCAGGTTTCGCGATGCCAGCATTAGAACTCCTGGATTTAGAATCCGAGCCAGAACATGAAGAAGTGTTTGTACTATATTCGTTAGTGGAGAGGAGGAGAAGTAAAAATATCTATTTAGCAGGGAGGAAGACATACGGAGAGTTTAACTTGCTTCAGGAAGTTCCTGATAGTGTTTTTAAAAATAGTTTTTTTTTTTTTTAATTTATTAATTGTTACAATTTTTAAATATTTTTATCTGAAAACAAAGTTGGCAGTTCGAATCCCGCCCCTAGACATATCTTTTCTTTTCAAATAAAAATAGACCATGGAGGATAGATAATCCCCAAGAAAATATTTTTTTTATAAATTTAGAAATAAATGTGCATTTGTGAGTTATCTATTCTTAATTTTACTAGTTATTGGGACAATTTCATTGAAATTATGTATTTTTTCTAATTATAATTGTTATTATTTTGCAGATTTTTAGACTCATAACTTTTTAAAAGTTATGTATAATTGTTTTATCGATGCAGAAAACTTATTTTAAAAGATTGATAATGACATATAGTTCTCGAAACGTTCAAGGAGATATATAAATTAAGAAGTTAAGATGACTGGAGAATGGTTTGTTTGCTAATATATAAAAATCCAATGATTTAAGTCCAGTTTTACATTAATATATAAAAAAAAATTAAAATAGTTTTCGACTCAGCCTTCATCTTGGATCTTATATAGTCGGCATGAAAAGTGTCAAATAGAAAGGAATGGCTCCGAACGATTTCTATTAACTTTTCGAAGTCCTATTGGAAAGCACAATGGTACCTACGCCCAGGAAATCTGTGCGGAGAGGACAAACGTTTCCACGCGTGGATCCCAACAGACTGGGCTAGCCGTGGGCTGGATCCAATGTGCGCCGAGCCTTAGTTCTGTAAGTTTTAAAGTAGCTTGAAACGGCGACCTTTTATAATAAGTTTTAGTTTATTGTAGTTGTAGCTCTTTTTCTTCGTTTTATATTTACTAGTAGTTCACTGTCCATTCGGAGTTTCACGACCTCTTCATTTCACACTTAAGGTGTTTATGGAATACCAAGTATTCATTTAAAAAAGTTTGTTGATGGAACCTAGTTTTAAGTTCCAAGTTTCTACGCCTTATAATAGAACTATCTCCACAAATACTTGGAGAAAAAATGTCTCTTATAAACTACATTGCCGCTATTTAAATTTTTCAACGCACACTCATACCGATTCATACATAGTTATATAATTTAATTTTTATTATATCTTTTATTAGCGACCCGCCCCGACAATTGCACGGTTAGTAAGACATATTATGCCCACATGTTTTGTCTCCCTAATGTATTTTATTATGTAGATATTATAAACATAAAAACAAAACAAAATATTTCTTTATTTACGAATCTATTTTCTTGCGCTTTAAGTTTTAGCAATAATCCATAAGGTACTCATTTAAATTATATGGTATAAAATATAATAATGCGCATTGAATCCTTAAGCTAACTAAAGTATATAAGTTGATAAGGATTAATACTGTACTCACCTAAATAGCTTTCCAAATACCACATTGTACGTGACCAATTTTTTTAGAGGATAAAATGGGTATAGTATGCTTTCTTTAAAATATAGATATCTGCTATCACTGACTTTTTTGTAGATCAATAAAATATTCTACCATGTATTGTTTCGTTATATGACAAAAGCGTTAGGTAGCGCCTTCGATGAAACCTCCCAGGAGGCTATACTTTTTCCAACATTTCCGACAATTATCGTTATATTCCAACCGGTCTACTTCGATAAATTATGTACCTAAACCTTCCTGGTGAATCACCCTATCTGTTGGTGAAAACCGCATGAAAATCCGTTCAGTAGTTATTGAGTTTACCGGGAACAAAGGCGGCTGAGGACTTTGTTTTATAATATGTATAGATGACTGTTTTACTAAATATTTTCATAAAGTAGTAGTTGAAATTTTTTTAAGTATATTTCTCAAAGAGGGGTGGTGTAGCATATTAATGTCTTATAACGCCAGAAGTATTTATCATTTTGAATGAAAAATCGGTGTAACGAATGGTCACATACTTAAATTTCGTCAAGTTTATATTAAATTAAGCTCTAAAATACATTATTGAAATTACTATGTATTAAAGCTATCTATGAAAAAGGTATATGTTGAAGGAAACATATCATCGCTGTCAAAACAATACCGCCTATCTACAACTTTTTATGAAAATGAGTTAGTAACGGTAACGCATTCTACAGGTTGAATTACACACTAAGGAAGGCAGGTATTAAGGTCAGCAACATGGCAGAGTACGATCTATTGATACTTCTCTTCAATAGTTCTGATAAAAATTGTAGAGTCTACATTCGGAGCGTTTTTTTTTCTCTCTCCTGTAAAATCACCCAAAGTGTACATAGTCGGTATTTTTTTGACAGCGACGATATACAATATAAAACACGATTTTACGGAATATTGTGAGATAACTACTTACGATATCTCTTTAGATCGCTATAACACGTGCCTTATATGGATATGAGATTATGTAGGCTGTTCTTTGCACCAAGTATCCTATCAGTAGATTAGAAATATTTATAAAATAGCGTTTCAATTTTTTTTTTCGCATATCAATATTTTTACATATTAGATTTATGGTTCTCGTTTTTCCAAATATATCTTAACATCGATACAAAATTTTGAGAATTGAGCATTTAAAAAAAAATTAAAAATAAAAGGATTCCATTATAACGGTGAAACCAACTATGAAAAAAATTAGTATCACTGAAAATACAATATAAGTTTATTTTTACAATTCTCACTGTGTGGCTCAGTGGTATAGCGGTGAGATGTACCGAAGGTGAAGGGTTCAAATCCCGCTCGCTAGAAAGACTTTTATTTAGTCTGTTGGCAACCGGAGATGGATCCTATGGGATCTACGACTCTTTGCTGCTACTCTGTTGTTAACACTGATACAATGACTACGTCCTAAACTCATTAGTTTAACGACTGTTACTGTATGCATAAAAACTGTTCTTTATTACAGTAACGACCAAAGCTATGATGCCATAAAGATCTGAAGTTAGTGGTGGAACACAGAAGCCAAGATAGCGAGAGACACGGTAATGGTCGTTCCATCTACTCCTGTACAACGGCCGCCTGGAGAACGCGCTGGAAGCACGCGAAGATATTACTCCGAGGGGCTAATGGTGTCATAACTTACTTCTTCCGATGTCATCCCCTTCCTCAGGCTTCTTACTTCTGGAAGGCAGAGAGGTAGGAGCATTATTGCTTAGGGAGGGTTGAGCTTAGCTTTGGAGTGGTTTAAAAATATTGTCTTTATTTTTCCAGTATTATATTTAACTAATTCCAATAAAAGAAATATATCTTTAGAGGATAGCCATATTAAATTACGAGTCTGTGACAGGAAAATAGGTCTTAAATCGAACTACAATGATGATAAAAACATTTTAAAAAGTAATCAATAGAGTACTTTTTAATTTATTTAAATTCCCAAGGCCAATATTTAAAAATCCATTCGTCACGTATTTCTTCTCGTTTCGACCTTGTGGTCAAGTTCTTTCCCGACGTTTCGCTGGCCATACTCCTAGCTTCTTCAGGGGTTAATCTGAGACAAAGTTTCTCAGAATAACCAGGTTTAGTAGGACATTAAGCCCTGAGGAAGCTAGCAGCATGTCTAACGAACCGTCGGCAAAGAATTCGACGACACGGTCGAAAGCGCAAGAAATGAATTATTTTAAAAAATATCCATCAGTATGTACTATCTTACGTCAGCAATATCCGGTTTTGTCATTTGAATGTTGAAAGCTTGATTTATAACCATTATTTTGAATTCAATGAAAACCATATTAATTATTTAAAGATAAATATTTAAAAATTAAAAAAAAAAAGTTGTACGAAGATGGCAAAACCACTTATGTTTGTTGTTTGTAATTATTCCTTATTTTCTATTAATGGCCTATTTTCTTTCGGAAGGTGTAGATGTTTTTTAAAAGGTATCCTCCCTTGATGGATGATTAAATTAAGTAGTTATTGTCCTTTTTGATTAATATATAATTCATAAACTTAGCATAGAAAAACTAACCCAAAACAAATATAAAGTTCAAATATAACAACAGTTAAAATAACATGTTTAAATAATATATTTTGGGGTGACCCCCATTGGTGTTTAATGCCAGTGAGGCGGCCGGAAAAGGGCGCAGGGGCAACCGGACCATTCCTGGGGAAGAAGCTTAGTTCGGGGATCCCAGGAAAATTGTAAATAGTGCAATTATGGTATGAATGTATTATTTTAGTTTTAGGCTTTGTTTTTATTACATTTTCGCATTTATTATGTTTTTTGTATACCGCATGTATGTATTTTTATTACAATTATTTATTTTATTTTTTTTATGGAATTATTGTATACCTACATAGCACTATTACTTATTGCCCACAAATGGTAGATTGTAGTAGTTCAATAAAGTATATCTAAAAAAATAAAAAAAATGATTTTCGGGTATAAATTTATTAGGTATTTTTAGTACCATTTTCGATTTATTTTTTGTAGATGGAAATTACTAAGTATTACAATTATATATAAATGCATTACATATTTTATTCAAAATGAAACCGATTATACTAAAAAAAATGCTTATAAAAATCTTTAAGGAGCCTCTAGTTAAGAGCAACTTCTGTTTTAGCAATTTTAACCAAAATCATGTAAATAAAATAGAGCCAAAACTCAAAACGAAACATTAAATTTTATTAGAATGCAAATGGAAAAAACTACAAGCAGAGCCTTATGTTTCAAATCTAGTGTAAAAAACAAACAATTACCAGTCGACGTTTCGCCTATTCAGGCATTATCAAGACACAAAAAAGTGTAAGACTTATTTGGTGGCAATTATTCGTTATTATAGGGCTATTTGGGCGATTATTCGTTGGGATGTATTGCACTTCTGCTTTAGATGTGATTGATCTTACTCTTTTTTGTGTCTGGATAATGCCTGAATAGGCGAAACGTCGACTGGTAATTGTTTGTTTTTTACACCAGATTTGAAACATAAGGCTCTGCTTGTGGTTTTTTCCATTTGCATTCTAACAAAATCATGTAAGATATAAGCATTAATATAATTAATGTTTTATGTATTTTTAAGTTTTATGTTTTATTTTTTTATCCTATGAGGAAATCTGTGTCCTACGTGAAAATTGCCATTTCTGATTCTGATGTATTGGCCAAAAAGAGAGGTGTTAAAATTTAATATTAAGCTTTATAATTTAATATTAAATATATTATTTTCATTGATATAGCTAAGGCTACACCTACATTGGATCCGGCGCGATTCGATGAGACGTCGCTAGGAAACCAAATGACTGAAATATATCGAGAGCGCCTACATTGGATCCGGCCTTAATCAATCCATATTTATCCGACCAATCCCAGGGATTTAGTCGCTCGTGGAAACGAAATAGTTTATTTATACGAAAGTGCCTACATTGGATCAGTCACGATGTTGTACGATCAAGTGTGATTTTAACAAATCGAAATCATTAGTTTTCAATTCGATAAGCCAGCCGTTAGCATGTGTGCCAACTTAACCTTTATTGTCTAAAATGTTTATTAAAAAATATACATTGTAATTTGATAATTAACTACTATATAAATATCCGTCATAAATCAAAATTAAATATTGTCAATTCTCATTAAAATATTTTATTACTAAACTTCATGATCCATTAAATATAGTAGCGAAGGTTATTTTTCCGTTAAATAAAATTATATCTATCAGAAATGTCCATAAAAAATATACCTACATACAATTTTAATTCGTCAAAGAAAATTGGAAACATTAACTTTTGATAAAATTATCATCTTAATGTTAAATTTATTTTTTAAACATTTAGCAAGGGCTTTTCTGATTTTTTATACTCCTTTGCAAAGATGAACAACAAAATAAACAAAGATTACTCATAGAATTAGTTCAAAAGGAGCCTCCATTGCGGGATCTATGAAATAATAATAACAAACAATAATTTATATATTTTTTTTTTATTGAAAAACAACTAAATTATTAATTTATAGTGAAACAGCAAGACAAAAATATTCTAATATAGCTCATTTTCATAACATTTGGTTCTTTAAATTTATAAAAGATTATTTTTAATATAATTATATTTTACAATAATTAATATAGAAAACAAGAAATAAAAGAATAAAATTAATACCATTATATTCAAAAGGCTAGTTTCATTATAGGTTTGAATAGAATAGATTTACACCAGATTAGTGTAGGCTGTGTGAAATAAAATATGTATTTAACTGATCAAGTTTATCAAATACATTACACCCTCATAATTATCAGAATAGTTTTAGCTTTATTGAATGTATATTACAAATTCATTTTGATATTACATGAGTAGATCATTATCTCATCATCTATAAGTTCAATAAACAGTGATTTTTTTAATGAACGTTCAATACCATTATAACTACATTGAGTATTCTCAAGATTCCAGTTTTAGAAAATTGTTTATTTATAAATTAGCTATGTGAGCATGGAAATAAAGAAATAATTATAAAATGTAAGTTTGATTATTTTCTGTTTGTTCTATTTCTACAATCCTTGATTGTTCTATTCAATCATGTCATATATAAGTTACTGGTATTACTCCTATAAGTCTTTTATTATTGCTGTTATTATCCAATTGATATGAATAAACATTTGTTTCGATTAATATTTTGAACACATTTAAGTAAATATTGTAACAATCTGTCAAATACATATATTTATGCAAACTTTATCTATATCTCTTATAGAGTTATAGTAATTGGAAAGTATAATGTTATGATAATAGCAATTAATTGAGTTTTTAAATTTATAGATTATTATCTGGAATTTACTGTTATTTGTTTTATGGGCAATGAATTGCATGTTGAAAGGAGTTATTGATCTTTTAAAAAATGCTTCAGATTATTAGCATTACCAATTCATTTTATTAACCTAAAAGTCTAGTAGAAATTGAAAGTAGGTACTTATATATTATGATATGGTACCACCACTCTAGTACTCACTGTGTAAAAACCATATAATTACCAGTTTACTTCACATGTGTTTCATAATCATGAAATTCAATGAATTCTATTAAATTCTAAAGTGGTGATACCGTAACAAACAAGTACCTGAAAGTAAAATCAAGAACCTCTTGGTAAAAGTTTTTTAAGAACTTATAGTTATCATATGGGCTAAGGTATAGATTCCCAATAGCATTCTATTTTTTCCTTATATTCATTATGTCCAATGTTCTATCGATGCTCCAATTTAATATTATAAAATGAAAGTTTATTATATTTACATCACTTACACATGCACAATTAAAGGTATGTTGATTGAAGGTCAAAATCAAGTCTCGAATAGTAAGCAATTGATACATTTATTAGCTTATCAATGTTTTCGACCAACATTGCAGGTCTTCATTAGGGCTTATTTACACAAGGTACAAACAAATAATATAATACAAAACATATAGATTAATAGCAGTAATGATACAAATAATACTTAAAAAATATTTAGGTGATAATATAATATAATAATCATCTTATTATAATGATTATATTAATATTTTTACCTAAACATTTTTTAATATGATTTATATCATTTATGAATTATCATATTTTACATTTAATATTTGTATCTTGGTAATTTAAACCTGATGAAGATCTGCAATATTGGCCAAAACATCATGCAAAGATCATCATATATTGAAATTATGTTGTGAAAAATAAAAGAGGACACCAGCATATTGTTAAGGAAGAAAATAAATCATTCATAGAAGAAAATAAATCATTTATTCAATAGCATACATCAGTATTTACTTATAAAATTAAAATAATAAAATTTAGGATACACATTTTTAACAACAATAGTAGAATTAAGTGGAAAAATAAATGAATAACACAATTAAATATTTCGAAATACAAGTTAAGAAGAATTACACACTACAAATTTTATAAATAATAATTGTCGATTAAGATACTAACATATTAATATGATAAAATAATACATAGCAATAATATATAATTTTTAATATTACAATTTGATATAATAATTGAGGTGATTAAGGAAGATCCTCTGAAGATTTAGACTGGAGTGTTTTCAAATATATATTGGCTTAAGATGCCTTGAATATCCACTATACACATATACAGTATTTACTCCCAAATTGTAAGATCTTTCTTGATTATCATTGACATCCATTAAGAAAAGTATACACAGAGGTATAAACCAAATTTCTTCTGATACTTGATATACACAATCCAAAAAACAATATCATCTTCGCCACATATGTTCACTTGTAGGAGTGTCTGCTAACATGAATTTGAATAAAATTGAAATTTGAACAAGGCCACTTCCTCATTGGACAACATATTTCCTTTCTGTTTCTGGAAAAAATAATGTTTTCAGATACACATTGATTTAATAATAAATAAAAATTAATTTAAAGTATTCCATAATAAATCTATTAGGTACCTAACAAAAAGTTGAACTTTGTACATTTGTAGCATTTTTCAAAAGAAGCTAAATATTTATATTTATTATTTCTGTTCAGTCTAACCTTATTTATTTAATCTGAAGCAAATTTATTCTAAATACTACTGTGGAATTGTTCTTCGGTGAAATAGAAATTTAAATTAATACTATTTCTAGTTCCATAATGGATTTTTTCAAATGTAATTGTTTAGTATGGGTGTTATTATTAGTAATCCTAATGTCCACCTGATTTTAATAGTTAATTTACTGGCTAATTGATTCATACTTAATTATATGATATGGGGTTATCTTACAAACAATTATTCTGAATGTATATCAAAGTTTAACAATAGAAATCACTTATCGCTTCAACTATTTTCATTTATTCTCATAAAGAAAGGATGAGAAAGATTAATTAATGGTTCTTGTCACCCTGTGACTCCTACCAAAAATACATATTGCATAAACATATTTCATGACAATTGTTAATGAAGAAAAGTTTAAAACACAATAGTATTTAGAATAAAGTACAGTGATTTTTAGGTGAAACAAATTTTAATATGTTATACTACACACAAACAGTATTATAAAAATAATTAAACTTACCTTGTTCAATGTTTTCACATTAAATCCTTCGAAAAAAGTTAGGAGCCAGTAGAAGATCAATTAAAGATTCAGGATCAAGCAAAAATACAGTAGTAAAGTAAACACTAGTTGAGATTTGATATTACGGGGAGGTTTCAAGTATAACCGCTCGTATTTATGAATTTAATTGCAATCGTTAATTTAAATACAAACCAAATAGATTTAAAAATATCACTAATATTCCATTAATAAATTAACTCATTATATAAAACATGAATATCTAAAAAATAAAAATTCTATTTTATGAAATTGAAAAACTACTAAATTATTTAATTTATAGTCAAACAGCAAGACAAAAATATTCTAATATAGTAATATTAGCTCATTGTTATAACATTTGGATCTTTAAATTTATAAAATTAAGATTATTTATTAATCACTTTTAATGCATTTATATTTTACTATAATATGCATATATAATATAAGAAATAAAAGAATAAAATTAATACTATTTTATTCGGAAGGCAGTGGCTAGTTTATTATCTGATTAACAAGAATAGAATTTAGCCTTATCTGATTCACTATAGGCACTCTGGGAAATTTCAGTCATTTGTTTGCTCACCCCAGCATCGTATGTGATAGAATAAGATCACGTCGCCCCGAATAGGATCCAATGTAGGTGTACCCTAAGTTATATACTCAATATAAATGAAGCTGTTTTAATTTTTTTAAATGTATTTATTGAAATTTACAACTGTATATTGAATGCATGAAGTTAATGTAATAAAAGTTCAATTTAGGTCACGAGGCCATCCTCTTTTCAGACGCCTCGGAGGATTATCGAGAACTGAAGAAGTAGCTAGGTTTGAAACTGGTGGGTTTGTGTGAGAATGAAGTTTGTCAGGAAAAGATTGATATCGGATTCGGGCCAAATCAGCAACAGGCGGGACATTACTTTGTTCCTGACAAAGGCATGAACTATTTGAACTCAAATTTATTTTTGGGGCAATAGTTGTTTGATGCTTTAAATAAAATATGAGTTCGAGTTAATTTCTTGAGGATTAATATCAAATTATAGAAATACTTCATTAACTCAAAATTCTATCCAAATTCATGAGGTCGTTTTATTGACAGCACATATATCCATACGTTGAATTACATGACGTTATTTATTTTATTTTGTTCTTAATCTTACTGACGTACTGATCAATACGTTTCCCTTCTGTATGATATTTCCTTCATACGTTTTCCTGTGGTTTATTTCTGGTCTTCTTGGAACCTTTTACTTTCATCATTAAATATTTTCTCTGCCTTTCCTCCGTCTTTTACAGTGCTCCCTGATATCTTCGACTCCTTTATACCTCTTCGACTTGAGTGATCCATCTACCTCATGTTTTTCTTTTTTTTAGTTCGGAGGAAATCGAAAATCTGTGGAGTTAGTGTACTTTTTTTATTATCCTAGATTTTATTTTTATTTTTTATTACAAAATGTGATTAGTGGAAAATTCATCTTTTTCTTATTGCACAATAAATTCTTTCTTCTTCTGTACCAAATTTTCAAGAAGACCTTAGTAGTACAGACATAGAGTTTCATCGTAATCACTTCCCCTCACTACCCTTGTTATAGGAACAGTATATTTTCTAACATATCCTGACCTGAGATCTATCAAGAGTTTTAGCGATACGGGTTTGTAATCATTATATTATAAAAATAGTTATAATAATATTATTATCAATCGAATTTTCGGTTATAATAATAATAAGCCTATTGAGAATTCATTATAATTACTACTGTTGTTAAAGAGTTCAATACCGGGTCTATTAGACAAATTATTGCTTCTGTTATCAGCACAGAATTGAACCTCGTGAGGACTGCAGAACCTCCAGGGTTTCACTCATCCTCTTAAAGTGGGTAACCTTGATATAGGGAAAATCTTGGTGATTCACAGTGATCTCAGAGTAGAGTGCAGTTCATATTTTTCAAATTTAACCTGAAATTCTATCAAACGTATTATAAATTATATTATAATTTATTATAAATCATTTGGAATTGATTCTGTAAAATAACACCCTGACCGTTTTGAATTTATTTATTTTTAATTTCTTGTATTTCATTTGTTATTAATTGATAAATATTAATATATATCTTACATATGTTATTAATATATTTTCTTTTCAAATAAAAATATTTTTTTAAAAATTTTTTGTTTATTTTCCCAATTTTCAATAAGACCTTTGTTATTCAGACAAAAAGTATCAGCGCCGTAATGTCCTTCTTGTTTAATAGATGTTTTTAGTGATGAAATATTGAGTTCCAGGGCATGGAATTTTTGTTAATTGGAAAACTGATTCCATTTTATTAGCTCTAAATGTTAATTTTTTTTACCTAAAGTTTTCCAACCTATCCTTTTATAGTGAATACTATAAATGCAATAATACACATATGGTACATTATAAATAATTTTAGGTATTATTAGTTTCATTATTGGACTTAATGCAGCTAAAAGCACTCCAAGGCTAAAGTTCTTCTCCAAAGCTCCCTCGAAACATCGTTTCAGGCTCACGAAGGAGAACTTACTAAGAAAGTGGCTGTTTACCTCGCGGCGTCTGTCGTAATTTATTTCCGGCTGTAGGGGCGTAAGTACTTAGAACTTTATTTTATTATTTTTGAAGGTAATAATTATTTTTAGTGTAATAATAATTAAATTTAGACCGGGGGAACTCAGTGTGTAGAGTGTTGTGTAACTTTGCCGAAGGTTGCGGATTCAAATCCTGCTGTGGCAGGTTAATTCTTTAATCTTTTAATAACCGCGGATAAACCTATGGGATCTGCAGACCCTCCTAGTACTCCCCTGGCCTCTCTATAATGGTATCCTCACAGACAGAAATCGAAGAACCAACAAATTCAAAGTTAGAAATAAGTTACATGTTGAGCATGGAAGCAAGTGTTAATTGGACTATTTAGGATTTTAAATAGGATATCTCCATCAAGGTATGAAGATGAGTCTGGAAAAATGGAAAAAAAAAAACGAAATTCAAGAGAAAATAAAGGCGCAATTATAACCGGGAAATGCTTGTTATTATTCGGTCACATTACTAAGCTCCTGTATTTTGTCCCGAAGCCTAAAAATCATAATTTATAAAACAATCATCCTTCCAACTCTTCTTTACGGATGTGAAACGTGGCTGCTATCGCTGAAGGATGAAGAAGTCTTCAGGTATTAGTAGGTGTTGCGTAGAATATTCGCTCCAAAAATGGATGAGACCACTAGAGAATTTAGGAGATTTTATAAAACGGAATCCAGTAAATATTATTCAATTGATAGCGTCACGTAGATTAAGATGGGCATGTAAAGAACGGATTCCTATATTGTTGATAAGGGCTGTGCCGGACCAGGGAGCGTCTGAGGGCTAGACCGAGACGTAGGTGGGAGGATTGCGTCATGAGTGAGTTCATAGTTTTTGCATTTTAATTAAGTTGTAATATAAGCAAGAGCTCCGTCTGAAGTCAATGTCTGGCTTACTTCTTTGTTTATTATGACAATTAAACCTAAAAAATTTATTTAGGAAAGAAATTCGTTGACTGGTAGATACTATAATAGGATGTAAATAGTTGGGGTGCAGTAAAAAAAACACAGCAAATAAGTTGAACCTTATTATATTATATATGTGCCGACGTTTCGACCTACTGTAAGGGTCATCTTCAGGGCTATGAGAAAATAGATAAAAACAGAATAGACTGTAAAAATGCATAAGATAGAGATACAGAAAAGATAATAAAATATAGAGATATAATATATACACTCAACAGCAAAAAAAACCGGACACTTCATATTTTTTGTATTAAAAGCTAATTTTCAGCAATGTTTTTGTTTTTGTGGGTATTCTAGTTATTACAGAGAATGTAGGGCCTAAGTCCATTGAACTAATCCCTTCAGGATTAGTAAACAATTAGATAAAACTCAGATTTGATCTATTTGTCTTGAAGTTGATTTACCTGTCTGACCTATTCTAAACTGTAAGTAGTTTTTAGCACATTTAAACATCTTTAATGTATTTACCAAGCCTTTTCTGTGATTAATAGACATGTTTTTTTTTATTTTGGTCCAGAATAATGGTTCTTTCAAATGTTGACACAGCCCGAGCTGATGCCTTGGCCAGAGAAGGCCGGAGCTTGGGGTAGCGAAGTCTACCATTCACGATGCACTCCGGCGTTTATTTAATTCTTACCATCAATTAAAAAGATTAATATACATATGTATTTAACGAAATTATAAGAACAAATCTAAGTGTCCGGTTTTTTTTGCTGTTGAGTGTAGTATATATTATGTTATAGATATAAAGAGATGTTATATAAATATAGAGATGTTATATTATAGACAAAATATAGAGATGTTATGTTTTCTGTATCTCTATCTTATGTATTTTTACAGTCTATTCTGTTTTGTCTGTTTTCTCATAGCCCTGAAGATGACCTACAAAGTAGGTCGAAACGTCGGCACATATAGAATATAATAAGTTTCAACTTATTTGCTGTGTTTTTTTGACTCCACCCCCAACTAATTACATCCTATTATAAAAAATTCATAATTTGTAAAAAAAAATCATGATTTGTATCATTATGTAGCCTTCTGGCCAGATGTATATTATGTTTATTTTACTTGTTCTTTATTGTTATTCTAAAGGGACTTGGAACCCAGAATAAGTTTGTTTTCTATTCTATTATATTCTAATCTATTCCGCTTCCTCAAGAACAATAAACTCATATTGAGAAAATTAGATCTAACTATTTATTGACCTGGTCTGTAGATATATACGGTGTTACAAAACTCGATCATCTTCATTTTTGTACATAAGATAACTACATTACCCGGTCTTAACAATGTATGTACCTTAGTGTATATTAATCCCCATTGTATTAATATTTATGAAAGGCATGACCACTTTCTCAGAAGACGGAAGAACAGAGGGAAGACCCGAGGGACAGAGAAGACCCCAGGGGCATAGGCCCCGATAAAGACAGAACACCTGAGCCGGTCCCAATTGAAAGTGCCAGAGAAATCTCATTTTTCTTCGACCCCTCCCGCGCCCATTTGCAGCTCTTGTAGCGAATAATGTCTTCTCTTCGATCCTTTCTCTCTAAGGGTACAAGGATCTCTTTTTCTTGCTCTCGTTGTATCCTCTTATTTCTGGAATACATTATAATAATGTTATAATCTGAACAACAAGGGCCCCCTGTGGTCTAGTGGTTGGCATAACAACTTCCTAAGCCCGAGATCGCGGGTTCGTAGCCCGGCAGATGGTCCTAGGATTTTTTAAAGGGAGCGAAAAAAATCATTGGTTATGCCGTCCTTCGGAAGAGACGTTAAACGGGTGTCCCGAGCCTGTACGATATTAATCGTTAAAAATCCCTATCCTAATTAATCCACAATAGGCATAATTTAGAACTCACACTGTAGCATCGTCCGATTAGACATAGCAGACATAAATAAACGAACAGCCGTTGCAAAAAATGTATCACTAATTTTTACTTCATTTGGAAAAAATTGTGAATGCGTCGGTTTACAAAATAAAAATATAGTTAAATTGTATTCCAATATTTCGAATTTAGGACTAAGTTATATCAATTCAGAGAATGCAGTGAAATAAAATTAAGAGAGTACAGTCTCAACTATGTACTGAATCCCTTCGTGGGCTGTTCTAATTTTTTTTTTTTTAGGTCCTTATGTATATTTTAATTTACTAAATTATATTTGTTTATATTTATTACTTTATTTTACCCTTTCATATTTAACTACAGAATTCCTTGAAATATATTTGTTTGTACTATAAAATATACATGATTTAATTTGTAATTTAGCTAAGTGTAATATAATCAGTTTTATTTTATTCATTATAATTTATTACATTATTTTTTTCATATTGTATGATCGAGTAGATCTAAAATATCATCGTACAACATTGTAAAGTACTTGAAATCGTTCAAGCAGAATGATTTCAGATCATGGATTATGATAATAATTTTAATTATCCCTAAGTTGGATCGCCATGTGATAATCATTACTATTTCTCTATAATCGCTGCGTACAGGAGGCCCTTACTCTACAGGAGTTGTAGCGCCACGGTTGATGATGATGATTATCGCTGCGTAGCTGCTCATCGGGGAACTAGATTTTTTTTAGTCTTGATATAATTTGTATTTATATATGTAAATTTTTTTAGGAGAAAAGATTAAGTCAGCCGGGAATCGCACCCGGGTCGCACTCGTCTTTAGCGCGGTACTCTAACCACTGAGCTACCAAGGCTCGAATCCAAGCTAGACCAATTTATTCTCTTCACTGATCCTATATACCCGTAATCTCGCAATTTTTCGCGAGGTATACGCATGAAGAATGTTCGTTGAACATTACTTTAATCGGGATCTCCTTGACTTACGTCAATTTTATTTTCATAAAAATAATATATATACACTCAACAGCAAAAAAAAACCGGACACTTCATATTTTTTGTATTAAAAGCTAATTTTCAGCTTGTTTTTGTTGTTGTTGTTAATGTGTTTGTTTTTGTGGGTATTCTAGTTATTACAGAGAATGTAGGTAAAACTCAGATTTGATTTATTTGTCTTGAAATTGATTTACCTGTCTGACCTATTCTAAACTGTAAGTAGTTTTTAGCACATTTAAACATCTTTAATGTGTTTACCAAGCCTTTTCTGTGATTAATAGACATGTTTTTTTTTATTTTGGTCCAGAATAATGGTTCTTTCAAATGTTGACACAGCCCGAGCTGGTGCCTTGGCCAGAGAAGGCCGGTGCTTGGGGCAGCGAAGTCTACCATTCACGATCCACTCCGGGGTTTATTTCATTCTTACCATGAATTAAAAAGATTAATATACATATGTATTTAACAAAATTATATGAACAAATCTAAGTGTCCGGGTTTTTTTTTGCTGTTGAGTGTATATATATATATATATATATAAATTATTTAATAATGTTCTAATTTCATTTTAATTAAATTTAAAATGTCGAGCTAATTACTATTGTATTTTTTATAATACCAAAACAAATGGTTCAAATCAGATCGACGCCTAGCCACAGATGGTCTTCCTTACTCTAGCAGCTATATATTATAGGTTCTAAAAACATCATTCGAAGGATGTGATTTTGATCGACCCACTGCTGAAGGATAGGAAGATGGATGGCTCCTAGCGGATGTGATGTATGGTGTCTACAGCAAGCTCTGCCATCCAAGGATTGATGTAGAGGTCTAAATGGCCGGCTCCTGCTCCACTTCCTCCGATATATATATTAAATATATTATCTATCATCCATTACGAATCCTTATAAACATTTAAATTGCTATGTAACGAGCCATTGAAAAGACTGTAAAATCTTTTCAACAGTGGGATCCCATTGTGTAATTACTTATAAGTAAATTTAGTAATTATTATACTTTCAATTCCTCAAAATGATTCCCAAACATTATTATTAAGTTAACGCCGTTTTATGCCGCTATGGCTAATCGGACGATGCTACAGTGGGAGCTCTAAATTACCCCTACCCAGGTTTAATTAGGATAGAGTTCTTAATTTTGAGTTCCTGACACTGCACAGGGGCCGGCATTTTACGTCCCTAATCCTAAGGCCATCTGATCTAAACATGATTGAAATAAATTAAATATAAATTTATTTCAATACATTATTGGAAAAATTCCAACTAAGTCTCTAAACTAAAACAGGAAATTAAAAATACCTGTCCAATATTTCGCCTATTCAGGCATTCTCAGGGCAGAAAGAGAATAATAGCAAACCAAAAGATGAATAATGCATCCAAAAAAAGAGACTTAAGGTTTTTAGTTGGAATTTTTCCAATAATGTATTAACATTTATTTGATGTCTCTGTTGACCGTTCCCTTTTTCAACATAAATTTATTTCTATGTACAGAATATCTTGCTCGGGTTCCTTTGCAATTGCGGTTACACGTTGACTAAAAAGCTTTCTCATGTGGTTTCTAAAAATTCTAAAAAAAAAAACCTGTACCACTATAACCCATGAAGGCTCAGTACATGGTAGAGACTGTACTGTTTCATGGACAACGGTTCTGCAAGGAGGTGACTTGTCCTAGGTCACGGTCAACCACCAGATTTCCCCCCCCCCCCTTATTTCGGGTGCCCTTTTTTTATTTATAATATTTCATAGAGGCTGGGTGAGCCCCAGGAGGGTCCTAGATCCTATGTGATCTCTCTCCGGCTGCAAAGAGACTAAATAAAAGTCAAGGCCTGAATCGGGATTTGAACCAGTGGTAGAGGACTGAGTTGCCATGCGGAAATCCTGATTCGAATCCCGCTGCAGGCAAGACTTTATTTAGTCTGTTTGCAACCGGAGATGGATCATACAGGATCTAGGACCCTCCAGGCGCTCACCCAGTCTCTATAAAATATTATAAAAATAGGGCACCCAATGTAAGGGGGAACAATCTGGCGGTTGAGTGTGGCCTATGAAAAGTCTCCTCTCTGCAGAACCGCTGTCCATGAAACAGTAAAGTCTCTACCATGTACTGAGCCCCAGACCCGTTCAAGGGTTGTAGTGGTGCAGGTTTTTTTTTTTTATATGGGAAAACGATAATTTATTATTTATTTCCCTCTGCTGGTTTTATCATCAGCTACCTCCCCACTGAAGTAATCTTTTTTTATTTACAGTTCTTCAAGTGCTTATAATGATTAATCCTAAATTTGGTTTGCCTTATTTGAGAATAGATTGTAATATTTTATTTTACGAAATCCAACTAATTATTTGTTCAGTTGATACATAGCAACCGACAAATACATCATAGGTATTATAACAAAATTAGGAAGGAAAGTTGTATGAAGTAATATTTAAAAGTTTCTAACACATTAGCGAACACTGCCCCAGGCTTTTCAATGGTTTCTAGGAGGGGGCTCTATGAACCACGATATCAAAATCTAAAATATATTCAAAATAATAAATAAATCCTGCCTTTTTTTCCTTTGGTTTTTTCAACCTTTGACAATTTTACAGATGATATTTTTATCTTTATAAATTATCAGTCTGTAAAAGTTTTTTCAATTTTCCTACTTCACGAAATTCCTTTTCAAATCATGACCTGCAAGGTATATTGTTCGAATCCAGAACCTAGCTATATACTTTATAATAAATAATAATAAAACATTTTACATTTGCGGAAACTGCTCAAACGTTTTGCTCTAGACGAAGCATAATAAATAACATGGAGTTAAATAGGACCATGATAGGGCGACAAAAGAAGCTTGAGGTTGAGGAAACAGGGCGGAAACTGGCGGAATAAAGTGGCCGAGGAGAGAATAAATATCCGGAATCAGAGGTGCGATAAAATTCTCCTCTGGGGGGGGCGACGTCTTCTGAATACCGCGGCGGCCCCCCTCGCGAATACAAAGGTCTCCTCGCCTGCTTTGACTTCATTGTAGTCCCTCTTCTCTAGTCTTCTGCTTTATTATCATCTCAAGGCATAAAATCTATTGTTTGCGTTTATAACAATAATAATATAATAACAATAATTGGATTGGCGAACACGAAAGTACGATTCTCATACCATCTTTAGCTGCTTCAAAAATTACCTCCCTAAAGACTCAATCCTCCCTACCACGCCTCGTTCCTCTGATAACTTCAATTATATTAATATTGTAGAATATTAGTGACCTTGTATATATGACGATGAAAATGGTTCGGGTGGAGGTCAAGAACATTCTCTATATAGGGAGAAATATACATTGGTAAGCCAACTTTTCGACCCACATTGCAGGTCTTCTTCATGGCTGGTTGATAAACAGGGGGTTGACACTAGATTACTCGACTACTTTGAGTCTAGTGTCAACTCCCGATCTCACCAGCCCTGAAGAAGACCCACTATGTGGATCGAAACGTTGGCTTACCAATATATAGTTCTTCCTATATAGAGAGTGTTCTTGACCTCCACCCGGAACATTTTCTTCATCAATTATATTAGTGGTTACATACTTCGATTTTGAGTTAAAATTCATCCGTTTTTCACTGGTAGTGATTCTTTCTCTCTTGATATAATATTAGTACAACGAGCATTTGAAAATATTGAGAATAAATAATAAAATGATAAAAAAAAAAATTCAGAGAATACAAAAAAAAACCTGTACCACTACAACCAATGAACTAATGAACGGGTTTGGGGTTCATAAATGTTAAAGACTGTACTGTTTCTTGGCCAACGGTTTTGCATGGAGGTCATTTGTCCTGGATCCCACTCAACCGCAAGTTTCCCCTCTTATTTTAAGTACGCATTCATAGAGGCTAGAGGCTGGGTGGGTCCCAGGATGGTCCTAGATCCTACATGATCCATCTCCGGCTGCAAACAGACCTAATAAAAGTCTTGCCAGCAACGGGATTTGAACCAGGATTTCCGGCATGGCAACTCAGTGCTCTACCACTGAGCCAATCCCCTCATATAGATGTAGCTTTATCAAAAAAAGTTTAATTAGGCCTATACATGCCTAAGACTACTATATGATTTTTATAATTTATTATAATTTTTTAATCATTGCTTTTAATTTTTAAATATTTTTATTTTGAAGAGAAAAGATTTGCCCCCCGCCGGGATTCGAACCCGGATCTCCGCCTCACCGTGGCAACGCTCTAACCAATTGAGCCACCGGGGCCCCGCGGGGTCCGCTCCCTACCTAGGGCAAATCTGTTCTCTTCACCGATCCCATATCAAATCTTTTCTCTTCAAAATAAAAATATATGATTTTTAACTAACAGTAATATTTTAATTTATTAGTTGAATTAATTGTAAGATACTAAAGGAAAACTTGATGCAATCATTTTTTTTCGGGATTAAGTTTTACTCTTAAATTATAATGTATAATTTGAAATATGAAGGGTTTTATAATGATAAAAAACCTGTTGACTACAATCCATCATGGGTCACGCGCTTAGCCGTGTGATAGAGGCTGTTATGTTTCCAGAACAACGTTTGTGCAGGAGGTGATTGGTCCGAGATCATTCGAGTTTTCCCTACAATTATGGGTACCCACTTTACAGAGGCTGCCTGAACCCCAGAGGGTCTGTAGATCCCACAGGGTCCATCTGTAGCTCTTAACAGAATAAACGATTTATCTGCCGCAGCCGGATTTGAACCCCAGGTCTTCAACATTGCAACTCATCGCTCTACCTTATGTAGTTATAAAGTCTACTACATAACTAACTATAACTACATAGTTATAGAGCCTTTATAACTACATAAAGGGATCCTTAAGTAGTTATAAAGGCTCTAAATATTAAAATTTTGGTATAATTTCATTCAAACTGTTAGTGTTTATATTTTTGCAATTCCAAAATCACTATAGCAACACGAACTTTATGCGGCTGACATTTTTTAGTTTTCTGACGTCCTAAGACGATCAAACGGATTCTGGAATACTAAAAATGATAATTTTGACAAATAAAATGATGATCATAATTGTTTTGCATGCTCAATTTTAAGGGGTAATTGATGTTACTGTAAAATCGGAAAAAAAAAATCCGAAATCGGAGTAAAAAAAACACGACCGTAGTAGAGAATCGATTAATCACAGAATCTAGTTTTTATTCTTGGCCACTTCCTCCCTACCTCGTAGAGAAAGAAACCGAAAAAGATTTATCCGAGAAAGTTGCCCCGATCGAGGAGAGAGAGAGAGTGAGAGGGAGGGATACACATTAATCAGCCTTGATAATAAACTCGTTAGGAAAGAGTCGACTTTTCCCCAACATCGAGTTGTGTCCACTATCGATAATTGTCCTCGTGATTTATACCGCGGGAGAGAAGAAACAGATACGCGCGACAAACATTCATTTAGCAGATGTAAAACTTTTCCGATCCTTCTCTCCGGGAAATATCGTCTCCGGTTTTCCTCCGCCGTGGAAAATATACGAGCTTCATCCTCCTGCCTTATATTTCCTTTCTCTCATTCCTTCTAGTTAATAGGAAAAACAAGCTTTCCACTTTTTCATCTCGCCTTTCTATTCGACACTTTGCCTTTCCCCAATACTCTCCATAGTTTGTCTTCTCGCATCCGGCTTATTGATTCCATTGTCATCCTTGGAAAGAGAACACTGGCAATAGGAGAGTGAGAATTGAGCATACTAAAATGGGATTGCAACTCCAATTACATATTTTTTTATGTGAAAATTTTGTGCAAAGTTAAATCTGGAAATAATTTTTTCTTTGGCTTAGCGAACCCTAAGGCTCGATGCCGACATTACCAATCGCTCCTTTCATACTTTACCACTCAGATCATTATCTTTTTATAACTTTAGTTAGCGGTTCCATCCAGGGACCGAATTAAACAGTTAACTTAAAGCTTAACTTTTATATTTCTATGTTGATGTATAAAAGTTTATTTTAATTTTAAGTTTTATTCCACCTATGCTGATGACACATGTGTGTTATCAGTTAATAACGACCCATATATTGCATCCCAATCCCTTCAATCACATTTATCAAGTCTCGAAGAATGGTGTCGGAATTGGAGAATTAAAATCAATTCCAAAAAGTCCCATCAAATTACCTTTACCCTTCGCCGAAATCCCATGACTTCCTGTCCTACTGTATCCTTTAATAGTACTCCACTTATCCCTGTTGAACAGATCCGCTACCTAGGACTCAACTTAGACAAACGTGTTACTTGGAACCCTCACACAAGACTGAAAAGACAAGAAACAGCTAGACGCTTCCGACTACTTCAACACATACTAGACAAACGCTCAAAGCTTCATATCAATTACAAAAGACTTATTTATGTTACTGTGATAAGACCTATATGGACTTACGGAATTGAACTATGGGGCTCCATCAAACCATCAAATTCCTCTCGTATTCAATCCTTGCAATCCAAAATCCTTCGCAAAATCCTAAACGCTCCTTATTTTGTCACAAATAAAACCATCCATAATGACCTTAACGTTCCATATGTTACCGATTTAGCCCATTTCAGATACCTATCATTCCATAATAAACTCCAGGCCCATCCAAACCCACTAGTTTCCATCCATGCATCCAATTCAATCCCGGACAATCATCCTAGGCGTCTGAAGAGAAGATGGCCTCGGGACCTTCTATAATAGAAATGTAATTAGAGTGCTGCCAATGGGTAGTGCCTCTACACGTCCTTTCATGTATTTATTTATTCATACAGCCCTTGTACTAGATGTATATATTACAGTTGTACAATTCAATAAAATAATTAAAAAAAAAAAAAAGTTTTATTCACTGAAGTAAATTTAAAAAAGTTTATTTTCTAACTTATTTTTATTTTATAAATTAAAATTAAATTTTATTCATTTTACTAAGGTATTTTTTAACTGATTTAATTAATCTTTTATAAAAAAAAATATATATACAAAAAGATATTAATGAAAAATAATCATTAAAGTAATTGCTAAAATTTTACCAATGATCGCTCAAAATATATGTAAAGTGGGATATAGATAGCCTGGGGGTGCAATCATAAAACACTAAATAAGACAAACTTATTTATTATAAGTGCCGACGTTTCGACCTACGTTGTAGGCCATCTTCAGGGCTGGCAGAAGGCTTGAGCTACTGTGACCAGTAGTAGTCAAAAGCAGTTGAGAGCAGCTCCAGCCTTCTGTCAGCCCTGAAGATGGCCTAAAACGTAGGTCGAAACGTCAGCACTTATAATAAAGAAGTTTTTTTTATTTAGTGTTAATTATGACTGGACCCCCAGACTATCTATATCCCACATTAGATCTTCCAGTCAACAATTTTCCTCTCAAAAAATTTTTAAAGATGATGATCCCCTTTCTACAGAAACTTGAGTTCCTAGGGAACCATGTATGATTACTGCTAATTTATACAACACTGGATATTTCACATTTTTAATTTAAATTATAATAAGTCTTATTTATATTTCGTTGGGTTACAATTGAAACCTACAAAACCAAATTATCAATTTACCAATTTCTCTCATGGTTATTTGATATAAAAAAAAAAGATACGGATGAAATCCACTAAGTCATATACTTATTTATTTGTTTCAAAATTATTTTTGAAATTATGTTTTGAAAATTATTTGGATTATTTTGAATTATTGAATTATTGGATATATTTTTGGAAATTATTTAATTTCCTCGAAATTATGTTTTGACTTGAAGTATATTTCACTTCTATCCTCACGATGTAACAATATCACATGTGACGAATTATTATGTAATTTCTTTATTGGATTTCCCTCAATTTTATGCTACTCACACAAAAGAAAAAAGTTGGTGTAACCGGAAAACGATAGCCAGTGCCTTGGAAATCTCTGCGATTATTGCCTTCCGGAAGAGCGATAAGTGAGGAATCGGAAAAAGGTTATTCAAATGTAGTCGGCTCTGGTAAATCTCCTCCCCTTACCTTAGGTCGTTGAAGCGTTAGGAGTCTGTTTGGAGTCCGGCGTTCGTTCCAACTGCCAGTCCCGGCTGCATTAGGCCACACGGTGAGCTCTGGCCGATATCTGTCCGGAGCAGGGCTGGTTGTTGTTAGATTTGTTCATATTATCGTAATGATATAGATGAATTAAGGGTAATTATTCCACAGGTTGTCGCTTCGAGTAGAGACACAAATTTTTTCATTTGTTTTCCTTTTTATTTTTTCCAAAAATACAAGCTATCATGAACTTGTAATTATGAAAAAGTGAATAATTCGGTAATCATTTCATTTAGAAATGAACGTTTCAACAAACATATATCATCTATTTTTTGAAATGTCATTTGAAACTTTTATTTCGTGATGAAATGCTTTCCTAAATCTACCCATTACCCATAATTACATTATCCTTTCCATACAAAAGCTCAGAATAACTTGTATTGGAAAAATATTAAAAATAAATTGCATAGACAGTTTAAACTTGTGTTAACTCAACTCGAAGCGACCTCCTGCGGAACAGATACCAAATTAAGAAATATATTTTGGACATCAGAATATTTGAGTACTGATATTTAAAAAATAAATACGGAGAACATGGCGAAAAAAGCGTATGTAAATTTTGAAAAATACTCGTGACCTGTTACTGTAGTTTTTCTGCCTATAATTATTGCCTTTGAATGGGACATCTTATTCGCACCGCTAATTCAGTTTCTTAACTGAAATTTTTCCCCAGAATTACCTACATAGCTCAAAGGTAGAATTTACAAAAAAAAACCTGTCCCACTGCAACCCGTTATGGCTCTGGGGTTCGGACATGGAAGAGGCTGTTTCTTGGAAATATTGGTGAGCCCCTGGAAGGTCCTAGATCCCGTGGGATCCATATCCAACCGCTTACAGATTTTGATAGAACATAATATAATAGAATTTTTTTTTTATTCTGCGTTCCATATCCATAAGAATTTAAGAATAATGAATGTATACAGTAATAATATGGTATTTACATAATAAATAATACCGAAAAAATAAGTTTTTGTCATAAAAAATATGAAAATTTATAAACGCAAATAAAATTTAACAAATTTATAGAAGAAAAAAATAGCAATAAATGTCAGTAGTTACTTCTTCTAGATGGCTTTGGTCGTAACAACGTAAGGAGCTTGAGGATTTTATGGATTTATATGGATCGAACAGCTGGTAAAGAATTAAAGCAGCTGATGACAAACAAAATTACCGTACGTTCGTTAGAAGGCTTGAAAATTAAAATAAAAGAAAACGCAATTAATATCCACATGGTAAAAATACAATACCATCCCCTGCTCTTGTTGGACAGTTTGAAGCTTCCCAGAGGGACGATAACGTACTGATAAGGCGAGACACAAGAGCGCTACCTAGCGGCCTGGAAGAGAGGCAGGTGTTGAGATAAGAGCGGCCATATTGAATTATAAAGGGCTAATTGAGAAGGCCGTGGGTGACGTCACAGGAAATTGCATCCATTTCCTCCCAGTCCTCCTCTGACGTCACTCTCCTCCCCGCTTGTTTAATCGTGGGGTGGTGGAACTGCCTTCTAGATAGGGCAAGGTTATGATATTGTTATAAATAAATAAATATTTATTATGTTTCTTATTCTGTTCATGTTCGTTATTCCTCTTAGTCCCATTATTAGGTTAATTTTATTTTATATATAATCCTAATGAATATATATATATTTATCATCATCATATTTATAGTGCTTTCTCATGGTAGTATCTTTACTATTGCGGTACTCTTGACGGTTGATAATGGATAACAGCTTTGTTCCAACAACAAAAAAATATTTATCATACATTCAAAATTAGTAAACTCTTACAGAATTATATGAAATGAATTTGGTTAATCTATTTCAAAAGTGAATAAAATGAATTCGTTAAACATACAGACCTAAGATAAGGGAGAAAAAAATCCTTGATTATGCCGTCCTTTGGGAGGAAGGTTTAACTGGGGCCTTTGCGATGTCAGGTACTCGTTAAAAATCCCTATCCTAATTAAACCCGGATAGGGCAAATTTATAGCTCCCAGTGCAGCATCGTCCGATTAGCCACAGCAGCTTAATGTGACGTTAAATATCCAAACAAACCAATATCAGTAGGGCTATATATTTAGTACTATTAATAAAGTCAATCTGCTTTAGAGGTGAATAACATTAATTCGTTTATGATATTATTTATCGATATACGTACGTTCTAATGAAGTCTTAGAGAGAGCATAAGATTTCGTGAATTCTTTCGTATCCGTAAGAAAATATAGCTTTGCAAGGATTTATGGCTAGCAAGAACTGTATTTACGAGAGATTTTTTGATATACTTATAACAAGATAAAATCATTCTTTTTTCCTTTAAAATAACCATTTATTTAACGTCACATATAGGTGTATTTTATGTACCGTATAATGAAAAATTTACTATATCGCCGCTCCGGAAGTATAATGACACAACTGCAAAAATTGAAATTTTACAGTAGAAGCAAAAGAAAAATAATTCCAAATTGTCTTAATAGAATGGCCTATAGATACGGTTTAATTCTTCTATTAGAGTAGTTTATTAACATCGTGGGTTATTATTGCAACTTTTAAGTTATTTCAATTAATAAAATAACAAATACCAGTATCACAGTAACCAGTACCATGTAAATACCTCATTGTTCTTCTGAAAATGCATCACAAATTTCACAATTTTGTCCTTATAGGTGTAAGGAAAACAAGTAAAGTTATAAAGAAAAGTTTATTTGAACAAAAATTATCAAAATAGTATGAAAAGTATAAATCGATTTAACAAAAAAATTATAGAAAAATTATTTAAGACTGTCATAAAAGGGTTTGTAGAAAGAGGAAATAGTTTTATTGTTCATGAGACTAATTAAGTCTTTTAACTTGTTTTCTGGAACGGAAATCTTCCCGGTGTAAGCTGGTATTGAAGAAAAGCTTTCTTGAGCATTTGATTTTTTTTTTTTTTTTTTTTATCTCTTTCCAATTTATTTCCTTGAAACTATTTTTATACTGAAAAATATCACCCCCCCCCTTTTCAAACCTTTTTTGTTTTATTTCAGAAACATTAAAAAAAGTTTCCCTCTGTATCCTTCTTAAAATTAAAGGCCATCTTGTCAGAAAGTGACTTAAAATCAAAGAAATCATTATAATTCATTTCTTTAACTTTTAAGAGCTCGACCTTCTTTTTGGCATTTCTGATTACCGAAACAAAATGGTGAGGAACATAATGGTCAGGAACATAATGGTCAGGAACATAATTAGATCCTGATCTTTTGGTCCCTTTTAAACCCCTTTCAATGACACTATGCACTGCATCACCCTCGTTCTGAGTTTGACCTCGAATGAGGTATTTATGGGCTATATAATGGACATCTAGATGTCCGACAGCAAACAAGTACATTGCCATCATGGACCTGCAAATTAAATAAGCAACTTACTAGCCAGCCTTCCTAACTCAAAAACCTATTCCTCTTTTGTTTTCTACTCACTTGTTTTTTTGTTGCCCCCCACAACTATCGGAATAAAATTATATGTCACTCCCTGGTCTGCTTTTAGAGAGCTCTTCAATGTACAGGTATACTCCAGTGGCAATTTCATTGGTTCCTCGTTTACCTAATCCCTCATGCCAAAAATAGCACTAGTTTTTGACGTTATAATTTCGGTTACTTGAGAAAATGCTTGATAGAACTTACTGTGAAGTTGAAGTAGTTTAGTCGCGACTTGTAAAAAAACGCTGATGTTTGCCCCATCGGAACAGATAACACATCTTGGAAATCACAACTGAACAAATGATTCGTTATTCTCCCGGATAGCAAGGTAAATAAGCATGCAGGTTATAGCGACCGATCTTCTCTCCTGTGGCGAATTTCTTAAGTACAATTACGTCGATTTACAAACATCTAGTAAATGCATTTATGAGCCCGCCAAGACAAAAAGTCAATTTCACAAAATTTTGCAGTTGTGTCATTATACTTCCGGAGCGACGATATGAAAAAATATAACCAAATATCATATAAAGCTAATTGCTTTTTGTTACAAGCTATAAGAAATTACATAACATTTAATTACTTCTCACATTAAATATATTATGTTAGTTTATTGTTATCACAACATTAATTAGTCTTATTATTTTTTTCGTATTAACCCTTATTAATGATACTTAAACATTTATATGAATAATGATCATCAATGATGATCGTAATTTTCAAGATATTATAAGAATTATAATACTCAATAATAATAAATACGAAATCAAATACTGGAAGCCATTGATTGACTACCACCAACCGCTGTTTACAATTTCCACCCAGAGATTACCCCCCCCCCCCCCCCCAAACCAAATCCATAACATCACCCTAACCGCAATCCTCCCACCTACGTTTCAATTTACCCCTCGGATGTTAACCAATAGGCTCTACAACCTCCTAAATTCTCCACTGGACTACTCCTAAGACAATGATAAATATCCTAAAACTTGAAACTTTTCTTATCTTTGATTCTTCAACCTCGAACCATTATTTATTTAAAAACGAAATTCTTTGATAACAGCTCCCGATGAAAAGCTAATTTCAACCAAATTTCCCTGATTCCTGCATTTCCCAGTTTTTACTTTTTAACCCAGTTCAAGGCTCCAGTATTTTGAAATAAAGGCCAATTTAACTTAAATAAGCTCCTAGGGTAGGGGCCCTACTATAATTGGGGGACTGATCGGAATTAAGAGCTAACCGAGTAATTGTCCTTTAGTTCTCCGTGCATGTCGTGATTGAAGGTTGGACTCTTTCAGCAGGACTTCATGTGCATAGGTTTCTATAAAAATGAGACACTTGACAAGGATACAGAGATGAAGATATCCCGAGTATGGAAAACCATTAGGATCCTCAACTCCTTTGGAATAAATGGGTCTCGTTATAAATTAAAAAAAAATGTATAATTCTTTTTTCTGGGGCAATCCAATATGGACCCCTATGTGGGGGCTGTTTGCTCTTGAGAGGGAATTTCTGAGGCGTAGCTGCGGTATCTAAGGCTCCAACACATACCCAATAGTGTGATAAGAGAAACTATAGGGTAGGAGATGAATATATTATACGAAATAGAGGAGGCTTCAATGGTTTGACCACTTGATGAGAATGGGAGACAATAGATGGCCAAAGAAATTCTTCGCATATAAAACAGGATATTGAAGAAAGAGGAAGACATGAATGGAGTATAGGCATGGCAGGAAGAGAGAAAGAAGGGATGGCAGCAAAAATTGCCGGGAAAAGATTTTGGGTATCGGGATACATTGATTGTAAAAAAAACCGAATAAATAAATATGAACTAAAATATAAAATAGGGTAGATTGCAAATAACATAACAAAAAGTGTATATAAACATTGTAATATTTATTTCCCAATCGCAATATTCTGTTGGAGCCTTCCTCTGCAGTGAGTCCTCAGCTTCTTCCTCATGACGCTGTCATTTCATCCTTAATAAAAATGGATTATTTTCACCTCAATATATATTTAAGTAATATACACTCAACAGCAAAAAAAACCGGACACTTCATATTTTTTGTATTAAAAGCTAATTTTCAGCAATGTGTTTGTTTTTGTGGGTATTCTAGTTATTACAGAGAATGTAGGGTCTAAGTCCATTGAACTAATCCCTTCAGGATTAGTAAACAATTAGATAAAACTCAGATTTGATTTATTTGTCTTGAAATTGATTTACCTGTCGGACCTATTCTAAACTGTAAGTAGTTTTTAGCACATTTAAACATCTTTAATTTATTTACCAAGCCTTTTCTGTGATTAATAGACATGTTTTGGTCCAGAATAATGGTTCTTTGAAATGTTGACACAGGCCGAGCTGATGCCTTGGCCAGAGAAGGCCGGTGCTTGGGGTAGCGAAGTCTACCATTCACGATCCACTCCGGGGTTTATTTCATTCTTACCATGAATAAAAAAGGTTAATATACATATGTATTTAATGAAATTATAAGAACAAATCTAAGTGTCCGGTTTTTTTTGCTGTTGAGTGTATATTTAGAACTTAGATTGTTATTACAAAAGTTGGATCCTCTGATATTACAGACAAAACTCATCGAACTAGTCGAATTTAAGTAAAATCCTTCTACTATTTATTAACAGCTGATAATAAACAATTTATCCGACATATCTGTTCACGCTAGGAAATTGAAGAGGATGCTACTTTTGTAACTAGTGGGTTTGTGTGGGACATTGGATGCAACAATTGGGACATTATGGATGATCTTAATAGTACCAAAGTAAAATGAGCATTGAGGAATTTACGAAGGAGTTTAGATTGTAAGGATTGGATACGAGAGGAATTCGATGGCTTAGTGGAGACCCAAAGCCCAACTCCGTATGTCCACAGGGGTCTAATGATTGTCATGTAGATGAGTCTTTTGTAATTAATTGGGATCTTAGAGCGTTTGTCTAGTAAGTACTGAAGTAGCCTGAAACGGCGAGGAGTTTCTTTTCGTTTCAGATATTTAGTCTAGTATGAGAATTCCAAGTTCATTTTTATTATTACAAAAATATAATACACAGAATATTTAATATTAAATTACCTGGTGATTATTTAGCCCCCATTCTCTTCTTTGTCTCCCAAAGTTTGTTAGGATTAGCTTCAAGTGTAAAATTAACATCACCATAAATATTTCACTCAAAAAATATTAAATTATATTATTAATAAATTAATTAATTAATGATTAAAAACTACATTAATGGAGATAAAATTCAGCACATCTCACGTCAACAGTCCAAAAATACACATCAATTAGAACAGTAATGTCACTCCAAAGCGTTCAGTAAAGCACATAGTATGTGCTATATTTAATCTATTATTTATTTTTTTGTGGGGGGGGGATGTTCCAATATCCTAATTTCGTCTCATAGTTTTATGCTCATTCTTATTTAAATAATGATGGTTAAATCACTTATCTCTCATAAACATCTTTTAATTGCTTTCCTCCAAAACTTAAATAGAATCTTATACAACCCTCTCAACTATAATATATTTCATCACACTGCATATACTCTTCTGGTTTAAGGCAAGGGCGGCCACATCATTGACAGTGGCTCTATCATGTTTCGATGAGAATTTTTATATTTCCGGTTTTGATCGTAGAGTCGATCATACTGAATGCATGTCTACAGTGATAATTTTCTTTAAAATAATGTCGAATATTTTTAAGGGTCAAGACTCCTTTCAAGCGGACAGAGCAGATAAATATCTATTCACTCCTAATTTTATTATTATCACCGATTAGCCTTCATATTACTTCTACTAGCGTCTTGTTCTACTTATACAACTATTTTAATTATTTTATGGTTATTTATAAGTCCGACGGATGGGCCGAGGCGTAGGTGGGATGATTACATTATGGGCGATAAAACTGGTTTGAATAATGATTACTGAATGGAAATTTGTAAGAAGAGATTGATCAGAATCAATCATTCTCTAAGCCCTGCATTATCAAGTAAACCAAATATTGCTTTCGTATCACGACCGAAGTATGAAAGTATTGTTAGTTATCGGCAAAACGTTGGCCACCTTTGCTATTATAACTACCATGTGATACATATGTCCCAATTGTCATATATGAAATTATATTATTCCAAGTATATATATGCGAAATATTTTTTCTAACCTGCGACGAATAGGCCTTTCATCGATTCTCTTCTTCTTTTGTCATGCTTGAACTGTAAAAATAAAAAATAAATATGTATTCATAATGCTAATTGATTCAAATACTCAATTTATTATGTGTTGAAACAAAACTAAATTGATTTTCTCTCTGAAAAAAAAAGGAAATTTATTTTTATTAAAACAATAATATCATGTGACTTATTTACAAACTCATTATTATATACAGTCTTACCTGTAAAAAAAAAAAATAAATATCATCTAAAGTCAACAATTTATCACTATTTACTAAAATGGTGACTAAATAACAACACACAAATCAAAATAACCTCACCGGTCTCTCGAACCCGTTACCACGGCAACCGTATCTGTCGCACTGAAATGAAAGACGTCTAGTATATACGCCTCTTACATATTTCTAAAATTGCTCAACACTTGCTCCTAAACGCAGCACCTCAAGAGTTTGAAAATAATAAAATATATTTTAGCAAACGCAGTATAATTTAGTAATAACATTAACATATTATTTTGGTTTTCTATTAGCCGTAAAGCTGGCAAAGATGGTTCACGCTTCGGTGCTTCTTGTTTTTCTTATTTCCCCACCAGCTTTTCTTTCTTCACTCCATTCCGTTCTAATTCTCGGAGCTTTCGTCTCTGGCTTAGCCTTCCATTTTCAAATTTAACTTTGACATCTCCTCAAGGTAGTATCCTTGGCCCAATCCTTTATACAGCTGACATCCCAACTCATCCTAGCACTATCCTTACCACGTATGCTGATGATACATGTGTATTGTCAGTCAACACCAATCCAATTATTGCATCCCAAAGCCTCTAATCCCATATCACTGATCTTGAAGAATGGTGTCAAAACTGGAGAATTAAAATAAACTCTCAAAAATCGCATCAAATCACTTTTACCTTACGTTGTAAACCAATGACTGCCCTTCAGTATCCTTTAATAATATCCCATTGGTGCCTGTAGAACAGATCCGATACTTAGGGTTGCATCTTGACAAACGATTAACCCGGAATCCTCATACTAGACAGAAAAGACAAGAAAGCGCTCGACGTTTCAGGCTACTTCAACACTTACTAGACAAACGCTCTAACCTCCCAATTAATTACAAAAGACTCATCTACATGACCATCATATGACCTATTTGGACTTACGGAGTAGAGCTTTGGGGCTGCACTAAGCCATCGAATTCCTCTCGTATCCAATCCCTACAATCCGAAATCCTTCTTAAAATCCTCAATGCTCCTTATTTTGTTAAGAATAAAATCATCCATAACGACCTTAATGTCCCATTTGTTGCTGATTTGGCCCGAATCCTTTCATTTCCAACAAACTTCATTTCCACTCATACCCTTTAGTTTCAAACCTTACTTCCTCTTCAGTTCCCGATAATCCTCCGAGGCGTCTGAAAAGAATATGTCCCCGTGACTTCTTAGTTGAACTTGTGATTTCAGTACTACCAGTGGGTAGTTTCTCTACTTGTCATTTTCACATGTCATTATGTATCACTTAGCCCATTTACTTGATGTATTTTTTTGATACAGTTGTAAATATCAATAAATAAATTTAAAAAAACTTTGATATCATTTCATATGGTTATATCTTCATTAGTAATTTTGGCTAATTCCAAATCCCTTTCAATATTTTGGATCCATTCCCCTCCCATTAACTAGAGATGCTATGTATTTTCTTTTTCAAAGTGATCGGGAAGGCTAATTATGTGGCCATAGAGTTTAATGCTTATTTTCCTCATCTTGGTCCCAGATTTCACCTAATTAATTTCCTTTCATCTTTCTTTAGATTTCCCTTATCTGTTTTTCTGCCAAGTGTCAAGGTTTCGCTAGATTATAACATTGTTGGTTTAGTTACTGTATTATAATGTTTAATTTTTGTATTTAGAGATAAACAATTTCATTTTAAAGGTTTTGGTCCAACCATAGGCCTCTACGAGCTTTTGGTATTCTTTCTTGTTGTCAATACTTTTCAGAAATAACTTCTCCTAGACATGTAAAGTATGGTACCCTGTTAATTTCTCCACAATAAATTCGAAATTTATAGATTACTGACATACTATTATTAGTATTGTTATCATTACTTACTTCGATATTCAGTAAACTGTTGTGATAAGGGTTTAGTCGTTCCCTCTTTAACCGCGAGTGGAGATCCTTCATCATGGAACGAATTTCAGGAGACTCTCCACTTCGTCTCAATATAGTGGTCAAAATCTTAAAAGGAATCGTTAGTAACAATTTAATAAGGGATCATAATTATTAAATATTTAAGAATATATCTGATAAATAATCGAAATATTCATCCAGAATAATTTAATATGAATAACACAAGTCTGCAAAAACATTTTTTTAAATTGTTTTGATTTGGTTAACTGATCTTTATGTAGTAGTCATTCTCCCTTCGGGCAAGACTTCGTTGATATTTCTCACCGTTTTGGGCCCCGTTCCGACCGAGTCAAACAAAATTATACGAAAAGCTCGCCTTGACATGTTAGTAAAGTAGCAAAATGTTACAGAATTTACAAATGTTATTGTTATAAGTAAATATATTATTGTTTGAAGGGGGCGGAGTGGGTCGGTGGTAGAGCACTGAGTTGCCATGCCGGAAATCCTGGTTCAAATCCCGCTGCAGGAAGACTTTTATTTAGTCTGTTTGCAGCCGGTGATTGATCATATAGGATTTGGGGCTCACTCAGCCTCTATAAAATATTTTAAAAATAGGGTAACCAAAATAAGGGGGAAAATCTGGTTGTTGAGCGTGACCTAGTTTTAGTTTCCTCCTTGCAGAACCGTTGTCCATGAAACAGTACAGTCTCTACCATGTACTGAACCCCAAACCCCTTCACGGGATGTAGTGGAACAGGTTTTTTATTGTTTGAAATAGGATTAATATGTGTTTATATTTATAAAAATCTAAATTTAACCAATCATAAACGGTTTACGATGTGGAGGCTATTTTAGTGGAAACTTTATTATTAACTTTATTATTTTCTGGACAAGCATATCTCGATATACTAAAAAGTGTTCTATATTATGGTATATATTATTTTCTGTTTATAAAATAAATTGTGTACGGTTCTTGAGATTGAGCCTATACTTGTTAAACTATTTTTTGGCAACGTTTCGAGGCTTTATTACCCTCATCTTCGAGCCCTAGTAGCCTAGAAACAGGCTTTTACTGTATTAAATAAAATCACAGATTGTCTAAATATAAATCTGATCCTTGTAGGACTTATATATATATATATATATATATATATATATATATATATATATATATATATAATTCATCACAAAAGAAATAGTTTCAAAGGCAATAGAATATTCTTAGCTACTAGAAGGGAACAGACCCTGCCATACCCCAATTTCCAGCTCTGGCCTCAGCGGTTTGATGACTTGGTCGAAGTCGTGGAAGACCATACCGCGGTAAACTATTTCATTTATCTTCTTCTCGATCTCCGAATCCGTCGGGAGGATGTTCCTCGGGGAAGAGCTAGGCACTCTTACCACTCTCCGCCGTTTTTTCTTCTGTTTGATTACCTATAATATAATAAAAACATTAATAGCACTTATATTAAAAATGAGTAAAAATCCGTGTCTATCTGACTGATCTCTCCCAATTCTCGAAGTACTAACGTGGATATTTAAGACCGGAAAATACTCTAATGAACGGTGCGTATTATAGATGGAAAACAGGACTGCTAAGACACTCACCAGGTGGCGGTGATCGTCCTCGAAGAGCGATATCCTCTTCCTCGTGGCCATCGTGTTGAGGCCCGATGACCCGGAGTGGCAGTGATAAGTAGCCAGGAGGCCTAGAACTAAAATAATAACCTTGATAGAAAAAACTATTTTATCACGTACAGAACAATATCACATTTTTAAAAATCATATGGAAAATATTTGTTCTAGATTACTTGATACTAGAGTTATGAAACGATGGAGAAATATATAGTTATTGAGATATTAACAAATATAATATGCTATACGAGAGATATAATTAGGCATTATTATGAACTAACAAGTAGACTTGTTAACTATTAGTTATCATTATAACTTATTGATTATACTATATCTAACTTATGGACTACTTGCTTACATACTATAAACTATCTGCAACATCTCTACTCTCTACTGTTCTATCGTCTCTATCTAAATGAAAGGGGGAGTACAAGCAAGTTTACATTCCTGACAACACGCAAGTATCGATGAATTTTCCTTGTTACAAAACTATTTTATTATACAATTGACTTTTATTGGCCTACATCGCTCAAAAAACGTCCAGATATTCTAGATATATTTGTTTCTTCACAGATTTCCTGCAATCAAACAACTATAAAATACCTGGATGACCTTTCCTCTGATCACAGTCCAGTTCTGCTTCAAGTGCATTCAATTCCCATTCCTAAGTCCTCTCATCCCAGACTGATTACAGGACGTGTAGACTGGGATAAATTCTGATCTATATAAATTTAGACCTCAAAATTCCGCTTAAAACAAAAGGAGACATCAATTCTGCAATAGACAAACTAACAGAAGCAATACAAGTCAATATAAAATATAACACTTTACCAAGTAAAAATCATTATCAACAGAATAACTGGCCACTTCATATTCGCGAGTTATTAAAAGAAAAACGACGGGCAAGAGCAAAGTGGCACCGCACGAGATATCCATCGGACAAGAGTCTTTATACCAAACTTACCAACAAATTAAAATTAGAGATCAGAACATTCAAAATTTGTAGTACCGTACAGAAAATCTCAGTACTACAGACAAATCCTTATGGAATACCACTAGAAAACTCTTAAACTATTAAAATTTCAACCATCCAATTTTAACCGAATCCCAAACCTGGTCAAGATCTGATGAAGAAAAATCACTAATTTTCGGCCAGCACCTATTCAAAACATTTAACCCTCATCCAGATATCCTTAATCAAACCCACTCTGAATGCATTGGAGCAGAATTAAGTATTCCTCTTCAGTTGTCCCCTCCTCCTAAAGCATTCCATCCTTCCAAAATATCAAACATTATTCACATATTACCCGCCAATAAAGCCCCTGGACACGACCTAATCACATCCCACATTCTAAAACGCCTCCCTCACCTACTCCTTACATATATATATATATACAATGCCGTACTCTGCACCACATACTTTCCTGATTCCTGGAAATTATCCATAGTTAAGATGATACCAAAACCTAAAAAACCACCAGAACTCCCATCTTCTTACCGTCCTATATCTCTCCTGCCCATAATGAGCAAAATCCTTGAAAAACTCATTCTGAAACGTCTTCATCCTATCATAGAATTCAATCAAATAATCCCAGATCACCAATTTGGTTTCCGAACATCACACTCCACCATCCAGCAATGCCATGTGGTGGACGTTGTCTCATCTGCATTAGAGCGCGGAATGTACTGCACGGGAGCTTTTCTCGATGTAGAGCAGGCTTTTGATCGAGTCTGGCATCCGGGTCTGCTGTGCAAACTCCGTAAATTCTTACCTTCTACTTACTTCCTTATTATCAGTTACTACCTCAGTAATAGAACCTTTAAAGTAAACCATAATTGTTCCTACTCTTCCCTCTTCACCCATCCTATACACGATATATACAGCTGACATCCCAACCCATCCAAGCACTGTCCTCACTACGTACGCTGATAACACATGTATGTTATCAGTAAATAAGGACTCATTTGTTGCATCCCAATCTCTTCAATCCCATATCTCAAACCTTCAAGAATTGTGTCAAAATTGGAGAATTAAAATTAATCCTAACAAATCCCTTCAAATTACCTTCACCCTTCGTCGTAAACCTACGAACTCCTGCCCTACTGTATCCTTTAATAATATTCCACTGAACCCTGTCGAACAGATACGTTACCCAGGACTCCATCTGGATAAACGTCTCACTTGGAATCCTCATACAAGACTGAAAAGACAAGAAACTGTTCGACGTTTTCGCCTACTTCAACATTTACTGGACAAACGCTCTAAGCTCCCAATTAATTACAAAAGACTCATTTATATGACAGTTATCAGACCTATTTGGACATACGGAGTTGAGCTTTGGGGCTCTACTAAACCATCCAATTCATCTCGTATCCAATCCTTACAATCCAAAATCCTTCGTAAAATCCTCAATGCTCCTTATTATGTCACAAAAATCTTGATCTTAATATCCCATATGTTAATGATTTGGCCCAAACTTTCATCCTTCCATGACAAGCTCCATACACACTTGAATCCGCTAGTCTCTCAACTTGCTTTCCATACTATTCCTGATAACCCTCCGAGGCGTCTGAAAAGAAGATGGCCTCGAGACCATCTACTATAGAACTTTATCGGAGTGCTACCGATGGGTAGTTTCTCCACAAGTGTTTTTCATGTCATAGTGTACATATCAGCAGATTTACTAGTTAAAATCATATTATAGTTGTAAATATCAATAAATTAAATTTTTTATTAACAATTGACTTAAAAACATCGGCCGGAAACTCCAGAAAACTGTTGCGTAGTAATTTATAAATATCTGTTATAATATCTGCAGCCTCAGTGAAGAAGGGGTTAAATCGAATAATATTTTTTTGGTACTTAGATGACCGAAACCGTGTTATAATAATAGTGCATAAGCGATTGAAAAGCAGGGATTGAAGTGAATATAGTTATTGCTTACATTTCACTATAAATACTGCGGTACATTACAGCTCCATTTCAACATAAAAACTGCGGGGATGGCACGATTCCGCTTCACTTAATACAGTTGTATCTCTCTGAACAGAATTCGACCTAATCGCTCATCCACCGGGGCTTCAGATCTAATGTACTTTGTTTTTAATGTTGAAAAAAAATATTAATAAAATGATTCATTTTAACGAAGGTGTTTTGCAACACAAAGATACTGAACTTATAGTGGCATTTCCAATGAATTAATACTCTGGCAATATTGGGACTAAAAAGAAGGAAAGAACCTTTACCTTATAATATGACTCCATTGAACTCCAGGATATCAAAAGCACCATTTAATCGAATTTTGTCCAAAATGAGTTTATTATATTGAGGGGAGCTGAATTCTGTCATATTTTCTTCAAATGTTTGGCTTGAAATGAAGTTTATATTGGGATAGCTTAGCCACTTCTGCACAACGAGAATAACACCATTCCGCATCCCTCGCTACAATTTACTCATTCTGGAGCGAATTTAAGTCAACAGTTCTAACAGCTGCTGCCAATGTATCTGGTTTGAAAAAGGTTAATACAAATGGAGGTTAGAATATCTGTGAATAATAAGAAAGAACCCTGGAAAGCATATCAGTCACTGCGTACAGATCAGAACCTACAAGAATATAGTCTTAGACGGAATGAGGCAAAGATAGCTGTACGTGAAGCTAAGAAGCAATCCTGGGAGGAATTCGGCCGATCACTAGACAAGGATTATTATAAAAGGAAAATACAAAAATATTCTGGAAGGAGACAAAACCCATGAGAAGCAAAAGTGTTAAAACGATAAGAAATGTAATGAGTGAAGATAATAAAATCCTAGCGAAGCCAGAAGAAATTCTAGATTGGTGGAAAATGTTTTTTTCTGGAATAGATGTGATGGAACCCAATGTGACAACAATAGAGGATAGTCAGGACAATGAGGAAACCGTGGAGGAAGATGTGGAAAGAGATAAATTGCCGGATATGATTGCATTTCACCGGAAATCATTGAGTATGGAGGACAGGCGATGATAAAAGTCT
Organism: Troilus luridus; assembly: GCA_964056705.1. Classification (NCBI taxonomy): domain Eukaryota; kingdom Metazoa; phylum Arthropoda; class Insecta; order Hemiptera; family Pentatomidae; genus Troilus; species Troilus luridus. Next base: position 111,306,631 of record OZ057416.1, read on the forward strand.
TATAGACTATATTTCAAAAAGTATGGGACAGCAAAAGATAGTGAAGGATTGGGGAGTAAATGTCATAATCCCAATATAAACGAAAGGGAAGCAAAGTGACTGTAGCAACTATAGGTCAATTTGTCTCTCCTCACTAGTTTATTGAAAGTACACATCAATTCTTCAGTATAGGCGATACAGCGAGGAATACCACGAAGTTCGTATAGAAAATATGTTTGCGAGTTGGGAGAGGAAAAAGCCAAAGCCCTAGAGCAGATGCTGTTGGCACGGGACACAGTTGGCTAGAGGATGCTCTACACTGAAAGATATACAGAGGAAGGAAGCGACAGAAGAAGAAGAAAAATAATTCGACTTTACTATTTTTTCTACTGGGGCTGTAGGTATATTATGAAGTCTATTGTATATAATAATATATAAAGAAAGAAAAACTCAAGGTATAAAAATATATAAATATATATTAGTAAGGAAAATGCTTAATAACGAGTAACGAATACACATTTAAGTGGTTGCTGGTTTTTAAGGTTTCTTAAATCGACAGAACTATTTAATAAATAATCGTATTCCTTGAAATGCTTCCTAAATTACATAATTTCATGTAGAATCGTTAGTAAATTTTCTGTTTTCCAGCACTACACGAAATTTATTTCGTGCTAAAATGTAGTTTTTATTAAGTTAATACCAACACAAATAAAACTCCGAAGGCCAACATCGATTAAATTTAATTAATCACGAAAGTGCTACTAAGTTAGGTTGGATTTTCAGCGAAGCGTAGAGAATCCACGTGGTGCGTTCCACGTGTCCCCCCACGTGTGTTCTACGAGAGAAGATATTTCTGAAGCGGAAAGGCGATGCCGCTTCAGTAACCACGTGAGGCCTAACTCATCCGATTTTCCAACCTCGGTATTGTAGCGGAAAATATCTTAAATGTTTTATATTTTATAAAAATAAACAAGGAACATACCTATGTAAATTTTGTCTTTCAGCAATTTTCTTAAAGTATTTTTATTGAAAACTAATCTTTGAACTGATTTAGAAAAAACTTTACTGTAGAGAGCGTGAGAGGATTTTCTCCGTAGTTAAAATAAGTTTGTTTTCCGTGTTAAGTTCTCAAATAGTTAAAAACATTTTATCGACCCTTATTTCAGATCTTCATCAAGGCTCCATTAACAGAATAGAACAGAATAGAAGAGAAAATTAATTCTGGGACCAAGTCCCTTTAGAATAACAACCATGAACAAATCAAATAAACATATTATTCATCTGGGCAGAAGGCTACATTATAATTAATTACGAATCTTGAAGTAATTAAAAGTAATAAAAACATAATAAAAATAAAAATAGAAATGAAATAACTAAAAAGTACGAAACTTGACACGATTTTTTTAAACTAATTGTCGAAAAAAAATATATTAATACAACAAAATAATTACCAGTAATGAATACCAGTAAATAAAAAGAAAATGTTTTTTATAATTTAAAAAAAATAAAATTTGCTCATGAACATTCTTCCCCGTATATACATCGCAAAATTCCGAAGATTTGGGATCGGTGCAGAGAATGGATTTGTCTGGCCGTGTTACGAGCCAGGGTAGCTCAATTGGCTAGAGATCACCACTACGGAGACGTGAGTGGCCCGGGTTCGAATCTTTTCTCCTCAAAATAAAATAATGGGGTGTATAAAGAAAAATGACCGTTTTATCAAATTCCAGAGTTCAAGAGTCTGTAAATATTTTAATGCTATTTATTATTTACCAACACTTAATAATCCCTTTAGAGCACTTTTTTTTGTTGTTTTCTAACACTGCACTTCTTCAAAAAAAAGCATCAGTTTAGTTATTTATTTCAAAGAAGATACATGACAGTGTCCTACGAAATTCTCGTAATTATAAGACATTACTTTAAAAAAATCTTCACAGCCGCTGAAGCAACTCGTACAATTATTGAATATAAAAGGGTGTCCTTGACCAGCGCACTTCGCGGCGTTGGTTTGAAAAATTTAGCAGTGGAGATACGAGGTTGGAAAGGAAATAGGGCTCCGGTCGACCATTAATTGATATTGATGAGGTTCTGAAGGAAGCTGTTGAGTCAAATCCGTCCACAAGTACTCGCGAACTTGCCAGGGAATGTGGTGTGTCCAAAGATAGTGTTAGTCGCCATCTTCCCTCCATTGAGAAGGTGAAACGGTCTTTTTTTTTTATACACCCCAGTATTTAAAAATTATAAAAATAAAATGGTTTCAATTTTAATTTTAATTTTGAACACGAGTCTTTATAGAAAGGAGAGTATAAAATAAAATTCGTTATATAATATAGTTTTGATTTGTCACTGTACGATGTCACTGTACCATGTCCCTCACTATATGATGTCACTATACCACGACAATATATGCTGATATGGCTAATCGGACGTTGCTACAGTGGGAGTCCCAAATTTTCCCTCCCCAGGTTTAGTTAGGATAGGGATCTTTACGCCTTACTGGATCGGGATCCCCTTTTTACGTCTCTTCCGAACGTTGGCACAACTAAGGATTATATACTCCCTCTTTTCATTTGTATCGACGATGCATCCACGTAAGTTTTAATATTTCAGTTCCGTTGTTAAAGTATGCGGTTATACGTTAAAGGTATATTACCTGCTTTGTGTGTTTAGTATAGTTATTAGTGTTAGGCTCATGCGAAAAATCTCACTTACAGATTCAAATCTTTTAATCGAAATTCCTTCGTTATAATACACATTGTAATATAACCTTTTACACCCTATTGCACAAAGATCTCAACACACCACTCTTGACTGATACAAGCGAAAAAAAAATACAAAAAATTTCATGACTCGCTTGCTGGACACCGAAATTTACTGGTACAAACATTACTGACAGACGCATTACCACAGAATCCGACAAAGAGACTGAAACGACTCTGGAGCAGGGATCTACTACAGTGAGATGAACCACGCTAGGAGTGAGTGCCTTCAACCGGAGGTTTCCACGAGGTTCCCTTAGGGGGAGATTTACAAAAGAAGATCGAAAATACAATATGTGCCAAATGTCGTTTGTATAATTTCTGAAATAAATAATTTTATTATTATTATAAATATATCTATTATTGCAACTAATGAGGACAAGAGAATGAACCAAACTTGATAAAAGTCAAGTTGTGTTACATAAACTAGAATCGCTCTCTAAGATGGCGTAGAGGGACTGTTTTGTTTGAATTTCTTTTAGTTTGATTTAGTTGTTAGAGTGAATAGTTGATCCTTAGGCGCGACTTCTCGGCAAGGCCAAGTTTTAGTAAAGTTGTTGGGTAAACTTTGTTCCCAGTCGAGTACTTCGCTACTTTTAACTGTTACACCAAAAGGTCGCTAGTAACAGATTCTTTTCCTAGAATTGTATTCTTTTAATAGAGAGAGGGGAGACAACAATAGTTTTTCTTCGAACTACGAGCAACTTGGAGCTTCTTTCTCTCTCTGGCTGCATAAATGTCTGTTTCTACACCAGTCTAAGATTACCTTGCTTTTTTTTTATAAATTAGAATAACTCTAATAAATAATAAAATTTCTATTCAGAAAAAGGAGCCTATTTTCAATTTAACTTTACTTTCTTTGCTTAAAAGTTTTACTTCTTCCGTTATTATACTTATTTTCATTATTTTTTCTATATAAATCTTAACACTCAGTACAGAAATGCATACGCGCACTTGTATGTAATTATTTCCTTGCCTTCCTAACTTTTAATCTCTTGTAATTTATTTATGCTTATCTGATCGAACTAAAAAAATGTCATACGTGATATGGAAATTTTTTCGAATGCATGGATTACATTTGGCTTAGTTTATGGATTTATTTTTATTTTATTTTTTTATCGATTAGAATAATTATAACAAACACTGAAATTTCTATTCAGGAAGTAAAGCTGATTTTTAATTTAAGTGCTTTATTTTCTTCTCTTAAACATATTATTTTCGTTGTTATTCTTATTTTCATGATTTTGCTTTGTTTATCTAAATCACATCACGGGAGCGGAGTTGCTCAGTGGTTGAGTACTGAGTTGCCATGCCGGAAATCCTGGTTAAAATCCCGCTGCGGGCAGTTACTTTTATTTAGTCTGTTTGCGGCCGGAGATGGATCATATAAGATCTAGGACCCTCCTGGGGCTCACCCAGCCTCTATAAAATATTATAAAAATTAGGTTCCCAAAATAAAGGGGGGAAATCTGGCGGTTGAGCGTGACCTAGGACAAGTCACCTCCTTGCAGAACCCCTGTCCATGAAACAGTACAGTCTCTACCATGTACTGAACCCCCAGACTCGCTCACGGGTCGTAGTGGTACAGGTAAATCACGTCACACATACACAAATATTTAAATTATTTTTTCCCTCTTAGTTCTTAGTCTCTTATTGTTTTTTTATATTTATCCAGCGGATCTAGAAATTCCTCTTGCTTAGATATTAATAAAAATTTTCGAATTGCGTACAGTCCTTTTTATTTTATTTTTTAAATTCGTCTTGTCAACATTACTAATTTTTTCTTGTGTATCATTGAATAATGGTAGTACTGGCTGTCTTAATTAAGGGTAATCGGTTTTATTTATTCATTAGTGTTTATAAAGGAATTCTTAGTTTTCTTTATATATTATGTAATTTTGCTTTATATAAAAAGTAACCGAGGAAGTAAAGTAACTGGACATGGTTTAAGGAATCACTGACCTCCCAGATCTGGTTAGTACGAGGCTGCTCCATCATCCCCGACCGATTATCCAATCAGAGCGGCCGAAGTGATGAAGACTAATGACGTAGGGAGCGATCCGTCTTCGTCCTCCCTGAGGTTCCGGTACCCACTTTCTCAGGCAAGACCCGTCCTATACGTGATGACCATCCCTACAGAGGTTGGCTCCTAACTAGGTCACAGCCGGCGGCAGTTCTCTTTTTCAAGAGACTCTCTTCGAGAAGATAAATCAAAAGACCATGGCGCTATATCATTGGCCGCTTCGCAGACATCTGTTACCATGTCCCCGCATCCGCTGGATATTAGGAATTTTCTACGGACGTGCCCCTTGATCGCGATATATAGGACATATATATCTTTCGCCAAGTGTCAATATTTTCATATAAATACAGCTTAGCAATATGCCTTTGTAGAAGGAAGTAAGAATAAAGTTAATTTTAAATTATTCTCCAAATTTCATAAACTTAAGAAATTGTTTGTTAGATTATTAACAATTATAATTTATAATTAAATACTGTTATAAAGAAGTGTTCAATTATATCAGAATTAAAATATGACGTGTTTTCTTTAGCAAGTTAAAAATAAATATATTTAATTCTTCATATAATTGTATTGCGGTTAGGGTTACCATATCATAAAAATGAAAATTCCGGGAAAAATTGCGCTTTTTGAAAAAAAAATCGGGACATTCTTTTAAATATAATATTAATGTCCTTTTGTGAGAAAACGAAGCTACTTTTTTATAAAACGAAGCTAGTATTTTCTCGTGAGAGTATGTAGTATATGTATAATATTGCAATTTTAATATTAACAATTGACCATGGAGAATAGCTAATCCTCAAGAAAACATATATTTATATTAAAAAAACTTTGACATTAAAAATGCATTTTATGAGATTTGTGACTTATAACTTAAAAAAGTTATATATGATTGTTAATTGATGCAGAATTTTTTTGGAAAGATTGAAAATTACATAAATTTGTCGAAACGTCTAATCATTTTAATAAATTAAGAATATATACAGACTGGATAATGTTTTCCCCCATTTTTTATGAAAATTGAAGATTTATAGTCTAGTATTTTCCATCTTTTTTTTCTTTTCTTTAATATGTCCTGTGAAATGTTCTATAAAACTATTATGAACGATTCGGAATGTTAAAATGTATTTCTCGGAGCACAAAATATAAGAACGATGATGTTAATAATAATGTAAAATTGATTTTAAATAAAAATCTTGAGTTTATATGATTTTTTAATTTATTTCTTTACCTGAATTGTAGAAAATCCGGGCTTAGAATTCCCCGCATTCCGGAACTTAGACCGATATTTCCGGACATGTCCAGAAAATTCCGGACGCATGGCAACCCTAATTGCGGTAGATACTTAAAGTTTTTGTAGATAGCTTGATATTATTCTAGATTTTGAAATTATGTTTTCGACAACAATTCTTAAAATTTCCGCAAAGTTGAAACGTCATGTTGTTGTTGCTTGTTAAACGTGTTGAGAGAGATTTGCTGTGCCTATTTGTGGCGACGTGAGATGTGCTCCGTAATGTCTCATTTAATGTGATTCTTCTCTTGGTGTACATCCCGATGGTGGATGAATTGACGAGGAATTGTCTGGTTAGTTTTTCCTATATTTTATTGCCATAATACTATTGCATTACGACTAAATATGTAATTATTAATATTATTGATAAATCAGTTATAGTAATCAACTTCAAAGTTTATACTTTATTTAATCCCATTAAACAGTTAGAGAGTGTAAGAACTGTCCTAAAAATCATCTATCAATGTATTTAGTTCCTTGACTAGGTAAAGAAACTATTTTTATCATTTAAATATTCCGTTTTCAGATTTTAATTAACGTTATCCATTTTGATCATTCGAGTTTAATGACACACCATAAAACTGTTACTCATTATATGTTATAGTAACCTGCCTTATCTAATATTGATATCTGAAGCAGAATATTCTGGGAACAAACTGAAGAACCTATATTTATATTAATATTAATATGGACAAAAAATTGAAATATTATTCTTAAATTATATATTTGTATAAGTCTTACATATTTCTTTTTAATTTTATACTAATTTATAATTAACCCAGGACATCAGTTCTGAATACTTTTATACAATCATTCTCAGGACCCTGTTCAGAAAAAATAATGTTAAGGATTACTCTGGGGTCACAGCTGAGATTTTTTTTCCTGAATCATTTGAAATAATCAAGTGAAATAGAATCTGTCCCCGAAGAAATATTTTCTTTAAAGCCAACATCTACTTCGCTGAGGATCATATTTTTTCCTCCATTTTAATATTTCTGATTTAATATTTTAATACTTTTCTCGTGAAAAAGTATTGTTTATTTACGCGTTGTTTTGTTTTTTGTCTGAATTAAATATATATATATATATATATATATATATATATATATATATATATATATATATATATATATATATAAATCCAAGTGGAGTCATTTTATTTTATGTCTACTACGTCATGAAAAATTAATCGTAATGTACAGTCATCATATTGAGGATGTTTTATTTCCTTCTAAGCGTTATTTCAGTTAAGAAAATTTTCTATTTTGGTTTTGTTTGGTAAAATTCAAAAACTTCATTTGTTCATTTGTTTAGTAAAAATCAAAAAGCATTATCTCACTTGTAACATCCAGTTTTGCAAATCATCTATCGATCACGTGATTAACGGAAGTGGTACTTAAAGGTCTGAAATTCTTTTTGTCAAAAATTATATATTTAAAAAAATATATTTTCAAATTTATCATTTAAGTTTCATAGACATGAAAATAGCGCATGCATTGTATATATAGTCGATAAACTGGATATATTGCTTTCAAATCTAAACCGAGTATTACAAAGAAGGGGATTGAGCTGAGCACATGTTAGGAAGTGTTGCGTGTGTAAGTCAACGGTTGTGCAAGGGAGTGATGCGGTATATCACACTCATCCCTTTGTGTTCACTTTGTAAGGCCTCCCCCCCCCCCCCTGAGACCCAGAAGGGTTTCTAAAACCCGTATATATTCGATTCATGCTAACCTAACAGTAACGAACCAGTTTTACTCATCAAAGAACCCGAATATTTTCTATTTTTGATATTTAAATTTCAATAAATTTAAGCTATTTTACTGATTGGGAAAGTTATTTACAACTTTCTAACCTTATTCTGATGCATTTAAATTTAAATATAGAGACACTATATAAAATATAAAATCGTATTGAAAAAAATACTTCTGAACTCCCAATTAATTACAAAAGACTCATCTTCATGACCATCATACGACCTATTTGGACCTACGGAGTAGAGCTTTGGGGCTCCACTAAGCCATCGAATTCCTCTCGTATCCAATCCCTACAATCCAAAATCCTTCGTAAAATCCTTAATGCTCCTTATTTTGTTAAGAATAAAATCATCCATAACGACCTTAATGTCCCATTTGTTGTTCATTTGGCCCGAACCCGGCATCTACCCTTTCATAACAAACTTCATTTCCACTCAAACCCTCTAGTTTCAAACCTAGCCTCTTCAATTCCCGATAATCCTCCGAGGCGTCTGAAAAGAAGATGTCCCCGTGACTTCTTAGTTGAACTTGTGATTTGAGTACTACCAGTGGGTAGTTCCTCTACTTGTCATTTTCACATGTCATTATGTATCGCTTAGCCCATTTACTTGATGTATTTTTTTGATACAGTTGTAAATATCAATAAATAAACTTTAAAAAAACACACAAAAAAACTTGAAACATGAGCTGATCTCAAAACAAAAACTAATAGATATTCTGAATGGGGAGAATTTAATAGGTTTATATAATTTTGTAAGTAATGCAGGTCGATACAGGAAATTTTTAATTTCAGAATTTAATTATTAATGTCAAAAGGAAATTTGATTTATTTTTAGTTTTGTTATTATTTAATAGTTCAATCAAACTCCAGCCAGACGTTATAAAGTACCAGGCTGTGGTAAATAAAATTAAAAAGAAAAACACTGTAAATAATTTATTATTGAAAGAGCATTTATATCTATCAATCTATTTATAGACACAGTAAGTCTTTGTAAATGAGTTCCCTGCTATCTAAGATATTTAAAGTATCAAACTTTACACTGTATATAATTATTTAGTGTATATGTGTATATAGACACGTGTGTGTATAAACCGTATAACCTATAGAGTATTATGGTTTATATTTTGTAATATAAGATTAATGGTCTACAGGTTGCTCACCATTCAGTCGGCTGATATCGTAGTGGATTGCTAGTGGTCTTGTTCAAGAAGCGGGAATACAGTAAAACTTCTCTTGATGTGTGCTCATCAATAGATACGTAGGATTCACTAGAAGCCGCGCCGAATCGAAGTGTTTCCATGAGTGGAGCCAACTCCTGTTCACCAATTTCAGGTTGAGGGTTTTGGATTGCGTTGTCAGAATTAGTTGAAAAACCCCATTTAATGAAACAGTTCGTGACAGTTTCTTTTTTAATGGACGAACACATCCACTGAATTGGATCCAAAACATTAATTTTGTTAGACAAATCATCGGCCGAAGTTTACTTATCTATATGGGCTAAAATGTGCCGTAAAATGCATTTGGAATCATTTGATCATGATCATACATGATCCCTTCAAACTGTCAAAAGGCTGACAGGAGGCGGTCGTGTATGGCGAGAGAAAAACTGTTTTTATGTTTGACAACTGTAAATTTTGATGTGACGAGGTATTATCCATATAAAATAACATTTCTTCCTTGTCGCTGTATTCTGTTGTTAAAATTAATCAGCTATTCTGACATATTTGGTGGGTCACCCACGCTCTTTTATTTGCTTGCCATTCTACCTTAAAAAATGTTTAAATCGATACTCTTAAAGCATCTTGGCTTTTTGGCTTCTCCTGTCAAAAGTGGAATTTCAAACTCACCCTCCATGTTTGTGCACAAAGAAAATGTGACACGTTCCTTCGAGATTTTTCCTCCTTTACAAACTACAGCGCCATAGTTTTGTCCGGTAATGCTCGAAAAAAAGGGCGGTTTCGTCACTGTTGTAAATGTCTTTAGGGAAAAATCCAGTGCAAAGTTCCTTTACTTTCGATGTCCAATCAGCAACTAGAGGACAATCAACGGATGCACCCTCACCGCTATTTGTATATTCTTCCATGCCTCACTTTAAATTTATCCAGCGAACCACCACTAGCTTTAAAATTGTCATTTCCCAAACATTTGCAACTTCCAACGCCTTTTCCTGTATCAATGGTCCAGAAATCGGGATGTTATTTGATCGCGCTCGGCATAGCCACTTATGACCTCGTAACTTGATCAATCATCAGCCCCCCTTCTGCCTATGATCTACCTATTTTTGAAGAATATTTTTTTATTTCTTAAAATTTCTGCAGCGCATGTTTCCCCAAGCTTAAAGTTCTTTCCAAGCTCACGGACTCTCAATTTTTCACGTTCACTCGCGTGTATAATCTCTAATTTTTCTTTAATAGCTAGCACTTTTCTTTTGGAAGACATGTTCAATGAAGGGAGTAGACGGAGTTGAAAAACATTCATAGCGAAGCGAGCACAAACAATTCCTCGAATTCGGAAATTGAATTTAAACACAACAAAGGTTCCGTTCCCGGAAATTTGGCTCTACTGCCCGCGTATTGGAAGTTTTTACTTCTTATGTGAATGTCCGGATATCAGGAGTAAAAATATAAAGAAAACTTAAAAATTATGAGGGAGGAAATATAATCGTCCGCTTACGAGAAATGTCCGCCTGTTAGAAGTATCGGTTCAAGGAAGTTATACGGCATAAAGTTTTGCCCTGACATAGTTCAGCCGCCATCATCGATAGCAGTTTTGAGCGAACACTTCCCAGGCTCCCTTGTGAGTTTTTTCTATGGGTTTTTTTGAAATCCCGAGTCAATGTGAACCTTCCAAGGACCCTACAAGATTTGAAGACCAGGATCCAGGAAGGAATTGTGAATATAACGCCTTCTATGGGAAGATTCGTGACAAATGCCAGAAATTAGTTTACTCAGAGTATGAAGAACAAGTGACGTCACCTATCTGATTTCACCTTCAAAGCTAAACTGATCTCTAAGTAGAACAAAACTTTAGGCTTACACTTACATTATAAAAATGAATAACAATGTTTTGATTCCTACAACTATTAAGTTTAAAAAAAAGGAAGTTGTGCTGTCACAGCCTGTATAATATACCTATTTATATAAATCTATTTAGGCAGGAAACAATTTTCGACTCGATTTCGGAAAGATTTCCTCTCCTGTAGAGAAAACTGCTTAGGAGGAATGTAGCGGAAAATAAAGTTGTTGGTCCTAACTCCAGAGGGCGCCCTGCTAAAGTGTTTTATACAATTGCTTCATTCATTTCAGTCACCTTCGCCGATTCCCAACTGAGCCCTGCTTTCTGCCAGCTCAATCTTTTCAAAGATATATTAAAGGCTAAATTAAATACTTGTTATAATAAAATAGCAATATCATTATAATATTATAAAATCAATATTTAATGTTTTGTTAAACTTTAAAATGATGCTGCTTGATCTAGGGGAGCGGATTGGCTCAGTGGAAGAGCACTGAGTTGCCGTGCCGTTGGTCTTTGGTTCAAATCTTGCTGCGGAGTATCTTGTGTAATCTGTTAATAGCCGGAGATATCCTTTGGGATATGGGATCCTCTTGGGGGTTACTCAGCCTATATTTAGTTGGGTTACTCACCCAAAATAGGTGATCTAGGACGAATCACCCCCCTTTACAATCGTTTCCCAAGAAACAGAACAGTATCTATCATGTACTGAACCCTAGACCCTTTATGGGGTTATCAATTAATTATAACACTAAAATTCCCTGCAAAATCCTAAAAAAATCCTATCCTCATAAAGACCCTTCCGATCCCAACAACGTTCTCCAATAAATATTAATATTTTGAATAATATTACTTGATCTTATATATATATGTGTGTGTGTGTGTGTGTGTATGTATATGAGGATGAAAGTGGTCCCGGTAGAGGTCAAGAAAATTTTCTTATATAGGGTGAGCTGTTTATTTGGAAGCCGACGTTTTGACCGACATTGCAGGTCTTCTTCAGGCCTTGTGAGATCAGGGATTGACACTGGGCTGAACCTATATAAGAAATTTGTTTTACCTCCACCGGGAAGATTTTATTTACTTCCTAATAAATAATAATAATTAATACGATCAACTGGCTATATTCGCTTTAGAGATATGCAAGCGCCGACAAGTCCTATTCATTATAGATCGTGGTTGAAATATAATTTAAATTATTACTCCTTTATGACATCTTGAGCGCAGGATGTCTGTTGAAATTGCTAACAGTAATAATTATACAACGCCCGAATTAATATAAATAAAATATTAAAGAGGAAATAGTTGACTGGAAGAACTAATAGAGGATGGAAATTGTTGGGGGGTGCAGTCAAAATATACACACAAACAACTGGAAACTTATTTTTTATTTGTGCCTACGTTTCGACCTACTTTGTAGGTCATCTTCAGGGCTATGGGAAAAACAGACTAAAACAAAAATGACTATAAAAATACATAATAGTACTAATAATACAATAAAATTATAATAGTAATATAGATATATTGAAAGGTTGAACGAAATGGTGAAGGATATATTATGAATAAATGTACAGAAAGGTGATAATACAAAGAGATAAACAAAATACAAAGAGAGAAAGTTTTCATCTTTCATTTTCTCTGTTTTTTCTCATAGCCCTGAAGATGACCTACAAAGTAGGGCGAAACGTAGGCTCAAATAAAAACTAAGTTTCCACTTCTTTGTGTGTATATTTTGACTGCACCCCCCAACAATTTCCATTCTCTATAAATAAAATAGTTTAAAAGCCAAAAACTAAGTGTTAATTTTTCTTACTAAAACAATTTCACCAATAAAACGACAGATAGTTACTTGAGCTGCTGGATTGAACTAGCTAAGCGCTCCATGAACTTGAATTGGTTGCCTTGGCTGAAAGCAATGTGTCGCACTTTATATTGTGTTTTAATGCAATTAATACTAAAATCATAAATACATTTTTTATCCATATCAATAATTACTTAGCATATTTAAATCCGACAAAATCTTTTTAATATTAACTTACAGAATTATGAAGGACCACAACCCGCCTAAACAGCAGTTTTTCATCGATCAAGTCATTTAGAGTATGAATGTTAAAAACATTAGAATACCGTCCACTCCAAAGCAAATCATCACTCGGAGATAATCATCAATTAATATTCCAGAGTTGTACCTCCGGTGTTGTATTGTTACTTCGTTAAAAAAAAATATACTCTACCTCTTATAATATTGCATCGCTAAGGACCAATAAGGACTAAAGAGCTGTGCAATTGTGATCCCTTCCCAAGGACATGGGCCATTACTCGCGGACTGGCCTCGATTTACATAACAAATGAAAACTGCACTTGTTAGTATCAGGAGAGGGCGATATATATATCTATGTCTCTCTCTCTCTCTCCCTGCATCTCTCTGTCTCTCTCTTCCTCCCTCCCTATCACTCCCATGCATATTCATGCGATTGGCGGGGAAAAAACCTGTCAGCCAATGAATATAAAGCAGGAGGAAGAAAAGCCAGCCAATATTGGCAGATCTCGAAGCCCCGGCAATCTCTTTACGGTAATTACTCGGGGGGGGGAGGCTGGTGTGAGGTGTGCGCAGCCCTTGTCGCAAAATATTCATTGTTTAATCAAGGGGAAAACAGTATTTTCTAGAAATTGCATTTGTTATGGCCTCCTTTAGCTAGAACTTTAGAACCTTTTCATTTTTTTTTTTAAGTTCAACTTTTCCTCTCTCACTGAATATTTAAATAGATCCATACGCTCTATCTTTTATGAAATTGTTCGCATAAGTTTCGAAATTAAAAAAACTTGCTGGAAATAATTAGGTTAATACATTATTTAGTATGCAATTATTCTCGCACTTAAAATGAATAATATGATCCCATTAGATACCTTGGCATCGAATCTAATATTTACTTTATTGCATTTTACTATTTCTCACTAATATATTTAGTACATGTGGTGTATACAACTTAGTGAAAGTGTGAACTTCAGATTTTGCAGTAACATAGATATTTTCTTTTGTGATACAAACACTTGGTCAAGATGCTAGTAGCTAAAACTTATAATAAGTTTATAATTTACAATTGCGTTTCGAATACAGTTTGAGGTACTTACTTATTTTGAAAATAATTCATACATTTTATAATATCCTCAGTCAGCTGTCTGCAGCGATTAGGCATACTGTCATTAATTAGTTACTTAATAAAAGCTAGGTGAGCCCCAGTAGGTGTTTGTTTGAAAGCTTTCAGTTTAGAAATGATATTGTAATATCCTCACGTATAAATATAGTGCGTTAGTTGGTAGAGCATTGAGTTGCCATGCCGGAAATCGCTGTTCGAATCCCGCTGCGAGCAAGACTTTTATTTAGCCTGTTTGCAGCAGGAAATGGATCATATATGATCTAGGACCCTCCTGGGGCTCACCCAGCCTCTATAAAATATTATAAAAATAAGGAACCCGAAATAAGGTGGAAAAATCTGGCGGTTGAACGTGACTTAGGACAAGTCACCTCCTTGTAGAACCGGTGTTTATGAAACAGTACAGTTTCTACTGTGTAGTGAACCACCGACCCTTTACCCTGTAGTGGCAAAGGCTTTTTAATTTTTTTATGAATATAGTTCGTTCCACGTTTTCTATTTTTCGCAATTCTGCCCCCTAGTAGTATTCAAATAAAAAATTGAGCTTAAAAGGTCACGAAGCCATCTTCTTTTCAGACGCCTCTAAGGATTATAGGGAATTGAAGAGGTTGCTAGGTTTGAAACTAGTGGGCTTGAGTGGAATCAAAGTTTGTCATGAAAAGACTGATAACCGAATCAGCAACGAATGTGAAATTATGGATAATTTCGATCGTCACAGTGTAAGGAAAATTAAGGATTTAAACTACAAAGAATGTTTGAAAAAAATTATTAAGGTTATTTTATGATTCATCCATATCTATCCTTAGGGACAGTGAGGAAGGCGCACTCATAAATATCCTTGGGACATTAAAAAAAAGTTGAGATATTAGTCAGGTATTACAGTTACTTCAGATTTAATCTAGTTTCTTCATAACAGATGATAACGATAATGACATCAGGTAGAGCGAGTTTAATTGAATTTTGTCAAGGTAAATAGCGAACCCTAGGGACAGGGAACCAAAGGCAGAGGGCACAAAAAGACATGATTAGGAAGGAATTTATTAAGAAAGGACCAATGGGGAGGCTCCTAATAGAATGGGAGCATGTAATCTCTCTCCGGATTGGACCGCCGCATCAATCACCTGACAATCCTCCTCTCTCTTGTATCTGACTTTCTGAATGTCCTCATGGCGGCCAATCAGTCGACAGGGGGTAACAGATTTCTTGGGGATTGATTACTTCTGTTAATGTAATGGCCACATTTCATTGGAGTTATTATTACGGGTAATACAATTATTACGGTTTATTAAAAAATGGGGAGCTTTTGAAGGTCGTGGGTTTAAATTCCGCTTTTATTTAATCTGTTTGCAGCAAAATAAGGTGGGAAATCAGCCTTGAGCGTGATGGAGGACAAATCACTTCCCGGCCCAACAGTAGTCCAAGTAATAGTACAGATTCTTTCGAGTATTGAACCCCAGACCGTTTCAAAAATTGTAGTGGAATAGTTTTTTTTTATCATGATATAAACTACAACATAATTTAAACTATTTTTTCATGATTCATTTTCGTTTTTCTTTCCCCCCATTATTTTCTCATAATTTCTGCGTGCACACGCTTCCTTTCTTCTGACCACGCACTACCCTTCAGTTTATCTTTATTTTCTATGAGAAAATTGATTTCTTTTAATTTCTTTCCGTATTTTCTCCGCCTAGAAAGTCCTTTAATCCTCTGTTTAATTTTTCTGCTTCCCCTCTCATTTGTTACATACCTTCCTACGGTTTAGTGTTCACGGATCTTTTCAAGCATTTTATCTTATCATTAAGCTTATCATTAAGCATTTTATCTTATCAATATTAATGGATTGATATGTATGCATAAAATAAAGGGAGTATGTGTGTAGTTATAATTGTATTTGATATTTACATGTACTTATGGAGTCTATGAGCGAAATACATGCTTTCATCAAAAAACTAATAAGGTTTTAATTTTTTTTTATTCTACTAAGTGCGCTGTTACGTTGGTTCTGCCAGTGACATTCAAACACATGACAGATCTCTCTGCTAGTATGTCATTATTATACTGTTGACAGAGTTTTATAATATCAAATCTACTCTGGCACAGCTGCTGCACATATCTCTCTTTTGTAATCTGAATATGACACTGTTCATGAGATTAAAATCTTTTGTGGAAAATTATTCATTTTAATTTTGTCTCATATTTGTTGGTAAAGATTTATTAATTTAATTGTTTCTAAATTTAAATATTATTTATAATGCTGTTATTATTTCTTAAATTTAATACATTCTTTTAACCTAGCTACCTCTTCAATTCCTGATAATCCTCCGAAGCGTCTGAAAAGAATGGCCTTGCTATTTGAGTACTGCCACTGGGTAGTTTCTCTACATGTCTTTTCATGTCATTGCGTACATTCATTCTATTTACTGAATGTATTAATATAATACAGTTGTAAATTACATTGAATAAATTATTTAAAAAAAAAATATATATATATATATATATATATATATATATATATATATATATATATTTATATTCTTTTCTATAATGACTACTTATGAATGGTGATAAAAGATCCTAGTAAATAATCTCTCCTCTGTAATAAATTTAATTAAATAATAATTGATTCAAATGTAATCACTGATTAAATGGATGGATACTATATCTGTTGCTAAACAACTTAAAGTTTTTTTCAAGAATATCGGAAATAAAAATGTCGTTTATATTTTTAGGCAATGAAATATTTTTAAAAAATGCAAATTACAATTATTTTGTGGAATAAAATTAATTTTGTGCCAAAAAAAAAAAAAAAAAAATTTAACGATTTTTTTCAAGATCATCTAACTTGAATTGAATTTAGTCAAAACTTCGAATGTTGAAACGTTACTGGATCCATTTTGTTGAATTAATAAGTATTTATCTCAAAACCCGAAATTTTCCTCTTTTTCGCGTCACATACCATCCACGAGATTTTGACCTCCTTGAATAACTTAAAGATAGTTAAACTAAAATAAAGTTATTAAAAATAACGTACCCAAGTCGGTATTACGATGAGGGAAAACCCGAACTATCTCCAGGCAAAACAGGTAGTGGATTGCGCACTCCTCGGCATCCATCACTAATGTTTATGTGAAATGTGATTCATACACAAATATAAAGAATGGTAATGGATATTCAATTTGAAATCTCATATAATATTATATTTTACTAATGAGGTGGAATAATAAACATGGTTCGTAAAAAAGTGAATTTATATTGTGAAAGAGAAAACCATTTTCAAGTCATAATATATTCTTAATCCTCATTGATCATTTGAGGCGTTTCGACAACTGTCATTTTCAATCTTTCACATTTAGTTTTCTGCATCAGTACCAATCATTTATTTAACTTTATAACAGTTATAAGTCTAAAAATTCTCCAGGTCACATTCATTATAAATTTTTTTTAATAATAAAACACTAGGTGATCATCTATCCTCCATGGTCAAGATAATATTACAATGTAAATTCCTAAAGAAATGAGTCCAGTTTGTAAAGAAAAAAATTATCAAAAAAATGAATTTAAACTGAAGAATTCATTTAATTTGTAATGTAGGGATCTATCCGCCATTAATGGTACTACCATTTATACCAACGATAATTATAGCCCATACAAAACAACCTTTAAATTACATTATGTATTATGTATTACTTATGTTATTTTTACTCATTCTCATTAGTATACTTTTCATTTTCTGAAATGTATTTTTGTCTATTGAGAGCTGTCTTCTATCTCTGCTACAGTATTTTCATAGTTGACAAAGCGTTAACTATTGATCGGCGCCTCCACTCTCCATCCACCAAAACTGGACCGTGAAGTTAGAGGTCGTTGTTGGGTCAGGGTCCAGTTTTCTGAGGCATATGTGAGAACTGGTCGGAAGAGAGTTTTGTAGAGTCTGATCTTAGAGGATTTAGACAGGAGACCACCACGTCGATGCTTCTGTAGACCAAAATAGCAGCGATTAGTGGTCCTTATCCGCTTCTCGACTTCTGCCCCAATATCATTTTGTTGACTCACCTGGGATCCTAGATACACAAATTCCTCAACTCTATCCCCACACTATGCCGGTCAACTTGGATATGGTTTTCAAAGTTTATTTTTGCTGTAGTTGACGGTAAGTCCCATCCTCGCTCCAACATTGCTCAGTGCGATAAATGCTTCCTTGACTGCTGCTAACGACCTGCCGGTAATATCTATGTCGTCTGCAAATCCAAGGAGTGTACCAGTTATTTGGACATCAGAGTCTCTAACCACCTTTTCCAGAGGAAGGTTGAAGATCAGGCATGCCAATCCACCTCCCTGCCGAACCCCTGTCCCAGTGGAAAAGCCTCTTGAGAGTTCTCACCACTAATCCGGACGAAGGATATGTTGCCCCGTATGAAGGATAGACATTCTTGTTAGGCGCGCTAGCTTCGGTGGATGATTTATCTCAAGGATTGCTCTATATACCTCTGCTCTATTGACAGAGTCGTAGGCTTGTAGGAAGTCAACAAATATATGGTGCGTCGTAACCTTGTATTCTCTGGTCTTTTCCAACTGCATCCGGAGTTTGAATATCTGATCAGTCGTTGACCTATCTCTTTGAAACCCACATTGGTATTTTCCTCTCTCTCAGCATGTGGAAGCAACCGGTTGAACAAGACAATTGACAATATCTTGTAAGCACAAGGAAGTAAAGATACCATTACAAATTATGGAAACTGAAATACAAAAACTTTCAGGAGCGTGAAAAACTCTTTCAAGATTCATTACCATCATATCATAATTTTCAATTATTATTAATCATTGTTTTTATGCCCTAAAGATGATGTATGAATTTTATAAACAAACATCAATCCTAAAGCAACTCATGACGGTTGAAACTATACTACTCGTAACACAACGGTTGTCCAGGGGATGATTTGTCCTAGGTCACGTTCAGCCCCTAGGTTCTCATACCCCACTTAAAGGTACCCACTTCTTTGAGGCTGGGTGAACCGCAAGAGGGTCTGCGGATTCCACAAGGTCCTATATGGCTGTTAAAAATTTTTATTTGTCACATTCTTCGAATCCGGCCGAGTTGTTTGTAATGGGAACTCAGCTCACCACCCTGCTCCCTTATATATATACATATACATATATATGGATATATGGCACTCGGAACCTAGCCACTTCTAGGTGGGTAAGCATGATACTGGAGGTAGAAATTAATAGTTTGTGTAATTACAGCTGAAACCGCAAAGCATGCCTAAAACCATATTTAATTAATGTTCTGTTTATTCAATGGTTGAATTGGATTCACGGGAGCTACGGTACTATTTGCGTTCGCCCACGAGGGGCATGTGTGGGCGGGTTCGATTGAGGCTGAATACAGAACTGTCGAGAGAGCTGCGACATTTCTATGAAGGCGGCCACCCCCTTGTCT
The DNA here is from genome assembly GCA_964056705.1 of Troilus luridus. Taxonomy (NCBI): domain Eukaryota; kingdom Metazoa; phylum Arthropoda; class Insecta; order Hemiptera; family Pentatomidae; genus Troilus; species Troilus luridus. Next base: position 111,326,045 of record OZ057416.1, read on the forward strand.
ATTTAGAGCAGAGATCTGTTTACACTGCCTCAGCCTCTACTGGCTTCCCAGCATACAGACCTCTTTGTGTCGATTCAATTAATATCGCATGGCGGGGGTGTCATCTTGTTGGACTCTCCCTTCCAGGGATCGGGCTATTATTATTAAACTATGTTCCTCTCTCACTTCTACCAAGTACCTCTCATGTATCTCCCCGTGTTCTGGCCCGCTTTGACTACAGATACTCTCTGTATTGAGAGCCATCTATTGAGTGAAAATGAGGCTATTAAGACTCCTGAGCCATAAATACCGTAAGCTCAGATTGCTCGCAGTTGATAAGTAAGAAGATTATTCAAGTTGGTCATAGTTTTGTCCCGTTAGTTACCGCCCTTTAGCTACTTAAAATTTTCCAAACCGTGGTTTAGCGCTGAATTCGCTTTCGAATTTTCCTAGTCGTCATTTCTTAGGAATAAAATTCATCATTGCTCCTTAGGAATAAATTGAGCTACGTGGTATCACGTGTCATACGTGGAAATAAGGTTATAAAGATTTGCCTTATACAATTTATTTTTGGTCTTTGGGTTCGATACCTCGATGGTGTTTGGGTTCGATACCTCGATGGTGTTTGGGTTCGATACCTCGATGGTGTTTGGGTTCGATACCTCGATGGGCCATTTTTAAAAAAGAATTGTCACTTCACCTCAATTTGTCACGTTCATTTCTTCGTTAATAATGCTTATTCCTTAAAAACTAAACCATCTGAATTATTTGCATATCTGAGCCAAAAATAAGTGAGAAAAATTCTTCAAGTTAAAGTCGTAATTTTGTCTCATTAGTTACCGCCCCTTGGCTTCTTAAATCTTTTCAATGAGTGGTTTAGTACTGAACAGTGTTCTTTTACATTTTCCTGTTGAAATGAAAGATTCCCCTTCCCTTTGAACAAAATTTGTATGGGTTTTAGAAAAAAAAACACATTACATTAAAAACAAAACGTTTAGTTTTACCATCATAAGATACAATATTGTATCTTTCTATTTAAGATATTTTTATTACCATTATAAAAATAATACTGTATTGTATATGTGTATATATATAACCATACTTGTGTATACAAATACATTATACATTACTTATATTGGGTAAAAGAATTAGAAAATCTGTAAGCAGACGTTTACGATTCATTGATGACCGCATTGGCAAGTTAAAAGCCAACTCGTAAACCGAAGACGAGAATGACTGAGTCTCCTCTGAGAGTGGTTTCAGTGCACTCGGAGCAGGTTTACGAGTGCTAGAGGGTGAGGTTGTGGATCCCCTGGGAGAGCAAGGGCTTGGTACCAGTACTGGTACCAGGTGTCTTGTGAATGGAATATAAATATGGATTAATTTATATATGAGGTTTCCATCCATAATTATGGCTCAATAATTAGCCATAAGTTGAGAATAATGTGTCCCATGAGTGAAACAGTGACAGATTTCAAAAAAATAGTACTGATTTTAGACCAAAAACATAATATTCATTAAAAAAAGGAAAAATAAATACTGCTTATAACTAGGCTACTTTATAAGGAGCCGGACGTAGTACAGTTTATAAAGTTAGCAAGACTGAGGTGGGTCGGACATGTGATTAGGATGGGGCAGGATGAAATCCCAGCCAAAGCCCTCAGGGAGCGAATGTATGCTGTGAGAAGAGCATTGCTTAGCTGCGTAGCTTCGGACGCCCGAACCATATTGGATGTCCGCAATTGGAATGTAGCAGCACTTGATAGAGAAATCTGGGGTCGATGCTGGAGCAGGCCAAGACTCGACTACAAGTGTCGTAGCGCCAAATGAATACGATATATATATTAAATATTTACAGCTATCGGCCAGATTTTGTTTTTTTTACTCATTTGTTATGCTAGAGGAACTTAATCACAGAATCAAAGTTTGTCTGTTCTATTCTTTCTTTCTTCCTCTCTTTCTATATATATATATATATATATATATATATATATATATATATATATATATATATATACATAAATAACTCTTACAGAATGGTTGAATTTATTTTATATTTTAGGAAGATGACCGTAATTAATCAAAGTGTTTTGGCAATAAACATTTCCAAACGAGTTATTCGCGTGACGAGCTAAGAGGAGTACGTATAGAACAGAGATGTATAGCCCAATCAGGAGCCTACTACCTGGAGGCTGAATGCTCCCTAATGATTCCCCTGCCCTCATTACAGGTGCGTACAGGTAGTCAGCTCCGTCCTACCTAACAGTTGATTATCCGAGTCTAATCCGAGCTTCCGATGAGATCTACTGTGTATTTACATATGTTCCCTACATCACGGGGTATTCATTCGAACCATAAACCTAAAAAATATCTAGCGTTAGTTGGAAAGTGATTTAATATTTATATTTAAAGAAATAGAGGGTGGCTTAAAAATTATATTTATGAAACACATTTTTAAGTAATAAATTCTTTTAATTTGAAACAAGACAAAAATTAAGCAAACGTACACTTACTAACTAAAAGCAGTTTGCACTTATGAAAAGTTTATGTCATTGCAAAGCTGATTCACACAAAACGACTACAAACTTTACAATCGAAAATACTTAGACTTGTCACAAAAACTCCTTGGTATGCTAATAACAAAACTTAGTAACTACACGGACAACCAAACCCATTAATAGAACAACTCTCATGCCTGAGAACACTATAGTTTCTACGATGTACTGAACATAAGACCCTTCATGAGTTGTAGTGGTACGTCTTTTTGAACATGGCCTTCAACGTATTAGAAGTTGATCTTTAAAGGCCACATTCACTTTCACGCTTCATGAGAAGACCCTTGTACTTCTTCACTGACCCTTAACCTTCAGTTGGCACGATCAAATTTATTACGTCACACCAAGCACCCCAACACCATTTGTATATAACTAATTATTACTGTCCTCTTTCTTATTATATATTTATGAAATGTATTAAAAATGGGGTGTTTAGGGACACGGCCGGGTGTTGTACGTGAATACATTAAAAACAGTTTATGTAAATATTATATAAAATTAGCGACCCGCCCCGACAATTGCACGGGTAGTAAGACATATTATGACATGTTTTGTCTGTCTAATGTATTTTATTATTTAGATATTATAACCATATGAAACAAAACGAAATATTTCTTTATATACGAATTTATTTTCTTGCGCGTTAAGTGTTTGCGATATCCCATAAGATACTCATTTAAATTAAATGGTATAACATATTCTAATAATGCGGATGAAATGCTTAAGGTAACTAAAGTATATAAGTTGATAAGGATTAATACTGTACTCATCTAAATAGCTTTCCAAATACCGCATTGTACCTATCATTTTTTTAGAAGATAAAATGAATATAGTAAGCCTTCCTTAAAATATATATATATGCTATCACTGACTTTTTTCTAGATCTACAAAAGAGGAATATACCTCCATGTATTGTTTCGTTATATGGCAAAGGCATTAGGAGCGCCTTTGATGAAACCTCCCAGGAGGCAATACTTTTTTCGAAAATGATCGTTATATTCCAACCCATTTACACAAAACCTCGATTAATTATAAACCTAAACCTTCCTGGTGAAACACTCTATCTATTGGTGAACACCGCATGAAAATCCGTGCAGTAGTTATTGAGTTTACCGCGAACAAACGCGGCCGAGGACTTTCTTTTATAATAAGTATAGATATTTATACAAACGAACCTGTAGCTTCTCCGAGTCCATAGTTATACTGTATGGAAATCTTGATGCATAGTAAAATGACCTTAGTATGGTGGCGCTTCCTCCTCTACCGCGCGCGATGCGATTGGATGGAGATTATAGATATGTAGCTCCAACACCAAACTAAACCAAATAAACAAAACCAAATATTAAAAAAATATTATAATAAGGTTTATAATAAACTTGGCTGATTTGGAGTAGTGATGTGCCGGATCTTTAACGAAGTATTTCCGCGGATACGAATCTGGATACGGATATTTGGTGTCAAGATCCGCGTATACGGATCTTAACTTTTTTACTTAATCGATGCCTGTGCCTTCGACCTAGATAGTTGCCACTTGACGCTTTGCGTGATAGACAGGACGGTATGAGTTTCGAGTTTTCGACTTGCACCGCGTGGCATTGGTTACGTTTGTGTTTGGTAGTGAGTTATAAAATTTTCAACAAAGAAGTTGTTCATTAAACCTTAAATGGATTGCGTGAATCAAATGTTATATGTCAATAGTTTTTCACTCCCCAATAACCTTTATTCAGGGTTATTTTTAATTTACTGAAAACCACTTACGTACATGTTAGTAATACTGTTAACAGCAACTTTTGTTCTGGACAAACATCGAAAACGAAAAAAAAATTGCGTTTTTCCTTACAAACTAAAATCAGCTGAACGGACATTTTTAAATCATTTTTAGTTTTAAATTTCGACGTTGGTCAGAACAGAAGTTGCTGTTTATAGGGTCACTAAACGTACCTAAGAGTTTTACAGTGAAAATAACATACCCATTTAAAAAATTTCATCTATGTATTGAAAATTAATAAGGTAAATGATCCGCCAAAAAAATCACGGATTCGGATACGTATATCCGACACATGACTAAGCACATAAGAACCTCTGTTGGAACCTTGGCAGGAACTAGGAAGGAATAGGCAAAGAAGAAGGAAACGAACTAGTATTTATATCTTAAAATTATATATTAAAACTATGACATCAGATTAAATAGCATATCGGTAAGAGCCGGTTTTAAACCCGGGACCTTGGACACAGCAACTCCGTACCCTGCACACTAAGCTCCACCGTTTCTCACAATTAAAAGAGAATAAATGTTAGCGAAAAGTCGGTCCTGGGCACTTATCTTCTTCATATTATTCGGATCCAGTATGTTATCAATACACCTATGATAATACCATTTGATGATTACTTACTGATGGAAGATGAAAATTCAAAAAATATCATCTGAAAGTTATACTGAATAGAAATCTTAATACATAGCAAAATGACCTCAAAACGCGTCACAGTCCTCACTTATCGTAATAAAGCCCGTCCGTATGGTTGGTCTATTAGTTTTCGAGTGGTCTAATTGAATTTTGGCTAGAGATGATACCTATGTATGTAGCTGCCACTACTGTATCCTGTATATAATAGAAGCCGTCTATCACCAAACTGTATTCCCCGATTTTGTATCATTCGTTTTTTTGAATTGCCTCCCAAAATAAAAATATATAAATCAAAAGAACATAACACTCACGTATGACAATCGAAATAAATAAAACAACAATTATTCATTTAGGTCGGAATAAAATACAAGAGCCGTTTATCAAAACTCCGCGAGAGCTTTGGATTGATTAAAAAACAAAACAAGGACCGGAAAAGCGGAGGATGGAAAAGCTTTTTCTTGTTATCTGGAAACAAAAAGGACCGGAAGTGAAAAATAAAATAAAACCAGGGCTCCTCCATCTCTATTTCTTTTAAGGTCCCGCTTAAAAAATAAAAGTTTCCAATTTAAAATTAACTGTGACATTGAAAGAGGGGAATAAAAAAGCATTTACCATTTGGTTTAAGGAATATGTTTTAGGGTAGCTATTGACGTAAACCATGTCGCTCTTCAAATAGATAAATACATTAAAAATAAATACAAAGAATGCCTGGATAGAGAACAATACGGAAGAGAATTAAAAGAAATCAACGTTCTGGTGGAAAATAAAAAGAAACGGAAGGGTACTTTGTGGTCAAGAGAAAGGAAAAAAAGTATCGCAGAAATGATGAGGAAACATTGGGAGAAAAGAAAAGTAGTGATATCATGGTCTTAACAGTTCATTTCGTGAAATAAGTCATATTTTGAGCTGTATCGTGTTTGAAATTGAAATTTTATGGTAATAATGACATACATTAAAATCAAAACAAATTCCAAGATTATAATTTTTTTTTAAATTTCAGTACCTTCATTGCAATTAGGAATGCTTTACTTTACCAATACCCACATTTTTTTAATCACATTTAAGTAGCTCTATTAATAGTTTTTTTTTAGTTATTACATTATTCTTTTGATGGTAGTATTATGTACCATGGTATTAAATACTAAACCATGGTATTATGTTAATCCTTCCAAATTCAGTTCTTTACAAGACCGAACCAAGTCTAAAAAAAAAATAGTATTTGTATTGTTTATAAATTATACTTATATTTATAGGCAATAAATTTCGTCGGTTACATTTTCTTACACAGGCTTGAGTCCATTTACATTGAACACTTATTTGTCCTGTTCAGCGATATGGATCGGGAACTTCGACCCTGACTGAATCAGGGATGGATAAGGTTGTATCAATCTGATACTTTGTAGGTGATACTGAAAAGTAGTAGATGCAAGTATCAGATAAGGTCGAAATGTACCGGATACAGGTACTCGGATACTTGACTTGCGGAGAGGGAGTCAGCCCACCTCTCTCTTGATAGTTGTATCAACTGACTGGACAGTATCAACTATCGGCTAAAGACCAATTTCGCCGCTTCTCTCCTTAGTATTAATAAATAAATAAGTAAAAATAATAGTGAACACGTTATCACTTATTATCAATATAATCTGTAATTAGTCACTGTTCACGTAGGTAGAAACGAAAATATTCTATGAAATTAGTTAACAGTAAAGGGTGGTTGAAATAACATTTTTCGAGATCGCCTCCTAATATATGATTTTTCACGAGCAACTTTCGTAAAATGAAACCCCGACCTATGTCCGAGCAAATATGGTTTCATTAATGGATATATCTATACCATAAAGTGAAGGCAATTGACATAAATGATTGAAATCGGGTGCAAAAAAAAATTGTTCGAAGAAATTGATTAATTTTATCCCCACTTTTTTACTTTCAACTGTAACAAATTTTACATAATTTTAAAGAAGAAAATTAGTTCACAAAATTAAAAAACAGCACTAGAATATGACGAGTATTATAACAGCTATAGCGTTTTAAAGAGTATATGACTGTATTCAGCTACAAAAATATCAAGTAAAAGTATCAGATACGTAAAAGTATCAGTATCACTTGTATTTAGATACAGGAAAATCCAGTATCTACCCATGACTAGACTGAATTCGCGTATTTGGTGGATTGTTCGTTGTTGGCATTTGGGAAGACGAAGAACTATCAAAGAAGTATAGCAAGTATTTACAGACCATGACATCGTCCAGATTTGAAATTAGACAGATCGCGATGGGTAGGACAGGGATGGAAAGAAACGAAGTAGCATAGAGAATGCTATAGAGTCACTTTGTGCTACAAGGGAAAGAGGCGGAGTAGTGACTGGCACGAGGGACATCCTTCGTGTCTGGAACTGGATGAGAAGTGTTGGGGATTGGTGGAGGCCAGGACCCGTCATCGGGTTGTAGTGCCACAGTAGTAATAATTATAGGACAATGAAGGGTCACCTGTGGTGTACTAGTTAGCATAATAACATTCCGCCTCTAAGATGTAATTATGGGAAATGAGTATATTACGGTAATCATTTCATCAAAAATAAAAATATAGATGATAAATGTTTGTTGAAACGTCTATATGCCGTAGTATACACATTGCCCATAACTTGCATTTTTGACAAATATTAAAATGGAACCGAATCAAAAGTGGCTATACGGAATAATATAATAATAATATTATAAATAACTGAGTTATTTTTCCCTTTCCCATGATTGTCACTTTGATTAGAAAGATAAAGATGGCTCTGAGAAGCAAAAAAGAAATAACTACTGAGACATTAATCACCCTTCCCTCTTTAGGAATACTTAAATCATAATCAATTTCCCTTGAGGAAGCGACCCCTATCGGTCAACCTGTAATTATTCGAGACGAGTTCTCTGCAGGAATCCCCCCCCCCACTGCTATCCCGGATCATAACTTAATCCGTCTTCCGATCTGGCTCGCCGCCATCGGATTCGTTTTGGCTACAGGGGCTTGCGGTCGAGGTTTGTGGCTAGCTCGGCTCAACTAGTACTGTGTAATCAAGGAAAGCAAATATTGGTCATTATAAAAAAGCATCAAGTCCCTCAAATAACACTAAATGGTACATGTTTGTTTATTTAACGTCACTTTATGCTGCTATGGCTAATCGGAGGATGCTACATTGGGAGCTCTAAATTGTGCCTATCCAGGTTTAATTAGGATATAGGTTTTTCACGAGTACCTGACATTGTACAGGCTCGGGACACCCGTATAACGTCCCTCCCGAAGGACAGCGTAACCAAGGTTTTTTCATTCCATTTAAAAATCCCTAGGGCTACCTGCCGGGGGATCTTGGGCTAAGTAGTTTGTTATGCTAGTAACTAGACCATAGGTCGCCACTTAAATGGTACTTGTTCCTTAGGTCTTACTCAGGTACTGTAATCAGCCATTGTTGGTACCCAAAACATCATCTTATTGATATTAATAGATAATGGAAATATACAAAATATAATAATTAAATGTAAACCTAGACCCTCCTAGCCGGTTATTTTTTTATTATTTTTTTTTTTAAATTAAATTCCAACCCATCCTAACACCTTCATCTCCACCTATGCTGATGACACATGTGTGTTATCAGTTAATAACGACCCATATATTGCATCCCAATCCCTTCAATCACATTTATTAAGCCTCGAAGAATGGTGTCGGAATTGGAGAATTAAAATCAATTAAAAAGCCCCATCAAATTACCTTTACCCTTCGCCGAAAACCCATGACTTCCTGTCCTACTGTATCCTTTAATAGTACTCCGCTTATCCCTGTTGAACAGATTCACTACCTAGGACTCAGCTTAGACAAGCGTCTTACTTGGAACCCTCACACAAGACTGAAAAGACAAGAAACAGCTAGATCCTTCCGACTACTTCAACACATACTAGACAAACGCTCAAAGCTTCAAATCAATTACAAAAGAATTATTTATATTACTATTATAAGACCTATTTGGACTTACGGAATTGAACTATGGGGCTCCACCAAACCATCAAATTCCTCTCGTATTCAATCCTTGCAATCCAAAATCCTTCGCAAAATCCTAAACGCTCCTTATTTTGTCACAAATAAAACCATCCATAATGACCTTAACGTTCCATATGTTACCGATTTAGCCCATTCCAGATACCTATCATTCCATAATAAACTCCAGGCCCATCCAAACCCACTAGTTTCCATCCTTGCATCCAATACCATCCCGGACAACCTCCTAGGCGTCTGAAGAGAAGATGGCCTCGGGACCTTCTATAATAGAAATGTAATTAGAGTGCTGCCAATGGGTAGTGCCTCTACATGTCCTTTCATGTATTTATTTATTCATACAGGCCTTGTACTAGATGTATATATTACAGTTGTACAATTCTATAAAATAATTAAAAATAAAATAAAAATAAGAAATTAATTAACGTACCCCGATACCCAAAATCGTTTCCCTCCAATTCTTCTTATCAGCCTATTCTTTTTCTTCTTCCCCTGGTAGCCCTCTTGCTGCCATTCCTTCTCTCATATCCTCCATCCATGTCTTCCTCTCTTTCTTCTATCCGGTTTATGAAGGAAGAGTTTCTTTGGCCATCTATTGTCTCTCATTTTCAGGCCATGTTCCTCTTCCAGTTTAAATTTTTTCACAACACTTTCGACGGAAACATCTCCATATCTATCCTTGTCAAAATCCATTCGATGATCTTTTTCCGAACTTGTGGAAATATTTCACAGCTTCTTCTTTTAAAAAAGGCTATTCATAAGGCGTTCTTCAGTTCTTTTTAAATAAGCAATAACAAAAGGAATAATGCAAAAACATAAAATTAAATTTATTAAGACTACCTATTTGCACTTACGAAGTAGAGCTTTGGGGCTCCACTAAACCATCGAATTCCTCTCGTATCCAATCCCTACAATCCGAAATCCTTCGTAAAATCCTCAACGCTCCTTATTTTACTAAGAATAAAGTCATCCATAACGACCTTAATGTCCCATTTGTCGCTGATTTGGCCCGAACCCGGTATCTATCCTTTCATAACAAACTTCATTCCCACTCAAACCCTCTGGTTTCAAACCTAGCTTCCTCTTCGATTCCCGATAATCCTCCGAGGCGTCTGAGAAGAATATGGCCACGTGACCTTCTTAGTTGAGTACTACCAGTGGGTAGTTTCTCTACTTTCCATTAGCTCATGTCATTATGTATCACATAGCCTATTTACTTGATGTGTTATTGTAATACAGTTGTAAATATCAATACATAAATTTAAATATATATATATATATATTAAGCGGCACAGAAATTTAGTTAGTCAATAAAGAAAATCTACAAGGCACTAAAAAAATAATCTGTATTACAAATAACTCAAAAATGACAAATAATAAGAGGTTACAGAATATAAAGAGAAAATAAAAAACCGACCTGCGACCCATGAAGGCTCTTGGGTTTAGTACATAGTAGAAACTGTACTTTTTTAGGAAAATTGTTAGGCAAAGATTTGATATGTCCGTAATCAGACGACAAAAGTATCCGCATTATAGAGGATGTGTGAACCCATGGAGAGTCTGTAGATAACACTGCCTCTTAACAAATTAAATATATTACCTGTCGTAGACAATATGAACCCGGAACGTATAGGATAGCACTCGGCAGTAATATTAATCCTTTTTCCCCTACTTGTGAGGAAAAGTAACAGCCACCTAGATCGAATTCGAGAATCAGCACTCTGTAATTTTAAATGTTAAATGGCGGTATTATAATATTAGTCATTTTATATTCCTAAAATGTTAAAATAAATTATTTTAGAAGTATTTTATATTTAATTCAAGATAGATTTTTTTTATTTTGAAGCGATTTTATAGACATATTTAATATAACCTTAAATGTATTCGAACCTTCACCCATCAGAAATTTGGAGATCCAGCAGTAGCATTACCCACTCGCGCTGGTGTAGTTTCAACAAATCTAAAGTTTCACTTTTAATTTCTTAATTTTTAAATGGTTGCAGGAAAAATGTAATGTTTAACAGGTGAGAAAAGTGCTTATAACCCCCTAGTTTAATTACCACTCGGGTGTAATAAAGTGGCACTTTCCTCACTTGTCAAATAAATAACTATTAATGGTAAATTCAAATTAAGAAATAATCAATGGAAAATGGTATGGTAAATATCAAACGGTTTGTTTTTTAATTAGAGATATTCCAATAAAAATATTATTAATACCTATTTACATAGCTGTTACTTTGATGATATTTAAAAATATTTCTTTCAATTTTTTTTTCTAAGAAACGCTAAATAACTTTAGTATTGATTAATAAATAATAACAATATTTACTGATATAGATAAATAATGGTTGTGTTTGTGAAGGCTGTGGGTTACAAACACGCCTTGGCCTCTGCACTTGGCTTGGGTGGGAAGATTTAGGAGCAAAACAAACCTTCTCCAGATCTACCTTCCACATCGGACAAATATAGCCTAAACAAACATTTTATGAAAATGTTTTTCTTTTCTCTATTGACATTCAGCATGTCACGATCCTAGTCTCGCAGATGAATTTCTTTTTTCAATGTTTCTTGTTCCTTCCTTTTTTATACCTTATTTTATCAGCTTTGTGATGAACGTGCTGGTCAAAACACCTTTTTTATAATTTAATTTGTTTAAATTAGGACTACACCTTGACAAACTCTTAACTTGGAATCCTCATACTAGACTGAAAAGACAAGAAACAGCTCGCACTTACTAGACAAACGCTCTAAGCTCCCAATTAATTACAAAACAACTCATTGACATTAGCTATCGAATTCCTCTCGTATTCAATCCTTCGTAAAATCCTCAATGCTCCTTAATTTGTTACGAACAAAGTCATCCATAACGACCTTACTGTCCGTTTGTTTTTGATTTGGCCCGAATCCGATATCAATCTTTTCATCACAAACTTCATTTGGATTCAAACCCACTACTTTCAAACCTTGCTACCTCTTCAACTGATAATCCTCAGAGGTGTCTGAAAAGATGATGGCCTCGTGACCTCCTATGTTAAACTTTTTATTTGAGTACTACCACTGGGTAGTTTCTCTACTTGCCTTTATATCGGGGTATGATTTATCTTTCATTATATTTAATGGATATATTTTGTATATAGTCGTAAATTTCAATAAATACATTTTTTTTTTAAATCTGTTTATATATTTGTTTATTTCGATACCTACTCAACGAGCCTTCGGGCTCACTAATTCTTATCATTTTTATTTTCATTCTTAAATATCTTTGAACCTTCATTCATAAATATTTGATATTTCGAATAACTTCTTTTACTTCATTAATCCTAACGTTTATTAATTTTATTACTATATGATTCTGATTAATAAATTGAATATAGATGCAGGAATGTGGAAAGGATACTGCAGCAGAGGGCAGGTTCGAATCACGGCCTGGTCGGGTTGAAATGCATTTCTCAGCTAGTAGAAAATTTAGTAGTCTGTAGGAATAACTCTGCTTGTTTTCCAAGATGGTGATTAATAAAATAAATAAAAAATATTCATACAGTTGTTCACATGTAACATATATACCTTGGCGATTGGGTATTATATCTGTATTGAATAATAATAGTTAACCTCGTATTGACGAAACTGCACCGTGACCCCCCCCCCACCACCCTTCGACAGGTCCTGAAGAAAACCTGCAATGTGGGCCGAAACGTTGACTTTAATAAATAATTCTCCCAACTTAAGAGACATTATCTCCACCCGGACCATTTTCTTCCACATATTTATATTTTTACCTTGATTATTATCTTTTTTTAGACTTAAAGTCCTTGTTTGGAATTTTCCATATTTCTTCTAAAAACTAATTAGTATGTCATTTTGAGCGTTTCATTTATTTATTTTTTTTTATTTAAAACTTTTTTTTACTTTAAAAATTGTATGTAGGTATAGATTTGTATAAGAAATTATTCGCTGTATTATGACAATGTAATGGGATAACATTTTTATCTATGAGTAGTTTCTATTAATCAGAAGATAAATATCACTAACAACTGTTTCTAGTTTATAGCCGTTATAATATATTTTTTTATTATGGATTTTTTTAGAAGAAAATTCTAAGCAAAAAAGAGTAATATCAGTTATTTAAATGGTCACTTCCCTTTTTACATCTCAACTTTCAGTTTCGTAAAAATTTCTCTTTTGAGGTAAACTTGCCACTTGTCATTTGCGAGACTTGGCAAGCACCGTTGAACGTACACTTCGAATTCGAAATTTTTCATTTTTCACGATCACTAAAAAATGTTTCCATTTTATCCGCAACTTTTATGATCGTCGTAGCGTGAATTATCGACGCTATCTTCGAGTTTGGGAGGAAATGAAGGAAGGAACGGTCGGTAATAGGATCCTGTATCGGGCGCTAAGGACATATATCCTCAGGACCCTTCTGTGCCCGAGGCAAGATTTAAATAATATTGGGAAGTGATATAGGGCCTAAGGGGACACTCCACTTGCCACCAATAGCGAATTTGTAAGAGATTTATCCGCGCCATCGGCTCTCTTCCTCGGTCGACCTCACCTGGTTCTGAGATCTGATGATAGGTCCTTGCTACAGGATTCAGGATATAATACTTCACATGATATTAAATATCATTCCTTGAAGGATAAAACAAAGTTAATATAGAACTCGTATCCAAGTTGGAAATATTCTCCAGTCCCTCCGAAATACAGTTTGAAAAGATAAGTTTAATTTGATCTAATCTGTTAAAGCGTGGCTGATTGGTATTATATTTTAATTCACAAAACAGATTGAATTTTTATCCATTTAATTTAAAGCTACAATTTTTGTTTGTATTACTTTTTTTTAGCCCTGAAGATTTGAACGTAGCTATGCTGTCTTACTATAAAAAAGTTTTGAAGGGATCTCTTTTACTGCACTTCCCACATTTTTAGAGAGAGATGTGTTATCAAAAAGGTTCTCATATTTAGTTTTTTTTTAAATTTCTTTCTTCATTTTCCGGTGACGTGGCTTTTTTTTATAATTTATTTTTTCTCAGTCTAGGCTGAGATGTCATACCCCAAAATTTGGCCATTTTTGTGGCCGTCCTGCTGGGACAGTCAAAGAGTTTGATGTGTCTTCGTTTGATGAAGTCTGTATGTCAATATTGGTATGACGTACGAATTTTTTATTTTTGTGTAATGTGGTTTGCTTTACGATTTCAGTACACCACTGTAGAGACTCTCCGTTGTTGCGGACGTTATATTTCCCCGATGATGTAATACACAATACTCTTGAGCCAGAGAGATAACTTCGGAGGTGTGGTTTATGGAGATGAGCAGGTGGTTAATCTGTACTTCTTCCTGAGCGACCTCAACTTCTTCCTGCAGTGGTGACTTAATTTGAGGTGGCGATCAAGGGTATACTACACTGCCCGCTGGTCTGTATACACCTTCTGCTACCTTATAGACCTTAGGGAGTGTAAGGCTATTAGGTAAGGAAATACTTAATTATATATAGTTGAGACAATTTTGAATACTCCATCCTCTGCCGGATAATCAATAATGTTGTTACTACAAGACTTTCAAGGTTTTACTTCTTGATATATTAGATCAATTTTTCTTGGAGAACTCCTGACCCTCATATCCTGAAATTCCTCATTTTGTGTATATTTAATTTTTAACACCCCTTTAACATGGCCTCAACAAGACAAAAGAGAGCGAATGATTCTTTTGCAGGTATATAGGTCGTTTCATCTCCCCTCATGCCGACATGTCCAGCCTCCAAAATGTATTAGCTGATGTTCCATCATCATCCGTCTTCTATCCTATTCCCATGTTTCGTTGAATTTTAGGAAGAATAAATGCTGCTAGGAGGTGATAGTGTGTCAGTTTCTAAGTTATCAAGCTTTGATCCTCGTTCGATCACTCTTATTTTCGCTTGCTCAAAAAATATTTGCGAATTTATCCACAGTGATTTATAAACTTAACATTTATTCCGAACGAAATTGTACTTTGTTGAATATTTTGGAGTAAATCACAAGTTTAATGTTTCTACGAGAATTGTATATTCATCCCTAATTAAATTATTAATAATATAACCAATTATTGCTATTTGTTATCTCGAGCGATTCGAACAACAAAACAGACAAGATAATTAAAAAAAATATATATATTTATTGAAATTCACAACTCTAGGCTGAATACATCAAGTAAATATAATGAAAGATAAATCATGTCCCGAGATAAAGGCAATTAGAGAAACTACTTTAGATGAATAGAAAATTCAACTTAGAAGGTCACGAGGCCATCTTCTTTTCAGACGCCTCGGAGGAAAGATAAAATACAAGCAATTTTATTCTAAATCTACGTTGGGTGCCACCTCTCAGCCTAACGAAGGACCAATCCTTGCATTACAAATTATTAATAATTAATTAAAATATCATTAAATTGTACCACTGTAGATAGGATATTATTCTATGAATTGAATTTATTTTAATACATTAGTGGAAAAATTTCAACTAAAAACCTTCTCTAAAAAGTCAGAACTAAAACAGAAAATTAAAAATACCTGTCCAATATTTCGCCTATTCAGGCATCCTCAGGGCAGAAAGAGAATAATAGCAAAGCAAAACATGAATAATGGTTTTTTGATAAATTCTCTTTTTTTTTCTTGCACTTTTACTTTCATTTTTTCATATGGTTTTTTGTCTTCTGTTTTTGAGTTGTTTGTTCTATTATTTATTTTATTTTGTTTTCCTGTTGAGTTTTTTGGGGTTTGGTGAGTGTATATTGATGTTTCAAATTCTGGTGTATTTATCAGCTGTTTTTATTTAACCTTAGCCAGCTGGGAATCTAGTAACCTTCCCTATGATTCAGTAGTTGCATTTGAGCCTTGGAGGTGGTGGGATGTGTGTTTTTTTGGGTGCATTATTTATGTTTTGCTTTGCTGTTATTCTCTTTCTGCCCTGAGGATGCCTGAATAGGTGAAATATTGGACAGGTATTTTCAATTTCCTGTTTTAGTTAAGAGACTTAAGGTTTTTAGTGGGATTTTTTCCACTAATGTATTAACATTTATTTGATGTCTCTGTTGAACTTTCCCTTTTTCAATTGAATTAATTTTCTTACTTTTTTACATTCTTCTACTCAGCCTGTTGAAATAAGAGCCATGGCAACTCAGTGCTCTGCCATGGCAGCACTCCACTCCCTGTTTGTACAATAGAGAGATTGAAAATAGTTGTAATTTATCAAATTAACCAAACGTATAAACGAGTTTATCATGAAATATGATGGTTTAATAACACACTGACAAACAATTATTAAATTTTCTGGGATATTCCCCAAAGCTTTCATGTTTTTCTCTATTTAAATACGAGGAAACCTGTTTAATTTCTACCCTTTTGATAATTTTCCTTTTGTATTTCATAAATATGTCTTTGTGACTGTACGTACTTGCGTATAAGTACTCGTATATTCTATACACTCTCTGTTATATATTATGTAATCGGATGTAGGTTAGGGATCGATTTAAAGGTCAAAAAGTTGGATTTATGACTAGTTATCAATGAGAATCGACTTAAAATAAACACGAAGTATCTAATTTTCTGAAAGCAGGGGTAGGGTATCTGTGCTGAGGGTTCTCGGTTCAAGTCCCCAGATAAAATAATTAATCTTTTATCAGCAATCGATGGGCACTGTGGAATCTTCCAACGTTCCTTGGGCTTACCCAGCCTCTGTAAAATGAGTGCCTTCAAAAATAGGAGGTTCTTCCCCTAATCAAGGGTACCGCTGTAATTCGCAATTATACTGCTTGTTTCGGCCACGCTGCAATACCATCGGCTTAGAAATAGTACAGTCTCTACTACGGAATAAACCAAATATGGATTATAGTGGTATATTTTACATAAAATTTTAGTAAACTAAGGTATTATGTTACGTTTCCAAGTTTATCGTATAACCTTGTTTGGCTAATTTAATCCATAATCGATCCAATTAATTTCAAACCGTTCACACCTGAAGATATTGCTTTCTGAACAAACAGGATGTGAGGGACGAACCGGATGTAAAGAAAACAGAAAGAAGGGAGCTAATTGGTGGAAAGTAAAGAATAACAATCGAGGCGGGAACAAGACAGCTGTTTACTTCTGGCGGGAGTCTCGTGTTTACTAGCGCCCTCTCATTTCCTCTCTCTCTGTTTTTATTTCCCTCTCAATATCCTCCACTGCGCTACCTCTACCGGTACAGAGGCGTCTCTAGTCGAAGCTCTATTTGTATGACCTTGTTTATGAGGGTTTTAACTATTTTTTATTTCGTAGTTGTTTTTTTTTAAATCGTTTTATTATTTGTTTATAACACAAATTAGAGCTGCAAATAGCTAATAAGTGGGCTTAATTTGTTGATGTCATATAAAGCACGAGGAACGATACACTGCAGCTCCATTTCCTTCGTTAGTCCTAAATCAGAAGATCTCTCGTTCAGCTCATTTGTATTACTTAAAGTACATATGAGCCGTAGATGTTAGTATGAAAACAAGTATATAGAGTCCGTAAGTGTTGCTTGATACGAACCTACTTATTACAGTATAAATGAATCTATAAGTATAGTTTTAATGATTACGTTCAAGGGAATGAATTGATGTTTGAAAATAAGGTATTTTATTTTAAACCACAATTAGTTTTTCATAACTTTACGATAATAATTTTTTAATTGCTTAAAATCAGACCGGAGTAAATCAATGTTTATGCTATGATGAAAGTGTCTTGTTCAAATCCGGTAAGAACCATGGATTGACCATGTGGATCTTCAAACCCTCCTGAGGCCCACCCAGGCTCTATAAAGCCGGGTCATTTCCCTCAATCTTTTATTAGTGGGAAAGACTAGTGGAAAGATGACTCTACATCCCACGTGGAGACAAGGCCTCCTGCAGCACCATCCGCCCATCGGAGCCTCGGCCTTCCAACCATTTTTGTTCCATGTACTTTTTCTTGAAGTAGTTTTTTAGGGACTTCATCTGTTCCCATACGGCGATCGTAGGTTGTTCACCTTGATAAACCTGATAATTTCGACATCTTTGTATAATCCAGTTATTTCTAAGTTCGACCGGTGCCTCCACGTGTTATTGTGAAATACTGCTCCATAGATTCTCCATAATATTTTTCGCTCAAACCTCATGATAGCGAGCTCTTGTGCTTTTGTGAGAGTCCAACATTGTGAAGCATTTGATAGGACAGAAGAGGCTGTTGGTGGAAGCTGTTATTAGGCAAATCACCTCCCTACACAATCGTCCTAGGAAGAGTAAAGTTTCTGATTTTTTTTTTTAAATTAAAACTATTCAAACATTTCACTAAATCTTATCATGTTTTAAGTGAAACAACCGTTTAAGCATGTTCGAAACGCTAAATAAAGCTGAAATGTCATATACCATATCAAATAAAAAAATAAAAAATTGTATCTCAGTTTTATCAATGAATGATTTTTAGTCTTAAAGTGGCTTCTTATTATTATATGATTGTTTATTTACGAATGCCTCAGTGGAAGGGAACAAGTTGCCATGCCGGAAATCCTGGTTCAAATCCCGATGCAGGCAAGACTTTTATTTAGACTTTTTGCAGCCGGAGATGGATCATATAGGATCTAGGACTCTCCTGGGGCTCACCCAGCCTCTATAAAATATAAAAATAGGGTACCCAAAATAAGGGGGGGGGAATCTGGCGGTTGAGCGTGGCCTAGGACAAGTCACCTCCTTGCAGAACCGTTGTCCATGAAACATTACAGTCTCTACCATGTACTGAACCCCACACCCATTCACGGTTTGTAGTAGTACAGGTTTTTTTTTAGGTTATTTACCAATATAACTACTTTATTTAAATTTTAAATCGAATGATCAGCCTAGCCATATATGCTCTTTAGATTGACGAGTGTCCATTATTTATTGTGTTTAGATATTGTAAATACAGTTTAAATATTCCAATTAACATAATTAACCGTCGATCTACTAATTACTGGCGAGGAACGCGATGAGATTATCCTGAGCAGAGCTCTCCTCGGTCCTAAGCCCCTACGAGGTAGATAGAAATGAGAACGGAATTCGGTTGAACGTCCCATCACATCTTTCCTTAAATACTCATTAAGTTTCCTCCTAAATTATTCCTGATTTTTCAATCTAGTCTTTGTTAAAAGATGCAAGAAGGCTATAATTATTTTATGTTAGTTAAGTGTTGTTACTTTCAAATTGAAGGATTGGATTGAATGCTCTATTATTGGAAGAATAAAGGTAAAATTGTTTTTGCAGCATTTTTCTCATCTGCAGCACTTTTTATTTTCCCTCCCACGGGCTTTAACATCAATTATCCTCACTTCGGGACCATTATCAGGTAATTATAACGATGCCTTAGTTCATAAATTTGTTAAGTCCAAATTTTTCAAAAATGGGTTTTGTTATATCAATATTATTGTAAGATTGTGATCAGGAAGTCATAGATCATATGTTGATATAGAATTAATAGAGAAGCTGTAAAGGTTACAAAAATATATTGTGTGCTTAAACTTTAACTGTATTTCTTGTGTTAAATTATTATCGTATTGACTGATGTAAAATCTTGTTTTCGGCACCACACATAAGTGAACTAAGGCATTGATAAATGTTTACATATAACAAAACAAAATGTCTAATCTTTTTAGATATCTACGTATGAACTAATATGTTATTTTTAAATGTAATTATCAAATATTAATATTTATACTTATATGAGCGTATTCAATAGTTTTGAATTTTTTTTACCAATGTGATTTCAAAATTAATACCAGCATATTATATTAGGGTACACTTAAAAACAAAAGTTCTAAAAAAAATTAGAATACACATTAAAATTTTACGATAAAAAAATAGTTATGTGCAATAAATAATATACCAATAAATAAATTATGTGCAGCATTAAAAAAAAAATTGAAACAAGCATTAAGGTTATAATTCTAACGATAGGTTATCGATAATCTACCGGTTATCGAACCATCGAAATTTGGAACAAATATATATATATATATATAATTATTGTTATACGCTCGACAGTTGTTTTATTAGCCCAGGCGAAGCCTCCATGACTACTTCCTCTCCTCCTGTTTTTCCAGTGTTTATCCATTCGTTCACTAAAGGCGCTTTCTTCATTCCAGTTTGGTCTTCCAGCTGCGGGCACTGCCTTCTCTAAAATCACCTCTAACATTTATGCATTTTTGTCCATGATGTACTTTGAGCCTATCTGGGCTTGTTCCATATCAATTTTAACTTGTATCATCCAGGGTGTAGTATTCTTGAGCCACGGTATGTATCCTATGTATCCAAGAATTATGTTGTTGAGTCCGGTCTGTGGATAGTCTGCAGAAGTGGCCGTAATATTATTTGTATATTATCGGTAACGTGCCTGGCCTCCAGAGTCTCGTTTTTGTTTCTGTAAAGTATTAACTTCAGATAGGTGGGCTTACAACCCTCATATTCTCATACACTAAATATCACTCCGTACCCACCTACCTCCATGTATGGGAAAGCTACAGTGTGTACAGGTGACCCTATTGTGAGTAATGTTTGTGAACTTTCTTCATAGTGTGTCTATGATGGTGCCTCTACCTCCATACGCCATATATATATGTATATATATATATATATATATATATATATATATAGAGAGAGAGAGAGAGAGAGAGAGAGAGACATATATAGATATAGACACATACAAACAAGATACAGTTATAGCGTTTGCCCTGAGCAGTAAAGGAAAGGCAATTCGATCGGAAGGGAGGACTATCTCTGAGGGGCGGGGAGCGGAAGACACGCTTATCAACCCTTTCTATCAATCCCGCTGTTTTCCGAGGCGGGAACTAGATGGCGGGAAAAGGCTATCAGTCGGAAAGGAAATAATAAAGTCGAGATAAGGGCCTCGACGCTCGTCATTCAATAACAAATCTCTCCTCTTCCTCCGGGTCTCGCTGTGTCACTGCGGGGGATTGGAGTTGATAAAGTAAAAAGTAAAAAAAAAAAAAAAAATAGGAATTAACAGAATAATAATAAAGTGCTGAGCGAAGCATAGGTTTCAATAGCAATGGCATCAATCACTTTTTAACTGAACACAAATCCATTAGATAATCTTAATGTAATCCTCCCACCTACGGCTCGTTCTACCTCATAATAAGCCGTACAAAATTTAAGTTTTGAAATACCTGTCAAAAAATATGTCTTAACCTCGTTCATGCTCTAAATTCTAAGTTTCATATGAATTCGGATCGAATATTCTACCTCATAAATAAGACCTTATTTTCGAATATCTAGAGTTGTTGTTCATCCTTCAAAATTAATGGCCAGGTTTCATTCGAAACAGAAATAAACGAAGGATAGTATTCATG
The DNA here is from genome assembly GCA_964056705.1 of Troilus luridus. Taxonomy (NCBI): domain Eukaryota; kingdom Metazoa; phylum Arthropoda; class Insecta; order Hemiptera; family Pentatomidae; genus Troilus; species Troilus luridus. Next base: position 111,347,384 of record OZ057416.1, read on the forward strand.
TAAATTTTATTTACTTTTTGTTTTCGAGACAAAAGGCTAACAAAATAACAACTTGAATCTTTTTTTTTTTAGTAATCATATAAGTACTTAAAGTTCTAAGCATGTTAGAACTTGTCCCTGCAATTTCGCCAAAATTATCCCAGTATCAGATACTATTTACAGTGTTCTTCGTATTTTTAGAATTTACTTATTTTTATTGTATTATCTTAACAAAACCAAATCAACTACAAGGAAATTTTGCTATCCAGATTCAAACATTTTTCTGTGGATCATAAATTTCAATTTTTTTTAAGTTTGAAGTACAAAGTTGTTAATGGGGAATCGATGCATCTATTCAGCCGTTTAAAAATCAGATAACCCAATAATATTTTAAATTATTGTTAATTTTTGGGCATTATTTTTTTTATCTATACGTGTATATTTATTTTTTTTTTTAATAAGAGTACGATTATATGGGGCTATATAGAATAATGTAATATATTTTGAGATGTACTACACAAGCCGAAGCAGGCGCTGTGAGGCCAACCTTACCGCAAGGTAGGGCTGTCGTGCGGACTTGCCACTCACGGCGCTAAATGCCACCACAGGTCTTCTCTCACTGTTTTTACTATTTTTTATTATTTGTATATGTGTTTTATTATATATTATATTAAAGTATTCTCTTTAAAAAAAGTATAAATAACAGAGCGTTTAAAACATTATCTATCTTTAATTTGGGGGAAGAAATGGCAAATTAAAAATATAAATCTTGGTTTAAAAAAACAAACAACTTTATTCTATATTTAGCTTTATTAATTATATTGAACTGACGAAAGCTAAGACAAGATAAATAAATATTTTACTGCGTATCAAAAGAAAATATTGAACTTAAGATGATATACATTTTTTTATAAAACTGAAAAAAAAATAATAAAAAAAAAATAAACATGGAAATCAACAAGATCAGCATATAAATTTATATTATGTGGAATATTGATGTAATTGTATATGCAAAATGAATATAAATTCGGAACTAGGTGATAGAAATTGTATTACGGAAGATACTATTACAATCACAATTACAAAGCATTAGTAAATTGCAAAAAAAAAAAAATGATAAAACCCATGATAAAATTAAAGTTGTTCAGCTGTTCTTGGCATTAATTTTGTTTTTGTTCTTTGACTCACTTCTCTTAAAATATATTTAATTTATATATATTTAATAGATTTAATTACATTTATTTAATAATTTAGATAATCTAAGGGTTTATCAGAATTGTGAATGCTACATCAGCGTTAATTGACGTTTTAATATCTGTAGTGAGTACGAATAAAAAAGTATCATACGATATGTATGTGTGTGTTTATGTATGCGTGTGTGATCAATCTTAAATAAATCAAGTCTCTTTTCATAAAATAGTTGTATTATTGTAATTCTTAGGAATCACCAGCTGTTTTATAAGCTGTAATAAAACGTTTTTATCGCTCAACTCGCCCCCCCCCCTCCGGTGCTGGCACCTATAACTACCTATTAAGCCAGGGAATAGTCTAGTCTACGAAATATTTATTTCGTTGTTAATTATTGAATAGTATTGAATATCATTTTTTCTTAGATTAAGTATTCCTTAATTATTCTTAGTTAAGCTAAGTTATGTTACGTTACGTTAATAAAGTAATACAATTTGGTTTCAATTGACTTTTGTTTTCTTTTATTTCTTCATTAGTACCTTAAACCTACAAACATGATCACAAAGATCACATAAAAAATGATAAATGATCAGTTGAAAATTATTGATTATATTATTGAAAATTATATATATTTTTAAACTTGTGAAGAACTGTCAATGACATTAAATTTATAAATTCATGAGGTGGGCAGAATTCATTAGCTTCTCGAAGACAACAAGCTCAACTCCTGTATATTCACTACTTTTGCTTAATAGCAGTAATGGATTCCATCGCTTTGTTGTAAATTGTATAGTCACTTATAACTTAGTTATTATGATTTAATTCGCTTCAATTTATCGACACAACCCGTAATGTGGGATATCATTTACTATTTCGCTGACGGGATATAAATACAGGTTGGTCCGGAGAAGGGCGGGTGGTTGCGGGTGAAATTAACGGAGGCCGTAAACCGAGGGCTAGCTGTAATTAATTAATTAATATAATTTCATTAGCGGGCTTTATGGCAGCGAGGTTATTAAATAATCCACCTCGAGGGGGGCGAATATCGCTTCTCTAAATTAATTCTCTTTCAGAATCCGCTATTTCTTTTAGGCTTTTCACTTTTTTTTTTTAGCTTCTTTGTTTTTATAATATTTTTTTTTGTCTTGTTCAAATATACATAAGATCGATAAAGAGGCCTCTGTTAATATTAATATTTGTTGGAAGGTACTTTCAGATTATAAATCTCACTCTCATTGTTTTTAATAATGAAATGCATTTAAAAAATGCACTACTACTGTGTACGCCTTGGTGTTCACGTATCACTACTGTGATCTACCGGAATTGGTAACTAACAGTTAGTTATTTTATCGCTATAATTCATTTGTTTGTTTTGTTTGTCCCCTGCAACGCAAATAGTTTTATAGCTACCTGTTTAGTATTTAAGTGTTATGTATAATAAAACCTATAAAGTATTATAGGGGAAGATGGCCGATTATCGGATACTGAGGTTGTATGCTGTAGCCTGGCTCCAATTATCTTAAATACCACTCGTTCCCTTCGCCATCCCAGGGTGAAGTTTAAAGCTCAATGGCATCAACACCATGCTAGTGAAATATTTTTGTGTTTTCAAGATTTTCAAATATTTCAAATATAGACCCTGTTAATCCTGTATCCAAAAACAACCAAAGGTAATGCATTTAAACTAACTAATTATTTATTAGGTTAGGGAAGACTGGCTGTTTATAACTACACTAAAATATTTCGTTTACGTTGGATAGTTTTTTTTTTTAGGCTTTTTAGAATAAAATGGCGTCGATGCTCCCAATATCGGATACTCCAGGGTTCCTATTATAGGATATCCGATATTATTATTTTTTAAGTCTCGTTATTACTTCCAGATGTCAAATCTGGATAAAAAATGGGATGCGGAATCAATGAAACTAGCTATCTGAAAATAAGGAAAAGATTATTGCTAAGCACCCTAAGAATACTTAAAACTTCAAACCTAACAAAAAGTGTCTTGCAAGCAACAATTATTTAAGCAAGGCACAAATCGTAAACTTGAAGCAGGACCACTGAACGACACTTATTCTGACGAAGAATCACGAGGATAGCGTAGACGAGCAGTGTGTGTACTGCTGTGAATCGTGTATAAACTAGATAAATGTGGGGAGCAGAGGATAAGATGCATAAAATGCATTCGATGGGCGCATAAACTGTGCTCTGGAGCTGATGATAACGGATGGAAAACCTTCCAATTTTGTTCTAAATAATTTTATTTTTAAATATAAATTTCATATGTTAATGTTTAGCGTAATAAAACAATTTTTATATCTATTAAGTAAAATTTTGTTTTTCTTCTGGCTTATTTTCCTATCCGATATTAGGAGCCCATTTTGCAAAAATCGTAAAGTGTCACCTTTTACAAAAAAAAACATAAATATGGTACATATGTAAAAATAATGTTACCAAACTGTTAAATCTTTTACAGAATATATTAAAGTTTGTTTTAAAATAGAAATGGGACCAATACATTAAATAAAAAATGTTTTACGTAATTGAATCAAAAAGTATCCGATATTCGGCAAAATTCTCCTACTGTTAAAGCACTAAAAAAAATAGACAATATACATATTTAAATTGTAGAAATGAGTTACCTTGATAAGATATGGTACCTCCTCTCTTTGGTACAATGGACTGTATATTAGTTTGTGAATGGCAATTAAAATATAAAACATCTTAAATAATTACATAAATGGTATATTATTTACTGTTTGAGACAACTATGTATGCTAACTATCCCCCTTCCCCCTAGCCTGCTCAGGTCTGTGTCCATGATGTAGCACGTGTTCACCTATTCCTAGCTTTTGCTGTTCTTCTATTCTTCTGCTAGTTCTTGTACATGGCCATTTTGTGCCTAGTAGAGGTCTTTAAATTCCTCTCATCTCGTCCCCCCATTTCTAATATATAGTATTTCGCCATTTAAGTATCCCTACTTTTCTTCAGTAAAATTTTCTGCCGTTAGATTTTTCTTTTTAGTAGCATAAAGTGACTCTGAATGATTAAACAAACAGTAATGATATATAATAATAATACTGATCAGTACCTCTACAATCCTTGCATGGTTTTGGGTTCAGTACATGGTAGTGACCGTACTCTTCCTAAGCCAAAGATTGTGAAGGGATGTTCTATATAACGATCAGCCCCCAGTATTACTCTTATACAATAAATGGAAAATTAAAATAAGTCAAGATAAAACCCAAGCCATATTATTTACTAAGAGAAGACCGAATAATATCCCCCAACTGAATATAAACATAATGCCTGTACCTTGGACAAATCAGATTAAATATTTAGGACTTAACATGGACGGTTAACTTTTACTTTCCACACTGATTATGTGTGCAATAAAGCTAATAGAGCTCTGTGTACTATATATCCATACTTCAATAGCAATTCAAAATTAAGCACAAATAATAATTTATTATTATATAAAGCCTGCTTACGACCTATACTAACATATACATGCCCAATATTTAGTTATATGTCTAAAACAAATTATAAAAAACTACAAATATTTCTAAACAAATGCCTAAGAATTGCTGGAAACTATGCATAATACAGTATAGTAAAAATTATGACACAAAGAATTATATATACCGTATATTAATGAATTTATAAATAAATTATGCGAAAAATTCTTTAATAAGTGTAAACACAATAAAAACCAACTTATAAAAAATATAGGGACTACACAAAAAATAGTACAAAGCGGTACGTACATAAAAGAACAAAGCATTTATTATTGTAGGATACCAAATTATCTTATATTATTGTTATTGTTCATGTAGATTTATATAAGTTACTAAGAATGTATAGATACAATTTTTGTTTATTTTGGTTATAATTTTTTTTTCTCAATGCTGAAAGTTTTTTTGTATAATTTTTTTTTCTTTCATTGTATATGTGATTCTTTATTGATTTATTTAAATTTGTGTATTTAAGTTTGAGACTGGTTTGTTTGGTGCAGCATATTACTTTTGTGAATTATAGCAAATTATATTAGAAATAAATAAAATAAAAAAATTAAAAGTATTACTCCTAATAAAGAATACTGACTTTGTAGAGGCTTGGTGAACCCCAGAAGTGTCTAAAAATCCCAAGGAGTCCATCTACGTGTTTTAACAGATTGAATAAGTTATCTGTCACAGCTGGATTTGAATCTTGCTCTATAAACCCTGTGATACTCCGCTCTTACTATATTGGTTTTTAGCCGGGCAAATTAAATTTTGGAAACACTACTTTATCCCTTCGCCGGCTAAGATGAAGATTTAGACACGCTAAGCTATCCCCGAGTTAATATTCGAGAAAGTGAGAGCTGGCGAGGAATTAATAAAGGCTACGATAACTCAGGGGGCGGACCATTGCTCTCGAGAGCGGCCGATTTTATTAAATAAGCCGCCAACAGATCCATTTATAGGAGCCTGCCCTTTTAATGAATTCACTTCCGGCGGCTTCTCCCATCCCCTTTGTCCTTTAAGGCTCTGTTTTAAATTTTAAAATCCAACTAATAAGGACTCTTATCCTGGAGGAAGGACCCCCCGAATTCTGTTTTTATCCTGTCGAATTAACTCGCCCTCGGAGGGCACTTCATTATGTATTTATCCTTCTTCGCCTTCGCTCTTCTCTGTTTAAAACTCGGTAATTATTCTTCTTATTTAATTAGACTCGATCCGATTTTTCAGCTGAGCTCCTAACTAGAGTATTTATAACTGAATTACAGATTATTATTGAATTATTCCAAAACAAATCTTTAATATTCTTAAATCGCAGGTTATCAGTTCCGTAGTATAAATCACTACAAGTTTTTACTTTCATTCGATTTATTTTTAATATTCTCCAAAATAAAAATAATCGTGAGATTTAGTATGAATAAAAGAGTTTAGATAATTATAGGAATTGTATATAATTTGATGAAATGATTACTTCATCAAGAATTGAACGTTTCAACAAACATTTCGACGTATAGATGATGATATCTGCAGCCCCACTACAATGAGTGGTTAAGATTTTGCCCAGAGAGAGTTAACTGCTTTCAGATAACCGGTATCGTATCATTATCCTAGTTTTTGGCTTAAAAATAAGTTATGATAACTCCTTTTCAATCCAATGCCTTACTTACTTCCTTATTCAATACGAAAATTATTCGATTCCGTTTACTTAAGTACAAGAAACTAATTTTGGAGAAAATTAGACTTAACCACTTACTCACCGGGGTTTTATACATAACCTAAACATTATGTGTAAGTAGGTTCTTTAATCTATATACAGTGAGTAATAGTTGCTATATACAGTTAGTCATACAATTATTTTTATTTTAGAAAATATTAAAAAGAAAACAAACAAAAAAAAAATGCAAAAACTTGTGTGCTAACTCGAAGCGACTACTAGCGGAACTTTTACCTATCGTAGTAAATAATTACCCAGTAAACGTAGCTGATCCAGTAACAATTCAGACATGATCATTTAAATTAATGATGTAATAAGATTAATGAGGAGGACATACAGAACGTATATAATACAGAACTAACTTCAACAGCCTAAAGTAGAAGCGTCCAACGCAAGGCACTGAGGATTAAGTTTCCTCTCAGATGGGGAGTATATTCGAACCCGGGTCGCCCGTGTCTCCATCAATAAAAGTTGATAGAGCACCGCGCTAGAGACGTGGGTGACCCGGGTTCGAGTCCCGGCCAAGACAAATCTTTTCTCTTCAAAATAAAAATATTTACAAATATTCACCATCAAAAGAACAATATAAAAAATAAATTATAATAAATAATTAATACTTTATTGCATTAGAATACAACTGTTTCCATTGTATTATAAATTTAAAATTAATCATTAAAAAACTCAATCTATTATGTACAAAAGATTAGTTGAAAAAAACAGTGTGTCAGTACAGAGGAATATTAGAACCTACTGTCTAACATTTTTTTTTCTTTTCTTGATATGTATTTCGAAACTTATACAAAATTATAAATATTGTAGGACAACATACATCAGTTTTGGAGCGAAAAGGTAACTGGAACTTGCTGAGAGACGTACTTTTTAAATACTTCGGATATTTTTGTCTAGCTTAACTTTAATAACATGTTTTGTGTTATTTATATGTTTTTTTTACTTTGGTATAGCTTCAATGGTTTTTATTTAACTTAATTTATTATTAATTGTAAATTTTTATTTTTCAATGTACAGAAACAGAAAAAAAATAAATGTTGATGGCTGACTTTAACTAAACATAGAAGTTGGTACTATAGAAAGACCGCAATATATAGCGCTAGAGGGCACACACTGCTCTACACAATACCAATATCTCTCTCTCTCTTTCTCTCTCTCTCTCTCTCTCGCTCTGTTGTTTTATCTACACTGGGATTTATATCAGTTGTGCAGCCGCTATTTGATTAGTTCCTTTGTTTCTTTCATCTTTATTGTATTCGACAACGCTCTTATAAATCCTAACTGGAAAGCAATATCATCCGTAGCCTTTATTGAAAACAGAACAAGAGCCATAACGAATCAATATTAAATCAAAAATCATTGTTTCAAAGAAATAAAAAACAATCTATAAAACATAATATTGGGAACCGTGGCGAATCAGTGAATACAGTGATGAGTTTTAGATCTCGGTTCTTAGGAAAGGAACTATTTAATCCTTGGACAACCATGGATCGACCAAGTAGGTACCATGGAATGGAAATAATAAATAAACCTGTTGAGTGTTATCCTGCCCAATCATTTTTTGCACAACCGCTGGCTTGGAAACACTACACTCTCTTACCATGTTGTGAACTCAAGACACTAGCGGTTATATTGGTGGAGGTTTTTTTTTAAAAATAAATATTACACTTTGGAAATAAATTAATGTTGAACAGCAGTTATAATTCATTTATTTATTATTATTACTTTTAAAAGTATAATATATATTGAATGGTTTTTATAGTTTTGGTTGTAAAATGAATACAAATATTTTTTAGATATATTTTTAGTATCTTAGTATCTGATAACGTATTGGCTTGGGATCCCATTGTAAGTTCCTTTAGAAGGACTTTATAACCGAGAATTTTTTATTCGATTTTCAAAAATCCTATTACCATATGGATCATCTATGTTTTGGATATAGCAGGTTATTACACTAGTCACTACAGAATAGATAATCCTGAAGGAACTCCAGGTTATAGTGATAGGAATTTTTTTTTTATATATATATAAATTACAGTTCCGTAGTTATAGATCATTTATTTATAATTTTGAAAAATATAATATACTTTGAATGTTTTTTGGAAAACTAATTTTTACAAAATGAAAACTATTTTTTAATTTAATTTTATCATGGCAGTCCCGGTTAAGGTCAGAAAAACTTAAATAAGAAGAACTTTTTATTTCAAAAGCAACGTTTCGGTCCACCTTTCAGGTCTTCTTCTTGACATATATCTAGTCAAATCAAATTAAATAATATGAGGTTCATTAGGTCATAACTGAGGCTCAATTAATAAGGTTCAAAACAAATTAAAATGATACATACAAATTGTAAAGAAAAACATATGTATCTTAATAAGTATTATTACAAGTGAGATTACTAAATCGTTAACTACCCTAGCGGCCGTAGGCCAGTGACAGAGAGACAGAACCCATTTGATTGGAAGATGTGTGAACCACTCCCTATGGAGCCTATCCTCCTAAGAACAATATTTACTCTTCCAGGCTGGTCTAGTCTCCATTTGCCTTCTCTTCCCTAACTCAATGCTCTTCTAGTCTTCACGATCTTGTTGATCCGAGCTTAGCTTCGCTTGGTTCTCAATCAGTAATAATCCAGAAATTGCCTTAAAGTCGGCATTTCGAATCGATAATAAGGGAATATGTAAAGGAATGTGTTAGGTACAGCGATATAACGAACTAGGTATCGATATCACGAACTAGGTATCGATATAACGAACTAGGTATCGATATAACGAACTAGGAATCGATATAGCCATCAAATTTATTTAAAATATCTTAATTCTAGTTTGTTGGTACCACTTAATATTTTGTGGGGGTTTTTGGTTATAAATAATTTAATTTTTTTTTTTTTTTGGTTAAGTACTACTGACCATGTACATCTTTGGCTACCGTTGGTTAGAGCACCTCGGTAGTTACGTGGGTGACCCGGGTACGAATCCCGGCTTGGACAATTCTTTTCTCTTCAAAATAAAAATATTTAAAAAGTATAACAATTAATAAAAAAATGAAATAAAGTAAATTATAAATAATATAATGAGGTAAGTCAACAAGATCCTAATTAAAGTAATGTTCAATGAACATTATTTCCCTTCTATACATCGCAAAATTGTGAGAACGCGTGGATATAGGATCGGCGAAGAGAATGGATTTGTCTCGCCCTCTTACGACCACCACGCTAATTACATGGGCGACCCGGGTTCGAATCCCGGCCTGGAAAAATCTTTTCTTTTCAAAATAAAAATATCTAAAAAAATAGGATCTTTTTTCCTAGTTAAGAAGTACTATTAACTGTCAGCAGTTTTTTGACATTAAAATTGAGATTGAGCAATTAACAATATCTTGGAAGTATTTTTAAAACTACCCTCTACGAGTATAGCCAATTTTAATAAATGAAGAAAAATCATAAATTAAAAAAGCTACAATTGTTTTAATCATATTTAATTTTTTTTATTTCCTTCCGATTTTGTTTAATAAAAAAAAAAAGTATATGAGTTAAATTATGATCAAAACGAATGTTTTTTTTTCCTTTTCGCTTTAATAAAATAGGATTTTAAGTAAAAAAAAAATATATATGGAAAGTTTATTCCATATTGTAACTTAAACAAATACGCCGTCAGACATGTTATTAGAAAATATGAACATGAAACAACGTTTTATGTGTATTTAAAAAAAATATATTTTCACCTTATTAATTATAGAAGTTTACATTAGCATTAATACACTGTAGTAAGCTTAAATTCACAATGAGTGAATTCCCTTTGATTTTTTCTCACACATATTTTTTTATTCGGATCCTCTCTTTTTGGTAGTTATATAATGCTCTGAAGCGGAACTGTACTTGAAGATGATCATAGATTTTAATCGAAAGTTTTGTTATTAAATATTGGATAGCTTTTCAAATATGATATTTTATATGGTGTGTTAATAAAGGTAAAACATTATATTTAAGCAAACCTATTATATTTCTAGCCTACGGTACGTTATTTGGTGTACCATTAAAGCTGATCAAAACTGATTTTAAAATAAAGTCAATTAAATAACTAGTATTAAGCAGTTTATAGATATGGTTAACAAATAGATATTGACGTTGACTCGATTTATTTTTGTCTATCGCTTTTATACTATTCTATACTTTTTTCCGTGTTCTGTAATTATAAACGGGGTGATATATTTGTGCTTCATTTGGGTTCAATAAATTTACTTTGATTGAGGAGCACTTGTTGATGCACTGATGTATAATTTAATATGCGCACTAGGAATTGATGCGATGGCTACATAAAAACCATAGGTTTTTACCCACGCCATCCATGAACAATGGCAGCCAATATATTATCGATACCCACTGAGATCAACCAATGTGTGTTTTTCTAACCAATGACTGGAGGCTTGTTAGCGAGAGCCAATCACGGAGCGGCGGACGGTAATCAGGACCAATCACAAGGCCGGATTTATATCCCGGCCACGCCCACTGATCTCTCGACCAATCAGCGCATCCATCATAGCCACCTCCTCGCTCGCTCTAATGCCAACTCTACTTAACCTTTTTCCCAGCCTCGGGCCAACTCCTGATGGATTCAGTACTTATCCACTAACCGATAATTTCAGAAGAATTCGACGATCTGAGCTGATCTACGATGCAGTTCTTCAGAGAGCGATTTGTTTTTCGAAAGAGCGATCGTGGAGATGGATCTTGAGCAAGTCCGGGTTGTGCAAGAGCCGCTTGGGAATCGCGCACGTCCTAGCTTCGAAGGATCTTTAAGAATTCCTATGATGTAACAAGGAAACTATTTTTTGAATCACCTAGGAGAAACGTAATAATTAAAGCAAATTATTGTTATTTAATTCAAAAAATCTTATCCAGCAATTTTTTTTTTCTTTAGACGAACGGGTGGCCGAAATGAACTTACTGGCCAGTTCGTATCATAATTAGGCTCGCCTCTTCAAAATTACATATCCCCTATTAGTTTCAGACCCAATATAGATATTTATTTTGCCGTAAAAACTGGAAATGAGTTATATTAAGGTGGATGTAAATATTTTACTTTCAAATACAAAAAATATATAATAATAAACGCTACACAGTATATATATATATATATATATATATATATGTATATATACTAAACATTGTCATCATTATAATCACTTTTATCTCATGATTTCGACTGTTAACTTTTGAATATTTATGGGTACTTAAGTAATATAGATTTCTAATACATTCGTTTCCCTTAGGCCATTAAAAATAAATTAATTTTGTTAAAGTGTCATGAAACTCGTGAGCAAAAAGATGTGCAAGGCGTGCCGCGGGTTGGCCACCCCTACTCTAGTGGGTCGTGTTACTGTCTATAGTTTTTGTATAGTAGCTCCCGATCGTAGGTTACCTGATTGTCGCAATCTCCCTTAGCGAACATTTATATAGTCGAAAACGTTTTTTATTTGAAAAGAAAAGATACGTCCAGGACCGGGACTCGAACCCGGGTCGCCCAGGTCACTAGCTCTGCCAATTGAGCTATACTGGTTCGCCTCTCGGTCATAGACATGTCCTTTCTTTTCACTGATCCCATGTCCCCGCGTTCTCGCAATTTGCGATGTATACGAGGGGAAGAATGTTCTTTGAACATCATTTTAATTTGGATCTTGTTTACTTACGTCATATATATTATTATGATTTATTTTATTTTATTTGTTATTGATTGTATTAATTTTTAAATATTTATATTTGAAAAGTTGAATTTTTAAATGTTTTTTATTTAATTGAAATATTATTTCCAAAACGTTATTACTGTTGTTCCCTATTAATATTGTGTTTTGTTCTCTTTCAGGTGGTTCTCATGGCGCATGCGCTAAGGCGCGTTTCCTACGCCACTTGTGAGCCCAGCCAATCACTGTTCAGCTTTTTGGCGCGACAACCAAAAGGTCACTTCACGCAGCAGTTCTGCCACGCTTTCCTCGCCAAGTCGCCTGAGCAGGTGAGTCGTAGATACATATTTTTTTTTTACTTCATTCAGGAATATAAGGGTGGCGATGCATAATTCTGATTTTGTCTATTTCCAGAATATTTTCATTCTGATGCTCTGTTGGTCCTTTTTTTCCCGTCCATTTTCTCTCCGGAATAAGATAGTTTTTCATCATATGGAAACCTTTTGTAAATTAAATTTTTTAATTGTTGTTACCCTTTCATTTTTTCTTTATCTATTCCTATTCTTTATAAAATTTTATGAACCATTTAAGTTGACTGGTACCAGTTCCGTAGGTTGTTGCTTCGAGTCAAGACACAACTTTTCATTTTTTTCATTTTCAAGATTCTTTAAAAAAAATTATTACTGACTGTATGTGGATACCGAATTACACATACTGTTTAGGTAATATCATCATCTCTACAACGAAATTTTCGTTAACACGTTATATTTATATAATTCCGAAATATTAACATTTAATAATTAAATTCTTTTTCCATACTAAAATTCGCGATTAGTTTTATTTTGGAAAATATTAAAAAGAAAACAAATGAAAAGTAAAAACTTTTTAAATCTTTACTCAAAGCGACAACTGATACCGGTTGGTTGTTTCTTTGATCAAAATAAATAAATATTTCTTTATTGATCCTATTACCATCAATTCTATAAATATATAAATACAATCAACAAATCTTAGCTTTCTTCCTTGTAATCGTTCATTTTCTTTTGCCTTAATGCTCATAAATCTGCTTCATGCTTCTGTGATTATTAATCCTTTTATCTGGCTAAGGATTTTCATTTATTATGGAAAGAATACTTTGTTTCTTGATTAATACATCTTTGGCTCCGATAGCTATTTCATAAAAAACCGTGTTTAATTCTGGTTTATTCAAAATTAAATAGTTATTTATTTGACAAGTGAGGAAAGTGCCACTTTATTACACCCCAGTGAATTTTACCACACGAGCCCAAGGCGAGTCTGGTGATTAAACCAGTGTGTTATGAGCACTTTTCTCACGTGTTAAATATTACATTTTTCCGGCAACAATTTAAAAATTAAGAAATTAAAGTTGAAACCTTAGATTTGTTAAAACTACACTAGCGCTACCTCTTACACTTTTCTATTACTAACCATACAAATTATAACTCTAGGACGGTTCACTCATTGAAACATTTATTTATTATTATTTAGAAAATAGTATTCTGATAACACATACAAAAAAAAAATAAACGTATATTATTATATCTTGATTTATATTTATATTTCTCTTCATATCTGACTTTAGATGTTTTGGGTAAAAGTTGATTTATTGCCTGTTGAGCCTGTTCTTTTATGAATGGAGGAGTAAATTCTATGAATTCATCACTATATATTTCCATTTTTTTATTTTGTTTGTGGTCTGATCACTGTTTTAATGCTAGATCTCCAAATTTCTGATGTGTGAAGGTTCTAATACATTTAAGGTTATATTAAATATTTCTATAAAATCGCTTCAAAATAAATAAAATCTCTCTTGACTTAAATATAAAATAGTTCTAAAATTATTTATTTTAACATCTTATTAAAATAAAATGAATAATATTATAATACCGCCATTGAACATTTAAAATAAGAGAGCGCTAATTGTCAAATTCTGGGTGGCTGTTACTTTTCCTCACGAGTGGAGGAAAGTGGTTTTCCCTCACTAGTGGGGGAAAGTGGGACTTTCCAGACCAGTTTTAGATGAGTAATGGATAGAATTACTCAATGGTTCCAGGAAAAGTTTTTTAACTAGTAAAATGTTCAATGAAATATTAATTATTTTGTTATTTTTAATTTAGCCCATCAAAACACAAACCATCATCCCATAGTTCGGGCTATTTATTTTTATATATGTGTATAGATATATCATTCCAGCTCCCCTATGCCCTTAGACTCTCCAAGAGGTTCTACAACTTTGTTATTATTTACGCCCTCAAGGAGGGCCTGGGATATTAAAGTGGACTTGATGGAGGGCTTCGCCCCGCGGGCTTATTGGGGCCTTGACCCCCCACTCACTTCAGCTTAGTAATTAGCAAAGAGACTACATGGCCTGACTGTTAATGAGACCTCACGCTGTGTCCATATCAAACATTCGGCGGTCATATTGGCAATGCATTATCAAAGAACATGCAGTCAATACGTTGAAATATTTACCATACAAACATTAACAGTCCTAGGTCCATATAATTATTATTGATATAGGAGTTTAATCAATATTATCTATCGTGGTTATTGTAACCCATAGACCCATACATTTATAATCTTATGCGTAATCCGTAGACATAATGATAATAAAATCGAGCGGTACTATATAGCGGATGTATTATCGTTATCTAAACTCCTGTGACGCCTATAACACTACAGTTAAAGGAACAAAAGAGTGGTTAAGGGACGCATTATGCGTAACAGATAGGCGCAATCTATATTTCGTTATGGTAGCATTCAAAATTTAATTTTTATTAGTTTGGCAGATTATAAAACAAACGTAACTTGTTTCAGTTTTAATTTATCGAACTAGTTTAGATCCAACGATTGTGTCTTTAATAAAAACTGTTTTGTGGTAACTTTGGCTAAAGGTAAAATCACTACGATTGTGCACTTAGAAAAACTTACGATTTCATATTAAGCTATAATATTCTAAGTATTTTTAATTATATTATGAAAATTATATACGGTTGTAAAAGAAGATAGATGTATGCTGTACTAGGTCTGGTATTTTGTGAGGGGAATTAATTTGAAAATTTTATTTATTATAAACTAATATATGTAGTAGTCCAGGATCCATGGTCCATTTTTGGACTTGATTAATATCAAAGAATAATTTAAAAAAATCAGCTGGTTAGTAATAATTTTTGATGACCTCGTTATCGATACTTGTTGGAAGGAGGGGACTCTTTGATCAAACCATACATTTTGTAGGATAATATTTTTTCAAATAAATAATTTTCTTAATAAAATAATTTAGACAATTTTCTTGAGATTTAACAAAAACAAACCCAGTTAGTAATAAGTTTTCGAGAATCATCAAATCGACATATTTTATCCTTGCTACCTCTGTTAGCTACCACAATAGAGAATTTTCGCACAGGAAACTGTTGGGCGTCTCATCGAAACGAAGCTATTCACGAAGATTCAGCTTGATAGTAATCAAGTGCAAAAATGGACCATGGATCCTGGACTATTTGGAATTAATAAATAAAATTATAAAAGAATAATATTAAAGTATTATTTTTATTTCAAGCACTTGCCTAAAATAAATTTTATTTATACATTTACATAAAATTGTTATAGACATATAATTACTTTACAATTATTTTTACGTATTGTAGCCATAAACAAAAATACATTATCATATATAATGAATTTGGAATCATAAAAAAAAATTTATATATCATACGTTTTTATCTAATTCCTTTCTGTATCAAAAATTTTGAACTTTGATAAACATTTTTGATATACCAACGGCTATTGACTATAGTAAGATTTTATTTTGTTTATGACTAATTGTAATGTACAACTTATTCCATTGAAGGGAATTTATCAACAATTAAAGAAAAAAAATACGAAATAAATGATTTAATTCAGTGTAACTATAACATTTAATACTTAATGTTGAATATTAGTAACCGTTCCCGACCTTACCACCTCTGGACAAACATGGATATATGTTCCTGTTACTTACATGTAACTGTTGTAACTGTTACATCGAACGATGATAGCCGTACCCCGTGGATCGGATAACTACAAGAGAGGTCCCTGTTGACCGAGTGGCAGAGCAGAAGCCCAGCAAATACTGACACTGCCTCGGGCGTATCCTTTGATGGCGTACTTCGGCCAACGGCAAACAGCAATATGTCCGCTCCGTTCTCGGGGCCGCCAGCCAATCTTTTCGTCGTTAGGGGTATTGCATTCTATGTTAGGCTATATACCCTGTTCTCGCAATTTTTGCGATGTATATATGGGGAAGACTGTTCATTGAACATTACTTTTTTAGAGAAGCGAGGGGGTGGTTGACTGGAAGATAGAGGTAAGGAAGAAAATAGTTGGGGGTGCAGTCAAATAAAAACACTAAATAAATGGTTACTTATTTAGTGTTTTTTTTTTACTGCACACCCCCAACTATTTTCTTCCTTATTACTTTTTTAATTACGATCTGGTTGTCATACGTAAATTTCATATTTATAATTTTGTTATATATTTTTTTTTATTTAATTGTGATTATTTTTAAATATTTTCATTTTGAAGAGAAATGATTTGTCCTGTTACGAGCCTGGTGGCTTAGTTGGTAAAGTACCGCGCTAGAGTTGAGAGAGAGTGAGTGAGTGAGAGAGAGAGAGAGAGAGAGAGAGAGAGAGAGAGAGAGAGAGAAGGAGAACTGTAATCAGTTGGTTAATTAGATAACGAATGTGGATCGGATGAGTCGATTCCCTCCCCCGCCAATTTCATGCTTCTTCAATCCACCGATTGGAGCGCTCCTGTCTCCTTCTACCTTACCTGTAGGAGGTTAATTAAAGGTTATCTTTTTCTGAACCGCTGTCGATCGCGTGAGATGTAAGGAATAATGGATTTATCCAACGGTAAGAAATCTTTCAGAAGACTAAATTTAAGAAGAAGATAAATAAATGTAAATGTTTACATTATTAAGGGCTAAATTTCTAAAATATCTGATGTGGGCAATAAATGACCTCCCTGTACTATACTAGAAATATAGATCATTTGTTAAAGATGTGCCCCTGAATTAAATTCATTAAATAATTATATCACTAGTTTTGAAAATATATATTACTTACAACTTCTATAGGTAAAACCTAGAATCCAAAAATTACCCGATTTTCACTACTTCATTGACCGGAAGCTAGTTCGTGAAAACGCCATACGAACTAATGCAATTTAATTACCTCATAAAGTGGTTCGGTAATAAAATAGATTAATTCCTTTTCCCCTTCTTCTACCAGCTACTATTATCCTCCCTCATTTTGCTTTTATTTATCCTTTCGCTACTTTTATGTCTGTAATTACTTTTTCTCATCCACTCATTCTTTCTATCACTCCATCAATAATTTAATTTATATAAACTACCAATCTTTAATCTTACCTTTAAACACCATAAATTCCGTTTTCTTTAAGAATATTTTAAGGTTACAATTACATCGAGCACTTGTAAAATTCCACTTTGTCGTTTGCGAATTGTACGTCACTTCTCTCTAGTAGTATACTTAAGTATTCATTTAATCACTATTTTATTAGAATTGATATATCTGTTGAACAGGCTGTGTGGGAGGCTACATCTTAGCCCTTAGTTAATTTCTATCTCATCTATCCTTATGTATATGTAAGCAGGTATATAAATATAATATTATGACACAATACATACAGATAAGTTGATAGCGGTGATATAAATCCTATATCCTTGAGAGTTATGAAGGATACGAACCTCGACATCGTCCAGAAAAGGAAGCGACCACTGTTTAAAGGGATAATTTAATCCTGAGGACTAAAGAGGCTTGCTCTCCTGGGATGGGATGACATTAGTGTAGCTGTCTCCAGCAAACAGTTTTTCAACACAACCTCGCCATATTTTTCTTCTTTTTTGATGTTCCTGAACCCGGGAGCTGTCATATTTAATTTATTTACTGGACAAGCCTTCCACGTCCATTTAATAAAAATGAAAAAATTACAAGAGGGTTGATTAAAATGTCACAACTTGATCCTCCCCCTGATGGGTCTTATTATACCTCATATTTTTAATATTTCCTGTTTTATTTTAAATAAAAAATACTTTATAATTATACTGCAATAATACTTTATTATTATAAATGAATCTCAACCACAAAGTTTTTATCAAGCTCAAGGTATCCTGTTTATTCATAGAGGTTGGGTGAACCCCAGGAGGATATCCAGATACTACAGGGCCCATCTCCGGCATTTAGAAGATTAAATAAATTATCAGGTGATAGTTTGACGCGTCACTGGTTGCTCTGAAGATGGTCTACATCTTGGGCCGAAACGTGGGCATATTAAAATACGTTTTGCTTACTTTGTGTTATATTTGACTTCATCCCCTGACCAATTCAATACATTATTTATTATCCAGTTTCTTTTTCCACTCTAACATAAATAATCTATCACAGCTAAGTTTGTGCCCGGGCCTTCAGCACATCAGCTCAGGGCTCTACCACTCAGCTAATTCTCTCTTATTATTCCATCAACGCTTATACGAGAAAAAAATATCGGCTGGTTCGAAAGGTAGTTATTGTTATTGTAAGTTATTGTTATTACTCTTTGGGGGTTTCAATTACTTTAGAAATTTGATATAGTTTTTAGAAATGGGCCTTTTAATAACAGATAATGTTCCTGAATTTCTTCTGTCTTTTTATTTATTTTTGTATTTCAAATGAAATCAGTGTTTTTTCCAAGCAATAGTATGTTCATTAGACCCATCTGGACTTACGGAATAGAGCTTTGGGACTTTACTAACCCTCCTTACTTTGTTACGAAGAACGTAATCCATTATGACGTTATTGTCCCATTTGTTGCTGATTTAGCCCGAACCCGATATCAATCTTTTCATGACAAACTTCATTTCCACTCAAACCCACTAGTTTCAAACCTCGCAACCTGTTCAATTCCTGATAATCCTCCGAGGCGTCTGAAAAGAAGATGGCCTCGTGACCATAAATTGAACTTTTTATTTCGGTACTACCAATTGGTAGTTTTTCTACTTGCCTTTATCTCTGGTCATGATTTATCTTTCATTATATTTACTTGAAGTATACAGTTGTAAATTTCAATAAATACATTTAATAAAAAAAAGGTATTTATTTTTGTATTCATTCTCTTAAAACGTAATAAATTAACGGGTTTAGTTGAAAAGCAATTTTTGAAATATTTATTTGTTGCTTTTACACAAAATTTTAATCTTTATATATTTATATGACACTATCCTTGTTTTTACGATCGACCACTATCGACTACGTTTGTTTTGACTGTTCTTTTATTTTCTTCCACATGTTCTTCATTTGTTTCCCGTAATTTTTCTTTCTTTCCAGCCTCCAAATTGCCTAACTATCCTTCAAATTATTGTAAAAAGAACCTGTTTTTCTTCTGATTTCAAAGAAAATTCGTTGTTCTTTAAAGATAGCTGGAGCTACATTAGATAATTGTGCCGGTGTGTATTACAAGATATTTTTCTTGAATGATTGGATATATTATTATTTCACTTTATAGCCATAATTATGGCAAATATTTCCACAGTAGATGGCGAAACATGGATTAAAAAAAATTGTGGTTTGTTCGGTCAATGTCAGATTATCAAATATCATAGCGGAGCAGGTATCGAATTGCTTGGTGTCGATTTCGTCCTCGTCAGTGACCGAGGCGGATCGTATCGAATTCAACATCGATAATTATTGCTAATTTGTTTTGTCTAACAAAAGTGATGTAGGCTTCCGAGAAGTTGTTAAGCGAATATAAAGGAAATGTCAATAATTATTTAAACAATGGCTAATATTTGTTCAAATAAAATAATAAGCAACTTCAGTATGTTTTAATTTTATGACTTTTATTCTATTTTTTAGAGCAATAGAATTTATTAGATGGTTTTGTTGTTAAAGTGATTATAAAAAATACAGCACATTCACAGTTATTTACAAAAGCAAAGTATATATAAAACATTAGTACTATCAAACAGAATAAATTAATAAGAATATTTAAAAAAAAATCAGATAGTTGGAAGGATTTGTTGTAGAGCGCCGAGTTGCCATGCCCAAGGTCCCGAATTATTATTATTATTATTTTCAATGCTTCCAGTTTTTTTTTTCTAATTTAACTTTGACTAGATGTTATTTGAATTATGTGTAATTTGAGCTGGTCCCTTTCTTCTTAATGGTGTCAATATTTGTTTGATCCCGACATTGAATCCTTTTTCGTTTACGGAATGGATTAAGCAGAAGCTAAAAGATGATTTGTTCAGAGTTTCAGAGGAAGATTAAGTATCGAAAAGTAAGATAACTAACGCTAAGCCGCCTGGTAATCGTCCGAGGCGTAGGTAGAAGGATTTCGTAAGGGCGATCTTAGGAATTTGGGTTTGGGCGGTAACCGGGGACGGATGATTTAAAAATGAATTCTAGTATCACTGAGCATTTCAATATAATTATTATTGAATATTGTTAAAATAAATTAATGAGATTTGATGGATTATTTTGTTCGATGGTTGATAGATAATGATTGAAAATCCTTTAGGTCCTATTGAAACCAGACAAGATCTTCGAAGACAAGGGTTCCCTTTCTCATACGTACATCATTGCCGTCGCGATTAATCATACAGATCATACAGAAGCCCCTGACAATAGAGTCGATCCGAACTCCATCTCCCAGGGCACACACGCGACATCATCTTCATCAACACCTTCCCCCTGGGGCCCCACATCCTCCGCATCACCTCGACTGATGAGGCCATCCGGAACATCCTCAGGGAACTAACAGTAAACTGGAGGCGTTCTGCGGACGTGCTTAGTCTCAGGGCAAACACTAGATCTGTTTAGCCATTTCTCCGCTCTCCAGGAGTTTATATATATATATCTGTTTATAGACAGATATATATATATATATATATATATATATATATATATATATACATACATAAACAGATTATACATATTTATACAGCATGCTATAATTCCTCATAAATGCTAAGATATATATTATATCATGTTAAATAAAAAAATTATTGTGCCTTTTTTCTCAAATATAAAATATTAAAAAACTGTGGAACTACAACCCACGAAGGGTCTGGGGTTCAGTACTGTTTCTTGGACAACGCTAGTGCAGGGAACTGATTTTAACTAGATCACGCTCAACCGCCACATTTTCCCTGTTATTTTGGGTACCCAGTTTATATAAGCTGTGTGAGACCCAGTTGGGTCCTAGATCCCATAGGGCCCATCTCCGGCCGCTAGGAGATTAAACTAAACCAGTTAAACTAACCAGTAGCGGGATTTGAACCTAGGACCTTCGACACGGCAACTTATATTATTTTCTCGCCTATATAAATTTACCTTTAATAATAATATGAATTATTAACGATTGTTATTTGGCAATTGATTCGTTTTAGTACTTATATCGATTTTTATTGCTAACACTATTAATATACCCTACAGCAGAGACAAAACTGCGTTAAATATTTTAATAACTTATTATTACTAAAACTCCTATTATAAAATTAAAATGGAATAATACTAAAACATAAAATTTATGTAATGTAATACATTGGAATGATTAAAATTATTTCAACTTTATCTGAACTTGTGCTCACTAAAGATATTCACAAGCCCCGACGGTTTTTTCTCAGATGAGAACTGGGCTTTGCCGTAATTTAGATTACAAAAGAAAACGTTTGTAATAAAAAATAATTTTAGAAATAGTGGAATTACGGAGTAGAGCTTTGGGGCTCCACTAAGCCATCGAATTCCTCTCGTATCCAATCCCTACAATCCTTCGTAAAATCCTCAATGCTCCTTATTTTGTTAAACATACCGTCATCCATAACGACCTTAATGTCCCATTTGTTGCTGATTTGGCCCGAACCCGGTATCTTTCCTTTCATAACAAACTTCATTCCCACTCAAACCCTCTAGTTTCAAACCTAGCTTCCTCTTCGATTCCCGATAATCCTCCGAGGCGTCTGAAAAGAAGATGGCCACGTGACCTTCTAAGTTGAACTAGTGATTTGAGTACTACCAGTGGGTAGTTTCTCAACTTGTCATTACTCATGTCATTTTGTATCACATAGCCTATTTACTGGATGTAATTTTTTTTTAATACAGTTGTAAATATCAATAAATAAATTTAAAAAAAAAAAAAATAGTGGAATAATAATCGCCACTTATTAAAACATTTACATAAAACCTCCTTAACAAAATGGTATCTTATGCCACTAGTAATGATATTTTAATGCTTAAATAAAAATTAATGTACAATTAAACGAGTTATAAAAAGTTTGGATAGTCGAAAATCATATTAAGAATCCCGGACATTCAGCACGTTTCTATTTTAAAATATAATTATTTCTGATACGTAAATTAAAATAGTACATGTACTTAAAAAAGTCAATAAAAGTATGTACGTATATATGAAAATTTATCGAAGTTGTATCACATTGAGATTTGTGATATTAGCTTGCTTCAACGGTTACTTCTTCCACATCATAATTGAGTTTCTAATTATCTTAAATGTACTAATATGTACTATATAATAGTTCCCAGAAATAACATTTTTGTTTAGAGAATACACTTAAAACTTTTTTTCTTGCTATGAAAATCTCGATACTCTCCTCGTATCTTTTCCACGAAGCCTTAAACTTCAAAGAAGTTAAAAATGAAAAAAAAATCTGTACTCTGTAGCGCTAGAACCCTGCTACGTGGTAGAGACCAGTACTGTTTGAAATGTAGCAAAATAAAAATGCAAAACGACTTTCTTTTATTACAGTGCTAAATCATTTTCAGGAAATTACTAGAAATAGGAAATATATTGCAATGTAAAATATATAACATTTAAACTAAAAACTTTATAACAATGTAGGGAAAAGCCTAATTGAAATAAAAAAAAAATCATCTATCTCCATTTGCAGGAACGAGTTATCAGTAGGCCATTGATAAGGAAACAGAATTCGTGAACAATGAAAGGCAGTTAATGCTCCTACACAAGATTAGATCTCATAATTAAAAACAAACAAAGTATTTCTTTTTAATTTACATTTGGGCAGATCAAAATCCTTTTAAAAAAATTTGTTCACAAGAACTATTTTAATAAAAGTTTTAAAATCTAGATCACAGAGTTGCCATGCCCAAAATCCTGGTTCAAATCCCGCTGCAGGCCCTGCTTGTATTTAGTCTACTTGCAGCGGGAGATGGATCATATAGGATCTAGGACCCTCCTGTGGCCAGCCCAGCCTCTATAAAATATTATAAAAATAGGGTACCCAAAATAAGGGGGAAAATCTGGCGGCTGAGCGTGACCTAGGACAAGTCACCTCCTTGCAGAACCGTTGTTCACGAAACAGTAAAGTCTCTACCATGTATTGAACCCCAGACTTGTTCAGGGGTTGTAGTGGTACAGGTTTTTTTTAAATTTTTTTTTAAATCTTTATGTGTCTGACCGGTTTATTAATGTTTAATAAACCGCAATAAAAAATGTATGAAATAATAAAAATAAAATTAATAACAGTTACAAAACTATAAAATCTGAATACGTTTTTCTTATGAAATGATATTCTTTTAAATATGTTATTTTTCTATTAAATTGGAATTGGAATCTAGGAATTTCGGAAAAATAGTGTCAAATTAATAGATTGTTATTATGGAGTCATTGTATGGAGATAATGTTAATTTAGTAAAAAATATCTGACAAGAACAATTGAAAAAAAATAAACATGAATAATCTTCAAATCCAGAATTTTAGTTCGCCCCCCCCCCAAAAATATGCTATTACTCCCCATAATTGTTTATAATTAATATAAATAAATTATATCTTAGTTAGAGGGGTTTTGTTCCAGTAATTAGATTCAATTTATTATTTAATCTATCCTGATTATTAGGATAGATTAGATATAACATTAGGTCAGTTACCTTCTGCACCGAGCAGCCACTCCTATTGGCCCTGAAGATGACCTACACAGTAGGTCGAAACGTCGGCACATATAAAATACAATAAGTTTCACTTATTTGCTGTGTTTTCTTGACTGCACCCCCTACTATTTACATCCTATTTTCCTGATTATAGTACATATTATATTATTGAGCAGAGTTACTATGCTCAATGATCCGGGTTCAAGTCCTGCTGTGTTACATAAATGATTTAATAATTAAATCCACGGATGAACCTTTTGTGGTGCTCATCCAGTCTCTCAAAAGTAGCTACCCTTCATTGGGATAAAACAATATCTAAGGAAATTTAGAGGACGTGGTTTTCAGAAATATCGAAATTTGACGTTTAAGCTCTTTCAGTATATATTAATGAGAATGGGACCTAGGTTATATCAAAGATCAATTCAATTTTACTTAAATAATACAAATTTGATGAAAGTCCAAACTAGTACTATCAGTGGAGTAGCATTTCTGTTACTGAATTTTGGTTAAACAATTTTTTGAAGGTAGTGGAGGAGTATCACAATTCAAAATTCAGCTAAATTTTTTTAAAATAAAGTTTTAACTACTTACTGTTAAATTATTAACTAATTGTACCTCTTGCCTATTGTAACGGTACAATGTAAACAAATCATGAGTAGAATAAGTAAATAAATAAAATATTATGTTTGAGTACAAAATAGTCGAATAATTTCATTGTGTTTCGGTCTAAGATGTTGGCCATTTTCTACTAGGAATGAAACAGAATATTGCTATATAAAGCATTGCAGTATCAAGGATAAATAACAGAATTGATAATAATGTAAAGAAATACAGTCTATGTATCTATGTGGTGCTACAACCTGGGGGTGGGTCTTGGCCTCCTCTAGGAGCTTCCGCCATCCAGCTCGGTCCATTGCTGCTGCTCTCCAGTTCGGTGTGCCTAGCAGTAGCCTGGAGTCAGTCGCCATTCTATACATCCACCTCAATCTGGGGCTGCCTCTCCTTCGGTTCCTATCCTCAAGGACTCTTTTAGGAATTTCACCTTCCTCCATCCGAATCTCATGGCCGGGCCAACTTAATCTTCCCAGTTTTATGAAGTCGACGACGTTCAAGTCATTATACAGGGCGCATAACTCCCGGTTCCATCGTCTTCTCCAAGCTTCTCCTTCATTTACGGGGCCGTTTATTCGTCGCAAAATTTTCCTTTCGAATATAAGGAGGTTATTCTCTTGTGTTTGTCATCGCCCATGTTTGTGAGGCATAGGTTAACACCGGTCTAATCAACGATTTATATAACCGTACTTTGGCCTGCCTCGTGAGTAGATGGCTCCTGATCTCTATACTCAAGCCGAAATAGCAACGGTTGGCTGCCGCAATCTGTTTTCCTATTTCTTTGAAGATGTCGTTGTCGATGTTACGATGGGTACGAGGTAGGTGAACTCCTGCACTCTTTCAAATTTGTTAAGGACTATTTCTAAATGACTTCCACCTTGCTGAGCTCCGTCGGCCTTTACTACCATATACAGAGAGATACAGAGAGTAAGATAAATTATGAAATAACCAGTAAGAAAAAGTAAAGAGTTAGTTATATTATGTAAAAACTGGTAAGACATAATTAGAATGGAAAACACAGTTAATCATAATAATAATAAAACACCATAGTACAGTGTCAGGTTTTTGCTGGCACATAACAATGGGGCAAAAATTGTAAACCAAGAATTGGCCAGGAAATTCAATATTGTGGACCTGAACAGGTACAGCCTTCAACCAATACTTGATAAAAGGCACATCAAGCTTTATTGAGACCAAGCCATCATAACTGATCATTCAATTCCTCCCAACAACCCTGATATTATCCTAATTCTAAAAGAACAGAAATGTGTGAATGTAGTTATGTGTAAATGATAACCTCCACAGGGTCGTTGCCGAAAAAATTATGAAATATGAACCAGAGGAATTGAAGCAGTTATATAAGTTTCATAAAGAAAAAGTTTTCCAGTCGTTCATATCCACCAATGGACTGATTCCAGAAATAACGTTGAACGGCGTAAAATAATTAGATCTTAATTTTTATATTCTGGATCAAATGCAGAAAGCAGTATTACTTGGAACTGTGAGTATCTTTAGAAAAGTTATGAATATTACTAATTAATATTAATATATTAGTGGAAAAATTCCAACTAAAAACCTTAAGTCTCTAAACTAAAACAGGAAATTGAAAATACCTGGAAAGGGTAACCTTCCCTATGATTCAGTAGTAACATTTGAGTCTTGGAGGTGGTGGGATGTGTTTTTTGGGTGCATTATTCATGTTTTTTGCTTTGCTTTTATTCTCTTTCTGCCCTGAGGATGCCTGAATAGGCGTAATATTGGACATGTATTTTTAATTTCCTGTTTTAGTTCAGAGACTTAAGGTTTTTAGTTGGAATTTTTCCACTAATGTATTAACATTTATTTAATGTTTCTGTTGACCTTTTCCTTTTTCCATTACTAATTAGTTTTTCTATCCTCATCCTTGACTCATGTCCGGGTAGGTTCATTCTCCGGTAGGTGCCGAGAAAAAGAACGAATAACATAGTATATAATAAAATATTATATAAGAAAGTTACCTAAGCTTATCACCAACAAGGGCAGTCTCATGATAATCAAATTTCTAATATCAATATGGCGATATAACGGATAAAACCCATCGGACAAACATATCTTTGTTTTTTATTTATTTTCCTTCCTTCCAGAGTAAATAACGATATAAGTCGAACATTTAAGTAAAATAGAATACCTTAAATATAAATAGTAATGGAGGAGGATATAATAGCTTTATATTATCGAGGTTTTATCCTAATGGCTTTTATATGTGGAGAGTTAGGCCCCAAGATTGGAGAAGGGCTATGAAGTGAAGGGGGCCCTATTGGGAATTCCCTCGGGCGATTTGAATGCGGCAATAAAAGTCTTGGGGATCTGCCGTACAAAGGGCTGGGTAAAGCTCTGTCTCTGTAGGCTCTCTCTCCAAGGGATCGAGCACTATTCTCGATTCTCCTCATAATCGATAATGTGCCATATATCTATTCTATTCTCTATAGGGCGTAAAAATTGACAGGAAACCACGATAATGCTGTGATGTTTCTACTAAATGATTACATATTATAAATTAGAAAAAGTGAATTCAAGGATATTCAAAACCTGATACATTTGAAATAATGAAAATTGATATTGGGTGAAAGGTATGCACTCTGATGGATCCAGCTTTATTCTCGATTCTTCTCATAATCGATAATGTGCGATATATGGAGCCTATTCTTTACAAAGCGTAAACAATGATAGACGATTTGATGAAGCAAATATTTATTACTTTCATCAAACATACTGCTACGCTGTTTCTATTAAATCATTATAGATTAAAAATTAATCAAAGTGGGTTCAACTATTGTAAAGTACAGGATATACTTGAAATATTAAAATTGATAAATATCAAAATCACAATAATTCTTTACTGGGTACAAGGTGTACGCACTCTCGTGGATCGAACTTTATTCTCGATTTTTCTCATAATCGATAATGTTCCAAATATGAAGCCTGTTATTTATGTAGTGTAAAAAGTGACATATTCAAGTTGGAAAGTGACAATGATTCGACTTAGCAATTTTTTTTTTCTAAAACATTTCCATTGAGATTTTTCTGCTCAATAATAGTATACAAAATAGTCAATGTATATTCAACGATATTCAAAATCCGATACGTTGGAAATCTTACAGAAGATAAATCACCTATTAATGGGTACAAGGTAAAATATCTGCTAACGATTACTTGAATTAGCAAAGCCCAGGAAATGTCCTGCTTCATTTTATTTAAAAAACCTAAAGCCTGGACCCCTACGACCCGTGAAGATTGTGTTCAATACATGCTAGAGACTGTACTATTTCTAGGACAACGGTTGTGCAGGGAGCTAAATTTCCCAAGATTCACGCTCAACCGCCAGGTTTTTCCTCCAATTAAGGGTACCAACTATATAGGGACTGGGTGAGCCCCAGGACGATCATTAGATCGCGCAATGGCTAACCAATAGGTGCCGACACATTAAATAATTTATCTGCCACAATAGGATTTGAACCAGGACCCTTCAGCGTAGCACCTCAGAGCTTTATCCACTCATCTTTGTATTGTAATTTTTTGGTTGTATGACCTGAATTGTAAAAATGTTGGTTGCTAATTATATTTTCAGTGTTTTAGATATTGTTTTAACCGTTGTCCATGCAACAGTACATTCTCAACCATGTACTGAACCCCCAGACTCGTTCACGGGCCGTAGTGGTACAGGTCAAGATATTGTTTTATGTTGTTTTCTCGAATTTTTCAATTTGCATATTTTCAGTTGTACAATGTTTGAACTTGAATCGATATGGGATTAGCGACATATGTTAAAATCGAAGCTTTTCCCAGCTTTTAAAATTTTTCTAATGGTTAACTAAAGGATTGCAACACTATCGTCACTATAGAAATTCTTTGCTTTATCAATACCCAAATTTTTAATTTTTATTTAACTCAACTTTCAAATATCTCTATCTTAAAAATTAGGTTTTTTGAGTTATGACGTTCTTTTGAAGGAGCGATATAACCAATAAAAAAAGTTTATTTTACTTTATTCAAATTCTCTAAAATATACAAATACAGGACAGTTAATATTTTCGTCCTTCGTCCCGACAAGACCTATTTTGATTCCCGACAGGACAATAAGGACCCTCGAAGGACACAAAGATCCTGCCAGGTAGTCCAGGACCAGCCAGCTGCAGTTCCGTCCCACTGACTCCATTCTCAGGATCCTCTCCACTTCATCTAGAAGTACTTCATGTCCTTTGTGCCCTGGATATTAAGGAGTCTTCAGGAGCAGCTGCTGGCCCGATAATGAACTGCCACCTTTTGGCTATCCTTCCGAAGGGTCTTTTCTGTCCAAGAGCTCGAGGAATTTACCTTATTGACAGCTCTCTCTATTCAACTCGAGTGAGTTATTAAAATAATCTCTAAATCTCTTGTCGAGCGGTTCAAAGGATTTTGTGAAAGATTTTTTTCTTATCGCTGAATCCGCTCAACAACTTACAATATTTTATTTACCTGGACGAATATTTTTTAAATAATCTCGTTCAATATCTATTGAGTACCAGAATATCAGGTTATATCTTCTGACTTTATTATGGACGTCATTAACGTGGAAGATTAAAATAAATTTCTCATAAATCAGTCCAAGGTGACCCAATCTGGTTGTGTTAAAAATATCTGTTACCTATACACATCCTACAAATGTTTTTATATATATATTTATTCTGGTACTCCAAATATTTTTAAGCTTATATTATTATAAATCTAAAAGGCTAGTGGAAAATGAGTGATCTTAATCTTCACTTACATAAAAATAATAACGGAAATAAATATAACTTAAAAGAATTGAAATATTAAGGATTTTAGATAAAATATAAATCCACCAAGGGATGTATTTTTTTAAAATAATGGTTAATCTTTTTTTATCGGTGTATGTTGCCTCTAAGTTATTAGTCCAGGATCCATGGTCCATGTTTGCACTAGATTACTATCAAGCTGAGTCTTCGTGAATAGCTTCGTTTCGATGAGACGCCCAACAATTTCCTGTGCGAAAATTCTCGATTGTGGTAGCTAACAGAGGTAGCAAGGATAAAATATGTCGATTTGATGATTCTCAAAAATTTATTACTAACCGGGTTTTTTTTTTTTTTTGTTAAATCTCAAGATAATTATCTAAATTATTTGAAAAAATATTTGTCCTACAAAATGTATGGTTTGATCAAAGAGTCCCCTCCTTCCAACGTGTATCGATAACGAGGTCATCAAAAATGATTACTAACCAGCTGATTTTTTTTTCCATTTATATTGGAAGGAGGAGAATCTTTGATCAAACCATGCATTCTGTAGGACAAATATTTTTTCAAATAATTTAGATAATTATCTTGAGATTTAACAAAAAAAAAACCAGTTAGTAATAAATTTTTGAGACTCATCAAATCGACATATTGTATACTTGCTACCTTTGTTAGCTACCACAATCGAGAATTTTCGCACAGGAAATTGTTAGACGTCTTATCGAAACGAAGCTATTCACGAAGATTCAGCTTGATAGTAATCAAGTGCAAAAATGGACCGTGGATTCAAATCCAGCTGAGAATCCAACAAATAAATTATTTAATCATTTAATAGTCAACGATGGACTCCCTGGACCTTATATTCTTCAAGGACCATATATTATTAAGCCACTACAAATCCCGTTAGATACTACTAGGGCGGAAAGAATTGGTTTATCAAATCCTCGATTACCGAGTCATTACTGTCTAAAATAGTTGTTTTTTTAATAATTTATAAAAATTCGATTGAATGAATTGAGAAGCTGATTCTGGTTTTACCGATATTCGATGTTACCGAATCCATTCCTCTAAATTTCCTTCCTGCTTTTTGATATCCTGAAGAGAAAGGACACGGACCCAGGACACTGTCTGTAATCCAGGCCCAGATCACCTTTTCCGTTATCCATTTTTTTTTTTTTTTTTTGAAAATTCTAATTGGTTTCTCTTGGACCCCAATCAATGAACGAGCTCGGGAAAAACCTCCTGGTTAATGGAATTTCGGCTTTCCTTGCTCGGACAGCGGCCCAACCTAATCCACTTTGCTGCAGATTATTGGAGGGTCGGTATACGATCCCATCCCTACAGGATACCTATCTCTGTTCAATTATAGTTCGACAGTAAATGCACTTTAGTTAACAGTATATACTCAGGTACTGATCTCCTTAAAGCGAACTGGCTACAGGTAATAGTAAATCTATTTCGGTTATTATTCCATGATTTTGTATTTCCGAGTAATTATTATTCATGAATACCCGGTGTTCATTCACCTGGCATTCATTTAATTATGAATCCTGATAATCATTTATAATTCGAATGTGTATCTGATATGTTTCTAAAGAATTCTTTACCTTTTTGGAGTTAACAATTATTACTATTATGAAAAGAAATAGGCTACTTTTTAATGCAAAAAAAAGGGTTGTAAGGGGTTGAAATAGGGGAGGATTTAATATAATTGATTTAGTTTGAATTAAATAATAAACATATATTTTAATGCTTTTACGCCATATGCGTATGCCAACCTCTTTCAAAGATCTCAAAAAGCTCAATAATCAAGGATTTTCAACATTTCGAGAGGCATGTGAGGCAAAAAGGTTTTTAGAGAATGATAATCATTAGGATACAACACTGGAAGAGGCTCCACAATGCAAATTTGCGCCCAAGGTGAGAGAGCTGTTCGCTATATTAATAACGACATGTGGACTTTCAAACCCTCAAGAATTGTTGGAAAATTATAAAAATGGCATGGCGGATGATATTTTAAACAGATTACAAGAACAGAATCCGAATACTTCTGACAATAATTTAATTTACAATGACGCGCTAACAAAGCCCACAAGGTTGAAGACCAAGTGATTACTATTACTGGAAACAAATTATACTATTTTGGAATGAGCAGACCACAAAGAATTAGTAGTGATTTAATGCGAGAACTAAATTACGATACTTTTTCCTTAATGTAACAAATAACAAAAGCCCTTCCACATTTAAATGCAGAAAAAAGATTAGTTTTTGACAAAGTTATTCAAAAAGCACTGGCAAGGTTTGTTCTTTTTGGATGCTCCAGGACTGGCAAAACCTATCTTTTAAATTTACTATTAGCCCAAATCTGGAAACATAAAGAAGTTGTTGTTCCAGTAAGATAGTCGTAGATCTCTCTTTGTACTTTTACATGCAAGGTACTGATGTAAAATTGTAAAAAAAAAAAGTAAAAAAAGTTGAATTGACTACTCTTCGTGGCAATCAATTTATTCCATGCCACTAAAGCCAGACAAATTCCATCATAATTTAAAATACATAATTCTGAAAACTTTTTCGAGTATCCCTGAAATTATATTGTATGTATTCTACCCCCCCCCAGTAACCCCCTTGTAGAGACCGTTTATTAGGACATGCACACCATGCTTAAATAATCACATTACATTTGATTAATATTGCGTTTCGTATGTAAGCTATTAAACAAGATGGAAAAAATCGTCATAATGAATTGATTTATGTTTAATAAATATTTCTAAATATCGAAAGCGTTTAATATACTAAATACTACTGCTACAATAAAATCTTTATGGTATTATTAACTATGAAATAGTTTTAATATTTCCAAGAATAATTGAGAAGAAAAATAAATAATAAAACAATTTATTATCTAATGGATACACGATGTTAAAATTTTAATATATAGATATAATTGTATGTTTGGGTGTGAGTGTGTGTTGATATTGGTGAATCAATTAACACTTTTAAAAGTAAAATTTCTTGTCACTAAATAATTTATACTTAATAAATAAATACATTCATGAAATAAACACCTCACAACCGCAAAACAGCTGTTGAGCGTATACTCGTATAGACTTTCCTGCAAAACCGTTGACTGCACTGAACCAAACATTCCTGCTCTCTTGAAGTGATACAGCTTTTCTTTTAACATCAAGTCACTAATTCTTGGCTTGCACTAAAAATAAAATTGTTGTTAGAAAATAACAAGATTAGAATAATATAATAATGAAATGTAATATAATTATAATAATAAACTACTCATAATAAAATCAATGAAATCTAGGTACAAAACTCAAATTATTTAAAATGCAAAGAATTTTTTTAAAAAAACTTCTATCATTATTTTTAAAAAAATTTAATTTCATTGGAAATAAATTTCTTAATAATTTTTAAATATGTTAGCATTATTTTAACTTCTATATCTTCAATTCAGTTTAAATATCTGTGTAATATTTTTACCTTTAAAATTTGCTATATCTGAAAATTAAAAAATATTAATAAAAATAATATAAAATATTTAATTACATTAATGGTTTCATTCTGTTCTTAATTAAGTTAAATATATATTCTATATTTATACATATTCTATGAATTAAGATATATTCCAGAAGTAAGTATTATTACAGAGAAGACATATTTTATGATGATTTTATAAACCTGTGATGTAGACTTGAGAAAAGCTCAAAACTGACTGAATATTAGAAAGGAAGTGGGCAATTTGTTTTGAGCGGATAATAGAGTTATAGATTCTGATTGGCTGTCACTTTTGTGCCATATCTGTTTCAAAAACATCGCTCATTAGTCTGCCGGGTACCGAGGGTGGTGAAGGTGCTCTGTTAAATTACTTATTTTAAAATTACAAATTTCTGAAATAATTTTGAATTAGTGCAAGTGCTAAGTGATAAGTGTAATAATAATAGTAAATAGTAAATAGTAAATAGTAATAAATTAGAATGTGAATAAAATAATTAACACATATTTTATTCACATTCTAATTTATTTTATTAGTTTGGTGCAATTAAAA
The DNA here is from genome assembly GCA_964056705.1 of Troilus luridus. Classification (NCBI taxonomy): domain Eukaryota; kingdom Metazoa; phylum Arthropoda; class Insecta; order Hemiptera; family Pentatomidae; genus Troilus; species Troilus luridus. The sequence goes on from OZ057416.1 coordinate 111,380,854, forward strand.
TAGTGTTTCAGTGAAAATAATTCAATAGATTCATTAAAAGGGTTTAACAGGTAATAAAATTAGCGTTTATATTTGTAAAGAATATTATTAATATAAATATACATATATATATATATTATGTTTTGGTTCTTGAGTTTCAGTCAGTTATTTTAACTTATGGAACTCAAGAACCATAACATAATATTTCCAAAACAGTCAACATAAGAAGAAACCAATATATATATATATATATATATATATATATATATATATATTGCTTATTTTTATTAACATTTACTCGATTCAGGTACGATTATATTGATTCCAGCGATACATATCGATATTTGGTTTCGTTATTCACATCTCTATAGATAGCTGATATTAATCTTACTTTGCAAGTATTAAGTTCGGGAGGATGGCCCGGGAACTAGTAGGTACAAATAAGCCCCCCACTGCCTCTTTGATCTGACTTCTCTCTTCCGGTTCCTTTTTTTTTTTTAATTGGCTGCCTTTGATCAACCGTGGAAGGATCACATTTCCGACCATGCGCCCAATTGATTTCCGGACAAAGGAAAACAATCAATTGCCTGTAGAATTTCATTACCTGGGCGGTAATAAACGCTCACCATCCTATTAATTTTTTATATTTATCAATTTTTTCAAGTAATAACCCTGGGGTTTGACCGAAGTGTTAGTGGGAGGATTTTGATGGAAGTTTATAAACTGCGAATGGCGAATTCGGCATGAAGTGTGTAAACCGTTTTGATATCAATATACTCCTTTAAAAATAATATGTACTTATCAAAATTATTCAAACGTACTATTAATAGCTTCTCTTCCTATAATTAATACTACCCATATATTTAGTACCCATGGAACAAACGATTAAAATAAGTTTACCAACCAAAATACTATTAGTTCTGTATTATTTTTATTTTAGTGTATTATTACTTTTAATAAAGTTTATGCGGGGAAAAAATCAAGTCTTTATTACATTATAACATTTATTTCTATTATTATTATTATTATTTTACGTTGTAATTATATACGGTCGCTAAAAACGTCTTTATATAATAGATTCGGAGATAGGTCAGATTGAAAGGGACCAATGCAGGTATCGGGGTAAGACTATACAGGAGAATGGCTTAGAGAAGGCAGCTGTTAGAGATCAAATTCTGAAAATGGAAGGTCATGTCAAAATATGACGTCATATAACTGAAATGGACTACTCAGTCTTAAAAGAAATAAAGGTCTTCAAAAAAAGAATGCTAAGAAAAAGAAGGTGATGTTCAGCTGTAAAGAATGGAAAGAAAATTATACTCGGAAGTGGAAAGAATCTCGAATATTATGCGGAAGTAAATGCTGACATTCCTCACAGATCTAGAATGAACAAGCATAGAATGGCCAAATAGTTTTTCGACTATTTCTGTACGACGAAGACCACTACAACATGGGCTAAAGATGAAAAATAAAGTTGATGTTCACAGAGTCACACATATTAGAAACAAGTCAATTTCAGAGGAAAGCGAAACATTTGGAAGAGCTTCAGGATGAAGAAAGACCAGAGAAGCTTAAACAAAATTGTACATATGATCAGGAGTTAGAGGAAAGGTATGACCCGGGCGACCTTGTGGTCTAGTGGTTGCCATAACAAACTACTAAGCCGAAGGTCACGGGTTCGTAGCCCGGAAGGTGGCTCTAGGATTTTTTAAAGGAGGTAAAAAAGCCTTGGTCATGCCGTCCTTCGGAAGGGACGTTAAACGGGGGTCCCGGGCCTGTACGATGCCAGGTCAAAACGACGGGATTGTTTCACATTTTATTGATAAGACCGCGCGCAAATATTAAGTCAAATATCGACACGCCACCGCATCACTTCGGGAACTATCTACCACTCTTTGCTTTGAGGCAAGTTGCCTTCTTTCTGAACATGGCACGTCAAAATGACGTGTGTTCTGCCTCTGCAGTAATACTCATACCCGTTAAAATGACGGATGTTCTCCCTGGACCAGTTCATTAAATTTTTGGTTTGAAAAAAATCAATACAATCACTCCTTATAAAATGAGTTGAAGTATTAAATAATTATCATTGTTCATATAATATTCATTCATCATGACTAAACTTTTTTTCTTGCAGACGGCAAAAACCTAAAGTTGTTTTTTTAGGAATATACACATTGTTATTTTGCCACAATAACCACTTAATTAAATAAATTAATTTCTGTAGAGCGTTTATTTTTATTTTAACAAGTCATCGTGTTGCACTAGAACCTTTTATGTTATTAGATCATAACAAATAAAAAATACCAAGGTCCAAAGACTGAATAAAATACTAAGTCGAAAAATAAAGACTGATTTTATCATTTGAAAAATTATGTCAAATGAATTTTTTTTTTTTTTCGAATTTTGACTTTTTTTAGCCCCTATCGTACGAAAGTCTAGTGACGTACCACCGGTAATCAATTGAATAACCTTACTAATAAATATTATTCGAAAATATACAGTGTTTCAAAGAAGTTATGCAAACATTCTCACATTCTACGCTGATAGCCGTCAATATGACGGATGTTCCCTGTGGACCAAAACTCAGAGATGTTGCGTTCAACGGGTTAAAGATCCCTGTTAGGACAAGTAGGCTTAAACCTGGATAGGCAAAATTTAGAGCTTCCACTGTAGCATCGTCCGATTAAACATTGCAGCATAAATGTGACGTTAAATGAACAAACATAAATAAATAAATGGATAAATTACAATTTCGATTACTATACAAACATTTATACAATACCATCTGCATTGTTCTTTACCTTCAGGATTAATACACTGTTTTTTAATTGTTACAACGTTAAAATGGTTCATAATTGTTGCAAAAATTATTCATTGCAAAATCACATTTCTCTTTTTTCCTTAAGATAAGTATAACGACTAACAATTCTATTTATTATCGACAGTTATCACAATGTTTACGAGCAGGTAATGGGCCTTTGTTCCTACAGAAACCAGGAAGCTAAAGCTGCTGAAGAAAGATAGGACAAGTCTTCAGCACGCTAAAGAGACAGAGAGATATAAGAGACAGACCCTAAGCCTTGTGCTTCCAACCACATCCTACTTCGAACCAGGATCAGGATCGAATCTCGTTGGCGAAGTAATCAACTGTGATAAGCCTATCTTATCACGTCGCTCCTCATTTCTTATCAACTTTCACAGCTAAACGCGTATTGAGTTCTATCTCAGGATTTGAAAGCTGAAATCCTTTAAGATAAATAAGCTACAATGAAATAAAAAAATATTCTCACTCGATTAATAAAATTTCAATATTATAATATCATAGCAAAAATGTAAAAAAAAATAAACATAGATTATGAAATAAGACCGGGAGTATGTAAATGACAGCCTGACCTGTACCACAACATCCTGGGTCTGGGGTTCAGTACATGGTAGATACTGTACTCAACCCCCAGATTTCCCCCTTATTTTGAGTACCCTATTTTTATGATATTTCATAGAGGCTGGGTGAGGCCCAGGAGGGTCCTAGATCCTATATGATCCATCTCCGGCTGCAAACAGACTAAGTAAAAGTCCTGCCTGCAGCGGGATTTGAACCACGATTTCCTCCATGGTGACTCAGTGCTCTACCACTGAGCCACTCCGCTCCATAAAGGATAGCCAAGTATATTTATTTGATATTATATGCTAATTTCATCAGTTATAAAAAACATTTTCACTTACAAACATCACTATCTATTTCTATACTTATTATTATAAAATAAACATTAATTTATTCCAATTAATTATCTTTTCCCCGATGGAGCTGGACCCTATCTAGTAAACCCTGGTTCGAGCCCCGATAAGTATTTATTTTGTTAAATCCAGAATAAATAAATAGGCCAAGAGGTGTTTGTGTAGAGTGCTCAGCTACATTGCTGAAGGTTCGGTAATCATATCCGGCTGTGACAGATAAATCATTTGATCAGTTAACAGCCTGGTATAGACCCTCTGGGATTTGAACGTCCTCTCGGGAATCACCCAGCCTCTCTAAATTTGTAATTGGGGGAAAACCTCTTGAAAAGCGTGATGTAGGACAAATAAATTTTCGGAACAATCTTTGTCCTAGAAGCAACCAGTCTCTACCATGTACCTAACCCAGGACCTTTCACTGGTAGTAGTGGTATGGGTTTTTTTTTCAATTATTCTAAATATAAAAATTAAATATTTATATAATTATAAACGTTGGCTAGATAAACGGTTGAGAATGGAATGGCTTTATGAGCTTGAGAAACGTTCAGTTAAGACACTCTTGGATAGACAAGAACATTGTAACGGTACTAACGACTGCCTACTCCTTACTGATCGGAATGCCTGCCCTGCTACGATGTTGCCCCAGCCTGTCGTAAGGAATGTTCCCAGTACCAGCTGCGGTGCTAGGCCCTGACCCCGGATAGGCACACGTACCTCACGGCTCCCAGGAAGCTCCCCAGATCTGGCCCTACATGGGGCGATCGGGTACGATCCTTAAGGTTTGGGGATCTTGGGCGTCGGGAACCCGATTGGGGATGGAGATGATTGCTGGCTCGTGTCCAATTTGCTCGGGATTGTTAAGAGGTTTAGAAAAAAGAATAGTAGTGATAATAATATTGGAATGTTTATAATCTAGGATTGAGAATCTTGAGGTTCGAGATTTTATATTCATATCCAATAATGCTAAAAACATGGCGCAGTTAATAATTATTGACTATTAAATCGAAAAATAATCTAATTAAATTCAACACTCATTTATATCTTACAGTTTTAATGAACTGAAAGAAGAGAATGAGCATAAAATAATAATCAAATCAGTGATGATAAATATTTTATTACAATTTTCTAGCTATTGATGGTAAATTCGTGATCGCTTAGATAATTATTTAAGTATTATCTATTTATTAATGTTTATTAATTATAAATGCCCTTTTTCTTAAGATGAGTTAATTATTTATTTATTAAAATATTATATACAATTATTTATAATTAAAATATTATACTCTTACTAGGACCATCGAACTTGATATTTTTCCTACCCCTCTCTACTAAATTGGAACAATAAGCGATAAAGATAAATGATTACTAAAAAATCTATAAGTTTATTTAACACTTACTCTGGTATAACCACATATTTTATAACGAATATATTGAAGTATGTTCTGAGAGCTGAGTAGCTGTGCTAAGGTTACGGGGTCCAATCCGGCCAAGATAGGGATATTATTTTATCTGTTAACAGCCGAAGATGAACTCTATGGGATCCGAAAATCCTCCTGGGGCTCAACAAAATCAGTCCTTTTAATAGGGGAACCTGGCGGTTGATCGTGATCTAGTACAATCATCTCCATGCATCTTTGATGGCTTGTAGTGGTACTGGTTTTTATGTTAAAATGACAGTTTACTAAATAATTAATGAACAAGTAAAAATGATAAATATGAATTCATTTTTCGTTTTCACTTACCAGTAATATTACCTCCCAAGTTGTTCGTTTGTTAAATTCCTTTTCCTTAATTTTTATGCAGCTTCTTGGAGTGAGGTTGCTACCTCTTATTGACGATACTGTTTGTACAGAAAATGAGGGATGAGCTCCATTTGGCCTTCATTGAATTGAAACGTTATGCGCCTAAGATGTCTAGATTAGCGTTACTTTGTTTTATTAGATTTTTCAAATTGCATTCAAATATTTATACTTAGACTGTGATACTGAAAACATAATATAAATATAATATGGATTGGAAGACCAAGTGTTAGGGAGAACATATCCTTCACATTCCTGAAGGGAGTGGATTCATGTCCCAGTGTGCTCCGTGATGGAGGAGACCTTGGAACACCACCCACCTCACCAATTACAGGTGTGGCAGGATGGAAGAGGAAGGTACAGGATTCGTCCTTAACCGTACCCGGTAACAATATTCAGGGTCCGAAAACCAATTTCGAACCGATCGTTACTTTGACACCCGAGAAAAAAAAATTTACAATCTATGGAGGGTATTGCGTTCAGTCATTAACGGTTTGGAGTGTACAACCAACGTTTATGATTTTCCAGCGATTCAGGGGTGTCAACTTCGCAGTGTAATTCCTATAGGATCGCTATATCATAGCAAATCTATTCACGGATGTAGATAGAATAAATAACTTATCTTTCACTGCCGTTATCAAACTAATTTTGTTGGGAAAAATTGCCCAGCGTACTAACTTCTGAACTTTGCTGTCCTTTTTTATAAAAAATAATTACAAAATATGCCAAAATAAATACATCACATTATAATTTTCTTGTGTTTTATTATAGATATAGTTCAATACCCCCCGATGAGGCCAGGTGAGGACCACGTGCCAATTTCAATTCTTCCCAGTTGGCTGTTTACTCTTCCTTCCCTTCCAATATTCCTCCATCCTTTCACTATGGTGTCTCTTTCTGTCTTCAGATCATCTCGCCCCAGGTTTCCCCCTCATTCTTCCCTGGAGTCCTTCCATCCTCAAGATCTGTCTAAAAATCTCTGTGCCCATAGTGTCGTCTTCCCTTATATTGTTTCTTTCCAAATCCTTCTTTAGCTCTCGAATCCAGCTAATTGTTGACTTTTTCTCCCAAAGGTACTTGAATGTCCTTTTTGTTAACCTTGAATCATCCATTCTGAAAACATGTCAAAGAAATAATTGTCTCCTTTTTCTTATCGTTTCTGTTATGTTTTCTACCTCGCTGTATATTTCATCATTAGATCTTAATTTCCATACTTCTGTGGTTTTCATTGGGCCTAGAATTTTTCTCATTATTCTTCTTTCAAGTAATTCAAGCTTACCTACTCTATAGTTTAATACTAACCATTCACTCGCATATAGCCATTCTGGTTTCACAACTGTAGAGTAGTGTCTTATTTTAAGATTTTTAGATAAACACCTTTTGTTATAAATATTCTTAGTAATTCCAAATGCTCTTTCCATCTTGTGTAACCTTTCCTCTATTGCAGATTTTTCTAAACCATTTTCTTTGATTACTTCTCCCAAATATTTGAGTTTCTTTACTTTCTCCACTCGACCAATATCTGTTATCAAATACTTTGGAGCGTTCTTGATGTTTGTAATAAATTTTGTTTTTTCTACGGAGATTATCAACTCAGTTTTGCTGGCTATTTCTTCTAAAAGATTGATTTGTATTGTTGCACTTGTAATGCTGTCTGATAGTATAGCGAAATCATCTGCAAATCTAGGCAATTTACTTCAATACTTTTGTGTTTTCTGCCCAAAGTTAATGGTAAAATGCTATGGTCTTTTAATTTTCTATTCCAAATTCTTAAGTTCAAATTTTATTATATGGAATAGTTCAAATCCCGCTGCTGAAAAGACTATTATTTAAACTGTTAGCAGCCGGAGATGGATCAAATTGGTTCTAGGACCCTCATGGGGCTCACCCAGCCTGGGGTACCCAAAATAAGGGGGGCAATCTGGCGGTTGAGCGTGATCAATCACAAATCACCTTTGTGCAATACCGTTCTCCATGAAACTGTACAGTCTCTACCATTTACTGAAATCCATAACCCGTTCACAGGTTTTAGTGAGTGATAAAGTATTACACGCCTCTAGTTAAGGTTTATTAAACATACATAAATATAGATATGCAAAGAGACTTTTTTATGTGAACTAACTAGGTGACTTATTGACTATGGACAAGATCTAACTTAGAGCGTAATCTCTTCCATCTAAACCAACCTCCTCTCTCCTCTCTACTCTCCTACCTCCTAGCTCCTACCCTCTCTTCCTGTTCCTAATCCTAGAGCTAATATATATACATATATGTAAAGGAAGAGGGGAGGACAAGGGAGTTTACACTGCTGACAACATGGAACCATTGATGAAATTTCCTTCTTACAGATCCAATTTATAAGCAATTTACTTCAGGTCATTGACATGTAACGCTCTGATAATAACATTTACTCACTACTGTTATAGTCAGAGGGATTGTCTATAAATAGTGAGTAAATAAAATCAATAGAAATAGTATTTATTATTTCTAATTATTTTTTAATTTTGAAGAGAAAAGATTTGTCCAGGCCGGGATTCGAACACGGGTATGCATTCTCTAGCGCAGTGATCTAACCAACTGAGCTACCTGGCTCGTAACACGAGCAGACAAATCCATTCTCTTCAACGATACTATATCCCTGTGTTCTCGCAATTTTTGCGATGTAGGTAGGAATATTCATTGAAAATTGCTTTAATTGGGATCTCGTTGACTTACGTCAATTTTATGTTATAATTTATTATTCTTATGATGGTGATTATTTTTAAATATTTTTTATTTTGAAGAGAATGCTAAAGACCCGGGTTCGAATCCCGGCCTGGACAAATATTTTCTCTTCAAAATAAAAATATTTTAAAATAATCACCATAATAAGAATAATAAATGAAAAATAAATTATTTATTATATCAATTGAAGAAAACTATCGCTTGATTGAGACGACTAACCAAATATTTTGGGTTTGGATTCTTGTCAAAGTTGAATTTGCTAAATTTAGTTCAAACTTGCCACACCTTTCCTCACTAATTTAAAACGATTTTTTAAATATAATTTGATTTATTTTATTTATTATTCTTTTATTTTACTTTTGGACCTGCGCAGTTTTCGCATCCAGGAAATTTGACCTCTGCGTTTGTCATTGTCGTTTTAGTCTTCCCTAGCAATCCCGGGTAACAGGGAATAGGGAAGAGAAAGAACATGTGGATTTTGTGTTCATGAGTAGAATGTTGTGTATTTGCTCTGTATTATGCGATTTCCCAGCTCCGGTGTTGATGCCGATGTTTATGGTGTGATTCGAAATAAAGCAAGGACCATTAGCAGTTTTTCTTAGAAATTTGGAATAGAATGTTTATATCTTGCTATACCCCAAAGTTCTCCTCCATACGTTCATATTGGTTTTAGTATAGTGTAACTGATTGATCGTAAGTTTTTTCGATAGTGTGACAATCTCATTCGAGCACTAATAACATGAAAAATATACCGACAAACAATAAAAGTGGACAATAACCTTTCGGATTTCCTCGCCGGTTCTTCAGATCGTAAAACTCGACGGCTCCCCCCCTCCCAGGTGTTACTGCCCTGCTGACGGATATAATTGGATTGACGACCTGGCCCTACACAGTCATTAATCGAAATGGCGATTGTAAAGTTGTCGGCGGTCGTTAGTGATATGGCGAACCATAGGAGAATCGGAGTGTGGAAATACCGGAGAGCTGTCCGACTATCGATTTGTCAGTAATAATACATAAATCGATCAATAGTAAAGTTGTTTTTTAATCGTTTATATTAATTAAAGAAAAAATGTGCAAATAAAAACAATGCTGGGCTCATCTCATCATTAATCATATTGATGTTGAGAGACCGCAATTAAAAAAAATATAATAATAATGTACAGTTTAAAACTAATAAAATAGGTAGCATTGGGCGATAAAAACGCAACACAATTAAAGTTGTTTATTTAATGCATAGTATATAATATTGTATAACCTGTTTCATTAATTTATAATATCAATGTATCGATCAATTAAAATCCACTTCAAAACCCGACTCAAGAGAAAAGATTTGTTTAGGCCTGGGACTTCAAAACCCGACTTATGAATTCATGAATTATCAAATTTTAAATGGAGATTACTCGAAGAATTACTAGAAATTGTCCATTGTAAAAAATAACAGTCTTTAGATATTAGATTCCTTCTTGGGAGATTATTCGAAAAGGAACCTAAATTCAAACTATATATATATTGGATGGGTTTAGTCAACTATTAAAAAATGAAGACTTAAAAAAATATGAACTCTAAAATTGGAATTTTTACTTGTACCGTTGGATTTAAGAATTTTTCTTAAAATTATGTTGTTTTTTGGTTTTTTTTGCACGAATCGGGCAGCAAGGACGACGCGAATATAACTTAATTAACTTCTTCACACTCTCCGCCTTCCTTTCTACTCCAATACTCTCTCATCTTCCTGGACTGTTCCTCTCGCTCTTCCTTAGTCCATTTTCTTCCTCTTCTCTCCTTCCTTCCTGCAAGAACGCCGACTTCTTTTCATCATTCATAAGTATGTAAACATTGAACATTACTTTAATTAGGATCTTGTTGACTAGAAAAGATTTGTCTAGGGCCGGGGTTCGAACCCGGGTCGACCATGTTTCCGTCGTGGTGCTCTAACCAATTGAGCTATTCTCACTCGTAACACGGCCCTATTTTAACATATACATATATACATATGTATATAAAATATAACTTTCATATTTTTATTTCTTCCTTTCAGAAGGGTGAAATTAAGGAAATGTTATGTGAAAATAAAATCATGTTATTTTAATAGGAAAAATTAAGCTACAAATATTTCTATATATATGTGTGTGTAAATTAAAAAGTACAATATGAATATACCATTAAAAATAAACATAGTAAAGCTAGCGAACCCGAAGGCTCGATCCCGAAACTACCAACATATTCCGCCTACGGACCACTAACCAAATCCTAATTCGAAATTATATACATACATCTGTATAAAAATATTCATACATCTATTAATAAAGGAATGTATAAATGTAAAATGTAACAAAGTAATACTGACTTGTTTTTTTAAATTATACCTTATTATTATACAATAGGTTGTTATTTATTCTGTAAACATTGATTGACCACCCCCAAAACACTACTCTTACCAAATCAACAAGTTCATTGATTTCCATTTGAATAAAACATAGAGCTTTCCATTAGTGCTACTAAGATATAAACAGTGACACCCTAAACGACCGTGACCATCGCCTTCCTCCTTACAAAGTTGTGACCCGCCCTGACCTGACCCGACCTGACCTACTAGAGAGGACAAAAGACGTAACTCGACTCGCCTTAATCCCGTAGCTCGGTTGAGATAACTCGGCCCTAATTGTAGCCTACACGTCGCCATAATCCTCTCCTATATCCTCCCTAATGTCTTATATCGCCCCTAACCAGTGTATAAAACCTTAATAACTTAACTTCTCCTCTTCCGAGTTGGATTAAGTGCGCTCTACTTTAGCCAAGTTGCGGCGAGTTATGAAGGCCTAGATGATATCCCGGCTTTTTCTCCCTCGGGAGAGGAAGGAGGAACATCCTGTCCCCGAAGGATTAATCTTCTTCCTGGATTATTAATATCCATAAGGATCCTGTCCTGTCGTGGGGGATATTTAGTGTCCTGAAGTCTTTAGTCTGCGATAAATTAATACATTAAATGAGTGATAAATGGCACATTAAATTACTATCCTTCTGACTAAATATTTTCATTAATTTTGTTTTGTAACAACCTTTTAATGGAGCGGAATAGCTCAGTGTGGTGCTATAACGAAGGTTCCGGCTACAAATCCAGGTGTGACAGATAAATTATTCAATCTATTAACAGTGGAATCTACTGACTCTCCTGGAGGGCACCATGCCTCTATAAAGTTGGTACCCTAAATTGGAGAAAACCAGGCGGTTAGTAGTGATGTTGGACTGATCACCCCCCTGCACAACCGTTTTCCTAGAAGCAGTACAGTCTCTACTTTCATGAACCCGAGATTCTTATTGTTTGTGTACTTTTACTATATATATTCAGGGATTGACTGCAATTCATATTTTTTTAAATTTATTTTTTCTTGTCACCATTGAATTTCTGAATTTATAAGTTTATTTTTTCAAACTAGAAGTAGATGACCAAGTTATTAACAGCAAATTAATTATGTCCATTCATCATTTGAAGATTCAAATAGTTCATGTACATCAGTAATTACTTTACTCTAAGTCCTCTTAGACATTTGAATATAAAAGTCGTGAAAGAGTAGCGTGTTAGTAGAACAAGTTAAGGGTCAACTTTGGTCGGAGTTGTCTAAGAAACAGTCTCTACGGCGTAACAAACCCGAAGCTCTTCATTGATTGTAGTGGTACAGATTTTTTTTTAATTTATATTTTACACTTCTTCACTCTCCAGAACTAATTCATCAGCCAACACACTCTTCTTATTCCAAATATGAGTACATCAGTTAGATTAGTCCGTCCCATTTTCCTCCTTTCACCCGAAGAAGGCCACACACACATAGAAGCGCACATTAGCGGAAGTATAATCACCGGAAGTAGAGACGCATTGTGCAAGGTGTTGCACACTAATGCACCTCCCACAATGCACCTCCCCGGAAGGCAGCCATTATGCTTTGTGCCTCCCGATCGCACCTCCACCATCTTCTCAGAGTTCTTTGTCCCTTCTGCTTCAGATTTCCTCGAGGACTTGGCTTTACTTGTCCAGGTCTCAGGTGTAATGTGCGTGTGGGGCCTGCGTGCGAGGCTCTGTAAGCGCTTTGTGGTCGGCGCTAATAGAGGTGCATTGTTCTTAGTCACAAAGCATTGTGTAGGGAAATGCACGACGTTAATTTATCTTAGACTTGCATCCATCGGTATATCCCAAAATAATGCCGTAACTTGCTAACATATTTCATCAACCAATAACAATTATTTGTATTCCATCTTTTACGAAAGTTGGACAATTTTAGCGCGGAACGTTCAAATATTAAGAATTTCAAACATTAAAAATTCAAGGTTCTCAGCTAAACAGGTAGAAATACTTAATAAAACCTGTACCGCTACAATACGTGAGCAGGTCTGGGGTTCAGTAGTTTAAATCATTAGTGCAAAACAACGTTTATGCAAATAGGTGATTTCCCCCCTAATTTAGGGTACCAACTTTTTACTTAACCAATTTTGGGTGAGCTCCAGGAGGATCCTAGATCCCATACAGTCCGTCACCGGCTGCTAACAGATTTAATATAAGTCTTGTCAGCAACCCGATTTAAATCCTGGACCTTCGGCATAGCAAATCCACGGTCTAGTACTGAGCAGCTTTCTTTAGTTTTTTAAAGGGAGTATTCAAATCCGTGCTTTGGTTGGATTGTAAAATAGAAGTCCTAAGCGCCGGTGCGATGTCAAGTACTTGTTAAAGATCCTAAGAAAAAAAAAACCTAGGGGTACTCACATATTACAAGCGTGACATTAATTTATCGAGGCTTTCTTTCATCGTATTCTAAAATATTCCGTAACATGCCCGTATTGCATAAATCAGCCTATAAGAATTATGATTATTCCATCTTTTTTCGAAAATCTGACAAGTTTAATCGAGGAGCGTTGGTTTATAATACACTCAGTTCCCAGTTCGGCAGATGTTCTTAGTTTTTTAAAGGGAGTATACAAATCCATGCTTTGGATGGGATACAAAATAAAGCCCCTATTTTGTCAGGTACTCTAGATTTCTATTAAACGGGAAAACCTATACTGTTAAGGGTATCCACTTTTTAGAGGCTGGGTGAACCCCAGCAGAATCTGCAACTCAGCACTCTAGAAAGTGGGCCGCCGCGTTATCTAATGGATTAGGCATCGGTCTCCTAATTGAATTAAAATTATGTATACGAAGCTTCGCGGTAGGATAACTAGAGAACCCAGAATAAAAATAAGCTCTGGTAAGCCTCCTCCTTTTTGAGCAAAACGTAAATGGGAGGATTTTTTCCCATCTTGAGGATATAAATTTTACTGAAGGTTTGTGGTCAAGGATAAGTGTTATTATTCAATTCGAACTATGCTAACCTCTTTAGTTCGGAAACGTCGGCAACATCAGAATAAATTTACATTGACTGAATCTTGACTTCACATAACGGTCAATATGATCTCTGTTTAGTGAATTATTAGTAGTACATAAATTATTTTTCTGCTATCGGAACTAGATTGACACTAGTCAAGGTGAATCTGGGTTCATCTTTATATAAATTAGATACGGTGAATTGAAGGGAAACGAGACAATGAAGCGTCTCCATCAAATCACGTACCTGCACAACAGAAACAGTACAGTCCTTTCAACTTTATGAACCCAAGAGCCTTTATTGATCTTATTGGTTAGTATTTTTTTTATTTTAATGATAGCAGCTAAGCAACGATTGAACATATTTTTGTCCCTCACTTCTACCGATTGTGTATAACCAAGTTTGCTAACATACATATACATACCAGGATAATAAGGGTTCCGTTTTATAAGAAAGCTAAACACTTCCATCAGTCATCCATTGCAGTAGTTATGTGCTCCAGACCCGTTCGAACTGATTCTTGAAGTGTAATTATATGCGTGACCTTTCTTCAGTAGCCTTGAAGGCGGGGAATAAAAAGAGGATAACATCGGAACGAAGAATTAACGGAACTTGAAGCTCTTCTCTACGCCAACTTCGTGGGAATTAAAAGAACACGGTGCTCTCATCGTATTTGCGGGGCTGTGTAATGTATATATTGGTGTTCTCAGAGACTTGTTAAGAGCATAACAATCTCAATGTCTATAGTAATTTGAAGTAACTTAATGTTCAACAAATCGAGGGTTTTTAAATGTTAAAGCAGTTCACTTGAGAGCATTCAGTTTGCTGCCTTTTATTTTCTAGGAAACATGTGTATACAGGGTGTCCCATTTCAAGTGGATCAAACGTTTTTAAACGAAACAAAATTCAGAAAAACGATTCAGGTAAAAGTTGTAGTTATTCAGATCTAGTTTGAAGAAATAAAAAAACATTTTTTGTTTTTTCACTTTAAATGGTCAATATCGACCTTCAAAATATTTAGTTTCCTCTTGACCCCCATTTTTTAAAATTTTTTTGAAATGTACAATCCAAAACATGGAAAAAATCTATGTAACATTACATCTAAGTAGAAAAAGCATTCAAAGTTCACTACTTTAGTATACCTCCTTTACGAGGAAACATAATGCAGCATTAAGTTATTTTATTTAAGAGTTTTTAGTCGTAATAACTTACTAATCAAGGTATTTTGAATCTTTCAGAAAATGTCAGGACATTTAAAAACCTTAATTTTAATATAAAAAATTTTCTATAAAAACGTCGTAACAGATTTTTATTATAATTAAGGTTTTTAAATGTCCAGACATTTTCTGAAAGATTAAAAATACCGTGATTAGTAAGTTATTACGACTAAAAACTCTTAAATAAAATAACTTAATGCTACATTACGTTTCCTCGCAAAGGAGGTATACTAAAGTAGGGAACTTTGAATGCTTTTTCTACTTAACCTATGAAAGATAGAAAAAATGTTACATACATTTTTTCCATGTTTTGGATTGTACATTTCAGAAAAATAAAAATAAATGGGGGTCAAGAGGAAACTACATTGTTTGAAGGTCGATATTGACCACTTAAAGTGAAAAAACAAGAAATGTTTTTTTTATCTCTTCAAAATAGACCTGAATAACTACAACTTTTACCTGAATCGTTTTTATGAATTTTGTTTCGTTTAAAACGTTTGATCCACTTGAAATGGGACACCCTGTATATGTATGTATATATCTCTTTTTCAAAAGAATAACGATATGACTCAAAATTTGGATATTTTGACTTCTTTCAAATGTCAACATGGTCGCAAAGATACCTTTGCTCAAAATATACCTACTCAAAGATTGTTTGACAGCTCAGATAAAAAAAAAGCTACCTTGAAATGCGTTCGGATCTTAGGTTTTATGCCTATGCAAGGGGTAATGTGTGGTTAATACGATCACAGTCTAACTAAATAATTATTACCATCCATAAGGATTTTCGGGAATTTTTTTTATATCGATAGATTGATTATTCCGGAAGAATGAAACATAAAGTTCGATTGTTATGAAAGATTCGATTGCTATGCCTAGATTATTTAGGTTATTAAATGGTGCTAATTGGAAAGCTCCCTCTGTCTACTTATGTTCAGCAAGGTTTAAGATTTCAATTTGTTCGATTTGGAAATATAAATTTGCAGTTGGTAAATGAATTTAGTGCATTTTGCTATTGTTTATAGTGTATTTATTGGAATGCTATATGTTCTTATGTTCTAAGTTATATGAACTTACCAGAATGTCTATAAACGCATTGATGGAAAAAATTCAGCCCTCTAAATTATTAATGAATCACTGAAGACCAACGTATTCCATCTACTGTTAGGGTCGATAAGTCATGAAAAGTCGTGAGTTCAGTACGTGGTAGAGACTATTCTTTTTCTTGGTCAACGGTTGTGCAGGGAGTTGATTTGTCCTAGATCACTAAGTTTTCCTTATTTTGGGTTTATGTATTGGGGACCCTGGATGAGGTCCGAAAGGATCCAACTCTGGCATTTATTAGATAAATAAATTCTGCCTAAGCTCCATTTGAGCCCCTGATCTCCGGCATGACACCTCAGTGCTCTACCTCTGAGCCGCATCGAATCATTACAATTACCATGTTATTTATGTTTTAAGACCAAAAACTGCTGAATTGCTCAACTATGGTACTATTGCCTCTAAATGATGGAAACAAACTGTTGCTTATCTTATATGATCTGCGAATATTCAATTAATTTTATATTATAAGTTAATTAATATTTAATATTCATAAGAAATTATTTTCGGTTTTGGTTACCTCCTGCAAATGGTAACCTTGTGGTTGAATCAAATGTATCGTCTTTTACCTCATCAATGTCCATCGGCCGATTGGTTTAATTTCTAGCTAAGCCTCTTGGTATCAGTCTTAAGTAACAAAACAAGTTCAAAGTTAACATTACTTTGTAACAAAATGCACTTTTGTGTGAGTGATATTCTTTCCCCGATAAACTCCTTCATGATATCCCTCATCATCTACAACCCCCAAGAGACGCCCCAGGAAACAAACACCCCTTACCCAGGAAGTGGAAGGCATCCCTGGAAGACCCCCCTCATATCCTGTTTGCTCAATCCTATTCCTCCCCACTCCATCCTCCTTCGTGGTCGGATGAAGTGAGTAGGGGACGAGGTAATCACATAACAACATGGCCTCATCCGATTTAGGGGCATTGGTCAGCCTATCCTGTCCCTTATTTGATTTGGCCAAGGCTATTACATACCTTTTTTTTTACGAAAGCTTTGTTGTACATAAATTTATTAAATGTATTAGAGACTATCCAGTAAGTTTTCTATAAATGCATATTTGTTTTTATTTATATCGATATGGAAATATATATGGTATGTATTATTCCCGATTCTGTACAGTATAACTATTATTGTTGGTGAAACAATATATTAGTGAATGAACATCAATTTAACTTTTATTCGTACGTTATAATTTCAGATTATTATGTGATCAGGTTAAGGTTTATTAGTATTTACTGTGGTTATTAAGAAGCTGTTTTTATTTCATTATTAGGAGATGATTTTATATGGGTAATAAAATCTGGAACATCGCTAAATGTATGCATTTTTTTATATATTGACTGAGCCTGCAGTACTTGAATCGACGTATACTATGAATAGTTGAAAAAACCCACTAAATGTACGGATGAATTTGGCAAATAAGATTAACTCAGTTTTTCGTTGAACCACACATTTTAAAGGATAAAAGCATCTCCATTGGATGTTTAATTACTCCCTTAATTCTCTTATCCAGCTTCTTTTAGCCTTCTCATAATGGCCAGACTTAGCCATACCGTCTATTATAACGTTAATAAAGGTTATTACGAAAACGGGAAATTAAGTATGCACAAATTAGTAGATAGTGTGCTACGTATTTCCATAGTACATAGTAACGTTGATCCTTGATGTATTTCTGGTAAGGTCTGGTCTAAATACGTTTGTAATCATTCCTGTAGAGAAAAGTTTGTCGGCGAGGATTATGTGTGAGATTTTGCGGACTTGAGATTTGAAGACAACATTAAATAGTTTCATTCCTAAATTGCTGTGATTGTTGACTTTAATGATGTGAAACAATAAAAAAAGAAGAGGACGGATTTGTCTGACTTGGATACGACCTCTGGTAGCTCAGTGGTTTAGAGCACTGTACCGGAGATGCAAACGACCCGGGTTCGAATCCCGGCCATTCTCAAATAGTTAAAAACATTTTATCGACCCTTATTTCAGGTCTTCATTAGGGCTCAATTAACAGAATACCAGTAAAAAATAATTACCATCAAAACAACTATTAATAAAAATAAATTATTAAAAAAAATAGCTTTATCTTTATTAATTGGACTCCTTTTTTTATTTATTGGACTAAAATACCGTGATCATGAAATATATGTATACTTATATATGCTTCTATGCTAAAAATTTGTAATTGTCTATGTTATATTATCTAATCATTTTTTACTATTTGAGGATGGATATATCACGTGAAATATATTATTAATGAAATATATATCTCGAATCTATTAATGTTATTTTCAAAATGTTTGGTATTGAACAGAAAGGGGGTGTGTTAGATAATATATTTACATAATTAGCAGAGGTGAATCGACCACGTGGGATCTGAACATTTTCCTGGACTCATCCACATCTACAATTTGGGAATATCTAATTGGGAGAAAGCACCAAGTGGTTCAGCGTGATATTGGACTAATCTCTTCGTTGCTCAACCGTTGGGTTACAATCAGTACAATCACTGCCATGTTCTTAACTTTACACCCTTAGCGGCACAGGTTGTATTTGTCCTGAAATTTAGCCTTGTAAAGAGAGAATAATTATGTATTTGTGGTGGCAATTTATCCAAGTATTTTTCTGTAGGCGCTGAACAGCTGGTTTATCCATCCCAAGACATATTTTATTATTCGATATCCATCGAGAAGATTAATACAGTACAATTTTCCGACCCGGGGCCAGGCCAGGGATGTCCGCAAAGGGTAAATAAGAAAAAGTTTTGGAAGAGTTTTTGCATTACATCTTTTTTGGGTCCTGGCTCAAGGAACTTCGTTCAGCCTCCAGAAGTTTTAGCCGGAAATGACGTTGTAAAAAAAAGGGGAAATAAATTTCAGTACATATATTTTTTATTATAAAAAATGGCATACAAATTATGTGGACTTTTTTTTTACAGTAATTCAAATTAAGATTTGTCTTTAAATATTTATATATTTGTTATGATTAAGTGTATAATAAGATGATGATCTATGATAGAAATATGGTAGCATGTATTTGTTACCGAAAAGTTTTTAAAATAATTTGATTTTATGATGTTTTTTATAATATATCATTCACAAAATTTAATCGGCGTGGGCAGAAATTAGAAATGGAGTTGTTATAGAGAATCCCTCACCACCTAGACCATTATCATGTGTTCTTATTTGTGTCAAGTTTTATGCTAAACGTTAATTATAACTATAAGCCAATAAACCTATTCTGGCTTTTTGTGACGAATAAGGGATGATTTAGATACAATGGTCAAACATCAACGATTTGAAAAATACATTTTATTTATTCCTAATTGGAGACTGGGTGTTCTATTTATCTTTAAGAAGATCGTAAAATAGTCTAAGCGTGCAGTCAATGAAAAGAATGACTTATTTCGCTGTGCCTACGCTTCGGCCTAAGATTTAGGAAATATCAGGGCAGAGAGATGAAGAGTTTAAGTTAAATTAATACCATTTAAATATTTATTTTTAAGTTTTATTTACGGTTGTTAACTCCCATTAATCAAAGCAATGTGAACCGGAGAACTTTCCGGAGCTCTGGTAGCTTATATTAAGTGAGTGCCCTCAGTTGGTAGATATCCTGGCAGTTGGTCTAGATATAGGTCCTAATACTGTAGTTTTTAATTTTTTTTTCTCTACATCTGTTACAACTGTTCTTTTTTTCCAGTTATCTTTCATTCTCTCCACGTGTTTTTCTTTCTCTGCGTCCAAATTGCGGCCTTTTCCCTCTTTGGTCCTGTTGACAATCCAGAGCATTCCAAAGTTCCATCTTAAATGAAGGACGTCCTTCAATATTTACTATCTAGAGAGAACCTAAGTTCTTCGTTGTTCTTCATCCGCGTCTTATCCATTTTCAACTTTTATAGATACTTGAATACCATTTTTGTCATGTGGTCGTGACCATTATTGCATCTGTAAAGTTTTTTATTTTTAATAATAAATCTTAATCATAATTTCCCCCCTATTTTTCTTCTATCAATATTAATATTAATTTCAATATTACTTGACTATTATTTGGAATTACTATCTATTATCCTCCAAACCCCATAAATATCATAAACGTCTCCCTATGCTTCTCTTTTCCCACCATATATTATAACCTATTCCCACACTATCAACCCACTAAATCTTTCATATTCTTGGCGAAGTCGGACGACCTCCGCAAAAAAGTACAATGACGAAGATAGGCCAGAGATCGTGATGACGCGGAACCTCAAAAGGAATGCTCTCTTCTCGCTACCTGCTCAGATCTCTCTTACCTGGCGGAGGACACATCATCATCGGCTCCAGGTAATTCCAGTAGCTTCTTCTCATCTGTTCCACTCCCCGCCTGGAGATACCTGACATCCAGGATAATCGTCCGGGTTCTTGTCGGCTTCTTCTGTGGATTGCACCTGTTCGTCATTGATTCCTTTGCAAGGTGTGGGGATAATTGTGACGTTATTTTAGGAGCAACAGTTGCTATGGATTTTTTGTTAAAATAATTTAAGGAAAAATTAAATAGATGTTTCTATTATTTCTTTCTAGAGCTGCTACAACTGGAAATACACATTCTTACATATCCCTACTATTAATAATGATGTGGTACGTTTCCTTTTTTCGGATATCAGAGTCAATATTTATCCGGGAATTTTTACAAATACCGTTTAGAGAATAATAAGAGTTTACTCTTTTTGTTTTGGACAGAGAAATTTCCCATTGAAGGCACTCCTAGTGCGTTTCATATCACTGTAGCAGATCCCTGCTTTAATTTCGTTTCAGTTTCTTTGTTGGACTCTGTGGTAACGTGTCTGTCAGTTATGTTAGCACCAGTATGCTCGAGTAACCAGGGAATGATGAAATTTGTTATAGTGTTTGTTAACTGTTTCATGTCTGGGTCTTTTGGTAACGAATTGTTTATTTTATTACATACAGGTATACGTGAATGGTCTGTAAGTTGTATTTATTTGGATTGGCCCCACACCTTTATCCCATATTAGTTTATGTAATAAGTTCTATATAATAATTATGTGAGCAAGTGATGTATATAGTTCAGGATCCATGGTCCATTTTTGCACTTGATTAGTATCAAGCTGAATCTTCGTGAATAGCTTCGTTTCGATGAGACGCCCAACAATTTCCTGTGCGAACATTCTCGATTGTGGTAGCTAACAGAGGCAGCAAGGATAAAATATGTCGATTTGATGATTGTCAAAAATCTATTACTAACTGGTTTTATTTGTTATAACCAGGTCATCATAAATGATTTATAACGAGGTCATCATAAATGATTACTAACCAGCTGTTTTTTTTTACTTCTTCTTTTTTGATTTCGTTATCGATACATATTGGAAGGAGAGGACTCATTGATCAAACCATACATTTTGTAGGACAAATATTTTTTCAAATAATTTAGATAATTATCTTGAGATTTAACAAAAAAAAACACCAGATAGTAATAAATTTTTAATAACCATCAAATCGACATATTTTATCCTTGCTACCTCTTTTAGCTACCACAATCGAGAATTTTCGCCCAGGAAATTGTTGTGCGTCCTATCGAAACAAAGCTATTCACGAAGATTCAGCTTGATAGTAATTAAGTGAAAAAATGGACCATGGATCCTGGACTAATAGCAGTCATCTTAGAAGTAAAAGTGATTATTTTTTTTCAAAATATTCTTATGTGATTCCAATGGCAGTCTTCTTTGGCCATCATTCAATATGCTGGGCTAGGTGTGACCGAGAGGGATCTGCCGAGCACTGAATCTCTCAACTCACTACTGTTTGACAACAAAATAAATAATTATCGTCCATTTCCGGTCTCAAATCTGGACATAACGAGTAAAAAGTCCCTCCTACGCTCATACACCTCACTTGTTATAAATACTTTAAATGCTATATATTTATTAAACTGCAACCAAATTTATTGAAGCCGTTAAGGAAAGTGAAATGAAGAGAAGAATCTCCTTTATAGCTGTAACTTTATTGCTTCTCTCTTTTTTATGTTGCCATGAAAAAGTCTTTTTTAATACTTTTTTAGATTTATAAGATTTTATATTATGCCCTGGAAACCTTATTAATTTCTCTTTTGAATCATTAGACGTTACACTGAATTTAGGATAATTTATTTTTAATAAAGGGCCCCAGGTTCGAATCCCTTATAAAGTTACATCTTTGTAGGTCTATTAAACAATATTAAAACAAGTTCCTGAATTAAGTTCATTAATTTATTATTATGTTCCAAAACATCAAGTATCACTTATAGCAGAAAACTGCTAAATATATTATTATTATTACCTGTACCACTACGACCCGTGAACGAGTCGGGGGGCTCAGTAGATGGTAGAGACTGTACTGTTTCATGGACAACGGTTCTGCAAGGAGGTGACTTGTCCTAGGTCACGCTCAACCGCCAGATTTTTCCCCTTTATTATGGGTATCCTATTTTTATAATATTTTATAGAGGCTGGGTGATCCCCAGGAGGGTCCTAGATCCTATATGATCCATCTCCGGCTGCTAGCAGACTAAATAAAAGTCTTCTTGCAGCGGGAATTGAACCAGGATTTCCGGCATGGCAACTCAGTGCTCAACCACTGAGCCACTCCGCTCCCTGCTAAATATATTAAAAATAATAATTATTTAAAAACAATTTTGTAAAGGAATTTTTACCATGGTTTCTGCAGTTACCTTCTCAAGTGATGAAGTTAAAAAATTATTCTTAAATCTCCCTTGGGGAAAAACTCGTAAAATGACCCTTTAAGCAATCCTCCACTGATTCCTCGGTCTACCCCTCAGATGTTTACCAGTCGGCTCAGCACACATTTACTTTCTAGGAATTAGCCCAGTAACTTTACAGTGTGATATGAATCCTATGAGATTTAGGAGCCTCATGGGGCTCACCCAGCTTTTAAAAAGTGGGAACCCAAAATAAGGGGGAACATCTGGCGGTTGATAGTGATCTCGGATAAATCACTTCCTGGCACAACCGTTGTTCTTGAAACAGTACAGTATCTACCATGTACTGAATTCCAGACCCTTCACGTGTTGTAGTTGTATAGGTTTTTTTAAATTTGTTTTTAACTACAAATACCTAAACTCTTTGTTACAACCCAGCTAATAACAAACTCTTTGGAACGAACAGCTAAATGTTTCGGTACAGGTTATTATAGGTATTGGGATCCCAGTGCCTGCTGGATAATGTTCACTCCAGTGACAGAGATAACACAGAGGTGGGTTGGCCATCGATGTTCAGATCTTCCAGGCAGTGCACATCACTTGTTGCTCTCGCTTCCTCTCTCTGTGATGTTTGAACCATTTGGCTGTTAACTCCATATTTTATCTGCTAATGTTTATATATATGTATATATACACAAACACACTCCCACAAACATTCATATATATTAATATATATACATAAAGTGGCATGATTTTTATTATTTAGAATCAAACAGTTGCATTTGAGCAATAGTTCTGTATTTTACCTTATTTTATTTTTAATCCTATATCGATTCTTTAAATAATATAATATAATAAAAATATTTATTTAAGAAATTATACAAATGCCATTCGGCACAAATTGTATTTTCGATCTTCTCTTGAAAATACAATTAATTGTAAATACAATTAATTAATCCTCCCTAAGGGATTCTCGTGGAAGCGTGTATGGAGGAACTCCCCAATGTTTAAATAATTTGCAAAACTTAGGATACATAACTACATAACTGTAATCAAGGATATAGGGTTCAGTTTATGGTAAGCTCTGCACTAATTTCTTGCTAGCGGTTGTGCAAGGAGGTGATTTGGTAGAAATGCGCCATGTTTTTTTTCCAAATTAATGGTAGCCCCTATAACGGGACTGGTAGTATATAATAATAGTACATAAAAATAACAGAATTGTTAATATACAGAACAAGAAAGTAGATAACTATAATACTATACATTGTAATGAAGATAAAATAAAAAATATTTTACGGTGAGCTGCCGGAGGGTAAACAGATCTAATCATTTATTTGCCAAAGCCGGATTCGAACCTGGGACCTTCTGCACCAACTCAGTGCTCTCCATACTCTCTACTCCGCCCCCATAGTATAACATAGCATAGTAATTATTAAAAAATCTATAATCTTTACAGAAGTATGTTGTAATAACGCGGTTACACGAACGGTATTTTAATAAATAATGATATTAACATGTTTGTAGTTGTAATTAATATTATTATTTTTTTATATATCATTAAATTCAATATTTTTTAAACATTAGTCACTAACACGCCTAACATTATAGAATAATTCATATATACTATTCCATTAAATAAATATTTTTATTTTGAAGAGAAAAGATTTGTCCTGGCTGGGATTCGAACCCGGGTCTTCCGCAACTCTAGCGCGGTACTTTACCAAATTGAAATACTCACCATCAAATAAAAATATTCCATTAAACATTACCCGTACCACTACAACTCATGAAAAGTTTTGGGTTCTTTAAATGGTAGAGTCTGTACTTAATACAACGGTTGCGCAGGGAAATATTTGGACTAGATCACGCTCAACCTTCAGCCCCCCTATTTTGGGTACCCATTTTATGAAGGGTGAGTGACATCCAGAAGGGTACTAGATCCCAAATGATCAATCTTCTGCTGATAACAGTTTAAGTAAAATCTGCCACAGCCGGTCTTAAACCCGGGACATTCGACACGGCAAATTAGCACTCTACGCACATGATAAACTTTTTTTTTAAATTTTATTTTTCACATAATTTTTTACATTTTGTAATGTCTTATTGTTTATGTTTGTATTTTTTCTTATAATTTATTATGTTTATTTTCATTATATTACTACTATTCGTTCGTTTTATATATATATATATATATATATATATATATATATATATATATATGTGTGTTCTACATTCAGTGCTTTCTCCTTTCGAACTTTCAAATTTGATATATACATATCAACTTACCTTCACAAAACTACAGTTAATTTTGTTTAAAGAGATACATTTTGGAATTTAATTGTATATGTTTTTTATCGATAAAATTAGATTTACCCCTGCTTAAGGGTTTATTTATAGTAGGTGAGCACCACAGGGTCGAACTGTGATATATATATCGATATAAATTAATTCATATCGGGTCGAGCAAGGTCGATATTAATAGATTCAGTAATGTATCACTACACATTGGGCTACCTTCAATAATAATAAATAATTTAAAATATATTCATTTTTCAGATTATTAAAATATTTGTACATAAGATGAATGTTGAATTTCAAATATTAAATAACTCCTCATTAATTACGGCATCCTTTATAAGAGTTAATGAATCGAGGCCTGGTTTTATTTAAAAATTCTCTTTGAAGAACCTTTATACGCGAATTGTAAATAAATTTAAAAAAATAATAAACCTTTAATGAAAAATTACTTTGAGAGCTGGCAAGGCCGCCTTCACAGAACGGGCCAAATTAAAAACCTCCCTCTCCTCTCGTGAATGGAATAATGCTTTTGAATAACCCGGGCATAGCGCGTCAATATTATCAGCAGTCGACTGGGAACTCATGAGGTCCTAATAAGTCCTCCAATAAGAATATAATTTAAAAATATAATAAACAAAATGAAAACATCCCGTCTGGGATTCAGTACATACACCGGTTGTACAAGTAGGTGATTTGACCAGTTACACTCTAATTAACGGTTCATTTATAGATACTGATAAGCACCAGGAGAGTCTCGATCTGCGCCCATTAAGAAATTAATTATTTAATCTGATACAGCCGGATTCGAATCAAGCTCAGCAACTGTAATATAATATTTTGTGAACCCTTCAATCTATTGGTTTATTTCTTAATGCAATATTAAAATAACGATACAATTCAAATATTATTTAGAAAACAAATATAGAATAGAATAGAAAACAAACTTTATTCTCGGAATAACAAACTTTATAACTGAATAAACGTCCCAAGTAGAATAACATTCATGAGCAAACAAAATAACCATAATATACATCTGGCCAGAAAGCTACATAATAATACGAATCATGAAGTAATTAAAAGTGACAAAAACAAAATAAAAATAGAAATGAAATGAGTAAAAAGTACTGCAGGACTTTAACTAATTGTCGAAAATAAATATATTTTGCTATTAATATATAAGTAAAAAAAAAATAATTATAAACAAAATTAATAAAATAGTTAATCACGAAATAATTGAATAGAATAAATTAATGGGATAGCATGCAATAAAGTATTTACATAGTCTATCTATATCGTCTTTGGGAAAAATAAACAAAACACGTAGGCAACGAAATAGATTATTCAATACTAATTTATTTAAGCGGAAGATGACCTGCTTGGAGAGCATCTTTTTAGAATGCCAAGAGATGTTGGAAAAGTAAGGATTTAAATGAAGCCAGAGAAGAAGCATGGCGGATGAAAGGAAGGATTGAGTTCCAAACTGTGGTGGAGCGGGCGAGGAAGGAACGCTAGATTGCATTCGTTCTGTGTGAGTGAATGTAGAGATCGGAAAGGCGGGATCTTGTTTTGTGGCGCCGGACAGGGGATTAGAATTGGAGGAGGCAGTAGTTATATGAAGGGTGTTGCGAGTTAATGGATTGGTATAGAAAAGCACTAGGGAAATATTGTCTACAAATGGAAGGGAAGAGCCACTTTAACTCATCATAGTGATGTGACACCCGGGATCGCCTCGAAGCACCAACGACAAATCTTAGAGCGCAGTTCATTATTCGCTTCAAACGGGTATAAATATGAGTATGTTTATGTATCTATAGCGATTTGCATGAACATTATTTAATTATGTTTCGGAGATACGGTCGAACCTGGATAAGTGATACCTGCATAAGTGGAATACCTCCATAAGTGGTACAAAACTTCGTGCCCCATCATTTTCCATTATATAAACTCTTTCACTGGAATGTTTTCACCTCTATAAGTGGAATCACTTTTTGTGGAAATTACCTCTGTAGATGAGACAATTTTTTTATTTACCTCTATAACTGGAATTTTCATTACTACATACTGAGAAAAGGCGAAGGGAAAGATGAGTTTGTTTTGTTTTGATTTGTACTTTAGGTGTAAACATTAAGCAGATTGTCCAATAAAACCTATTGTTGTTCCCCATTGTTGCTACATTCTAACCTCCTCCCCTGCTATAGTTTTTAAGTGGTTTATACATACACAACTAATAAATGTTTGACATTTATCAGTTACATATTGTTTGAGAATTTCTTTTAGTGGTACGTGCAATCTTAATGAACTGGATAAGTGAAACCTTGTTTAAGTGGAATTGAAATTCGGTCACAAGGAGATTCCACTTATCCAGGTTCGACTATATTAGATATTTAATTTAAGAAATTTAAAACGATTTCATAAAATTAAAGCAAGCAGGGAAACTACCAACTGGTAGTACTCAAATATAAAATTCAACTTAGAAGGTCACGTTGCCACCTTTTTTTCAGACGCCTCGCAGGATTATCAGGAATTGAAGAGGTTGCTAGGTTGGAAATCAGTGGGTTTGAGTGGGAATGGAGTTTATCATAAAAGGATTAACAAGCTTTTGTATTCTGCCAACGCAATCAGCAACAAATGGGACATTAAGGTCATTGTGGGTGACTTTATTCATAATAAAGTTAGGAGCATTGAGGATTTTGGATTGTAAGAATTCTATACGAGAGGAATTCGATGGCTTAGTGGAGCCCCAAAGCTCTACTCCGTAAGTCCAAATAGGTCGTATGATGGTCATGTGTATGACTATTTTGTAATTAATTGGGAGCTTTGAGCGTTTGTCTAGTAAATGTTGAAGTAGAAATGATTTTTTTTTTTATTAGCATGGATATACTATTCGTTGATTTATTAATGTGTGTAGTTAAATCCTAAATGTAGTATTACTTAAAAAATAAAATAAAATAAATTATGGTAACGCAGGGAATTTTTTAAATCATAATCCCCCTTAATTTCATCTCAATAGATCTGAAATTTAGACCTTAATAGTGTAAAGGTGTAGAAACAAGTTTAAATATCTGCCAATTTTATTACATCGGCTATTAACATTAGAACTCCTAAACAAATACATAAAAACAGAAACCTTGCATAGTATAACGAACCAGAAACAACCTGAACTGATACAGGTTCGATTCTCTGCGGCAGAATAAAGTAATATAGAAGCGTTAAATCGTTAGCCTAGTTGTATATCTCTTTAGGCACGCGAGCTTTGTGCGTGGTATCTAGCATCTCGGCTCTGCCTTTCTGTAAATAGCAGTATCTAGGACCGTTAGTATCTCGAGATATCTTGGATCTAGGCGTGGATATATAGCTCTTGTCAGCTAGATACAGCTTTCATTACAGCAATAATGCTTCCTCCTCAACGGATAGAAGGATAACAACTTATTATGGCTTTTGAAGGAATATCGAAAACATATTTAAATATTTTCATTTTATCCAATTTTTTCATCATTTGTGGCATCATCATGGTATCCCACCAAAGGCAATCTGTTCGTGCTATTGCGAGAGAATGAAGTATATTCTGATGCTTTGATTACAAGATCAATTAGTAAGTCCCCAATCGAATTGAATTCTAGCAATGTCCCGGAAGAGGAAAGCAATTACAATGGAATTCCCGAGTTATGTTGCAATGAATGATTTCAATATTTATTTATATTTTCAAAACAATTTCTCTATACCCCAAAGCTTGTAAATTTAATTATCGAATTATCTACTGTTGAGTATTTATTTAAGATGCATCCAAAAGATAACAATATCAATTTGTACCCCCCCCCCCTATCGTGAGCCAATTAAAATATAAGTAAACACTTGGGATTATTTTTTTGAAATATTGAGTAATTTGCATTAAATAAAATAAGGAACAATCATTTTTTATTTTATTTTGGTATGTTAATTATTGATTTTATTAATTTTTAATGTCATGGACATATCTTTTCTTTCCAAATAAAAATATTTAAAAATTATTTTTTATTTTAGATTTTTACAAAACGGATAACACACCCGATGGAGGGTCTTGGATTTAGTACATAGTTGAGAATGTACTGATTCGAAGACAGCGGTTTATGCAAGGTGATTTGTCAGAGATCAGGCTCAACCTCTAGGAATTTTCCCTCAATTCAGCCACTGGATAAAGTCTGGACGAGTACGCGGAGGTTCTATAAATCCAGAAAGGTCCATCCTCAGCTGTTAATAGATTAAATAATTTATATGCCTT
This sequence comes from Troilus luridus, assembly GCA_964056705.1. Lineage (NCBI taxonomy): Eukaryota > Metazoa > Arthropoda > Insecta > Hemiptera > Pentatomidae > Troilus > Troilus luridus. The sequence continues at coordinate 111,410,009 of OZ057416.1, forward strand.
AGCCGGATTTGAAGCCAAATCCTTCAGCATAGCAGCATTATACATAATACAGAATATTGCTAAATTTATTTTGTTTTAGACGTATTTATATCCAGTGACCCTCACTCACTCCTACCTAGTTGATATCCAAAATAAAATACTATCCACACTCCTCTCTTAAAATGCACCTGGTGCAGTAAAAGAGATCCCATATATCCTTATACGATGTTATTATCAAAACGTAATGAAAGCCAAGTGGCAAGAGAATAACAAAAAAAAAACCTATTTATATATTGTTATGGAATTATTTAAGAAGAAGACAAATGTACAATAACTTCATATTTCGTTGATTTGCATATTCAAAACATGTCTGTGAATATCAAAGGATACAATTCTCATAAGGAACAGAAACATATATTGAAAATTTAATATTAGTTAACCGAATAGACAATTGTACTAATTATTTCGTTATCCAGTAGTTTTGGGTTCGAAAAAAAATATAACAAGCTGGAGGTTTCAATTTGGTCATCAATTGTTTCAATGATAAAAAAAGAGACAATCTGTCCATTTCTGTTTTTCAATTGAATCTATTATGGTCTGTATATATATTATTACCCATGGACGATAATAAATAAGAGCAAAAATCGATGTGGAAATCGATAGTAACTATTATGTTATAAGAGGCGACAATAGCGACTACACTAGATCGATTTATGCAATATATAAATATAATTCAATGCAAACTAATTTTGCCCAGTGATCGTTAAAGTGACGTAAACTTCATGGAAATATCGAGCTTCGACACAAAATATCGACTATCGATGATCGAATGATTTTTTTTTAAATATACACAAAAATACATAAGTATATACACAATATATTATAAATAACCGAAGAATCCTGAACAACGTTGACGGGTTTCCAGTCATGCCGAAGACCCTCAGGTTGCCTCAGGAGTGGGGACTGAGGACTGCAGCCAGCTTCGTCAGTCTGTGCCGGGTCGTTGTGCCTGTGACTTCTTTCTGTGTCTGTGTGTGTGCTTGTGTCGTCGTTAACGTTGTGCTGTTCTAGTGTATCCCCACTGCAGGCGCTGTCTTCGTCATCTGTAAACATTATTCTCGTATGTATCTTCATGTTTATGTTTTGTCATTTTTATTTTCTACTCTACAGCTAGCTCGCTCTTACCGCGTAACGTTCGGATATTTGTTTCATATCATCACTTACCTTTAGTTAACTATTATTTAGATGGGTTATTATAAGATATTAAGATCAATTATTATTGTTATGTAATTCAACAGATGCCTGAATATATTATTAAGTTGAAAAAGATATTTTCTTGATAGAATTTGTTGAAAATCGAGACGTTTGGTATTTGGTCGTAGGCGAATTCAATGCGCACAATTGGGAGAGCGCTTTCCTTGATAGCCGTGACCTTGGTTCCTCTTGTGCGGGAATCGACCCGTACATTGCATCAGGTGTTTCCTCCGCCGTTGTCGTACATTCTACCTAAATGGCTCGAGGACGCCTACTGTAGAAGAATCGTTAATGTCACCGGCAACTTTCCAATCCCGAGCCTGCAAGTCAACGTGGGCAGAACTCGGCAATTATATATCGAAGGAATGCGTTGAGCGGTTTCTTGGCGGTTATTAAGAACTGGAATTTTATAATTTTAATCGTTGAACTGGGTATCTCAGTAGGTAGAAGACTTAGTCTCTGAACTGTAGGTTCTAGGTCAGAGAAAGGCTATGGAAAATAAATTATTTAGTCTGCTTAAGTTCTATAGATCGTTCTAGTGGAATCTGTTGCAACCCTGATAATTTCTTATGTGTTTCTTTTAAAATAAATGTTGGCCTTATTTATTATTTTAGTTACTGAAGGTCTTGAAATTGAAATTTTACCAAAGAGATAACTTGGATTATTTATAAAAATAATAACTCCCTACTAAACTAAAGTTACAATATTTAAAAGGAGAAAATATTTCTTCTGTATGTCCTGGGACCCATTCTGCCTCTATTTAGGGGGTTCCATTAATGGAGGGAAAACCTGGAATTCAAACATGATCTCAGGCAAATAACCTCATTGCCCAACTGTTGCCTTATCAATAGCAGTTAAGTCTAGGTTATACTGCGCCGTATAATATTTCAATGGTGCCACAAGAATTCTTTTTTATCAACGCCTAAAATCAATCTTGATATTTAAATTCGTATTTATACAATTATGTAATAACTATTATTACATATAAGATGGAAACATCTCATATCGACATCCCATATATGTCTTTTTACTACTCTTCACCCTTTTTATTATAAGTGGTAAAGGTTTTTATTATTATTTTATTGTACTATTATGGTATTTTGCCAGTGTTATTCCCATTTTGGTTTTTAGTAGAATCGCTATCACTAGATAACAAAACTAGAGTCAAGTATTTCTACAGCAAAAACTATATAACTAAACTATAAAATTAAAACGTTAACATATAAATATCTACAACATGACATTTACAAGCAATAACGAAAAGCTGAAGCCAAACCTAATTATCCTTTAACAGGATTTCCATTGTAAGACTTCTTTCGGCGGAGTTCTTACCCCCCGTTAGCCAAAATTCCAATCTCTGTTAGATTATAAATAATTATATAAAAACAATATTAAAATTAGTTATATATATAATCAATATATATCTTGGCTATCCATGCTCCCTCCTCGTTCCTCCTTGGCGAACGCGCAGCATGCCCCGTTGGATTCCTTTCCGTTCGTGGCAGTGTTTCTTTCTCCAGGTTCATTCTTCCCTTCCAGGATTCTTCGCTGGATGGTTGATTCTTGAGCAAGATTCTTACTTCTTGTTCTTATCGGTTGTACTCCGTTATTTATTAATAATTCTTTTTTGGTTTATTTTCTTTAAAATATTCGAAGTTATATTTAGTATTTATTCTGAAATTCCCACATCTTTATAATGTTGAAGAATTCTTTAAAACAACTTTTAATATAGAAAAAGTTAATTAACATAGGCAAACACTATTTGTTAGTTAATAGTAATTCGTGTTTTTTTTATAGAGTAACTATAGGATATTTATAATGACTATAATTCATGAATATATTTAGGCTACATATAGTAATATATAGGATACATCACGTCAATAATTATAGAATTTTATTTATTAGTAAACTATTAGGATATTATTTTATAGTAAATCTAAATGAAAGAATTTTCATATATTACTGATAAGAACATTGCATATATTTGAATGCTTTAAAAACAAATAACTGTTTTAAGTAAATTGTAATATTTATTGTAATTCAATAAATTTTGTGTTTTTAATATCAATCATTATGTATTGAGAACAATGATTGAACTTAATAGATATAAATAATTATTGGGATCCCTCATTCGAAATATATCTAATAAGTAGTAATTATAATAAACATGTATTAAAGTTGAAAATAGTTTACACTAAAAGTATTATACATCTATTATAGATGAAAACAATTCTTTTGCAGTTCAATAAATGGGTACCCCTTAATATCCCTTATCAGGGGAAAATCCTTATCGTTAAGCGAGATCTAGGACAAATCACCTCTGTGCACAGCAATTGTCATTGAAACAGCATAGTCTCTACCATGTACTGATCTCTTTCATAAATTGTGGTAAAGGATTTTTTGTTTTTTAATGTTTTTATGGTAGTCATTAATCAACCTTTTGGGATCTGGGGATCCTCCACTGCTCACACAGCGTTTATAATTGGGTTTCCCTTAATTGGGTAAAAATCTGGTGCCTGAACTCGCGCTCGGGTTCCTTGCACAATATTTGTATTGTACAAATTGTACAATATTGTATTTGTAACAAGTATTAAAACAAATATAAAATATTTGTAAGTTGCCTATGTACTCTTTCTTACTTCTTTATCTAGTCCAGTATAAACCTTGGCCTCCCTTACAATCCTCCAGTCATCCCAATCCATCAGCCAGTATGTTCTGTTCTTTTGGAACACAATCTTTATAGCCAGATACCCCCTTCGGAAACCTTTCAATTTACCCAAGCCAAATTAATCTTTTTTACTTGACAAACCTCACTACATCGTCATGCACTGAGGTTAACAAGCTCTTTATTCTTCTTGATTCTCCAGGTGCCTTGAGATCCAAAAAACTTTATATTTTCGCCTCCTTAGCCCATTTTGGCTGACTGGTTTGAGACCTACATCATCCAGGTTTCTCCACCAAAAAACTCGCCTTATTAGATTTATAGATTTTTAATTTTGTTTTTTTTAGTCGTTAATTTTTAGGCCGCACCAGTCTCTTTTCCCTGCCATTATTCTACTCCACTTTCATTGTTTTCGACGTTTAGTTCCACCCCAAGTTAGATAAATCGATTATTAGGTTCGAAGCGGCAGTTACCTACCACAAAATCATGTACATATATAAACATAAACATATACATATACCTACATACAGGCTATAACTCAATGAGCGGAGAGCTAAGAGGCTATTGAGGCAGGAGAAGACAGGAGATGCGGGGAGGGGATGGGCGCATTCCTGGCGTTCCTCCTCGGCCGCTACAGGACCGGTCCTGTCTCCCTCTAACCCCCCCCCCTCTCTCTCTCTATCCCTCCTCGTCCCCCGTCACTCCAGGAGGTCGTAAAATATTCCCCTAATGACAGCTGTTATCTTACCTTCCTTGGTATCTTCCTCTTTAAATAGTTCGCGGACGTCTAGAAGGTTACATCCTGGAAAAAGTATTTTCTTATAAAAAGTGCAGGCTAAGGTTAACTAGCAAGTATTATAAGAGTTGTACTGGGAAATATGCAAGTTATGTTAGTCAAAAGAAAACATTTTTATTAGGTTTCTCAGACTTTTATGATGGACCCAAGCAGAATAATCTTGAGAGTACTCATTTATCTTTTTAAAAAAAAACCCAGAACATAGTCAAAAGTTATTAAAACTTATCAATGTGGAAAAAAAAAATTATTCTGTTTCTATCAGTGATGAAGAAACAAATTTAAATAAGTATAAGTTAAGAAAAATTGGAAAACTATCTTCCGAAAAATAGGGAAATGTGACAAGGTGTCCTTTACTTTGGCGATACATATATAAGGAGACTGAAAAAGGCAATGAAGTAAAAAAAGACGAACAAGAAAGCAGGAGAAATTTAGACAGTAGAAAGAAAGCAAAAACACATACAGCGAATGAAAGAAATATGTAATAAAAGAAAATAATTACATATAATTTTGTATTAATTGTCTTAATTTTTAAATATTTTTTTATGAAGAGAAAAGATTTGCCCTAGCCGGGATTCGAACCCGGGTCGTCCGCACGTCCACCAATTGAGCCACCAGGGGTCGACTCATAGTCAGGACAAATCCGTTCTCTTCACCGATCCCTGTGTTCTCGCAATTTTTTGTGATGTATACACGAGGAAGAATGTTCATTAAACATTACTTAAATTAGGATCTTGTTGACTCACGTCATTATATTAAAAATTATAAATAATATAATCCCGCAAGTAAACAACATCCTAATTCAATTACTTGAATGAACATTCTTCCTCGAGTATACATCGCTAAAATTGCGAGAACACAGGGATATGGGATCGGTGAAGAGAACGGATTTGTCCTGCCTATGAGGCGACCCCTGGTAGCTCAATTGGTAAGAGCGCTGCCATGAAGAGGCGGACGACCCGGGTTCGAATCCCGGCCAGGGCAAATCTTTTCTCTTCAATATGAAAATAAATATATGCTCAGTCGGATAAAAAGTAATATAATATTTATTTTATACGCGTTTTGAAATTATATATATATAGTTTTTTATTCTACAGCACCAGTGAATTTGTCAAATTTTCTCCAAAATGAATTTCTTGTAATTAGGTGCTTACCTAATTAATTAATTAATTATGCTATGAATCGTGTTATTTTCTTAGTGAATAAGGGGCTTAGGAAGGCATTGGCTTAAAATAGAGTTTTTACTGATATTATGACTCCATTTCAAGCCAAAATGTACGATAATGACACGATTTCGATTCTCTCAAAACATTTAACTCTCTCTGGACAAATTCGAATTAACCACTTATTCACCGAGGCTGCAGATATATCACGATTTCCATGAGGACTTACATGGTCGTAGGTAGAATAATGTTGAAGATATGGTGTATTTTCAATAAAAGCAATTATAATTCGTTGAGAATCGTTGTGTTTTTTTATTTCTGCTTCTAAAAACGGATATTGCATGGAATATAAGGACAATAAACTTCAAAACAATAGATTTATCTATATTTATTTGTGTTAAATATTATATAGACATTGTTGAAATATAGTTATTATTATATAATAGATAGATTTCACTTCACCCCCTTGAGGTGCTAATGTCGACAGCGACAACCGCGATTGATTGTCAGGCAGTTAGCGCTCTTATTGACAGCCTTCTTCCTACTTTTACTATCGCAGCAGTTCTTGTCCAATCATCAGCCAGGAGGGTCGATCCCAAAGGCCAAGTCCTTTCGAAGGATACGCCTGTTTTCTCTTCTCCGGTGAAAGGAAACCGAGATCTTACTCTCCCGCACGTACTCGAATCTCTGTTTCAGATGTAGTCGCAGACCTCAGCGCTCTTCCGAATAGAAAGCGAGATCTCTAGCTGTTTATAGTGAACTGTTTAACATTTTAGGCTCGAGGATAAATGTTAGAAATCTGGCTGAAATAACTTTCTCATAGTTCTTTCCTGTCTTTCCGTAACTTTCTTGTCTGGTAAAACCTAGGCATACATAAATATATCGTAAGTTGAAAGGATCTCAATAAATTTCTAAAACATATCTAATAGTAGTGAATAACCAATCATGCAGGCAGCTCTCCCGAACATGGACTAAAAAAAAATATTAAAAAAATAAGGAAATAATCTAAGGGTAAGAATGTTATTATTCAAAATTTCTAAACTTGCGTATTTTTTTCCGAAATCTAAAAAATCTGTACTTATAAAACTATCATCTTTCTATTCATTTTTTAAGGATGTGGAACAATGATGAGGTTTCAGGGTTCAGTACGTGGTAGAGACTGTGCTGTTTCTTGGACTACAGTTGTGCTGAGAGGTGATTTGTCCTTAATAACGCTCCACCTTCAGATTTTGCCCCCTATTTAGGATAACCACTTTATAGTGGCTGGGTGAGCCCCTGGAGGGTCCTAGATCTGTACTTATCATATTATCATATATCATATTTCCAATTATTTTTTTAAGGATGTGGGCCGTCTAATAGTATTCGAAAATAAGGGCGTAGAATATTCGGCCCAAAAAAGGAGAACGCGACTGGAGAATTTAGACCACACAAGGCTGTATTGCGGAGCATGTACCCGGTTAATATTATTGAATAGCGTCGGGAAGGTTAAGATGGCCCTGTAAAGTTGTTGGGCTTAGTAACGAAAGATAATAGGTGTTGTCCGTACTGAAATTCGACTGAGAGGTAGACCGAGGCGTTGGTGGGAGGATTGCGTTAAGAGTGATCTGGCGGATAGTGGTCCGTGGATGGTTTGGAAACATCGACTGATTTAATCAGCATCGATATTTCGGATTCCTTAAGTCTTTTTTTTTTTCCATTGCCACACTATTTCTTACCATCATAAACTTTATTGTTTCTTAACATTATATAGAGGACGTAGTGGCTCAGTGGTAGAGCGCTCAGTTGTCGTGGGGAAGGTTCTGGTTGAAATCCAGCTGCTTGAGAGACTTGTATAATATTGTTAACAGCTGGTGATGGGTCCTACAAGGTCTAGGACCTTCCTGGGGCTCACCCAGCCTCAACAAAGTGGGAACCCAAAACAGGGAAAAAAATCTGGCGGTTGAGCGTGATATGGGATTAATCAGCTCCCTGCACAACCATTATTTAAGAAATAGTACAGTTTCTACTGTGTACTGTATCCAAGACTCTTCAATGGTTGTAGTATTACAGTTTCTTTTTTATTAGAAGTATATATAGATATACATCAAACGTAGTAATTGATTTAGTGAGTTTTTAGCTCATATAAGAGTTCTGAGTAGTGGAGATGATAGTGGGTTAGTAAGAACTGTCAATATATTTACTAGTCCAGAAAATATTACCGCCTATAAATATTTCTTTTTTTTCTCTTTGCCAATCAGTCTCGGTTTCCACTGCTGAGAGTCCATCGTATTCTATATTCTTCATACTTTTTTTAAACAGCTTTCCAAAATACTTCATCAACAACAACAGTATTTGAAGATTATTTGGAGGTAATATTGATCGGATAATTGAAATTAACTTAAAAGTAAATGCCTAGCGATCACTTTTTCGTATAGTAAAAAATGTTATTAATTTAGTGTTATAAGCCGTGTTCCAGTTTTTACCAGCAAAATGTTGTTTAGCGGCCTCGTTAAACTGTTTATACCGAAAAACTAACATGCCTCATACTGCTTTAAGCGTAATTTTTAAGAAACAACAAGACTTGAGTTTCGTTATAGTAGTTTAATTTTAAATAAAATAATCTTCAAATTTTTATTGTTGCTTTACTCCAAGCTAGTTCGCTAAATTGAACGATCGGGTAATTATTGATGCTCTTCTGTTTAATTTATGGACTAAAAATGAAATATGTATACTTTTTTTCAGTATTCTTCTTCATGTGTTACGAGCCCTGTCTGTTACCAGCTGTGACTACCAATACGGAATATTAATCCTTTTTTGCCACATTCCTAAATAATTGTAATGTCATTCTTCAATACTGGCGAAAGTTGTGGAGCTACGACCGTCTTTTTTTTCGGGTCCGCGTTTGCTTTCTATCTTCCCCTGGATTATTAGATGTACAAATCGGTATCTCTCATTCCTCATTAGATGATCAAAATATTCAATTTTCTTCTTTTTAACAGTGGAGACTATTTTTTTATGATGGAAATTATGTATATGTTTTCTATAATTTTCAAATATTTGTAATTACAAGATTAAAATAACCAGTAAAAAGCTTAACAGGGCACGAACGAATTAAGAATTTCAATAACAAGTATCCAGTCTCAAAAATAAGACAATTTCCATTAAATAGAAGTTCAAAGATTTTAAAGTTTTAGATTTCATCAAAATTCAGACTGGGGAATCGTATTTATTAAGATTTATTTATTTTTAACAGTCTTATCTTGATTTAAATCTAAGAAATTGTTTGAAATGTTTGTTACCTTAGTCATTATAAAGGCATTGAGCATGATATCCTGTAATGGAAAACATGCCGAGGACAAGAAATAAACCCGAGCAGGAAGAAGAGTATCATTGAGGACTCCTAGCTCACGCTATCCTGTTTACTCAATGCTATTCACCGACCCCTAGCCTCGTCACCTCTCGCTTCTGTAGCCTCAGAAACTTTTCTTTTCTCCTTAATCTTGTTTGTCTTCCCTTATTTTTAGCTTAACACTATTATTAATGGATAAAACAAAAAAATTATAATTTTTTAAAAAATATATTTGATATTTTAATAACCACATCATGTGAAATGACAAATATCGCCTACTGGAGCTGCTTAGCAGACGATGATTGATAGTAGGAGGCCAGGGTCTCCAGGAAGGCATTCCTGGCTGCAGAATTCATGGCAATAGTTTGCTACAACTGAAAGATTATTTAGAAGCGTTGCGAACTAAATTAAGATCTCCATGTTAAGAAACAACGTCCGAAACGGATATAAATCAGGGAAACGAATAAGTATATGATTAGCCTGGGGGTGGAGTCAATATAACACTAAAGAAGAAAAACTTAATTATTATAAGCGCCGACGTTTCGGGCTACAAGACGTCCGTGCTTATAATAAATAAGTTCCCCCAGGCTAATCACATCCTTCATTAGATCTTCCAGTCAACTATTTTCCTCTCTATCAAGGATATTTTAAGTTCTTTTCATGATCGCAATCCAAACCATCCTCTTGATTTATTACGTGTTAATCACTAACTTACAATGTATGAAGCAATGTTTCTATTTTATTAGTGGGGTAGATTTAAAAAATAATTAAATACAATACTTTTTCTTATTCCGTCTTTTTTTTAGTATAAAACTTGGAGCCTGTAAAATGCAAGCAATAACATAATTTAATAAATTAACAATCGAAACTCTAATACCTCTCGTTTTCACTCAATGTAAATTTAAATCTGATTTCCTCATCGTTTCCAACATCTTCTTTCTCTATGTTTTCTATAGGCCTCATTTAGTAATCATCATTGGAAATTTGTGTATATCTTTTTTAAATCTGCATAAATTTTAAAAATAATTACATTCTCGAGCTTCTTTCTTCTTTGGTCAGGCTCAAATTTTTACGACCCATTTTTATTTCATTCTCCCTTTTATATCCATAAATTTATTACAGGACTGAAACCTTTTTTTATATATATGTAGAAAGGTATGTTTTTTAAAGTAATAGTTCTTCGCAAATTTTCTTGTTATCGGCAGGCAGATGTAAGATTACTTATATTTTTTTTGTACTTGTGAAAAATAATTGTTACCCTTTTGCACATATTCCCAGATAATCTTAGCCCTTAAAGTACCTTATATCGAAGATCACTGAAACAGAAATGTTCCTTTGATCGACGCACATTTGATCCTGCGAAGATGGAGCTGACTTGGCGAATGGTGTCCTGACTTCGTGATAGTTAATTACTCGACCTCGTTCCAATAATTACCCTCAGTTAATTCGATAATTAACGGATAGTTGCTCTCCAATCCCCCTCCTCTTTACTCAATAGTATAGCATTATCCTGCAATATCCTGCAAGTATAGCATTATCTGAAGTAAACTTTCAAATAATATTAAAAAGTAAAAAAGTAATTCCCTTCAAATTTAAGTTCGGAAAATAAAAACATTCAGCTAAGCATCAGAACCCTCATCGGTCCAGTTTTATTTTTTCATTTGTATTAGGAAAAAAAATCTGGAAAATTTCGCACATCACAAATCTCAAGGCTAGATTAAATAGATTTGATTTTTGATTTGATCATGCAACAATAGAAAATTACTTAAATTTATACGTTTTCTTCGACGAATTTATTCATTTTACCTAAGTTTATTTATTTATTAAATAATAGAATGATAAAAATTATTAACTACAAAAATTACATTAATTTTAGCTTTTTTGGCATAATCCATTTTTAGTAGCATTTCTTGAAGTATTTTGTGCTATTCTCAATACATTCAATTAGATTAATTGTTCTAAACTTAGCTTGAGAGGTCTTGAATTGTATATTCATTTTAAAACTTGAAAAAAAAGAAAGAAACAACCTAATAAATTTTGGATGGATCGACATAAATTCTTCTAAAAAAACAAAAACAAAAAACACCTGAACGAGTCTGGGGGTTCAGGACATGGTTGAGACTGTTCTGTTTCATGGACAACGGTTCTGCAAGGAGGTGACTTGTCCTAGGTCACGATCAACCGCTTTCCCCCCTTATTATGGGTACCCTATTTTTATAATATTTTATAGAGGCTGGGTGAGCTCCAGGAGAATCCTAGATCCTATATGATCCATCTCCGGCTGCAAACAGACTAAATAAAAGTAACTGCTCGCTGCGGGATTTAATCCAGGATTTCCAGCATGGCAACTCAGTGCTCTACCACTGAGCCACTCCACTCCCTAAATTCTTCTTAAAAAAAAAGAATCCTAAATCCAGTATTTATTAGTTTTATGTGTGTTCTTGTTACATAGGAATTATCATGTAATAGTTGGATTTCACTTCACCCCCTCCCCAGTTCGAATGCGAACAACCGCAAGTAATTGTCATCCTGGTGAGAGTTCTATTTACAGTTTTATTTTTTACTTTTACTGTCGCAGCAATGGCTGAATAGCAGAGCCAATCCAATAAACCTAACCTCGAAGAATTGATGTTCATGAAAATTTATCTCTGTATTTTGAAGCAATATTTTTTTATATTGTTTATTTAATGTTTTGAAGTTGTATTCTTATTCGTTGGAGAACCAGGAATCAATCGTTTCCTTTCTTGTTGTTCCTTTCTCTGCCTCCAATATTTATCTTTCGAACGAGAGGTTTCGATTCAAATAGTCAGTTTTATGTAAATTGAAAAAAACATTATCACTACTACAACCCATGAGCGTTGAGTACGTTGTAGAGACTATGCTGTTTCTTGGACTACGGTTGTGCTGAGAGGTGATTTGTCCTAAATAACGCTCCACCGCCAGGTTTTGCCCCCTATTTTGGGTAACCACTTTATAGTGGCTTGGTGAGCCCCAGGAGGATCCCAGATCCCAAAGGAACAAATTAAATAAAATCTGCCAGCAGCGGATTTGAACCCAGGACCTTCGCCATACCACCCCAGTGTTCTATCACTGAGCAACTCCGCTCCATTTTATATTTATTGGAGTTTTAAAAATATATGATAACTTTATGTTACATGTTTAAATTCTACACTAGTAACCATAGTACTTTTTATTTATTATATGTGCTCTAGTATTCTATAATATTTTTATATGAATATTTTGTGATACCTAATAAGAAGATGATATATTATTATTAGATTCAAGATCACACATTGAGCCCGCCCCCGATTTAATTTTTTATATAATTTATGATCAATAACTTTTCCGGTTCGTTGAGAGACTGTAGATGATTTCCGGTAGTCGCGGGTTATTATCAACAGCCACCGCCTTATTGATTAAAGAAGCCTCACCGGAAGAGACTTCTCCGACAAAGGTCTTTAAAATCTGCTAAATAGCGACGAAGTAAGCTCTAAGCTCATTAGTACTCTTTACTTCCGCTTGGAGCGCTGACAGCTGATGGCAATATTGTTTACTAACGAGCGCGAGTAAATAAACAAGAAGATATTTTTTACTTTTAGGTCAACGCGATGTTAATGGGCCCGGCTAACAGATAGCGACTTTATCACTAAGCTTCCAATTAGGGAGAGTAATGTCCTTTTCTCGAAAAGACTAATTGTCGATAAGTATATGAAGGAGGCTTGTTTAGATCATTAGGTTTATATCTATAGTAATTGCCCACTTTAAGATTAGTTAAATCTTTAATAATAATTCTAACAAAATAACTCTATAGTTGTGAATCCATTCTTTGAAGGTTTCTTCGGGTTTGGACCGTGTCTTCATACTCTGAAGCGACCACAACTAATAGTAAAGAAGAAAGCGATAAACCTGAAAGAGAATACAAACCAATCAGAAGCAAGCCGGTAAAAGCCCAGCTAATCAGATTATTGGAAGAATAGTATCTGCTCAACCCCCCCCCCCCCCCTCAAACTCGAACAGCTACATATACCGAAGGTTAGAAGAACTTTTCAGTCTCACATTAAGCACTGAGAAATTAGCATGTCTAGCGAAACGTCGGCAATGGATTTGACGACACGTTCAAAGCCTCCCAATAATAAATTCAGAATATTGGATGTGTGAATCGAATATTGGAAAGAGAATATTTAAATATATTAAAATTAAAAAAATGTGTACCACTACAACCCCTGAAGGATTTCAGTACATGGTAGAGACATCACTGTACCTTGGACAACGGTTGTGCGGGGGGGTGATTTCTCCTAAATCACGCTAAACCACTAGACCCCCCCCCCTTATTTTCGGTACCTACTTCATAGACGTTGGATGAGTTTCAGGAGGGCCCTAGATAACATAGGATACATCGCTAATAGTTTAAATGAGTCTGCTAGTAAGGATAATTTGAACCCAGGACCTTCGGCATGACGACTATATTACTTGAATATAGTCATTATAAACTAAACGGTCGTTATATAGTTTATCATTAAAATATGTAATATTAACTATGCGGTTTTCTCAAATTATAACTTAATATGGTTATATTTGCAATATATTAGGATAGGTATTCAATTCGGAATTTCTCGCTAGGCCATAGTGTTACTGATATAATTTATTATTTTTATTTTTTATTTATTTACCAGATCGGCCTGGTGGGCCATTACATGGTTTTTATAATATTGATTTTTTTATTTTTGATAGCAATTTATTATAGGGGGGGGGGGGGGTATAGTCTCGTACAATAGACACCCCTAACTAAATACATCGTTATAACTATTGGTTAAATGTCTAAAAATCTACAAATAAAAAATAGCTGTAAAATAAATTTAAGGTAGTAATATCACTTTCTATGTATACTTATAAAACTTATAATAAGATGTCCTGCAGTAACCTGGGCTTTAGTCTTCGAGATGATGTCTGCTTTCCTACCTTGTAATTTATTGCTCCTTTAACTGCTGGTAGTTGGCTGTGGAATTTTCTGAGATATAATTTATTAAACATTAAACAATGGCAACTTAGCGCTCTACCACTGAGGCACGCCCTATTTAAATCTATAGTTCTATACAATATCATAATTAATTACATACCAAATAATGTTTACAATGATATAGAAAGCGTAATACTATTAAAGGCTTTGCGAGTCTATGTAAAGTTCATGTATTGGAAAGGAGCCTTATGAATTTAGTAGTTCTAGCGCAACTGGGTGCCTACACATAAAATTTTATGTACCGTGACGGGAGATAAATAAGTGGTTGTGAAACCGATTTTTTTTTAGTATAAAAATACATTGCAAGCAATATTTCAAAACAAAAAATACATGCTTACTAACTTTGTACTCTAAGTTCTGTACCCAGTTCATACAAATGCAAGGACGAAATAAGTGGGTATGACAAAGAGACGGAAGTAACGGTTCTGCTCCTGGTTTTTCTGTTGACTCGGTTTTAGGAATTCGTAAAGCAAACAAAAGGAAATTCCAAAGAGTTATTAAAACATTAAAACAACAGAAGTAACCTTTACTAATGTTTTTTGTTGTTTGTTGTTAACGATAAAAAAACTCCTGATGTTATTATTGCCTTTATTATATAAAAAAATCTTTTAGTGGCTTGATATTTCATCTTCAAGGCATTTCATATCTACAGATCGAGGAACTACTTTTTGAGATCAGAATATTTTTCTTGTAAACTGTATCTACTTTAAAAAAAGTTATTTATTTTATTTAATTCAATATCTCAAAACAATATTAAGTGGATACTAATTTTAAATAGGCTCAGTTGGGATAAATTAAATTATTACTAAACTTAATTTCTATTTCTTCAACAATATCTGGTTATCTCTGCTCAACCGTTAAGTATATATTTTATTGCAATTAAATAAACAGCTCTATAGGGGTTGATCCACCGTTTGGCAGACCGAATGTTTATTAAATTAAAATATTGAATATTATGAAAAATTTGATATAAAATCAAAATGTGTAAGTGTTCGGAAACAGAAATTTAAATACATTTACGTAATCTTCAAGTTTCTCTTTGTTTGTCTAAATCGTCCTGAGGGTGGTTGCACGTTTCAACATTTGTGCATTTGCTTTCTTGGATTATTCTTCTGTTATAAATGACTTAAATTAATAATTTGAAATTATACTATACAGCATAAAATCGAATAGGGATATTGCTAATTTTGTAGTTCATAATTTACTACTAGCATTTTTATTATTATGGAAATTTTCAGACTTTACAATATTTAAATATGATGTATCTTACTGGAATAATTTTTAACAAATTAAGAAGAGAAAAAACCATTATCCAGTCAATAAACCCTTCATTTATTAGGTCTTAAGACGTTTCGACTAACAAAGTCATTCTCAATTACAACAATTTCTGGTTTTATGCATCAGAAAAACATTACCTGTAAATAATTTTAAACATGTATGTTGGCTTTAGGGGATAAGTATACCCTACATTTTAAACAAAGAAGTTTTTTTAAATGATATTAAAACAATTTTTATGAAGAAAACTTTGACTTGTAACTATGGTAATTATTTACAGTATGGTTTTTTGATGCATAAAACCAGAAATTGTTGTAATTGAGAGGGACTGTTAGTCGAAACGTCTTAAGACTTAATAAATGAAGGATTTATTTACCGGACAATGGTTTTTTCTCTTCTTAATTTACTTTACAATATTTAATGTAGCATAATTTCTAATAAACATTAATGCTTTTTACAATAAAAATAATATTAAAATGCTAGGAAAAAGTAAATACAGCAAATACATTGGTGGAAAAATTCCAACTAAAAACCATAAGTCTCTAAACTAAAACAGGAAATTAAAATTACCTGTCCAATATTTCGCCTATTCAGGCATCCTCAGGGCAGAAAGAGAATAATAGCAAACCAAAAGATGAATAATGCACCCAAAAAACACACATCCCACCACCTCCAAGGCTCAAATGCAACTACTGAATCATAGGGAAGGTTACTAGATTGTAGTTATTAGCTGGGCAGGGTTAGATAAAAAAAACTGATAAATACACCAGATTTGAAAGATCAATATACATTCACCAAACCCCAAAAAACCCCACAGGGAAACAAAATAAAATAAATAATAGTAACAAACAACACAAGAACAGAAGACAAAAAACTATATGAAAAAATGAAAGTAAAATTGCAAGAAAAAGAGAAATTATAAAAAACCAGTGGACTTATGGTTATACCACAAAATATATATTGAAAAAGGGAACGGTCAACAGAGACATCAAAGAAATGTTAATACATTAGTGGAAAAATTCCAACTAAAAACCTTAAGTCACTAAACTAAAACAGGAAATGTAGTTTATTACCTTAATTAGACAGATAATGTTAATTTCCTGTTTTAGTTTAGAGACTTAAGGTTTTTAGTTGGAATTTATCCACTAATGTATTAACATTTATTTGATGTATCTGTTGACCGTTCCCTTTTTTTAATAAATACAGCAAAGTTAGTGGTATTAATTTTTGCACAGTTTATATTCAAAACACAACTAAACTTTTTACAAAACTTTTGATAAAATTTAACAATCAGTTTTTCCATATGACCACTTCTAGAAGCCTAAACCTGCTCGCTAAGTCACTTGTCAAAGATTGTCTCCGACTTTACATGCTATATGCTCTTTATAATTTATCTATGATTCTTCATCCTGGCGATAACATTCACCTCTGTACTTCTGCCTTGGTTAGATGTTTTTCAATGATTTATTTTTATTTCTTCTAATGATGATGATGACACTTGATATATCATTTTCCTCCCACACTCATGATAGTTTTGAGCATGCTCATTCCTTATTCCAATATGTCAGTTTATTATCTGGCCTTTTGTATCGATCTTGGTATCATTCGTGATGGAGACCTTCCTAAGAGCTAATTATCTTCTAAGGAAGGAAGGATGAGTTAAATCGATGACGAACTTCCGGGTTGGCAGCCCTGATTCTTTCCGTTCACTGCCTCTCTAAATCGCCCCCCTACTAACGACTTAAACGTTTTTTCTTTTCGAAAAAGAAAAAAAAGAAGTTGGTACAAGGAAATGTGCTAACTGGATGGAGGAAATGCCTGAAGGAAGGAATCGAAGAGCACTTGGAGGAAAAACATGCCGTTTTCTAAAAGCGCTGAGTTTTCTTAACAGCTTCTTCCGGGCTTTTTTCTTTTTACCTCCTCCCCCTTGTCATTCTGTTATCTTCCCAAATGGAGCTAAAGTGTTTTATTGCAGCCCCGTCCAGAGATATAGAATAAATATATTTCTGTAAGGTTTTATAAAAGTATTATAAAGAAATAAAGAAAGTAAGCCCAACACCATTCATATATACGAGAATATGTACGGTGTGCAATGTACAAAAACTGTTCCTAAATTAAAAAGTGCTCCATGTATATAATAGCTATACAGTATAGCTTATTAATTATTAAAACTATCGCTATTATAAAAAAAAAATATATATATATATATATATATATATATATATAAAACTAATCATAACGAATATAGGGATGCTCAAAATGGATGAAACTGTAAAAGATCTGATCCAAACCGTGTTTAAAAAAAAAAGTAGATTTTTTGTTCTCCATATTTTTCATCGACACATGCCAAATACAAATAATTGACAATCAGGAGATTGGCTGACAGGAAAATAATACAGAATAACACGAAAGGTGAGCAGTAGTCAACAGCTAGCTCTCCATTGTCCTGATTTAATTTCCTATGATAGCAGATCCCTCATCCACGTTCTTTTGAGTCTCCTCCTGGTGTTCTCAGGCATGAGAGTAGCGGCCATTTGTTCTATCAATGGGTTTGGATGTCCGTGTAGTTTTTCTTGAAAGCGTTTGAAGTACGTTAGTATGTGTTCGTCTACCGTTTGTACTTTTAAGTCCGGAAATAGTAGATTTAAATATTTTTCTTAACCATGACCAGTGTTTACTATGGTTCATTAAGAGATATGTAAAATGTTAAAATTAACGTACACTGAAGAGTCATCTCTATGTCATATGGTACCTGCGATGACATTTGGTATAATTTCAGATTTAGAATTAACCTTGCTGGTTTTAAGAAAAAATTTTCACAGTTCTAACAACCCATCACATTTTGTCATTTGGTCTCACATAGAACAATTTCACCCAATCATGTCAACATTACACTGATAATTGCATTCAGTGCACTTATCAATCACTATGACAACACCTGTTGAGTTTGACAACTTCATTTCAAATAAATTTCATAATGTCATGTTGTGGCAATGCGAATGTTCAAAGTATAAATGCGCTAATCAAAGAAAAAAATCCCAGAAATACAATCTACAGTCCAAATATATTTGGGGAATCTAATGTTAAGTTAAATTTTAATAATTGTACTTTCACTAACTGTACTTTTAATAAATAAATGTTTCGTTGTGTTGAGTTATAAATTCTTTTGTCAAAAAATTTACGCCATATATCCCTCGGACATTGACGAATGCCTGATAATTTTATGACAAATTTCTGAAGCTCGTTGCTTGATAACAACCAAGAAACGAGCTTTCGATTGTCATAAAATTATCTCGTCTATTATCAATGTCCAGGGGATATCACTACTGATAATTAAGTGCAGTTTTATTGCCTGAGTTATTACTCGTTTAATTTAATGTGACAAAGTGATTAAGGATAATAATGAATACAAATTCACTTTTAATTGTTTGACTAGTTATATCTTAAACGAGTGTGATCAGGCGGTGCAGTCAATAAATTACACGCACTATTATTTTGTTTGTGCCTAAGTTTCGGCATTGCCAAAGAAAATATAATAGAGTAAATAAACAGAATTGATAGGAACGACAAGATAACTGTATGATATGAAATAACTGTTGAGAAATAATAAGAATATAAAGCAATCTAGAAGATAATAAAATATAGTTAATGAAAGTAATACAAATTGTAAAATTACTAGTTTTTTTTTTATTATTATTTATTTATTGATATTTACATCTATATTACAATAATATAACAAGTAAATTGGCTGAGTGATAAATAATGGCATGATATAATGACAAGTAGAGAAACTATCCACTGGTAGTACTCAAATCGCATGTTCAACTAAGAAGGTCACGTGGCCATCTTCTTCTCAGACGCCTCGGAGGATTATCGGGAATTGAAGAGGAAGCTAGGTTTGAAACCAGAGGGTTTGAGTGGAAATAAAGTTTGTTATGAAAGGATAGATACCGGGTTCGGGCCAAATCAGCAACAAATGGGACATTAAGGTCGTTATGGATGACTTTATTCTTAACAAAATAAGGAGCGTTGAGGATTTTACGAAGGATTTTGGATTGTAGGGATTGGATATGAGAGGAATTCGATGGCTTAGTGGAGCCCCAAAGCTCTACTCCAAAATTACTATTACCTATTCCTAAAATATTTTAATTAAATACAAGGGTTAATCGATTGCTGAAAACAATTTATAACATTATTAGATTTTACACTTAATAAAGTTTATATTATTTTTTCCCCGTATTTTTGGCCTAATTTTTATGGCATCATCAAAAAACAGAATAAAACATTAGTTTTAATAATTCATACTATCAAATAATAAGTATAAAGTGAAGCATATCTAGAAAGAAAACAATTGATTAACAGTCCTTTGGTGCTCTCAAATATTTTATACTGCCACAAACAATCAATAACAAATGACAAACAGCCATATGGTTATAAACACATTTTTTAAATATTATGGTAAACCTGTTCGTAAACATTAATTACCGTATGGCTGATTGTCATCTGTTATTCATTGTTAGAATATATAAATTGAATATTGAATACACTACTTATGTACTACATACAGATTTAAGAAGGGTAATACAAGAAACCAACCATGTTGCCGGTATTTATAGGTTTAGGGCAATTAGGGATAGCATATATTCCTAAATAAATATATGCTATCCCTAATTGTGCTTTATTGCCTGAAGTATATAACCATTACGAAGAGACTCCTCGGTATGTGTGTACACACATATACATATACACAGATTTACAGGAGAGGAATAGCTACCGCCGGTACTGGTACTGGTACCGCAATCATCCTCAATCCCGTAGCTTCCGGTGTCCTTTGGTCACGACTCATCATCATCATCATCATCATCATCATCGTCCAGCTTCTCTTTCTTTTTTCAGTTTTATTTATGGTCCATCTTTCATAACATGCTTCACGGTCGATTCCTCCACTTCTTCGGCCATTGACCACTCGCTTCCTCCGTTTCCAGGTGGGTCCCCACTTCTTAAGAACTCCTGGAACTCGCCATACGACGTGCTCCCTTAATGACTGGGATCGACTCTCGCCCCGGCTGTTAATAGTCGCAATTAGTAGCTATACCTATAATTGTTGCCAGGTGCAATGGATAGTGTTTTCTCGGGATTATCATGTTATTTTCTAGGAATTAAGTTAATTACGAGACAAGATAATTCTTAGTAATTTGTACGTTTTAAACTGTTGCATGTCTCAACCCTAACCTATTTCAGAATATATTAATTACCGCACGTTTTTCCAAAACTATGCAGTTAAGTGAATATTATCTATTTTTCGTTCGAAGCAATTATGTTTCGCAAAGAATATTCCTACCGCGAAATATTTTGTATAACCCGATACTAAATTACTTCAGATATTTGAATTTATTTGTTTATTTTAGTTATGAAACCTGTTAACATGTGTTTGTCATTGTTATCCATTGTAAGTGGTGTACAAACGATATTGAGTTAACAAAAGGGCTCATAATCAGTTGTTTCGTTTTTAAGTATTCTTTACTTTATGTTTAATCATTTATAGTATGTTAAAAATTAAAAGTACATTCGTATATTTACAATGGACTCTTAAGTGAATAATTTTTTTTTTCAATTAATTTTATTTTAGTTGTTACTAATTTTTAAATATATTCATTTGAAAAGAAAAGATATGTCCAGGACCGGGACAGAAAAGATATGGAAGACCCGGGTTCGAGTCCCGGTCCTGGACATATCTTTTCTTTTCAAATGAATAAATTTTTTTTTTCGTTTGAAGCAATTTATTATTTTTCACAAAGAATATTCCTGTCGCGAAGTATTTTGTATTTCATTTCTTTGTTCTCCAATACTAAATTACACTGCATATATGAAATTTAATGTAAGCTATTAGACATGTAAACATGCGTTTATTACCATATGACTGATTGTCAGTTGTTCACTGCAAGTGGTGGCAGTATAAAGTGTACAAGTGTGATTTGGTTTAAATTTATCACTTGATAGTACTTATATATCATCAAATCTAATACATTTATTGCGAAGAAATTGGTCCAGGTGGACGTCAGAAAAATAATTTCTTAAATAGTGTTAAATATTAATATGAAAGCCAACGTTTCGACCCACATTGCAGGTTTTCTTCATGACTAAATATATAAGGTGCAAAACAAATTAAAATGATACATAAAATTGTAAAGAATAAAATATGTATCATAATAACGATCATTTTAATTTGTTTTGTATCTTGTATATCTAGCTGTGAAGATACCTGCAATATGGGTTGAAAAGTTGGCTTTCAAATAAATAGCTCAATTCTATTTAAGAAATTATTTCTCTGACCTCCAGCAGGATGATTTTTTTTCCAATACATTTGATGCACCTAATATTATTGATAATTATGTTCGGATTTTAGGAATTGATTAACCTTTGTACTAATTGAAAATATCTGAAATTATATAACACTCCTTTTGTACACTCTAATTTTATATAATATCGCTTACAATGTATTTATAACAATTGACAATCAACTGTCTGGAAATAAACACATGTTAACAGAAATCGCTCTAGTGGCACAACTAAAAAATCAATCTATCGCGATAGATAGTATCGACTATTAAGTCACAACGAAATAGTTTGTTTGTTTGTTCATTTAACGTCACTTTATGCTGCTATGGCTAATCGGACGCTGCTACAGTGGGAGCTCTAAATTTTGCCTATCCAGTTTAATTAGGATAGGGATTTTTGATATACCTGGCATCTTACAGGCTCGTGACCCCCGTTTAACGTCCCTTCCGAAGGACGGAAGGGCTACGAACCCGCGTTCTTGGGCTTTGTAGTTTGTTACGCTAATCACTAGGCCACAGGGCGCCCCTGCAACGAAATAGTAAATGCTACGTCTTATGAGATGCTGCCGTTGCTGTCACAGACAGACCACCCTAGACTAGCCAAGCTATCATTGGGAAGATAACAAGAAACCTTTCCTCCCGCAAAGGATATTGTGCCTTTCGCGGTTCTCCTATGCTAATGAAACCAGCCGAGGTAGAAATCTCTGTAACTGTTGATAGACTGGTTAGCCTTCTTATTTCTTATTTTTAATTTATTCCCGTCTTTTATGGAGTTGATTTCTGCTTTCTTGGGAAACTTGTAAGATAATGTTATGTATTTAATCGGGATCGGTCCTGTCTCACGTTCGTCTTGGATGGAAGCTTTTGCCTTATTCCGGCAATCAATAATCCGACTGTTGCTTTTAACGTTTATTGAATTTTTTATTTATTTAAATACTGGTTTCTAGTCACAGTTTTCATCCTGGATAAATATCTACATTTTTATTTTAGTGGAAACTGATTTAGCAGCGTATTGCTTGCTTGCGGGTAACGATTTTTAACTAAAATGTCTTCTAATAGTCAAATTCAATATTAATATGAGTTAAAGCATAAATAACTGGTTGCACTTTTCATTTCCCCTAAAATATTTTATTTATCATAGTTAAATGCATTGTATTAAATTTCTAATGGATGCAAAAACGCAAGGTATGAATATATATAACTGATATAAATATATATAACTGATATGAATAATATAACTGCATACTCATTAGTATACCTGTTAAGTTGTATCGATAATTAGCATAAATCTTATGCAGTCCATCGTATGTTTTATCATTTTTAATTGTATACTATGTTTATGTACATATATATTGTTAAGTTTGTTTTTCGGAGAATCCTTACTGTCCAAAATCCTTGGTAAAATCCTCAATGCTCCCTATTATGTCACAAACAAACTCATCCATCATGATCTTAATATCCCATATCTTACTGATTTGGCCCAAACTAGATACCTATCCTTCCATGACAAGCTCCATACACACTTGAATCCGCTAGTCTCTCAACTTGCATCCCATACTATTCCTGATAACCCTCCGAGGCGTCTGAAAAGAAGATGGCCTCGAGACCATCTATTATAGAACTTTATTGGAGTGCTACCAATGGGTAATTTCTCCACAAGTGTTTTCATGTCATATTGTACATATTAGCACATTTACTTGTTATAATAGTATTATAGTTGTAATTTCGGAGTGTCAATATGTGTGAAAACTAGGCTAATGTTAATAATTAATATTTATAAATTATGATATTTAAATAATTCATTCATAAATTCAATGTTTTTGAGTTTTCAGTTCTGTCGGGAGTCCTCATTTAACTTTTTTTTTGTAATATGGGTTGTTCTGCCACTGTAAAACTTATAATTATCTCTCGGGTTATATCGTTTAGAAGAAAATTAATATAACAGAAACATGACGGTTACTCTGTATAGCAGGAACTTTACTGCTTAGGCTACACCTACATTGGATCCGGTGTGATACGATGAGACGTCGCTAGCAATCCAAATGACTGAAATATATCGAGAGTTATAACATTTGGTTCTTTAAATTTATAAAATTAAGATTATTTTTAATACACTTATATTTTACTATAATGTATAGTAAAATATGTATAATGTTTACACCCCAGCATCGTATGTGATAGAATCACGTCGCACCGAATCGGATCCAATGTAGGTGTAGCCATAGAGTGAAGAACAGTGCGATAAATAGCAGATTTATGTGGTTATAAATTTAAAAAAAAAAATTGTAAAACTAATTATATAAAAAGGCACTCTCTGTAAGTTGATTCTGCTGGAAAAGTTGCTGTAATTTTCTTGGCGCATGGCCAAAGGGCTTGTCCCGGATATGTTTTATGCTGTTTATATTCTTGGTCTCAAACTCATCTACTTAAATTCCTAAGCTTCTCGAATATTTGAGGCATTTATAAATAAAATAAGAAATCTTCTCATTAAGATATATTATAATACGGATAGCTTGAATTAAACTTTTAAAAGTGCATACCAAATTCAAATGTAAATTGCAGTGTCCCTGTTGCAAAGACTGCAGTAAAGTTATTGCCTCCAAGGAACGGAAGAAATTCCATTCCATTAGAAACAAGAAATTATGTTCCAAGGTTGATATTAGCATAACAGTTCAGAACTAATAATATCTCAGTAAATCTTAAGATGACAGCAAATAAATAAATACATTCCTTTATAAGTTATGAATAATAATGTGTTAGTTTGTGTACTACCATACAAGGTATGATTTGTGTTGCTCCCCTAACAGGATAGAAACCTCTAGGAGTGCCAATATTTCTAAATTGTATCTCTTTATCTCGTTTTCCATAAACCTGCGATGTTCAAACTTACTTTGCGGGTTCCTAAATGTAAATCTATATTTTTTAATTTTTAACCGTTTGAACTTGAAGTGTATTTTGACTCCTCACTTAAGGGATTTTATCTCAGAAAGTTCTATGACTTAGTGATGCTTAGTTCTCAAAAAAATTTTAGTTTTTAAAATTTCAGTTTAGCACAACTTATTCCAGTAAAATCCTAAATTCAATGTTAATATTTATAATCCACAATCAATGATTTATATAAATATAAATATTTATAAATACCATGTATACCTTGTACGTTAGCAAGAATTTCTTTCTTGAATTACCATATATTTTTTTATAGTTTGCAGTTCCTGATCATTATATGAGTATTTTTAACTTTCAGGCATATAGGTAGATTAAAACTTTGTTCAAATATTTTTGTTTTGAAGAGAAAAGACTTCACCGTAGCAGTGCTCTAACCACTGAGCTACCAGGGGTCGTATCCAAGCCAGACAAATCCGTTCTCTTCACCGATCCTATATCCCCGTGTTCTCGGAATTTTCGCGATCTATATAAGGGGATGAATGTTCAATGAACATTACTTTAATTAGGATCTTGTTGACTTACGTCAATATATTATTTATAATTTTTATTGTTGGACTTGGATGCGACCCCTGGGTACTCAGTTTGATAGAGCACTGCTACGGTGAAGCGGATGACTCGGGTTCGAATCCCGGCCAGGGCAAGTCTTTTCTCTTCAAAACAAAAATAAGAACATTTAATAAAAAATAAAAATTAAAAATGTATTCTATTCAGTTATTTATTTATTTTTAATTTACATTAATGTCCGCTATCTTCAATAAATTATTCCCAATTTTTTATTGATGAGTTGATATCGTGGTAGGATTATATATGGTTGTAATAATTGAAATTTGCCGCAGTATGGTGGAGTTAAGGACATATGGAAAAATATTGGTTGTTGTAATTATATAGGATGGAATTATAAGTGTTAATCGCTTATTAAAAACAAAACAATTAACATTCCTTTTGTACACTCTAATATTGTATACAACCATAGGAAATAAATAACAAATGAATATCAGCCATCTGATAACAAACACATGTTTACAAATATCATACCTAGAGCCCCCGGGGATGAGTGGTTAATTCTAATTTTCCTCAAACTGGGTTTCTGTTAGTTAAGAAAACAGAATCCTGCCATTCTCGTAGTGCATAAGGAGCTAAGTCAGGCATTGGCTTGAAAAGTTATTGCTTATTTTAAAACTCCAGTTCCAGCCAAAGACTACGAAAATGACAGTATTCCATATCCTTCAATATAGTTAACTCACCCTGGACCAAATTCTTCTTTATTACTTATTCATCGAGGCTGCAGATATATCTCTTGCAATTGCTTATTACCATTTAATTGTTTTTTTTAATGGTTTAACGTCTTTTAAATTTCTTACCTCTGGTCAATTTAAATTTATAGTATTTATATATTTTATTCGTTTTTGTGATACAGGAAAGTTCTTTCTTTATCTTCGCTATACTGCCTTCTCTTTCCCATTTATCTTGAAAGAGTCAATATTTATATATTGATTGATAAAATAAATATTGACGTTGGAGTGATGGAGTTTTTGAGCAGATGACTTCCATCATCTCAACAATACTCCAAAAACTCCATTTAAAGGAGATTCACCTGCTCCAGTCACCACCGACAGCTTTAATAGGCCATTATGCTCCCAAAGACGTCTTGACATGTGTAGAGCCCTCAGAGAGATAAGATACAGCACCCTCCCTGAGGAACCTTAATGCGCAACATATGTTCTCCCAACACAGCTGTCAGATCTTTACTTAGATCTCAGGCAGCAGCTATCAGCCTAAAATACTCTATGTAGGATGTTGTTTTGTCCATCCCGCTGCTTCTTTATTTGTGTGTGTATTCACTTAAAATATTTAAGATACTTTAGGGTATATTAATGTGACGATACCCGACCCGGGTCTCAGACAAAAAGCATCAAATCTTACATAACTATTTAGTTGATATCTACGTTTCGACAACATCAATTCTGGTCCTCCTCAGGGCTAACATCGAAGATACGCTCAACATTCGAAATCTTATTTCGGGATTATAAGAAGCGCAATTTATATTATACCGAGTCTTGGCAAAATGCTTAATGAGTATCTTATTTAAATTATGCATTTTAGAACAATTGTAATGAAAGTCTTGTTGTTTTTTTATAATTGCATTCATTTTTTTTTGTTACTAGAAAGTGTTTATCGGTTGATCAGTGGCAGAATTTCCAACTTCTTTAAATATTTGATTTGTAATTCTTTGATTCGCAATATATAATAAAGAAATGCCTCAGTGATAGAGCGCAGAGTTGCCATGCCGAAGGTCATGGGTTCATATCTCGCTGTTGGCAAACCTTTATTTAATCTGTTAGCAGCTGTAGATGGATCCTATGGGATTGATGACCCACCTGTGGCTCACCCAGTCTCTGTAATGTGGGTATCCTCAATTGGGGGGGAATATTGCAGTTCAGCGTGATCTAGGACAAATCACCTCCCTGTACAACCATTGTCCAAGAAACACTATAGTCTCTACCATGTATTGAACCCGAGACCCTTCTCAATACATTTAAGTTTTATAAAAAATAAAGAATATTATTATAGTAAAATATATAAGTTATGAAGAAATAGAGCTAACGAGGAATGGGAGATGGAAGTGAGTTTTCCATTTGTAAAGAAAAGTGAGAAGCGATCGGAGGCCGGAAATTGGAGCGGGAACTGGGACTTTGCCTCGCCCGGCCCCAGGGCGCGCTTCGTTCCGAACAAGCGGAAATAGGATTTTCCAAAAGCGGACTTTTTAAACGGGTTTCCACCCTGTACTCAAGATTATTGAATAACTTCGTTCCGTATTCACATCTTCCTGTAAATATTACTTATTTGGCGGATAAGATGGTCCGAGGTCAGAAAATAGTCTTAAATAATTTTTTTTTTAAATTATTTTATTGAATTGTACAACTGTAATATATACATCTAGTACAAATGCTGTATGAATAAATAAATACATAAAAGGACATGTAGAGGCACTACCCATTGGCAGCACTCTAATAGCATTTCTATAATAGAAGGTCCCGAGGCCATCTTATCTTCAGACGCCTAGGAGGATTGTCCGGGATGGAATTGGAACCAAGGATGGAAACTAGTGGGTTTGGATGGGCCTGGAGTTTATTATGGAATGATAGGTATCTGCAATGGGCTAAATCGGTAACATATGGAACGTTAAGGTCATTATGGATGGTTTTATTTGTGACAAAATAAGGAGCGTTAGGATTTTGCGAAGGATTTTGGATTGCAAGGATTGAATACGAGAGGAATTTGATGGTTTGATGGAGCCCCAAAGTTCAATTCCGTAAGCCCATATAGGTCTTATAAGAGTCACATAAATAAGTCTTTTGTAATTGATCTGAAGCTTTGAGCGTTTGTCTAGTATGTGTTGAAGTAGTCGGAAGCGTCTAGCTGTTTCTTGTCTTTTCAGTCTTGTGTGAGGGTTCCAAGTCTTAAATAATAAATATCAATTTTTTGTTAACAAACTTTAAGACCCACGTTGCCGTTCGTCTTTAAGGTTAAATTGGAAAGTTTATTTATCAGAGAGATAATATCTTTTTTTGTTCTCTTTATATTTGTATCCTCGCCTGTTAAGTAAAATCAATTGACAATCAGCAGCTATTGGCTATCAGAAAAATAACACAAATTGTCATGAAAGGCATGAAGAAGTAGCCATCTTCTTTTCAGACGCCTCGGAGGATTATCAGGAATTGACGAACTAGTTAGGTTTGAAACTAGTGGCTTTGAGTGGGAATAAAGTTTGTCATGAAAAGACTGGTATCGGGTTCGGCAACAAATGGGAGATTGTTGTCATTTTATCTTGCTTTCTTTGTAACAAAGTAAGGAGCATTAAGTATTTTAATAAGGATTTTGGGTTGTAAGGATTGAATACGTGAGAAATTCGATGGCTTAGTGGAGCCCCAAAGCTCTACTCCGTAAGTTAAAAAAGGTCTTATAATAGTCATCTATATGAGTATTTTGTAATTAATTGGGAGCTCTTCGAGCAGTTTCTTGTATTTTCTGTCTAGTATGAGGAGTTCAAGTTAAGCGTTGTCCAAGCTGTCGAGATGTAATCCTACGTATCAGATTGGTGTAATTGAAATTTGTCGTATTGCAAAATATTGATTGAAAAAGTAACACCAAAGTAATTTTAGTTATTAAATTACACGTTTCACAAAGTTTTACAATATAGTCCTTCCAATGAAGGATCGATTAAGGACAATGCGCGGACGGGGTTGACCAAGGACACACAGGATCCCATTCATGTGGTGGGACCACGTGGTCTGCACGTGGCCAAGGTCGCAACTTTCACATTCCAAAGCCAGCTGGGGTCGTTCTTCTTCGACAGGGTCTACAGCCTGAGGAGGTTGTGCAGTTCCCTCCAGTTCGGTCAGCTCAACCAGGATCAGGATGAGGAATGGGCGAGTCATCCTGGGTAATGACCGCGCTAATCTTTATAATATTCAGGAATCCTGCTTGAATATTCCGCGTCAGGAAAATATAAAAACATTGGGAGACTCTTTTGTATAATAAGCCAATTTTCACTTTTTTCTCAGTAAATTTATAATAACGATAATGATTGAACTTGAGGTTTTATAAGATATTTTATGAGATCACCCTTGGGATGTATTTAGAGTACATTATTCGCACATCTCTCGTATTAATCAAAAACCGTTAGTCGCAGAAAATTTGAAATAACGTTAATTATTGATAGAACTTATATTTTTTATAAATGAAAACTATCGAACTAGGCCATTATACATTCTCAAAAAAACGAAAAGAACTGCACTACTTCAACCAAGGAAGGCTCTTGGAGTCAGTACGTGGTAGAGACTGTACCGTTTCTAGAAAGGTGATTAGTTCGTCATTCTTCACCGTTAAGGCTAGCCTCGTTTTCAACTGTTGCGTGCCTCATTATTCTCAAGCTTTTTCTGACTTTATTAATTATCATCCATATTTTAAAAAAAAAATGGTTCCCGTTAATAACTTTGTTTCCGTTTTAATCAATCATTAATTATTTTTCGCTAATAAACCAATTATTTTTTATATAATTTTTGTACATAAAAAAAAAAAAAGCCTGTACCACAACATACTAAGATGAGCCTTGGGTTCAGTACATGTTAGATACTTTACTATTTCTTGGAGAAGGTTGTTCTTTCAGGTCATTTGCCTGAGGTTACGGTCAATCGCCGGAGTTTTTCCACAACTCAGGGTACCTACTTTATGGAGCGCCAGGAGTATTAGCAGATCCCACAGGGCCTATCAGTGGATGTTAACAGGTTAAATAATTAATCTGCTACAGTCGGAGTTGAACCCTGAACCTTCGGCACAGCAACTCTGCGCTCTACCCCTGTATCCTCTGTGAAAGGAACAATACCGAGTTTCAATGTATCGATCTATATACCTGATTTATATTAGGGAGATATCGATACATATACTTGATATATATATACTGGATGTATATACTTGATGTATATCAGGGAGAAGGATACATACCAATACTTAGTGTTGATAATTTCAATAATGTATGCTTCTTAAAAAGTTATATGTTTATAATTGTATTTGATTTTTAAGTCGAATTGACATTTTATTAGTCGTATATTTATTTGCTTGAAAAAAGTTGTTATCCTTGCCAACTCTACCGAACTCATTTGCATTAATGTATAAAATCTCGTATTTACCTTTTAAAGGTCAATTATGATTTCTTACTGCTGTTTATAAGTTTAAAAAAAAATATATTGAGAAAAGACCTTTTTTTCGATATGTAAAATGACTTACAATAGATCTATCATTCTACCTGAAAAAAACTTGTATCACTACAACCCGTGAACGGGCCTGGGGTTCATTACATGGTAGAGACTGTACTGTTTCATGGACAACGGTTCTGCAAGGAGGTGACTTGTCTATGTCACGCTCAACCGCCAGATTCCCCCCTCATTTTGGTTACCCTATTTTTATAATATTTTGTAGAGGCTGGGGAGCCCTAGATCCTATATGATCCATCTCCGGCTCCAAACAGACTAAATAAAAGTTATTGCCTGCAGTAGGATTTGAACCAGGATTTCCGGCATGGCAACTCAGTGCTCTACCACATAGCTACTCCGCTCCCGATCATCATATAACTTAAATATTATCAGAGATTTTAGAATATAGGACTGTTTATATGAATTGCGGTAGAATGGCCTAACAGTTTACTTCCTTTGCTATTGTACTGTATTATTGTACAATATGTCTTCGATTTATTATCTGATATAAGCCAGTGCTACTTGACCACCTCAGTATCCTCCCCCAAGGTATCCCAATGGCCCAACTCTATTATGAATGGACAAGACGAGAGACGTCAGGTGGCAAGGTCGATCGCTGGATATCCTTGAGAACGGGCGGCCGACAGGTCCGAACTAGAGGTGGCTCTGGGCGTTTTGGCAAGGTCGTCTTTTTATCCGTGTGGGTATATATATATATATATTTGAGAGAGAGAGAGAGAGAGAGAGTGATGGGGAAGGGTTAGCATGAAGTGTTACTCATCTATAGATTCCGAGTTTGAAATCGTTTGTAGCAGATCAATTATGTATTTTTGTTGAACTGAAGACCTTTTTCCTGATGCTCATTCAACCACTATAAAGAGGGTACCCTTATTTAGGTATAAAATCCTCTTTATGTGGCCTTTCTCGAAAAACTGTAATATAAATATAATCATAATAAGGCTTACCGATTCGGAAGGCCACCAATCCCTGCATACAAACTTCCATCAACGGACCACTAACCAAACCCGAATCAACCAGAACTTAGCGCAATCCTCCCACCTACGCCTCGGTCTTACGCCCCACAGACTCTGCCTAGCAGGCACTTATTAACTTTTAGGAATTCGTTTGTTACTAAGCCCAGCAACTTCACAAGCCAAACTTCGTGGCGCTGTCCCTTCAATAATATTAATTAGTTATAACATATAATACAAACAATAATTCTTAAAATCAAATTTATTATAATTAAATATTAGAGGTATTAAACTCCCTTCGTCAAATATAATTACGAAAGAATAGGGCTTGTATTGACAGCCTGCGAAGACTAATGGCGAATTAATGACCGCTCTCTGTCGGCGAAGAATTGAAACATCGATCTTGGATGATAAACTGCGGTGCTATAAATCATATTATTTGCTTTCCATCTGATCCAGTCTTCTAGAAATCTCTGGTTGCGAACTTTTGTTAAGTATTTCTTTTCAGAAATATCTCAAGTATGTCGACTTCATTTAAGTTTATTATAAAATCATTACTGAAGACAAAGTAAAAAAACATTTCAACGGTTGTGTAAGGAAGTTTTCAACCATCTGATTTATCCCCAAATTAAGGTTACCAATTTATAGGTGCTGGGCTAACCCCAAGTGAGGTATAAAGATCCCCTACCGTTGAGTCATGGTTGGATAGTGTACAATCACTACTTTGATTTCTATCAGCTCAATAGATAAGAATTGTCAGTTCTTCAATTAATTACATAATGCTTGCAGACTGAAGTGTTTAAATTCTTTAATTATGCGATATTTGATGCTTCTTAATATTTTTCAATCAAATAATGTACAGAAGATGGCCTCGTGACCTCAGTTGAATTATATAGTTGAGCACTACCACAAGGTAGTTTCCCTTCCTGCCTTTATCCAAGTCGTGATGCATCATTCCTGTCATTTACTTGTTGTATTGCTATAATACAGCAGTGAACTTCAATGAATAAATTAATTTAAAAAATATCACACTAGCCCTGAAGAAGACCTTCAATGTGCGTCGAAACGTTGGCTTACCAATAAATAGTTCTCCCTATTTAAGAGAATTTTCTCGACCTCTACCCGGACCATTTCTTCCTTTTAAAATAATTTACGATTAACCAGTTGAGTCCAATGTTACTACAAAATGAAGTAACGAGTTAATGAGATATAACTATTGAATATCAACGGGTTTTTTTTTCGGTAGGGATTAATATTTCAAAGTTGTAGCATGGGTTTTTTTTTTTTTAATTTAACCGGGCTTGACTGTTTATAATATTTTTTGTTAGGTAATAATATACCTAATCGCACTTTTATTATCTGTGAAAATGCAATATTATTCGTACACTTCTTTATTGGTAAGTAATCTGTTAAGAGCCACTGATTGAACCCTGTGGGATCTATACAACCTCGTGAGGCTCTCCCAGCCATTTTAATGCGTGTACTCTTAATTGGGGGGGGGGCTTTGGAGGTTGTCCTAAAAATAGTATAGTCTCTAACAGATATTGAACTCAAGATTCTTCGTGGGATGTAGAGGTACAATTTTTTTTTATTTATCGATAACAGTGCTTTTTATTTTTTCTACTAAAAACAAAATACAACAGATTTAAGTGTTAAAATTCTTTAATTATCCGATATTTGATAGATCTAAAGATCACTAAATCAAACAATGAATGGGTAATCATTTGATTTATCTTGCTCCAATACGAATTAACGACTTAAATGGATGTCATTAACTTATCTTGAGTTGTAAATAAGTCATTCAGTCGTGTCAGTATTATCTCTAATTAAAGAAATTTAAAGATTCCGAACGACTAAGAGGGCCAGAGCCTTTCTAACACGAACTTTCTAGCCATTAGCTTTAAGGTAGCATTGAGAAGTATTCAGTTCCGCCCTAGTTTTTAACTGGAACTGTTTATCTGGAACCGGTTTGCGTAACTCGGTGGCCCTAGCGATTACTGCCATGCTTTCTTCAAACCACTCTGGAATAATTCGACAGTGGCCGAAGAACTAGGTGGACTTTCGAGTCTTGTGGTTTTAAAAAAATAAAATCCTTCTGAAGGAAAAGAAGTCTAGCTAACTATCTGCCCATCTCTAAATTATTCGATACGCTTATAAGGTTTTATTCTGTAAAAAAAAAAGAAAGAATTATGGTAATTATTCCGCATGTTGTCGCTTCGAATCGAGTCATAAGAAATTTTATATATTCATTCATTTCTCTTTTAATATGTTCCAAAACTATTTTCAAAAGTTATCATGAGCTGCAGTATGGAAAAGAAAATGCGTTAAAGACAAATGTGTATACTTTGGTAATCATTCCATGCAGAAATTAACTTTTCAACTAAAGCTAACGACCCTCATCATGGCTACGTACCACTCTACCACAGAGTCCACAGATATTAAAATAACCAAATAATAAAAAAAAAAGTATATTAGATAAAAAAAGAGGAAATTATTATTGCGATAAGCTAGAATAGAACTACTAATAATAAATAAAAAAATGTCCCAACCTAAAAGTTTAATAGGGATACTACACCAACCTCTACTGAAGGTTATGTACACTTAAATTAACAGTTGTATGATTTGTAAAATGGGTTTTAGTCCGCCGTTAAACGATGTTAAAAAATACTACGTTGACAAATTAATTGTATTCACAAACTGATTTCGAAATAAGTTGCAATATATTACTCAATATAACTGTACTCTAAGAACAAGTTTCTTACTAATACAGATCGAGTCGTTCAGTCATTATACTTGGTCAACTTTTTTTCATTATTTTTTTTATCGACTTATTTACATTTAAATTAACATATATATCATTTAGAAATAATAACGCTATCAGTATAGTTACTGTTATGATAATTTATTTAAAAATATATTTAAAAAACAAATTACAATCTTAGGCACTGCAATCGCGACCACCCACTCTTTTGAGGAAAAAGTCGCCATAATTTTATACGGTTCATACTTCGGTAGAGCGTCGATTACATACGAAGTTTTATTGTTATTTTATTGTGAAGTACGTTGGACAACAAAATAAATGTTCGTAGTTAAAAATATAAACGCAATAAAAATATTTACGTACATAGCAAGATTCATGGTGGAGACTGTTCTGTTTCTTGGACAACAGTTTAGCAGGGAGGTGGTTTGTCCTAGATCACACTCAACCGCCTGATTTTTCCCCTATATTTTGGATTTCCCCTACTTTACAGACGCTAGATGAGCCCCAAGAAAGTCCTAGATCCTATAGAATCCATCTCCGGCTGCTAATTTTTTATTTTCGTTTATTTATTTATTTTACAATTTGCTACAATTCACAAAATATTATGCTGTAACAAATAGACCAGTCTCAAATTAAAAACAATTGTACAAATTTAAATTTATCTGTGCTGAATCATAATTTACAATGAAAAGAAAAATGTATAAAAAACTTCTAAAAACACAGAGAGGGAAAAAAATTAATAATATATAAACAAACAAAAATTGTAACTATCAAGAATGACAATAAAATAAAAGAAATTGGTATCCTACTATAATAAATGGTTCGTTCTTTTATGTACATACCGCTTTGTACTATTTTTTGTGTAGTTCCCAATATTTTTTATAATTGGGTTTTTATACTTAAAAAAGAATTGTTTACATAGTTTGTTGATAATACATTAATATGAGGTATACTTAATTTTTTATGCATAATCCGGCTGCTAACAGATTAAATAAAAGTCTTTAAAAGTGGCGGGAATTGAACCGAAGACCTGGAGCATTGCAACTGAGCGCTTAACCAGTGATCAACTCCGCTCCATTTTTTCCTTTCTTTTGAAAATTTCAATTTCTCTCTAATTCAAATTTTATTTAAATATTTTTTAATATTCGTAAGATAATTATATTTTTAGTTAATGAACGTTAATTTAGTAATTATTTAAATGTTAAACTGTAGAAATATTTTTGTATTAAGCAAGCTTAGTCAGTTGGCCATTACTTCAATATACTAATTATAAAGTTGGCGGTAGTTATATAGTTTATACGGTTTTCTCAAGCTTATCTAATTAATAAACTACACTGATAATATTTTATTGAGTTTACAAATAAATATGTTTTTCTATTATTATTATAGCTTCAATATATTAGGATAGATATTCAATTCGAGATTTCTCGCTAGGGCATTGTATTATTATTGATATAATTCATTATACATAACCAAAGATACAAATATAACATTAAGGTTATGCTGTACCTTGGCTGCAGTACTTGCACCAATTGCACAACTGCCTTAACGAGAGTTGACATATCTTAAAATCCTTTCACGAGTTTGGTTCCCTACATTATATGAGATTACCGCCGTCCAATAAAGGGAGTTAATAAAGTTTTAATGGAGCATAAATTAAAAGTTTATAATTAATCCATTAATTCAGTTGGATTAAGAGTAGTGAAATTCTTCTTTTTTTTTTCGTTTTTGTTTTTAACTTAAAAGCAAACTCATTGAGGACTTTTTTGAAACTTTTCTTAGATCTAATTAAGATAATTTTAATTTATTTTAAAATAGAAAATCAGAAAATTGTTCAACAATTTTCGTGTTATATCCTTTTTCTGGTTTTTTTATTTCAGTATTTTCCAAATGAATAAGATGAAAAATATCTTTAAATTATACTAAAGTAACTGTAAATTACTAAACTTGGAATATTAACTACGCAACTTAAGTAATAACGTAAGAAAAAAACCTGAAGTATAGAAAAAACGATAAAAGATGAAGCAATAAGGTTAAGATGGCGGAGGGAGAACAAAACATTTCATTGATAAGACAATTTTAACTTTCATCCAAAAATATATTAATTTTTTTTCTGAGTTTTCGTGATAACTAGCATAGTTTCAGAATGGTTGGTTTATTTTGAGGAAATGTTTTTCCATTTTTTTTTTAAATAATTACTACATATTTTATAACAATATCCAAAACTCAAAATGCTAAAAAAACGCTTTTAATTAGATAACTAAAGGATTTTCCTGAAGATCTGTGGGTAAAATAAACTAATAATTATGAGGAAAATATTTTCTATGCGTTGTTAATTTCTCTCTAATATATATATTAAATAGTTTATTGTGACTAATTTATCAGCGTTGCCTAGCAACGGATAGAGGAACTACTTTTGTTTGTGCTCGATCAGTTGAATCAGAAATATTTTTAATAATTATCAAATCACAAAGCCACTATTCCTGACTATTTTAAGCCGTTACAGAAAATCCTGTACATCTTATTGCAATATTTCGAGTTTAGGACTGTTTTTTTAATACGGAGAATGCAGTGAAATCGGTTAAGATATTTTTCATTTTTTTATTTAGTACAAAATATTCAACATCACAAAAGTGGGTATTGACATTTTAATAGGCTCATTAGGGGGGTGCGAAATAAGTATATAAATTGAAATTCAATCTATATAATCATATCGGAGTACATTTACTGAAAAGTTAAGAACCTATTGAACTGTTACTATTGAAATTAATTGAACTGTTGTACAATTTGTAATATGGGTGTTGGTCTGCTAGGTTTACTTAAGTACCCTCTCTAATTACCTAAAAGAATATATAATGTTGATTGATACAAATACTGAATTTAGTGTGTGTCGAAATAGAACTAAACTGAGTTTCCCTCTGTATAAAAAAAGTAAATTAATTTTTATTATAACAATAATTTTCTGTAACTGATTTACAAACTCATTATACTATACAGTCTTACCTGTAAAAAAAGAAGCAACATTTTAATCACTATTTACAGAACCGTTTTCTTTAAAATAAAAAACAACATATAAATCCCCCCGGTTATTCCCTTACAGCTGTTACCATGGTAACCTTATCAGTAGCATTCTAATGAAAGACTTTCGATGTACGTCTTGTACAAATATTTAATATATTGATATGAATACGCTAAATTATTTATGTCTACATTCTTTCGATAAGAAGATTTTATCATAAAGCAGTAGCTTCAAATTTTTCTGAAGGAATTCAGGAATCTTTGAATTCTTGCTCGGTCCTAAAACCGCTTATCTCGGAATACTTTTGGTATTTTAATTGCTTCGAAAATTAAAAAAAATAATATATATAGGAACTTTGAAACCGAAAAATGTTGGAGAAATATTTATAATATCCCTCATTTAGGCCCCTTCAAAATATATTAGTATAACAGAAACGCCTATAATAAACAGAACAGATAATTATTTCACGATTGGTTCGGGAGTTGTTGAGGGTTTTTGATCTTTTGGATTCCTCCGTATTTGATTTTATTACTATCCTGTCGATGGGAAAGGATTGCGGCCCTGGCCGAGGAATGTGGAAATATTTCTTGTCTCCTGAAGATGGATATTATACAAAAAATTCAAAGTTATAATGGTATATAATTATATTTAAAAAAAAAATTAGAATGTTGCAAATTTATAGGTTTATGATTTTCTAATCGTCTACAAAGGCAGACAAGACAAGATTTTCTGAATTTAATATCAAATCTAAAAAAAAAATACTTCGATTGAAGAAAAACCTGAAAGATTATTTTATTTCATTATATTATATTGTATTTTAAATTATAATTTGCGTCCATTCATTCAATCTTTTTTTATCACTTTGATTTAGAATCCACTAGATTAGCTTATCTTGCAAATGAGCTTCTGGAATGTGATCGTAACGAATGTACATGATAATAATGTACCGATAACAAAACAGAATTATGATAGGACCTTATTATTTCTATTTTCCCTTAAAATTAGAATATTACAGAGAGATGAAGACCATCGGAGATGGCTGTGTGTGCTTTTTGTAAAATATTTGTTGCCGCCATGTTTGGTAAATAATTTTTAAGGATTCGCGCACAAATTTCAGTTGAACACAAATTTAGGATCTTGTTTAGCCACCCTTTGCCTCCAATTACATGGAATAAGAATATTTTGTCTATTTTGATTATTTAATTTTTGTAAAGAAAAAAAACCTGTACCACTACAACCCATGAACGGGGTTCAGTACATGGTAGAGACTGTACTGTTTCATGGGCAACGGTTCTGCAAGGAGGTGACTTGTCCTAGGTCATGCTCAACCGCTAGATTTCCCCCCTTATTTTGGGTACCCTATTTTAATAACATTTTATAGAGGCTGGGTGAGCCCCAGGAGGGTCCTAGATCCCATATGATCCATCTCCGGCTGGAAACAGACTAAATAAAAGTCTTGCCCGCAGCGGGATTTGAACCAGGATTTCCGGCATGGCAACTCAGAGCTCTACCACTGTGCCACTTCCGCTCCCTAATATTAATATTTTTTTAAATATTAATGAAAATTCTAGCTTTGTATTAGAACACATTGACTAAATTACAAGCGTTTTCTTTTCATAAAATTTTGGAAATATAATCTTGATAAAAGTTTAAATTTTTAATTTATACCGGGAATTATACGGGAATTATAATATACTTTTTAGTATCTCCCAGAGTGGAGTGGCCTTACCAAAGGTCCCGGGTCAAAATCCGCCCCGTGGTGAATTTTTTTGAACCTGTTGATATCAGGGGATGGATCCTTTGTGATTCGGAACGCTCGCGGTGCTCATCCAGCCTCGTTTCACAACAAAGTCCTCAACCGCGTTTGTTCGCCGTAAACACAATAACTACTGCACGGATTTTCATGCGGTTTTCAGCAATAGATAGAGTGATTCACCAGGAAGGGTTAAGTATATAGTTTATCGAGGTTTTGTGTAAACGGGTTGGCATATAACGATAATTATCGGAAAAGTATAGCCTCCTGGGAGGTTTCATCGAAGACGCTGCCTAATCCCTTTGTCATATAACGAAACCATGCATGGCGGTATATTCCTCTTGTTTAGATCCACAAAAAAGTCTCAGATAGCATATATCTATCTTTT
This sequence comes from Troilus luridus, assembly GCA_964056705.1. NCBI lineage: Eukaryota > Metazoa > Arthropoda > Insecta > Hemiptera > Pentatomidae > Troilus > Troilus luridus. The sequence continues at coordinate 111,449,409 of OZ057416.1, forward strand.
AAGGATAGCTTACTATACCCATTTTATCTTCCAATGCGGTATTTGGAAAGTTATTTACACGAGTTTAGTATTAATCCTTATCAACTTATATACTTTAGTTACCTTGAGCATTTCGTGAGCATTATTAGAATATTTATCTTAGGGTTATTGCAAAAACTTGACGCGCATGAAAATAAATTCGTATATAAAGAAATATTTTGTTGTGTTTTTAATTGTATACTATCTAAATATTAAAAGACATTAGAGAGACAAAACATGTAGTCATAATATGCCTTACTACCCGTGCAATTGTCGGGGCGGGTCGCTAGTCAAGTCTATGAGACAACCCGCAACTCTTGTCCAAGAAACAGTACAGTCTCTCTACCACTTACTAACTCCAAGACGCTTCATGAGTTATAGTCGTACTGTTTTTTTTTTTTAATGTTTACCAAATTTAATAAAAAACGCTTAAACAAAACTCCATACCCTCCGGCTTAAAACCGACTTATCGGAAAGTTGGTACTTAAGGCACTTCGATCAACTGACTATAGCCTTACTACTCCAAAAAGCTTCTAGAGTTTCCAGTTTTACAGCTCAAAAGCCCAAGTCCCGAAGTAGGCCAAGTAAGTCCGGGCTTTCTTCATTTTTATCCCGAATTTTTAGTGCCAAAGCCTAGAACGGGGCAATTAATGAAAATTTTATAAACACTTTGAGCAGATGTGGCTCGAAAGGAGAATGTTCGGAAACGCCGTTAAAACATCGTCAGCAGAACTCAGCCAGCCTTTATTAAAACTCTAAAGGAAACTCCGGAGAGGAAAATATTTTTTATGGCTTTAGATTTATGAGTTGCCTGGGAGTTTAGTCGCTTATTTCTAATCTTATAAACTCGATCCAGACTATTGTTGATTAATATTAATTTAATAATTAAATAAAGATATTTAATTCTAAACAATAACATTGGACCTAATACTTTGTACAGTATTTAGTCGCTAACTTTGTAAATAAAAAAACAAAAAAAAACAGCTGTACCACTAATTATACAAAGGTCTATTTAATATTATTACAGTAGATAGATAGTACATTTAATAATGCGGTAGGTACTTAACATTTAAATGTACACCGATATTATTGTAGAGGTTGAAATAATGAATTGAAATTTTAAAGCGGCACATTAAAATAAGTTTCATTTTATATTGTGTTATCATTGACTGCACCCCCTAGCCAATTTCATTCAACTATTTTCCACTCAAATATAGATTGAAGTTCAATAGAGAATTTATTTTTCATCTCACCTAGTGAGCTTATTAAAATATCAATTTTTTTTTTACCTGTACGACTACAACCCATGAAGTGTCTTGGGTACATTACGTAGTTACTTCTTTACAATCACTAGCTTTTTCCACCTATTTTGGGTACCCACTTTACAGGGTGAAACTTCGCCATGGCAACTCAGCGCTCTACCACTGAGCCAATCCGCTCCCCTCCCTATTTAATACTAAATCTTTATTTAAATAATACAGATTGATTAAATTTCCGGTTATTGACTAAACAAATTAATGATGCGTAATTTTTAAGGAAATCCTCCCGTATTAACTGACAAAATCAGTTAGGGAATTGAAACAACCAATCAACTGTAGATCGGATTCGAATTTTCAAATTGCCTTACCTATGAGGTCAAACAAGGTTGAGGAGTGAAAAAAAGATTTTTTTTATTTACTACGAATAATTTTTTTTTTAATGTCAATATTTTCTACTTAATCAGTCTTATAACATTATATTTCTAAAATCTGTATAGTATTTATTAGCAAGCATTGTAAATAAGCTCTTATTTAAACCAATCGAATTCCTCATTTAGATCTACATACTATTTTCAATAATAGTTGGTTCTAACTCAATGTTTATGCAGGGATGTGATCTAGTAAATGTCCCCTGATAAAGATTGCACACTTTAAGTGATTTGGCCGCGATCAAGTTCAACCACAAGGTTTCCGCGAATTAAAGGCCCCAGTTTATAAACGCTGATTGAGCCCCAGAAGATCCGAGTGGTCTGCCAAGTCTGATTAGTTGACATTATCCATATCAGATACTTTTAAAGATATTTATTAAAACCTCAAAACTAAGTTAACTTATTTTGAAATATAGTGGGAATCAAGGTTCCTCATTGGCTGTTTAAATCTCGATTTGTTGGTAGATATTTCTCTTTTACCGCTCGTCAGATAGCAAGGGATGCATTGTAAAAATAATCCTAATCCTGTATCCTACTTCCGTTTAAACATTGATTAAACGACACTTGGACATAATGTTTTTATTATCGATTACGAGAGCAAGCTAGCAGAGAGTAGACAATCGATTGAGCAGCCATCTTGATAGATACTATCGATTACAGAAGTGATGATGTGATGGGTCGAACTTCCGGAGCCGGGTTCCTCTTCCGGGTCCATCAGTACCGGAAGTTGCGGGAGGAGCAGGACAACTCTGACATGATGGCCTACCCATGCAACCGATGCGGCCACCTACAGACTTTCAACGTGAGTATTTGTTGTATGTTATTATAAGTTGTATATGTTGTATATTAGGTCAGGTCATCAGCATCAACAACACCTGCAATCCTGAGTGGGACTAATGCAGGATCCAACTGATATTTGAGACGACCTGGAAAATCGATGATATAGCAAACAAATGATGAATGAAGTAAAAACATTAAAAAATATGCAGTATAAATGATTCAGGGTAAAAAAATACTATAATAATGAGTTCTATGAGAAAACCTGTTCTTCAATAATCCAAGAAAGTGGGTTCAAAATATGACAGTGACTAATATTTTCAAGTGAAATTCACTTGTACAATGTGGTAACTTGGCTCGGGACACGCTTAACTGCAAGATTATTCTGCCAATTAAAGGTATCTATGAAATAGAGGCTGGATGAGCCTTAGGAAAGTACCAACTATAATATATTTACTTACATATATACCATAGAAATAAATATTACAAATTATTTTTTAGAAAATTAAAGAAAGACCCAAAATTTAAATTGTAAAACTCATGAAGTTACACAATACTTAGTGTTTTTTGTACATGAAACAAAAAATGTACTTTTTTGCAACTCTACTTGCAAGCTTCCAAGTTTAAGAAGGTGTTTTGGTATAGATCACGTTCAAGAGCCAGGTTTTTCCATTTCGGAGGCTAGTCGCTTCAATGGTCTTACAGAATAAATAATTAGTCCACAATAATGTCATTAATAATAACGCAGTCTCGAAAACAAGACGTGGAATCCTTTCATATTGACCTTCGTTGCTCCTGCTTTATAATATATTCAGAAAATATTAACTCTTTCAGATACTTTAAATTGGTGCTGCTAATGGAAATCAAAACTGTTACTGCTAAAATTGTAGTAACAATAATCGTTTAAGAATTTTATAATTTCAACACGTTTTCTCGAATATCTACGATTAAAAATATATTAAGGCAGCTCTAACCCTCCCAGGTAGAGGCACAGCTATTTCAACCGCCCAAGAACTTGCTCGCCCCCTTAAAGAATGTATAGATAAAACATGGCAAGCTATGTGAGATGAAAGTCCAGCTAGTAAATTGAAATATATAAAATGGAAGTAATGCCTTGGGCTACATCTAATCGCAGTGAACGCCATGAATAGGTGGCTATTGGTCGCCTTAGAATAGGACACACACGGCTTACCCACGCACATCTCATTACAAGAGATGCACCTCCGATATGCCCTAAGTGTAATAAAAATCTTTGTATCAGACATATGTTTGAGGAATGCTACTCCTATAAAAAAATACTAAATCAGCTCAAAATACCCCCCGATGTTAGAGAAGCACTTAGAGACAGCAAAACTGAAATCGACAAAGTGGTGAAATTCATTACAAACTGTAAATTAATGAGCAATATTTGATCATCCATTGTCCCTGCTATAGATGCATTTGATGTTTTTTCCGATTGTTTTATTTCCTTATTATAGATATAATTTTTGTTAGTATGTGTGTATATGTATTGTTTTTGTACAGACGTTGATGACCCTAGAGTTTTACGTCTTTAAGCAACAACAAACAGACAAAAGATATTAAGGTAAAATAAATAAAAAATTGAGATTGATTGGTCAGAGGGAAAGAAACCTTGAAAACTCATGTTTAAATATAAATAAAATATAAAAATACCAACTCACCAAGGAGATTTATAACAACAGATCAATGCCCTTGAATGCAAAACTCAGTCATTATTGCACTGTTGTACGACCGGAGGTCTTATATGCTGATTATGAACAAGAAAGGCCTGGTAGAAAAATTAGAGACCAAAAAAAGAAAGATCCTAAGGAAAATTCTTGGCCCAATTAAAGACCAAAGTGAATACAGACGACGACATAACAGTGAGCTATGCACTCATGTTCTGAAAATATCGGATGTTATGAGAAAAAAAAGAATACCATTCTATGCCACCTTTTAAGAATGAAACCCACAAGACTGGCGAACCGTTTCTTTACATCTTTAAACGAAAAAAAGACCAAATCTGCCTATTTCGAAGAGGTGGAAAGAGATTTACAGGAGATGTGGATTACCTGCGAGGATGTCTTGGAAAGGAACCGTCTTAGGATGGAACTAGATATCCACGTGGGTTTTCTAGCAAGAAAAGCCAAAGCTGAGGACGAGAAAGAGATGGACAGAAGGAAGAAGGACCTGCGACGAACGAGGGAGCAATGGGCCAATGTCAAAAAGAAAAAAGACAGTTGAAACAGCGGGGTCCTTAGTAAGCCAATAAGAAATATATATATATATATATATATATATATATATATATATATATATATATATATATATATATATATATATATATGTATATATATATATATATATGTATATATGTATATATGTATATATATATATTAATTTCGCAAGACTATTAACGAAGTGTCTTTCCTGTGTAATTTCACAATAACCTCCGTTGATTCAGCCTTTATCACAAATCAGGACTGAGTTGGAAATATTGGAATGGTCTGATAGCGTTTGCTTGGTCGTTATCTCCTAGTTGAACACATTCAGCTGTTCTTATCAGGAGTCGATATCTGTGAAATATCGATACCTGCAGAGGGGCTCTAAAGTCAGCTGTTCTTATCGATCGGGTCAAGTATCGATAGCTACAGAGGGACCAATACTGACAGAGATATCGAGTCGAGATAGCCCATTGCTGACTAGATAGTAGGGCCACTTCCTCTACAATAAACCATCCGCCATTCTCTTCGTGACTCTCTTCTCTTATCTACCTGGGCTGTTATCAACACGATGCCTGCCTTTATCAGTCCACAATTTAAACGGAACACCGCTAGGGACATGATGCTCTTGTTACAGCGTACATGAAACGAAATGACGACGCATATCCTGTTTATTCGTTTAACGTCGCGTTATTCTGCTGTGGCTAAACAACAAACTGCATCAGTGGGGGTCCTAATTTTGCCTATCTAAGTTTAGAATTGGAATAGAGATTTTTATCGATTAACTGACATCGTACAGCCTCGGAGTACCCATTTTACGTGTCTTCCGAAGGATGGCATAACAAAAAATTTTGTATGCCCTTTGAAAAATCCTTGGGTCGCCTGCCAGACAACGAACCCACGATTTATGGCTTAGTAGACTGTATGCTAAACCTGGTACCCCTACAGAACAAGTCGGTGATCTAAATGTTTTCTGAATCCACTTAAAAAACTGCATGTAACAAAAAACTGCAAAGTATTACTAAATTATATACATATCACAGAACAATGTATCAATTTTTAATGTTTATTCCCTGAAAATGTTATTCGTACTAACTCAACTAATATAACTTCTCAATGAAGAAAATATGGGGGAAAATTCAGTAATTCAGAAAGTATATTTTATAAGAGAAAGACTCTAAAAGGATATATTAGCCAGATACATAAGTATAATTAGATATAAATGTTTTTCATTATAAGAAATAAAATATATATATTTATGGGTGGGCAACAGTTATATGAAGATAGATAAGACACTGTCAGTACGAGCAAGCCGGTCCCGCAACGTAAATATTAAGGTAGCATTCTGTCTTAGAACATTTGTGGTATTGCTTCATTAGTGGTCACTGTTAATGGTTACAATTATATATAATGGAATATAAATGTAAAAGAATTATAATCTGAATGTTTATGAAATTTAAAGAATACAAAACCAACATTCAACGAAATAGAATATTATACAATGGCATAACTTTGTTTCTTGTTGGCCATAGATAAGGCGAATTTGCTCTCTGTAGTGATTTCTGAGATAATTTTAGGCCTTTTCACAGTGACTGTTGAGAATAAATCTGGTCATTGAACGCCTCAATATTTTATATCAGATTACAATTTTTTGTTTTTACTCGTTATCACTTACTTGCATGTTTTATTAATAGTAATCCTTTGAATTACCGACAGTATAGTGGAACTAAATGTCGGTCGTGGGATGGAAATGACTGGACACTTTAGAGAACACACCGTTATTTCTTCTTGTCCTCTGTCCAATAAGCTCTTGCATTTCATCTACTTCTCTACAAGAACTTTTATATTCGTTTTAAACGCCTTTAAGATACTTGTAACAGGGTGCGCATTATATGAGTATTTTTCTTAGGAGTCATTTGTTAAATTATTCTAAGAAAATAAAACAACAGCAACAGATTTTTGGGTTGTTGTTTGTAAAGACAACAAAATTAAGAAGAAAGATAATCTATTGTATCTATCTTCATTCTTAATCTGAGCTTATAACATTATAGTTTAGGATAAAGAACGAAATGGTTAAAAACAATAATACTTTTAAGAAAAATTAGGTTAAAATATAAGAGTATCAAATTATTAATAAATTGATTTTTGTTTACTAAGAGCCTTGCCGACATTAAGATTTCAATGAAATACGTTTGGAGTAGAAGAAATCCGAATGTATCATAACAAGTATTTTATGTCTCTTTATAGCTTTGGCTCTTCTCTAAAAATATATATGTATTCTGTTTAAGAATAATCTTATATTCATATATTCATACCAAATACATGACATTCCACTCATCGACACAATATCACCCAAACCCACTCGTTCTTCCGCTTTCCTACTCCCTGGTAACTGGACTTGATAGAAAAAGGTTAAAAAGACATTGGCCAAGAGACTTACTCACCTATTGATTTTTACCCCATCATCGAAGTTATATGATCATAGAAGAGCAAAGTGAAAAAACATTATGATCAAATTTGCTGAATGCGCAATTGCGCAGGTGCAAATGAAAATTAAATAATAAACAAATAAATAAGAATAATCTTACATACAATGTAAAAAAAAGGTAATCATTATTGTAATTCTAATTTTAGTTATAGTTTTAATTTAATTCTAATTTTAATTATAGTTAATGTTCTTATATAATTATTGTAATTTTTTTTTACATATGTTATAGTAATAATATTTTGTAAGTATAGTATAATATAGTAATAATATTTTGTATATATGTTAGAATTACCAATTGTTGTTAAAGTTTATTGTAAACTTACTCAAGTATGGAATGTGCCATCAAATAAACGATCCTTTCAAAAGGCTACTTAGAAAGGAAAAAAAAAAAAATAATAAAAATATGTTCTAGTATAGCGGTAAATCCACTGGGTTCTTAATAATGTTCTTTTTCCTTTGGAATTTTACTTTCATTTTTGATATTGTTTCTTGTCTTCTGTTTATATATTTTTTTTAATATTTTGTTTTGTGCCTTTTAGTAGTTTGGTCTGCGGGTCTTCTATTGCTTAGTCGATTATATTTATTAGTTTTTTCGTATTGGCCTACTAAGGATCACGTCATTTCAACTGTATTTTTTATATTTCTCCATTCTTTCTTCTGTGCATTTCTTTCCCGTTTCAGCTTTGGATTTTCCTGAAAACCCTGGGAAGCATTTAGTTTCATCCTAGGACGGTTGTTTAATTTCGCATTATTAGACTGATTCATTTTATTATAAATGTCTTTTGTGAAGAAATTTTTTTTTTTTAATTTGAGGCAGTTGGCTTCTATTCCAGGCCTGTCCGATCCATTTCTGTTGATTATAATCCTAAATACTTGAAATTTTTTGTGGCTTAGAATTATAATTTTTATTTATCACAAATTATTTGTAGAAATTCTTTGATCCATTGCTTATAAGTCCCTCAGGCTTTGAAGATATTAAAGTTAGTGAAGAGCAGCGATGAAGATGGTGAAGATGAGATATGAAGACGTTCCTTCCCTCGAGTGTAGTCCTTAGTTTAGGAGAATAGTTGCTTAACTAACTCTACATTTCTTGTTCAACATTCTAGTCTGGAGAGATCCTGCCCTGCTCTAGTATGCAATGCATCATAACTGTACTCCCTTGAATATTTATTGTAACATATACATTATATAATTTTTTTCACATCTTTATAACATTATGTAAAAATAATTTTAATGTCTTCTTGTTAAAAGACGTTATCCTGACAAGTTTTCTTATTGTTTATGTGAGTTGTCTGTATTGGTCTTCTTCTTTAATTGGTCCCAACATTTTTGTTGATGTTTTTCAGAGATTTCTGGAACACGCTTCAACATTTTCTTGTTCATAACTTATAGAAAAAACATGAGAAACTGATGAGTATTATCTAATTGTTTTGTTGTATCCAATTTGTTGTGTGTATCTGCTTATGTTTTTGTGATTCTTACTCTGGCTAATATTTTATCCATACAGTCAAAAATTCAACTAAACAACCAACGCCAACTCCTCAAATGTTGATAAATGTATTTAGTTGATTAACAGATTAGTAGATTCATTTAAATATAATTTTGTCGGGTTTATACAAATATATACCGGTTTTGTATTGTATTAAGATGTTTAAATAATGTAATTCAACGCTAACAGTTAGACGAGGTATGGTAAAAACAATGTCACATCATTTAATGATAGACATCGCCACTGATCCATCAAGAAATGGTACATACTCTGGGTCCATCAATTTTATTTATTGAAATTTACAACTGCATTAATAATGCAACAGCGACTGGGCATGGGGCGCAGGATTTGAGGAGAGTGACCGGGAAGAATAACCTTCAAAATATCCTGAAAGCAAAATGGATTGGATAGGCAAAAGCCGAGTGAGCAGCCCTTGACAGGGACATGTGGCGCTCCTTGTGCATAATCTCTACTCCGCAAGGTAGAAGAGATGGCTGAAGAAAGAAAGAAAGATTAATAATCCAACAAGTAACTATTATCAATGATAGGTAATGACATGAGACAAAGGCAAGTAGAGAAACTTTCCAGGTGTAGTACTCGAATAGCCAAATCAACTTGGAAAGACAATAGGCCTTCTTCTTTTCAGGCGCCTCGGGAATTGAAGAGGTTTTGCTAGGTTTGAAACTAGAGGATTTGAGTGGAAATAAAGTTTGTCATAAAAATACTGGTATTAAGGATTTCGAATTGTAAGGATTGGATACGATAGGAATTCGATAACTTTGTGGAGCCTCAAAGCTCTACTCCATAAGTCCGAATAGATCTTATAATAGTAATGTATATGAATCTTATGTAATTGATGTGGAGCTTAAAGCGTTTGTCTTGTAGGTGTTGATCATTACCTTTAATCGATTATTATTGCTATATAGCATCCTAAATAAATATTTTAAAACTTAACTTAAAACTGTGTGAGATAACTCACAAATCTTTGAGTAAAATTTAATATTTTCTTATACGCTTAACATAATCTGACAATTAAGCGCTTGACATTCCATTAAGAACCTGACTAATTATAAACCAATCAAGAAGACTGTGGACCGAGGAAGTGATTAGGAAGGCCGTGGGATATGCAAAAAGTGTAAGTTGGCAGAACTGAGGAGGAACAATGGGACATTAGTAGCGAGCTCTAGCGGCGGTAAATCCAAGTCCTCTCCCCAGCCCGGGGTTAATTAGCTGTCCGCTGTTAAGGAGTCTCTCTCTTCCCGGAGGACAATGGCTTCATATTCAGATCTAACGAAGGGAGGAGTGATATAGTGCTCCCTGTACAACCGTTGTATCTATCTATCTAGGGAGGTGTGGTCCGTTAGTTATCTAGTGGGGAAGATGTAAAAAGTTTAAAGTTAAGAACTATGAGGTATACGAGTATCTGACGTAATGGGTCTTGTCCTAAGATCAAGACAGTATGTGTATGTGTATGTAGTTATAATGGGTTAATTTATATTTGAGGTTTACTTAAAAACCTGGTAAGGTTTATATTTTCAAATGATAAACTTAAAATATAAAATAAAATGTAGGATTAAAAATCATGAATTTTATTGAGTTCAGTACCTTGTAGAGACTGTACTGTTTCGTGGAAAAAGGTTGTGCAGGGGGGTGATTGTCCTAGCTCTCGATGTTCGCCCTATTTTGGGTAGCCACTTTACAGAGGCTCGGTGAGCCCCAGGGGCCTTATCATTTCGGCGTTCAATCAATTCATAAAACAAGACATTTAACTATTACTAATACAATTTTTTAAGGGAACCAAAAGGTTTAACCAGTTATTATTAGTAACAATTGCACAATTATTAAACTACTTTTTAGATAAATATAATTATTCTTATATCAATGAAATTCTAACCTTTATTGTGCACAGACGTCGGCAGTCTAGAGCATGTTGCTAGGGCGAACCTGCAAGATTGTCCCCTAACAAAAGTCTTTAAAAAAATCCTTACGTTTTCTAAACCATGATTTCCTCAAGATCACAGTCCTAATAATGTGCACCCGCACACCACATACCCATTATTACAGTCCCTGCACACATAAATAGCTATCTTCCTCAGCCCATTTCCTTAAACTCAGTAACTCAGTACTCAGTACTCAGATTTAGCTTCCCTGATCCCTATCTATATACATGTATTTATGTAGGATGGAAATATATGGAAATACATGTATTTATATAGCAGAAACACCGCCAAAGAGGGAAAATCCCAAGGGCTTGATAAGAGTTTACTAAAAAACTATTCAAACAAACTAGTTTCAACTTTATAACTGTATAGAACATAGAAGTAGCATATAGCAGTATACTAGTATATACTATGGTATATAGTAAGTATAAATATAAACTAACTTTGTATGATCGCCTATCGTAATGTTTAAATATTATTAATTTTTATTCATATCATATCATCATCATATGGATAATGGTTATGAATAGCGAGATGATAGCCAGAAGTGGTGCGACGCTAAGAGGCCCTTCCTCTGGAGGACTCTTGTTCAGCCCTTCCGGTACATTAGAGCCTAATGACCCTCTACAGGAGAGGAATCCGAAGAGAGGATTGTCGGGATGGTTCCCTGCGGTTCCTCCTATCCAGGATCTTCCGGCATGGATTAATAAGCGCAGAAAATATTAGGTCCTTTCGGAACTCGAGGAATCCGATAAATATGCAGGACCTCTTGGACGGTCGCGTCCTTTGCAAAATATTTGGGAGCCTTGGTATTTCATGTCCTGTCCTGCAGAGGCAGAATATATTGGCTCCGAGTCTCCCCGTTATTAAAGAATGTTTTTTATATCCTGTTTTTGGATGCATTTGTATGTGTTTATTTTCTTTATTCCAAGGTAATTAAAGATAAATATTGATACAAGGGGTGGTTCAAATTTTGATGACAAAATATCACTATTATGATACCTATTTGATAAAAAAATAATTAACAAAGAGCTTATATATTGTAACTTTAAACCAGTACAAATACATTTAAGACTAGAATTTTTTATTATTACATAAACAAATGACCCTACAATATGAGTGAAAGGATGAGATTATTAATATTGTAGCCTATCTCTAGAGAATATAACAGCTATGGGCGTTTTATTACTTTGTATTTTATTGTTCCATTCTATCTGCTTCCATATAATATATTATTAAATGAGTTGGAGCTATTTCATTTTAGTATAATTCGTTGGAATGTTATAAAAGTATCTTTATATATTGGAAACTAGTAATCAGATATCATTTATTAAGACCCCTCTTAAATGTTGTTATAATTCGAGAAATGTTTTAAATATATACCTTTATATTTGATGTAAAAAAAAAAAGTTTGAGGCGCTCAAGTTCAAAAGTAGGTAATTTCGAAAATTGGCTTTTTCGCATTTTTAGAGCAGGAAATTAGAGCGGCAGAGTGTCATGTTAAACAAAATTTCTTGAACAAACGAGGTAAAAAAGTGAATTTTTTTTTTGAGTTATGAGCAATTTGTTCCTGAACGACTTATATATCTATAGAGACATAAGCCAAAACCTACATTTTTGGAAAAATATTAGTGAACTTGGAATGGCCTAAGGACACTGATGGTCATGCAAGTGCCTTTTGGTAGACAAGCTCTATCTGAAGGTAGGTTGATACAGTTTTGATTAGTTGTTGTTTGTTCATTTAACGTAACTTTAAGCTGCTATGGCTAATCGGACGATGATACATTGGGAGAGCTAAAGTTTGCCTATCCAGGTTTAATTAGGACTAGGATTTTTCAATGTCCCTTCCGAAGGACGGCATAGCCAAGGATTTTTTAATGAGAAATTCTCAGGTCATGCTATATTCAAAAATGTGTTAAATCATTTACATTTATTTCATAATAAATAATATTATATGTATTTATGTTTAGAAAACCTGACGATCGATTTAACTGACTAGTTTTTTTGTCCAAGAAATTCACGTCTATTAATTGATTTTGAATTCATGTGATTATTCAGTCGTTTGAAATAATATTCCTTCGAGTTTATTCAGTGACTCTGTTAGATATAAACCTCTTCCTCGTTTATACACTGAACTATCACAACATAGGGGATGAAAGCCAAACAGCCTGTGCAGATATATAGAGGAAGCCTGTAGGGCCAGAGGCTGTATGAAGTCCTACAGTGCAGAGAAGGAAGTGTTTTGGTTTCTGCTTATGGTCGCCCTCCGCGGGAGTCGAACCTTAATCCTCTTAAGATATTATCCAGCTGGCTTAACTTGCTATTCACTTCCCTTCGTCGCAGCTTCTGCCTTTATTAATAATTTATAACCGCCTAGTTTCAATTTATTATTAATTATGAATTAATAAAAGAGTGAGTCCCAAAGAAGGTGTCTCAAGTAAGCTCGCTGAAAGGGTGTCTCTGAATTTATAAATAATCAAATTTAATTATTTATTTAAATAAAGTGAGAAATGTTGGTATACGTTCCGTAGTTTGTCGCTTCAAATTAGGTCACAAGTTTAACTTTTTAATATTCTCTAAATTAAGACTGTATGTAGATTGAAGAACCTAATGACTAATATTGTCTAGGTTTTAAATTCATCTCTACTTGGAAATGTTTGTTGAAACGTTCATTATTTGATGAGATGAGACCGAAATATCTCATAACTACATTATTCTTTTCATACTAAACCGAACGATTATTTTTATTTTTGATAATATTAAAAAGGAAATTAATGAATGGTTAAAATTTGTAGTGACTTGACTCGAAGCGACAACCTGAACAACTTTTATGTTCCAATGTAGACATTGATGTCTCCCAAGAAACACACATCATTGTTTCAACAAACATATATCATCTATATTTGAGTGAAAAATTGACTGGATAATTCTTATTATGGATTGAATTGTTCAGGAGGTGGGGTCAAAGATTACACAAAATAAGTTCCACTTATTTCACTCATTTAGTGTAATCTTTGACTCCACCCCCTGATCGATTCAATACATCATTATACCATTTATACTCCGAAATGTGTTTGTTGGATCGTTTATTTCTTGATGAAATGATTACCCAAATATATACATTTCCCATGATTACCCTCTTTTTTTTTTAATACTAAAACTCACGATTATTGTTATTTTGTAGAATATTAAAAAGGAAACAAATAAAAAGTTAAAACTTGTGACTTAACTCAAAGTGACAACCTGTGGAACCGACACCAAATTACTTCGTGGACCCAAAATTTATATGACGTAGCCTTTGATACAGACCATTCTCAAGCGATGATATATTTACCATTTGCGTGAGCAATCAGTCACTTCTCTTCTAAATTGAATAAATTGTTTGATTTCAATTTATATGCCAATTGAATTCAATTTATATTCCATCCAGGCTTCCATTTATATATCCATCTAATCCAAATTGATATTTGATGGATTTAAGATGCCATCGGGTAGCTCAATGCTTAGTTTAGATACTAACCTGATTGTGAAATTGTTCGTCATGGGTAACTCGTGACATTATTCTAAGCAAAGAGATGGTTAATGTGTATAATTTGTATTCCATACATTTTTTTTCTCAATATTCAAGGTATCTACAGTAATCCCAAAATATCTACAATGCAAACCTCAGATGTAATATGTTTTATTAAAAGATTTCATTATTAATACCACTCCTGTCCTACTGTATCCTTTAATAGTACTCCGCTTATCCCTGTTGAACAGATCCGCTACCTAGGACTCAACTTAGACGTTTGTCCAATGACTTCCTGCCCTTCAGTATCCTTTAATAATATCCCACTTGTGCCTGTAGAACAGATCCGATACTTAAGGTTGCATCTCGACAAACGATTAACTTGGAACCCTCACACAAGACTGAAAAGACAAGAAACAGCTAGACGCTTCCGACTACTTCAACACATACTAGACAAACGCTCAAAGCTTCAGATCAATTACAAAAGACTTATTTATGTGACTGTTATAAGACCTTTATGGGCTTACGGAATTGAACTATGGGGCTCCACCAAACCATCAAATTCCTCTCGTATTCAATCCTTGCAATCCAAAATCCTTCTCAAAATCCTAAACGCTCCTTATTTTGTCATAAATAAAACCATCCATTATGACCTTAACGTTCCATATGTTACCGATTTAGCCCATTCCAGATACCTATCATTCCATAATAAACTCCAGGCCCATCCAAACCCACTAGTTTCCATCCTTGCATCCAATACCATCCCAGACAATCCTCCTAGGCGTGTGAAGAGAAGATGGCCTCGAGACCTTCTATAATAGAAATGTAATTAGAGTGCTGCCAATGGGTAGTGCCTCTGCATGTCTTGTCATGTATTTACTTATTCATACAGCATTTGTACTAGATGTATATATTACAGTTATACAATTCAATAAAATAATTTTTAAAAAACATACCATAACCATCTGCATCCCCGGTGAATAAGTACTTAAGACGAATTTTCTACAAAATGAGTCTCTTGTACATAAATAAGCTGAATCGTGTTTTTTTTTGTTGTTGTGAAGAAGTTGCTGAATCAGGCGTTGGCTAGAAAAGGAGATCTGGGTTGTATTACAGCTTCATTTGAAGCCAAAAACTACGAGAATGACAGGATTCCTCTTTCCTCAATTCAGTAAACAATTTATGGACTAAATTCGACTTAACCACTTATTCACCGTGGTTTCAGATATTATAATATAATAAAACATAGTTGCTATTATATAAAATCTATTTTTAAGCATAAATTGTTTTGATTTTTTATTATTATTAATATTCCTATATTTTTTCTGTTTCAGGTAAGTCTAATGCTATATTTGTACATCATTGGTAAGCCAATATCTACTATCGTTACTCTAATGAGCTTTGCTAGTAATAAATTTAAAATAAAATAATGAACAAATCGTAAAAATATTATTTAACCACGATTTACTTCTTTTTATTCTTTGAAATTTAAAATGTTCAGATCATGAACTCGTTTTTACATTATTATTTAACACTAATAACGTTGTAGTAATTAATATAACTTTGTTGAAAAATAATTCATTCACTATGATCGAATAGTTAACTATTATTGTAGCATATGTAGTCATTTAGTAATGAGTTGTAATGTGAAGTGAAACCTGGCACCCAACTCTGAAGGATGAACAGCATCATAAGGTATTCGAAAATTAGTTGTTGGGTCGAATTTTCTATCCAAAAATGGATGAGATCGTTGGGGAATTTAGGGTTTTACAAAATGCGGTATTGCGGAGCATGCATCAGGTTAATATTATTAAAGTGGTAGCGAATATTAAAATGGGCTTGTAAAGTTGCTGGGCTTAGTAACGAACGAATTCCTAAAATGTTAATACGTGTACTGTGCGGACTGAGAAGCGTCCGAGGCGTAGGTGGGAGGATTGCTTTAAGAGTGATCTGGCGGATTTGGGGTTGAGTGGTGATCCGTGAACGGGAGCTTGTTAGCAGAGATTGATGGTATCGGGAGCGAGCCTTCGGGTTCGCTAAGCATGTTTATCATCATTATTTTTATCGTTTCCTGGCTTCAGCCCCTGTATTCTATAATTCCATTATTTAAAAATAGACTATCTTAACCTATTTGGGTTCATTTTAATCACATTTTAAGAATGTCGTAAATAAGGCCTATACTACTGACATTGCCCATTTCCAAGTTTTTAGATCGGTAATACCCGACCGAAAGGAATAAAGGCGACCCAGTGCAGTAAACTTTATCTCGACTCGGGATTTCAAAAGGAACTGGAGCAGTTTATTTTATTGCAGCTAATGTTTTATTACCCTCGGGATGGGGTAATAAAAAACCCAACGGCATGACAATTTATCGCTTCATTAACCGCTTCGTCGTCAATGAGGTTATGCTTCGTTTTCAGTAATTTACTCGGCATTCGTTTACTATTTGCAGGATGTGCAATGGTAATAAAATAAAACTGTACCACTGATACCCATGAAAGGGCTTGAGCTCAGTAGATAGAGAAAGTATGGTATCATCAGCATCAAGTGACAAATTATCTACCACAGTCGATTTAGAAGTGCTTAATATCGTAACTCAGCGCTTCACACGCTGATCTAATCTGCTCCATAATAACACCAACAATAATCTCTTTCAACTGTTCTTTTCTTTTCTTTTTTATTGCTTACTATAGTTTTTATTTTTCAATGTTATGGTTGCCCCACATGATCATCTTTACTCTGTATCGATATATATATCTTGTTCCCTCCCCTCCCCCATCTTTATTGCCCACCACTCAGATACCTGATACTTATGTATTTCAACCTTAATATTTACCCATTTTATTTTAATATTTATCGTTATTACCTTATTCTTTAACTTTTAACACGTTCTGTTTTATTCTTATTGTATTCTTTATTATGTATTTCACTACTTTCCTGTCACTTGGTTATTAATACTATACACTCATTCATTTTAACCTTTATATTTCCCATGTTTAGCAATTTTTTACTATTTTTTAATTTTCAATTGTCTGTATTTTGCATATTTAGCCCTGAAGAAGACCTGCAGAGTGGGTCGAAACGTTGGCTAATTAATAAACATTTCTCCATATCTAAGAGAAATTTATTGACCTCTACCCGGACCATTTTCTTCCACACCATTTCTTTTCTTCCATTCTGTCACCGTGTTTTGTTGTCTCTCCTGCTTCCGAGTAACTCCCGTTTGTCTCTTTGGTTTTTCCTAAAAACTCGGAGCATTCTGAAATTCCAGCCTAAGTGAAGACGTCCTTCAATACAATCCACTTGTTGGTCGTTGTCAGCTTTTTAAGATACATGAATATACGTTTTATCATTTGGGTCTATTCTTTGAGGGTCCCCATCGAGCTCAATTCCGTTTTTCCCCATTGCATATCTTAACTATTCCTATTTGTTTATTTAACGTCACTTCATGCTGCTATGGCTAACCGGACGATGCTAAACTGGGAACTATAGATTTTTCCCATCCTGGTTTAATTAAGATAGGGATTTTTAACGAGTGCCTGACATCGTGCATGCTCGGGATCTCCATTTTAACGTCCCTTCCGAAGTACGGCATTACTAAGGATTTTTACTCCCCTTAAGAAGTTCTAGGACCACCTGCCGGGCTACGAACTCGCTGTCTTGGGCGTCAACTGTTCTTTTCTATTTTTCCATATCTCTTTAATTCTCTCGTCGAAATTTGCTTTTTCACCTGCGTCTAAATTTGATCTTCCTTGAAAACCCTGAACATTATGAAGCTCCAGCCTAAGTGAAGAACGTCCTTCAATACCCGGAGGGACCTCGAGCTCTTCGATATCCTTTTCAGTCTCCTCTGTACATGCGTTGGTCATTGTCAGCATTTTAAAGTTGGAGAGGAAAATAGTTGACTGGAAGATCTAATGTAGGATGGAAATATTTGGGGGGTGCAGTCAAAATAAACACCAAAGAAGTGAATAGTTATTTTTTGATTTGTGCCGACGTTTCGTCCTACTTTGTAGGTCATCTTCAGGGCATATAGAAGGAGTGAAGCTCGGTGAACCGTGTAACTGAACTATATTATCAGTTACTCGGTCAGTTATAAATAAATAAAGATTATTATAAAATCGTCAGTTACACGGTTCACCGAACCGCGAGTCCTTCTATTTACCCTGAAGATGACCTAGAAAGTAGGTCGAAACGCCGGCACAAATAAAAAATAACTATTCACTGATTTGGTGTTTATTTTGACTCCACCCCCCCCCCCCCAACTATTTCCATCCTCCGTCAACATTTTAAGATTCGTGAATACCCTTTTTGTCATTCTGCTCGGGTCCATTCATTGCTGGCCCATGTAGAAATGAATTCTGCATTTTCTCATTGCGTGTGTAATTTTCTCTATATTTTTCTATTCACAGGATTAATATACTGTTCATATTTTACTTCTCTTGGAAAATAATGATTTAAAAAAAGTTTTAATCGGGGTAAAAACCCTGGCAGTTGAAATATTACTGTTTCTAGCCGTTACTATGAACCGTTACCGTGTAACTGCGCCTAATTCATTTTATTCGCTGGTTAGATTGGTAATTCCTTAAACTCTAAAGAGGTATCGACGAAGATAGGGGTTAATGGGATACGCCCTAAGAGAGAAGATACGAGACATTTCCATATAGCGCCATCTATATCCCATCACCCGTACCACCTCCGCCTCCCATCTTTATAGTGGGATCGTAAAGCGAGCTCTTGCATGAGCAGTGGCCTCATTGACCTGGATCAGAAGGCAACAGTTTGCCTTATCACGTTCAGGGCCTTCTATAACTAGATCATGATGATCTTACACCATCTTCTTGCTTCACTCATTTATATTTTGTTAAATGGATAAATTTAAGCAATATATATAGTTAATATATAAATATGAATTAGAGTACAAAAGAAACGAGTCAAACGTGTGGTACCGCTAACTGTGTAAGGGGCTGTGTTGATGATCTTTATATCTTGAGTTCAAGGCTTGAGGTGGCAGATAAATTATCTATTCTGCTAACAGCCGTAAATCGGTCCCATGAAATCCGGCCTTCTTAAGGCTCATGTAGCCTCTATAAAAGAGGTTATTCTTGTGTGTTTGTTCATTTATGGTCATTTTATGCTGCTACGGCTAATCGGACGATGCTACACTGGGAGCTATAAATTTTGCCTATTCAGGTTTAATTATGATAGGGATTTTTAACCTGACACCGTGCATGCTCGCGATCTCCATTGTAACGTCCCTTCTGAAGTAAGGCATTACTAAGGATTTTTACTCCCTTTAAAAAGTTCTAGGGCCACC
The DNA here is from genome assembly GCA_964056705.1 of Troilus luridus. Classification (NCBI taxonomy): domain Eukaryota; kingdom Metazoa; phylum Arthropoda; class Insecta; order Hemiptera; family Pentatomidae; genus Troilus; species Troilus luridus. The sequence goes on from OZ057416.1 coordinate 111,468,858, forward strand.
TGCCGGGCTACGAACCCGCGATCTTGTGCTTAGTAGTTTGTTACGCTAACCACTAGACCACGGGTCGCCCCAGAGATTATTCTTGATGGGAAGGTAATGAAGAATCTCGGACAATTCATTCGTATGTGCATATACATCCTCCTACAGCCGCGACTAGTCACATGCTTTGTGCTACATCTAATTACCCTTAATGGACTTGAGTGGTACAAGTCTTAATATGATATTATTTCAAAACTAAATTCCGCTAGTTAGAATTTGTGAACTGTGCTACGAACTGATAGAACAATATTTTGGATTACCGGCAGGTGTCTTCCCTATTTGTTAGATTTTGAATGTTAATATTCAGTGGTTCCTTGTAAGTCTCTTTGTTACAAAACTTATTCTGTGATTCTGCATATTACAATGGAGGAAAGAATATTACCCTCAACATCAGGGGATAAGTACTAATAGTTATAATGAATATAATTTATATATATTAAAAAAAAACTACCAATACAACCCGTCAACGGATATGGTGTTCAGCACATGGTAGAGACTGTACTGTTTCATGGACAACGGTTCTGCAGGGAGGTGATTTGTCCTAGGTCACGCTCAACTGCCGGATTTTCCCCCTTATTTTGGGTACCCTATTTTAAAAACATTTTATAGAGGCTGGGTGAGCCCCAGAAAGGTCCTAGATCCTATATGATCCATCTCCGGTTGCAAACAGACTAAATAGAAGTCTTGCCAGCAGCGGGATTTGAACCAGGATTTCCTGCGTGGCAACTCAGTGCTCTATCACTGAGCCACTCCGCTCCCTAATATATAATGAAAGGTTTTATTGTATATATTTATTGAAATATACAAATGTAAAACAATAATGCATAAAGTATAATCATTATACATAACGACATGAGATAGAGGCAAGTAGAAAAACTACCCACTGGTAGTACTCGTATAACAAATTCAACTTAAAAGGTCTCGAGGCAATTCTCTTTTCAGACGCCTCGGAGGATTATCGGGAATTGAAGAGGTTGCTAGGTTTGAAACTAGTGGGTTTGAGTGGGAATGAACTTTGTCATGAAAAGATTGATTCGGGCGAAATCAGCAACAAATGGGATATTAAGGTCATTATGGATGACTTTGTTCGTAACAAAGTAAGGAGCATTGAGGATTTTACGAAAAAATTTAGATTGTGGTCAAGAGATATTCGATGGCCCAGTGGAGCCCCAAAACTCTACCCCGTAAGCCCTGACAGGTCTTGTGATTATCATGTATATGAGTCTTTTGTTATTAATTGTGAGATTAGATCGTTTGATTAGTAAGTATTGAAGTAGCCTGCAATGGCGATTATTCTTGTTAAAGGTTATAGAAATTTAAGGTTAAAAATTATAATAAATTATTTTATTTGAAGACTTAGATAATACTAGCTACAGTTTTTATATCGATCAAGTACGAGAATTTAGTGATACTAAATAAAATGAAAATAATATTGAATCACTTCAATTTAAATATCACTATTCCATCCAACAGCAATAATTACCTGGCTCAAGTTAAACATTCTGATTTCGAAAGTCAATATAGAGGAGTCACTTCATTAGAGGCTTTTATTAATATCCTCGGGTTCACAAACAATATCTACTTCACTTTATTGCTGATTTATTGGAATCCATTTATTTTGTATTTCTATTGACTTTATTACTCAAACGAAATTTGCCTTTAATTAATCAGGATTGAATCGAAAATGAAAACCATTTCGGGCAATAACGTTCCAAATTAATTGACTGGCGATAAAAGAGAGGAAGCGAGGTGAAATGTTTTAATGTTTTTTATTAACTTTAATAAAGTCAGTTTGGAGTGCCCTCCAAAGTCCCCCTCTCCCCGGCCGTTAATTTAATTCTTAATTGACTTTGGGTTTGGAGGAGTTTGAGTTTGCGTGGCGGGAGTGTCCTGAGTCCTGAGTCCTCCTCAAGACTATCCTTCGAAGCACCTCTTGTCATCAACATAGCGGCTCCTTCCATCTTCATCCTGTAACCTATTGCTACCCTCTTAGCAGGGGAATCCCGGTTACAACTCGAAAATTTAGGTATTAGTTCGGCAGGTTGTCGCTTCGAGTTAAGTCACAACAAGTTTTAACTTCTCATTTGTATCCTTTATTAATATTCTCGAAAATAAAATTAATTGTAATTCTTGCTGGATATCGATTAATGAATCGAGTTACTCATATTGTTTAGGTTTTATCATCATCAATATTCCAAAATGTTTGTTGAAGCGTTCATTTTCCGATGAAATGATTACCGAAATATTCACATTTCCCATGATTACACTCATTTTTTCATACTAAAACTCAAGATTATTTCTATTTTCGAGAGTATTAAATAGGAAACGAATGAAAAATGGTGTGACTTATATCGAAGCGACAACCTGCGGAACTGATACCCGGATTTAAACTTACAGAATTTTATCTCCGACTTGTGTGATATTCGATAAAAATTGAGCGTAGGCTTATTACAGGCTAAAAGCATATCATATCCATCTCATTTTTTTTTTCCATTTTTTGTTTTGGATATATAAAAGGTGAATTTTAATAAATACTGTTATGTATAATATTTTAAAAAGTTCAATAATTTAAAAAAGTATATTTCACGTTCTAAGTTTAAAGGTAAACCAATAGGATTGTTAAATTATTAGCAATCGATATGAAAATAAATGTATTTACTAGTTACTGTTAGTAACTAATACATTAATACTTAATTTAATTGTATTTTTGAAGGACAAAAATGTTGTTTAGTCGTGAAAAATAAATAACCATTGTGAGTTGAAAACTGATCAGTTAATCCAGTCCGGAGTTTTCTTTTTATTTAAGGGCAAAAAACACCTCGCGTCTTTCCGACTATATACCATATAGTTGTTATAGCAAATGGTAACAGATGCAATTGTTGCTGCCTCAAACGACTAAGCCTAAACCGTAATTTTTGGAAAACAATTAAATATTAATATTTTATATATTTTTATTTTGATGAGAAAAGATTTGTCCTGGCCGGGATTCGAACCCGGGTCGCCTGCATCTCTAGTGCTTTGCTCTAACCACTGAGCTACCAGGGGTCGTATCCAAGTCAGGCAAATCCATTCTCTTCACCCTTGTCCTCCCAATTTTTGCGATGTATACACGGAGAAGAATGTTCATTGAACATTACTTTAATTGGGACCTCGTTGACTTACGCCAATTTGTATTTATAATTTATTTTTATTTATTGTTCTATACTTCATAAAAATTGCGAGAACACAGGATCGGATATAGGATCGGTGTAGAGCATGGATTTGGCTGGTTTGGATACGACCCCTGGTAGCTCAGAAGGTTAGAGCACTGCACTAGAGATGCAGTAGACCCGGGTTCGAATCCCGGCCAGTACAAATCTTTTCTCTTCAAAATAAAAATATTTAAAAATAATCACCATCAAAGAACAATAAATAAAATATATATATGTTTTTTGTTTTTTTTTAGAACAACGCAGTAACGGATGCCTGTTACAACCATAGCGGGAAAGATGTTTTGATTAATGTTCTCTTGGGTTTAGATATTTTAGAACTTCCCAACATTCTCCTTGTGGTAAAAATTTGACAATTCAGATTCATCTTGAACGTTTCTTCATCTGAATTATGAGACCAAAGGTTCTTCTCCGACACCTGCCTTCAGCCACTCGACCCCCTGGCGATCCCTCAGAACAGAAGTCGTGCCCCCTCGACTCCCGGAACGAATCCTCCCCCCAGCAACCCTCCACCCAGAGCTACCTGGAAGGGTCCTCATGTTGGCCGACACAGAGGCAGACATAATGAACTCGAAAGAGTGCTTTGAGTGCAGGTAGGGAATCCTAGCACCTGGGTCGCTCGGAGTGCTTCACTACATTATCCTTCTTTCTGCTGCTCATGTGTCTTCTCAATGTGCTCCTGCCACATGACAAGGCATACAAATACTCTTTTCTAACAATAATGTGACAAAGACGATTCAAGAGCTTCCATTGAGGAATTCCACAAATCTATTTTTGCGGTCTCCACTTTTATATTCAATGGACATCTGGGTGGTTTCAGTTATGGAATACGCCGGGTTGTAAAACTGATGTTTCAAAATTGCCAAGTCTGTACAAACCAAACGCGATCTTCATATATGAAACAAACTTCATTGAACCGTTAAAATCCCAAAATACATACATATTCATGTTAATTGAGTATAGTTATTGGATTGATGAGCCATCAGGATTGAACCGCGTGGATCACTTGCGGCTTATCGTCACGTTTGACGTGCTATGATAACCGTTTTAGTCCATTTGTCTGTTATCAAGTAAACATATATAACATGTATTGTTCTATTGTTTAATAAACAATAACTCAATAAGAATATAAACTCCGATTTTCTTTTAGTTTTACTTACTATATTTATTTTAAATATTTTTTATATTGCCAGAAAAAAATATTTTTAAATTTTACTGACTAATTTTATTATTTGTGATGTATTCTATAGAATCTGAAATTCATTAAAAGTTCTTTTTAATATTTACTCAACAGTAGTTATAGATAAATATAAACTGACTAAAAATGCTAAGTGGTTTAATCAATGAATCGTTAAGTTAAAAAAATATGCAAACGTTTATTTATTATGCTTAGAATGATAATAAAAAAACTATATCACTGCAACTTGAAGTGCATTGGGCTCGGTAAATTTTAGAGACTGTACTATTTTAGGGCAAAGGTTGAGCAAGACTTGATTTTGTTCGATATTAAAAAATTGAAATTTATGAAGACATAAGAAAGCAAAAAAATACATATATAAGGCAAATTGTTGAAGACAAAAATATTATTTTCGTAATAATGTATATTACTAAGAAATAATTAAAATGATTTCACTTTGACTTAAAATTTTAATATATTTACGTAAAAACCTTTAAAAAATTAAATGTTAATTATAAGCGAAACCATTTGTATAGAACAATGTTTAAAACAAAGGCAAGATACATAATCTTACCGATGGTTTGATGATATCGAAATCTGACTCTGGATTGGAAAGTAAAACTCTGAGACATCTGCAAGCGAAAGTTTCGAAAGCGAAAACATCTGATTGCTACCTTCAGGGTTCGTGCAAGATGGCAACTTCTGGTGGGTCCCATTAGTTTAATTAAATATCTTCTATATAGTCATATCTAAGGATTGAGGTTTTAAATAATAAATATATAAGATAACTTTGAAAAATCTCAAAATAGTCCATCATCATCATCAAAATCGGCTATCACCATCAAATGTACTATAAATATGTCAGTTGACAGTCGTTAGTTTGAACATTCACCACAGACCGGGCACCCGCTATTTGGTTGCCCTGAAGATGGCCTACATCCTAGCCTGAAACGTTAGCACAATTAAAAAATAAGTTGTGCTTATTTTGTGTTACCTTTGACTAATCTAACCAGGTAACATTTACACTTAGAAATTCAAACTGCCCCCCATAACACTTTAAAATACATCTATGTCCAGACAAACACAGACAAAATACTTGGGCCTTAGAATGGACAGAAGACTGACTTAAAAATCTCACGTGACTAATTTGAAGAAAAAATCTAATCACCGACTCTCACTCCTATGACGACTACTTAACTACAAAAATAAACTATCTCTAACAAACAAAATTATAATTTTTATTAATTATTTTAATTTTTAAATATTTTTATTTTGAAGATAAAAGATTTGCCCTGCCCGGGATTCGAACCTGGGTCACCCGCCTCTCCGTTGCAGCGCTGCCACGGAGAGGCGGACGACCCGTGTTCGAATCCCGGCCTGAGCAAATCTTTTATCTACAAAATAAAAACATAATTATATTATATTACTTAAATCATTAAAGGACCTATATCTCGCAAGTGTGGGACTCATGCAAAAAATCCCACTTACAGACCATTCGAATCTTTTAATCAAAATTCCTTCGTTATAATACACATTGTCTCCTTTTAACATTACCAATAAATCATTACACAAAGATCTCAACAAACCACTCGTGACTGGCACAATCAAGAAAAACTACAATTTCATGGCTCACTTGCTGGACAACCAAACTTACTGATACAATTATTACTGACAGACAAATTACCACAGAATCCTACAAGAAGAATGATACGTCTCTGGAGCAGGGATCTACTACAGTGAGATGAACCAGGCTAAGAGTGCCTTCAATGGGAGGTTTCTCCATACACGCTTCCACGAGAATCCCTTAGTGAAGGTTTTCCAAAGAAGATCGAAAATACAATATGTGTCAAATGACATTTGTATGATTTCTCAAATAAATATTTGTATTATTATTATTATTTTCTTTGACTGCACCTCCTGACCAATTCAATCCATCAGTAATATAAATATGTTTTAAATAGTAGCGAACAAATAACTTTTGCTAGACAATCTCTTAGCCTGAAACCTGAGAAACGATTCCCCAAAGCTCAAGGAGGGTTACTATATCCACCACGGAAGTAATTACAGCCCTCCGGACTCCCGTTACTCCGACATGACTTAGGACGGCCCCTGGGTTCTCCCCGGGATCGTCCTCAGCAATTTCGCAAAGAAGAGTGCCCGAGGGAGGCCGATCGCCTATAAAGATGTCCAGCCTTCATAAATATCCCATCTCCTAGCGCCTCTTCCTATACTCTGTATTTACAGCTCGTAGATTTGACGGGAATGAACAAAATGTTATAACCAGTGTAGCTATTTATTTGTTTATTGAAAATCTCAGTTCATTCCGATTAAAGATAAAATTAAAAATAATATCTTATAGTAACATTAGAATGCACCATTCTTGCATATTTTTAATATAGAAACAAGAATAAAACTATCGCTTCTGCATTAAGGTGATAGTTCAAATATCAATTTAAGATGAAACAATCAATTTCACAAAAAGTGCTCATATTTTGTGTTATCTTTAATCGCGCCCCCTCGCCAATTTAATCCATCTTTAGAATTATCCAGTCAACTATTTTCCACTCAAACATAATGTTACGATCAGAGGGGCAGAAGGGATTAAGATAAGCTGGAAGGGATCAAAGGTAGACTAGACTCATCGGGATTTGCGTGGAATGTTCTAGGTGTCCCCACCCCAATCTCCCTTGCCTATATAAAAAGGCCAGCTGTTTTGGCCGGACCAGTCAGTAAGAAGAAGTCGTGAACTAGTGACAGTGCGTGTGAGTGAGTATCAGTCTGTAGTAAGTGAGTTAGTATCAGTCTGTAATAAGTGCTTAGTGAGCAACAGTGACAATTATTGGCCGTGTAATAAGTGTAATAAACTGTGTGTCAGTTTGCCATATTTGGAGAGTCTTACGGTCGGTGGACTTTAGTTAGCGAACTGTATGTAAGTGTTAATTTGTAATTGTAAACTATAGTGTAATATTATTGTATTTGTACAAATTTATATAAATAGTTTAGTTATTTAGTATTACCAATATCTTATATTGTTTGTATATTATTTTAGAAATTAGATAACATTTAGTAGAATATTACTAAATTGATATTAGTTTAATAATTTAATTGTTTTAAATAATCTCATTGCATTCTTTTTAATTTGTTAATAAATATTAGATTCTCGAATTAAGAAATAGTTTAGTCCATTTTACACCAGGTAGCCCGTAACAATAATATATTGTTTATTCAGTTTACTTTCACTTAGATATATATTTCGTCTTTTTCCACCCATGGTAACCCCCTATAGATTAAATTATAACAATAACTAACTTGCTGGTGGAATAGCTTTGTTGCAGTTTTCTTGTGATCTAGCAATATACTTGTATGTGTGTTACCTCCTTAGATCGTAAATCTTCATCATCATCATCTTCATTGCAACGGCAGATTGATTCAGTACACTATTGTTGAATTCCATCGATGGAATCAGTATAAAAATTAGAAACTTTACTATAATGCCAGTCTGGTTTTGTTATTTTTATATCAAATAAGTCATATTATTAGATTTTTTGTTTTTAATGAAAAAAAATATTACTAATCAAAATTCCAAAGAATTGCTTATTCGAACCTACCTGCTACTTTCGACTTCATTGTATCAAGCCGTACAGATCGATATAATTGTAGTTGACAAATGGTGGCTACTCGATTAAAAATATCGTGACAGGTATCGATAGTGTATTCTAGCATTATTAATGATCGATAAATCAAGGATTCCTCAGAACCTGTTAGCGATATCAAACACTCATTTTTCTCCATCTCTTCTCTTCCTTGGAACGACAGAGACCCCTGGCGGCCTACAAGAGAATTCCATCTCTATCTCTCATCTGTCTTTTAGTATCCTCTTTGGGAAAATAACTCCCAGATCCTGTCTCGAGGATATAAATATCCTTATGCTCATGTAAGAGTAGATAACGGATATACAAGCAAAAGAAGAAGGGAGTCAACGATACTGACAACGTGGAATTCTTGTTACAATTCCAATTTATAAACAATTTAATTCAGGTGGTTGACAAGTAACTACCCTGCCATAGCATAGCTGTTACATGATCAATACTCTATGCGTATTTATTATTTTCGTCCAAATTAATTTCTACAATACTTACTATTTTAATTTAATTTAATTAATTTTAGTAACAGATTTACTACTTGTTTGAAAGTTATTTTTAGATCTTGATAAATAATTACGTGTCAGTTCCATTCACTTACTCGTGGGAATAAAGTTGTGAGATCTATCCTAGCTGACTTTGCGATATAGAACACTATCCTCTCTCCATCAAAGCATATCGCAGTAGCTGAGTCGATTCCCGCCCTGGCGGACTATCATTTAGCGCTTCACTCTCCCTGTCAAACCTTCGTTAAGTGTTTTTGTGTCGGTTCTAGTTCGTTGGTAACGAGCCAACCCCAGCCTGGAAAGAAGAAAAAGTGTTCTGCTTCCGGTGGCCCTTCTGCGGTACAACCGGACACTTCCGGAATAATGTCCATGTTTATTTATCGCGGAAAATATGAGAAGTGTTCCCCCTCCAGGAAACCGTGGGTTAATTTACATAGCGAGCAGCCGCCTCCTCAAGTTAAGGTTAGTTTTTTATAAAATGTCTTCTTTCCCTTGCAAAGGAATAAAATTATTAGCTTTTGTTGAAGCTAGTTATAATTTCTTAATAATATAGAGAAAGAAAGGTTTAAAAAATCTGTTGTGGGCATAACATGACTTTCTTATTTGACTATGCTTAGTGAGAAGCGAAGAGAAAGATTACATTTTCTCTGTAATATCTTTATTCATATATATCCCTCACTTTTTTGTTCTATATTTCTATTACTCTACATATATTTTTTTTGTATTATCATATATTTGGCACTGCGATGTTTTTTTATAGTTTTGTTGTTTTTTGTCTGTTTTTCATTCTTAGCCCTGAAGATGACCCACAAAGTGGGTCGAAACGTCGGCACATAATAAATAAGTAACCACTTATTTAGTGTTTTATTTGACTGCACCCCCAACTATCTCCTATCTTACTTATTATAACTTAGTAGTTCATAAAGTGATCATCTAAAAACTTCTAATAGATTGTTCGCTTACAAATGTCAGTGATGCTACCACCGGAAGTTTTTGCCGCTACCACAATTCCTTGGCGATGATTTATGGACCAAACAAGTTTGGAAATATCCATAATTATTAGAAACTAATATGGCGGAATCGTTGAATATTATTATAAGTTGTAATTTTTATCTTTAAACACAAATACTATGTTCCAATCATTATATTTACTTGTAAATTTCATTAAATAAATTATTTAAAAAAATATATAAATATAAATACATTAGTCTTATATACTAGCACTAATATTTTAAAAGTTAGGAATCTTGGATATCTTCTATAAGTCTCCAGAGTTTAAATTGACATTATTCCTAAGGAATTCAGCCAACATCGTACTTGTGTAAATACACTTTTTTGCCAAATTTTAAATACCAAAATTTTGTGAATATAAAATAGCGTTAAATGTAAATATTTGTTCAATAGTTGAGAATAATCTATTATTGGATTTATTCATCTCTTAAAATCCTAAAATCATCAATAATACATCAAAAATGTATACCCTATTTTTTTTTTATAGCAAAATTCTTTTTAGTGGTAAGATATTAAATTATTTGAGATTAAAATTTTTTATTTGAAGACCTTGTATTATATAATCAAGCATGATTCTGATGTCATTAGTAGTATCGACTATTTCATCTACTGAAATTTCAAACCCTAGTAAACTCCAGGAGTTACTAGTAATTACTAACTCCCTGATTAACCAACTAGTTTAATTAGTTAAAAGTCATAAAGTTGTAAACTGTTCAAAGTTGAACTAAAATGAGACCACGAAACTTCATCTGCTTAGAGTCCATGTTTAGAGATTTCAAATACGAACTTAAAATAAATAAAGAAGTGATGAGTTAATTGTTCGACTTTTAAATTATGATTCGAGGACTGAAAAAATATTTGTTAATTAAATAATTATATTTAATTAATCAAATAAAAATATGCGTATTTAGTAAATTTCTTATTTCTTACTTCTTGCAGAATACTGAAAAGTTTTACCATATCTCGGATTGTAAAAAAGAATTTCAATTAAAATACCACTGCTAACAATATCTAAAATTAATTTTACTGACATAAAAATTATAATTATATATTTTTAAAAAAAATATATTTATAACTTGAAATGAAGTACCAAATTTGGTTGGATAAATACAGCTAAGGCCTATTTGTTTAATTATTTGACGTCACTTATGAACTAATTTAACATTTCGCCTATCCAGGTTTAATTGGGATTGGGTTCTTTAACGAATATCTCACTCATATCGCCATTTTACGCCCCTTACGAAGGACGGCATTACCAGGAATTATTTACTCCTTGGAACGGCTAAACTTTATTGATTTTTATTTTTAGTGAATCGTTATTTTAGAAAGTAGTATAAGTACATTTGGATCTAAACAAATAATAATATTTCATTATAAAATTTAAAGGGTGTATAGAAAAGTTTTTACATCATTCTTTGCCAAAGAAAAAATATCTGCCCGTTTGCCAATATTTTTCAATTGAAACCCTTAGATATCCCGAATATGAAAAAATGGACTTAAACCATTTTCAAAAATAACGGCTGATATATTTTGAACATCACCTTTATTTTTAACTTAACTCATTTTTGTTATTTATTTCTTTGCATTACCTTCTATGGCTGTGAGCAGCTGTAAAATCCTCTCTTTCACCATCCATAACAAATTTAAGGAAAACCAGAAATAGCCTTCGGGAAAATACTAATTGTTTTTTTATATAATAGCGAAAACGGGCGAGGGTTTCCTTTCACTAATTAATTCTCAGAACGACTTTCTTTTTCTTTTTTTTTGTTCAAAAACAATTATTCCATTTATTTTTAGTTTTAATTATTAGACATTCCCATCGAATTCAATAGAATTACAAAGTTGAAATTAAGTTTAGCGGTACTAAAAATACCTCTTCTTCTGTGTTCCTAGTATAATAAATTTTTTTAATACCTTATTTATTACATAAAAGTGGGTAACTGATTTGATAGAGTCGATTACTGACTCTAGATCCTGTGGTGTAGACAGGCTACGGCAAACAAGTTACCTATTCTGTTAACATCACTTTATTATGTCTCAGGAGATTATCCTGGGGTTCACCCATTCTCTGTAAAATGGGTACCCTTAAATTTGGGATAACCTGACGGATGATTTATCATCAAACATATAACTTCTCACTAAAATGATTAAACTTTTGGTAATGTTTTTATATTATTTGTGGTTATTTTTTCATTAAATTAGAAATTAAAAACGTAAATTACAAGGTATTTTTGTTTCTTCCAGAAAAAACTTTTTCTTTTTTCTTTACTCTAAGATTAACGCTTAACCATATTCAATTTTTACCTTCCTCAAGGTCGCTCAAAGATCCAACCAATATTTCATAAGGTTTTCACATAAACCTTAAAAAAAACTACCTTATATCTCCTGGAAGAATATTAAATAAGGTTTATGTCCTGATTCTTAAATTTTAATGGTTTATGATTTATTGATTAAAAATGTTCATTACTTAAAAATAATGACACAACACTTTTTAAACAACCTATTCAAAAAATCGAATACCTAGAAGTCTACAAGGTCCTTCTTGAATTTATTTAAATACCTTGCTCTCGATTTTAAGTTAATTATTGAAAAGGAAATTATTTAAACAGATAAAATCAATTGCCAAATCTATTTACGCAAAAGTAGACAACTGATAAGGTTTGGGAAACGTCAAAATATTATTGAAAATATTTATAATTTCAATGAAGTGTTATTACAATATATTGTTACGGGCTACTGGGTGTAAAATGGACTATTACTTAATTCAAGAATCTAATATTTATTAACAAATTAACAAGAATACAATGAGATTATTTAAAACAGTTTAATTATTAAACTAATATCAATATACAATAAAAGTATTCTACTAAATGTTATCTAATTTCTAAGATAATATACAAATAATATAAGATATTGTTTATACTAAGTAACTAAACTATTTATATAAATTTGTACAAATACAATAATATTACACTATAGTTTACAATTACAAATTAACACTTACAGTTCGCTAACTAAAGTCCACCGACCGTAAGACTCTTCAAATATGACAAACTGCCACACAGTTTATTACACTTATTACACGGTCACTAATTGTCACTGTTGCTCACTAAGCACTTATTACAGACTGATACTAATACTAACTAACTCACACACACTACCACTAGTTAACGACTGCTACTCACTGGCTTATTACAGACTCGTCTTATTACTACTCGCCGCGGCCGAAAACGCTGTCCTTTTTATATAGGCAAGGTAGGTCGTGGTGGGGCATTACTCGGAACAGGGACGAGGACCACCTAGACCGATCTAGAAGGCTCTACGCCATTCTATAATCTCTTCCGCTTAATCCCATTGTTTGCCTAATCCGCTCTAGGCAGATCAGAAGCCGGTCCTACTTCCCGCTCTGACCGTAACACTGCCCCCTCCTTAAAAGTGCTCTGCCCCAGAGCATAGTCCGGAGAAATCGGGCGGTCATGAGCTTCCCTCGATGGAGACGCATTTCCTTTCCAGGGGTTGAACGTGCACACCAATATGGCGACTCCAGAGCTGGCGAATGTCTGTTCAAGCATGTTCCTAACAACCTTCCACTCCAGGCCGTCATATCCACAGCCCAACTTAGGGATCGCGAGCTTGGTGACACGCAGTCTCAGAAGCTTACTCCGCAAGTCGTCGAGGCTTCGCCGCAGTGCGTCATATGTGGGCTTCTGATCAGTAGCACACTTGGTAACTAAATAGAACAGGTGTCGTCCTTCGTGCGTATGGTGGAGTGCTTTCCCGACGCTTGGTCCTTGGCGTTCCAGTTCCTCAGTTCCAGCAAACTTCTTCCTGAAGACCGTTGCAATGCCTCGGGAAGTCCTCAGATCTTCGGCGACACAATGGGCCAGAGAATAGTCCGCGGGTAACGAGAAGATATCTCTGTATACTGTCTGAGTTATTCCACGGGAACCTTGTACCTTAGGTTGTGCAACTGATACCTTACTGGTCTCCACGTTGTTGAGATACCTGACTTGCTGGTCTTTTGTCGGGCCATGGTCTCCTTTGTATGGGGCCAGTCTATTAAAATGGACTACCCTGGGTTTTCCTTTTGGCTGCTTCCTGATCCTATAGATGACGTCGTTTATCCTATTGATGATCTCAAACGGGCCATCCCAGGAGTTCTGAAGTTTAGGTGAGTAGCCTCGCCTTCTTCGAGGATCATGTAGCCAGACCAAATCTCCAGGTTGGAATCCACCTTTCTCTGCCCTAATGTCGTAACGCTCCTTCATTCTGTCACTGGCTCCCTGGATGTTTGCACGAACCTTCTCGTGGATATTATCCATCCGCTTCCGTAGATTCGTGACGTATTCCTCTCCGTTAACTTCCTCGTCTGGCTTGAACCCGAATTTCAGATCACAAGGCAAACGAAGTTCTCGGCCGAACACCACATTTGCGGGGGTCTGCCCCGTTGCTTCATGGACTGAACTGCGGTAGGCTAACAGGAACAAGTGAAGATACTGGTCCCAGTCCCGCTGATGGTCGGAAACCACTTTAGACAAATATCGACCCATTGTCCTGTTCATGCGCTCCACCATGCCATCCGATTGAGGGTGAAGAGGTGTCGTCCTGGTTTTCCGTATTCCCAGTGCTTCGCACATCCCGGAGAAGACTGCAGACTCAAAGTTTCTTCCCTGGTCAGCGTGAAGTTCCATGGGTACTCCAAACCGGCTGACGAGCTGCTTCACAAGTACGTCTGCAACCGTGACTGCCTCTTGATTCGGAAGGGCATACGCTTCCACCCACTTAGAAAAATAGTCCATGGCCACGAGAATATATCGGTTACCTTCGTCCGTCACAGGGAAAGGGCCAGCGATGTCGATCGCTATCCTCTCGAACGGTGCTCCCACGTTGTACTTCTTCATAGGGGCCCTCTTTCTTCTTGTTGGTCCGTTAGAAGCCGCACAATTCGCACAACGCCTGCACCAGTCCAACACATCGTCCTTAAGGTTTGCCCAGTAAAAGCGTTCACGAACTTTTTCCAATGTACGGTGAACTCCAAGATGGCCGCCAGTTACACCGTCATGTAGCTCCCTAAGAACTTCGGGCACTTTCTTCCTTGGAACGATGAGCTGTAGCCTACGCTGATCTCCTTCCGCGTTCTCCAATGCCCGTTTCAGCAGCCCGTTGTCCACTAAAATGGAGTTCCATTGGGCCCAGTACGTTTTTACATTCTTCGACATTGGAGCAACATCCTGCCAGGTTGGTCTTCCTTGCCCCGATACTTTCCATTCCTTTATTTGTTTCAAGTCCGGGTCCTCGTCCTGTTCCTTTGACACCTCTGCGTCCTGCCAACTGTCGATGACAACTGTAGTCCTCAATACTGTTCCCTGCTTCTCTTCTTGTCGGGAACAATGCCTGCATTCTTCATCTTCACATGGTCTTCTAGACAGCGCATCCGCATTCCTGTGGCTCGTTCCAGAACGATGAGCAGATTCAAAGTCGTACTCTTGAAGGCGCTCGATCCACCTCGCCACTTGTCCCTCCGGTGACTTGAATCGCAGCAGCCACATTAGAGCCGCGTGGTCCGTTCTCAGCAGGAACCTTCTTCCGTATAGATATTTATGGAAGTGCTCTATGGATTTTACTACTGCCAGAAGCTCTTTCCTTGTGACACAGTAGTTGCGTTCCGGAGCTGAGAGTGCTTTGCTGAAATATCCAATCACCCTTTCTTCTCCGTCTTGGAGCTGAGAGAGGACACTTCCAATGGCGATGTTGCTGGTATCTGTGTCAAGTATGAACTTGCCCTCGGGACGTGGATAGCTCAGAATAGGAGCACTACTCAATTTGCTCTTCAGCTCCTCGAAGGATGCCTGGCACTCGTGATCCCAATGAAAAGTCCTTTTCTCCTCGGTTAGCCTGGTAAGAGGTTTTGCGATGTTAGCAAATCCTTTCACGTACCTCCGGTAATAGGTGCAGAGCCCGAGAAAACTTCTCATCTGGTGCTTATCTCGAGGTACTGGCCAGTTGGTGATCGCTGCTATCTTCTCTGGGTCAACAGCAACTCCGTTGTCTGACACAATATGCCCCAGGTAGTTGACTTGCCTTCGGAAGAGATTACACTTCTTCGGGTTCAACTTTAGGTTTGCTGCACGCAGTCGTTCGAAGACCTTCTCCAGATTCTTCAGATGGTGAGCGAAGGACTTTCCCAGCACAATAATGTCGTCTAGGTATACCAGGCATACCTCCCAAGAGAGACCTCTTAACAAGTTTTCCATCAGCCTCTCGAATGTGGCAGGAGCATTGCAAAGCCCGAATGGCATTACTGTAAACTGCCAGAGCCCAGTGCCAATTGAAAACGCCGTCTTCTCTTTATCCTCAGGTGCCAATCCAACCTGCCAATATCCACTGCGGAGATCCAAAGTAGAGAAGAGTTTACACCCCTCTAGGGTGTCCAGCGTATCGTCAATCCTGGGAAGCGGATAGCTGTCCTTCTTGGTGACATTGTTCAGAAGACGGTAGTCTACGCAGAACCTCGTTGTGCCGTCTTTCTTCTTCACCAATACAACAGGAGACATCCAGGGGCTACTCGAAGGCTCAATGACACTGTCAGCCGCCATCTCCTTTATAATCTCCTCGGCGTCCTCCCGTTTGGCTAACGGCAGCCTCCGCGGAACCTGTCGGATGGGCTTCGCATCCCCAGTGTCAATCTTGTGCTGGACGATATCCGTTCTGCCCCGTGGTCCTGGTCCGATCTCGAAGACGTCATGCCATCGGATAATCATATTCTTCACTTCCTCGCTCTGTTCGGGCGAAAGGTCGCGACATGATTCGTCCAAAAATCCTTTAAGTTCCTCTGGGAGTCCTCGAAGCTCGGTGGGATGACGTTGCAGCAGACGAACCACTGAGGTAGCGGTGGTACACTCCCCGACTGGTGTTCCTTTCTTCAGCGTTACCGGGAAGCTGTTCAGGTTCATTAGCCGAATTGGAGTGGTAGGTCCGATCTTGATGAGAGACCTAGCAACCAGTACGCCGCGCCCGATCTCTTGTTCTTCGTGCCTTCCGGGTTCAACTAGTACACATTGACCCTCCGGTAGATGTCCTTCGACTGTCCCATGTGTTACGATTTGGCTCCGTGCAGGTAAAGTGGTGTCTTCTAGTAAGAGCACGTAGAGATCCTTTCCCTGCCGAAGGATGACTTCTTCGTCTCCCATCGTCAGCACACCTCTCGACATGTCCAGCTTGATCCCGTATGCCATCATGAGGTCCATGCCCAATATGACATCTTCATCGATCTCTGCCACGAGAGCACGGTGCTTCAGATGTTGACCCCCGATGATGAAGGTGGCAACTGTCTCCCCGTAGACCTTGGCTGGCTGTCCCGTGGCAGTCCGTAATGCCCAAGTTGTTGGTAAGATCTTCTCAGCTGGAAGTGTCTTCGAGTTCAAGATTGTCACGGTTGCGCCGGTATCTATTAGCAGACTTTGCAGCTGTCCGTTCACCATCCCATCAACGTAGAAACTGTTCGTTCTGCTTCCTATTGACGCAACCCTGGTGGTCTTCCTGGGGCCTTTGACGTTACGGGTTGACAGTTGCCCCTTCCCATCAACCCTATTTAGTTTTCCTGTGGCTTTTCTTGCTTCTTCGATGGACACTTGCTTCTAGGGTGTCCAAGTTGGCCGCAGCTCCAACAGCGTATCTCCTTCTTACGGGTCCTGAGAGCCTCCAAAACTTTCGTCACAATTTCCTCGACGCTGGGGACCGCATTTGGCTCCGCTTCTGCTGCTCGTACTCGCGCATGGCCCCGTACAGACTGTCTAACAGCCTCGAACTCCATGGCCTGGGATAATGCGTCTCCTAAAGTTTTCGGCCTGGCGAGCTTCACTGCTTGCTGTGTCTCTGGGTCCCGAAGTCCATCCAGGAATTTGTCGACAGCCAAGCTTTCGTAGACATCGTCGGTGACCGATGGGTAGGCGTTCCTTACCAGCCGGGCAATATCCGCTTCAAATTCCTGCAAAGTCTCGTTGGTCTTCTGGACCCTACTTCTCAGCTGTGAGCGATACAGCTGGTCCATGTGGCGGTGGCCGAAACGCATCTCCAGTCTTCTGATCAGCTCCCCGTAGTTGGACCGCTCCGACATGGGTATCCCCTGCAGAACTCCCAAGGCGTCTCCACGCAAGGCCAGGCACAACGCTGAAGCTTGGGTCTCCTGTGACCACCCGTGGATCGAAGCCGCTGTCTCGAAGAGAGTCATGTAGTCCTCCCACGGCGTCTTTCCGTCGAATACTGGAATGGTGTTGTGAGCTGGTGGCGTCCCATTATTGGCGGGCAGAATAGTTTTATGAAGACTGGCCTCGGGGGAACGGTCGGTGTCGTTCGTCGGTGGGTTGCTCATACGTCCCTCTAGAGCCTCTACTCTTTGCCTAAGTTTGCTTTCAATTGAATTCAATTTTTCTCCTAACCTAGATTCTACATCAGCTACTTTATTATCTACATTTTCCATTAACTTAGTTTCTAATGTGCCTAATTTAGACTCTAGCCTATTTTCTACATTGCCTAGTTCATTTTTAACACTGCTTAATTCATTACCTAGTTCATTTTTAACACTGCTTAATTCATTACCTAGCTTATTTTCTACATTGCCTAATTCACTTTTAACACTGCTTAATTCATTACCTAGCTTATTTTCTACATTGCCTAATTCATTTTTAAAAGTTGCAGACAACTTGCTTAAATCAGTTTCAAACAGAACGTCCTCTGGATTTTCCCCTAACTCTACAAAAAATTGACGCAAGCGATGTTGCAGTACACTTTTATTTCCGGAAGAATCCAGATCACGTTCTTCTAATTCCCGTTTTAAATCCGCAACTTTTAAATCCATCAATTTAAGACTTTGAGAAGCCATTTTTCAAACAGTAGCCCAATTATTATAAAATGCTAGACAAAATAACAATTACACAAGATCCCACTTCTGACACCAATTTGTTACGGGCTACTGGGTGTAAAATGGACTAAACTATTACTTAATTCAAGAATCTAATATTTATTAACAAATTAACAAGAATACAATGAGATTATTTAAAACAGTTTAATTATTAAACTAATATCAATATACAATAATAATATTCTACTAAATGTTATCTAATTTCTAAGATAATATACAAATAATATAAGATATTGTTTATACTAAGTAACTAAACTATTTATATAAATTTGTACAAATACAATAATATTACACTATAGTTTACAATTACAAATTAACACTTACAGTTCGCTAACTAAAGTCCACCGACCGTAAGACTCTTCAAATATGACAAACTGCCACACAGTTTATTACACTTATTACACGGTCACTAATTGTCACTGTTGCTCACTAAGCACTTATTACAGACTGATACTAATACTAACTAACTCACACACACTGCCACTAGTTAACGACTGCTACTCACTGGCTTATTACAGACTCGTCTTATTACTACTCGCCGCGGCCGAAAACGCTGTCCTTTTTATATAGGCAAGGTAGGTCGTGGTGGGGCATTACTCGGAACAGGGACGAGGACCACCTAGACCGATCTAGAAGGCTCTACGCCATTCTATAATCTCTTCCGCTTAATCCCATTGTTTGCCTAATCCGCTCTAGGCAGATCAGAAGCCGGTCCTACTTCCCGCTCTGACCGTAACAATATATATAACTTGTTTATGCCCTTGGAGAAGGATATAAAGACCTTGTGTCTTTATTTGTTTCTCTGTAAAAACAGATTTATTTACAATACATATTTACAAGTCTTGAATAATTACATTATTTATATTAACAAACCATTCATTCGTCTGAAAAAAACAACAAAAGAAACAGGATTTAAAGCCCTCACTTGATGGTTCTTTATATCTTTCAGGAGATTAATTTCAGTTTACTAAACACGCAGAATTAATTAAACAAATTATAACCGTACATTAAAGCTGTAGACTGACTTGTTTAAAGCAGGCAAACACAAAGTTACGTATATTAGCAACGTAGTTTTCTTTCAATGTATATAAAATACACTATCTCTATTAATTTATTTTTTTGATATATCTTTTTTTTATTAGGAATAAATGTAAAAACAAATTATAAGTAAAGTATATACAATTGAGATATAGTACCACCTATAGAGGTTCAATGAATAAAGATTCAATTTTTCTCTTCCTCGAGGAAGCTCATTATTTTTTCTGTATTATCTTAACAGTTTTTTTTCATTTAGTAATTTATTAAAACGAACGATAGCATTTATTAATTTATGCTTGGGCACGGCTCATGGATCCATAAAGAAGATTCGCTTGGGTTAAGTATCGCTGGCAATAAGGTGAGATAGCGAGGGAAGGTACGATCCAATTTAGCCAGGCCAGTAAACTAGTCACCTCTTCTTCTGGCCCCGCTAATTCGGCTTCTATCTACCTCGGCTAGGGATCACCTGGGGGTAGTCACCTTTCTCTTGTAGTTAATGACGATTCCTTATTCGGTGCACGTCGGGTTCGATCGCGATCGTAGGAGTCGATTGTTTGTGACAGTTTAATTTGGACAATGTTCCGGAGTGGAGCAGGAGGGGATTGGTTAGGGTGAACGAAGAAACTGAGCGATTGGTTGGGGCGATATGGAATGGCAGTAATCGGGGATGTCTGCCAACAAGTTCCCAATTGTTTTATACGACGTTCATGAAATTAATTGACATTGAATTGACATCTGATCCAATTAGGCAATTCCAGGTTTTAAAGAATCCTCTTGACGTTAACAATAACCCGGATGACGGAGTGTAAGGTAGGCCGAAACGTTGGCACGCAAGGAAAATATATAAATTATGGCCTTAAAATAGACCATAAAATATATTGGGTTGTCCGCAAAATAATTCAGGATTTTATTTTTCCTTTAAAATACTAGTTCTAAATAGTTAATGTTTGTTACACTTTTGACTTTTCTAAATGTAGACACTTATTAATCCTCTATTAGTAGTAGCAAAATGTTAGAGAGGTAAAGAAACATTGTCATGTATGGAAGAGGATTAATAAATTTACATTTAGAAGTCAAACGCCCAATAAAAACATAACAGGGAGCGACTTGTGGTCTAGTGGTTAGCGTAACAAACTACTAAACCCAAGATCGCGAGTTCGTAGCCCGGCAGGTGGCCCTAGGATTTTTTAAAGGGAGTAAAAAATCCTTAGTTACGCCGTCCTTCGGAAGGGACATTAAACGGGGGTCCCGAGCCTGTACGATGTCAGGTACTCGTTAAAAATCCCTATCCTAATTAAACCTGGATAGGCAAAATTTAGAGCTCCCACTGTAGCATCGTCCGATTAGCCATAGCAGCATAAAGTGACGTTAAATGAACAAACAAACAAAACATAACAGTTTTATATTTGGAGGGGTATTTTAAGGAAAACATAACATTTTCCAGATAACCCAATATTATGTTCTATACCGTATTAGAGTATATTATTTTATTTATTGTATATTTATTTTATACTACCAAATCGAATTAATAAAATTAATATTTGCCTTTTCGGCATCAAATGATATAAAAGTAGCAGTTAATTATTATTTCGTAATTTAAGAAAACAATAAAAACAAATACAGTTATAAGGGAAAAAAGAAGTGATAGAGCTCAACGTGTAGAGTGTTTATAGGCTTTGCTGAAGGTTAGATAAATTGGTACTTCTGTGTTAACGCTAACTCAGTTATTTTTCCCTACTTGTTCGCATGCGCCAGCGGTTACATTTTGTAACCGTTATATATCCAAAACATTTATCTTGCATAACGTTTTTAAATCTATTTATTGGAGTTAGAATTTTAATTTTTTTAAATAATTTCCTTCAACAATTACAAATCAAAATAATTTATTTACAAATGGAATATTACACAAACAATCGAACTAATGAAAAATCCAATTTCGGTGGAAAATTGGCCGAAATTGGCTTTCAACATCGATTCGAAACAGTTTCTATTTTCTTTCAACTGATGCTGCCGCCATACGAATTCTGATAAGTATGATTCTAAATGATGTCTCTTGCTCCTCCATTTAGTTTTTTTGGTAAAATATTTCTCTCCTGGAAAAATACAATTGCTTCTTCTTCTGTTTTTGGCAGACGTAGACAAGCAATTTCTGTTTCGTAGCACAAAAATTAGTGAAACAAGAACAACAACAAATCTAATAATAATTAAATTCATAAATTAAATAATAACAACAATGAATTTAGAACAAATCAGCAAACAAGGACAATCATAGAAGAAATCGGGTGTTAGAAATATAACGGTTACAAAATGTAACCGCTCGCGCATGCTAACCAGTAGGGAAAAATAACTGCGGTGGCGTTAACACACAAGTACCGATAAATTATTTAATCTGTTAAAATCCTTGGATGGGCACTGTGAAATCTACAGATCCCCCAGTGGCTCACCCTGTTTCTACGAGGGGGTTCTTTTAATTAGGGGAGCATGATCTATGACAATCTATATCACCTCTCTCTACAACCGTTGTCTTTAAAGGAATATAGTCTCTACCATGTACTGAATCTAAGATTTTTTATGGGTTGTAGTGATACAAGTTGTTAGGGGAAACTTTAGAGATTACTCTTCTTCCCTTACTTACCATCTGGTTAGAGGTTGAATTTGATGTGTAATTACTTTGATTACTCCTCACAAGGAATTAACATCATTTAATGTTTAGGCTACTTCAATGCCAAGTTCAATACCAATCATTTCGACCAATCCCTCTCTACTCTATTCCAGTAATATCCCGATTAAATTGAAATTTGAAAGCCAAATCCATTATGTTGATTTTAATATTTATAAAATGTTTTAAAAAGAAACAAGGAGGTTTTCTAAACAGCGGTTCGGTGTTATCAGCATCGAGCCTTAGGGTTTGCTAAGTCCTTTAATGTTGAGTAAATGAAAGCATTAGAATTGACAATGATGAATGTGGTTCTAACTAACGACAAGAAATAATCCACTCCTGAACTAGACTTCCCCGAGAAATTACTTAGCTTGCTACTCCATCAGAGAGTTGACGGTACTATTACACTGTCGTGACAGTGCTGTTACACTACCGTGACTGTGCTTCATTATACTGTCACACTGTTGCTGAGCCTAATCTCGCCTGTGTTATTGTGCTTATGTGGCCTGTTTGTGACAGCTCTTTAGCGGCCTCGCGTGCTTTTTGAACCGATTGGTTTAGCTTTATTTCAAGCAGGTCTCAATAATTTATGTATGAATTATTGATAACATTATTCATTGTATAAGAATTCAATTATGGCAAGTTCGTTCTAGAGATTAAATGAGTTTCAATAGTGGTTACAATTTTATTAAGCAAGCCATACGCCCCTTTGTACTATTCATAGAGTTTTGTTTGAAATTAGAACCAATTTAGCAAGCTCAGAGTAGCAGACTTGATCAATGCTACTGGCGATATCTATCTCTTAAATGGCTGTCATATTGTTTTGTCAACTCGCAGGTTTTAAAAACAGTTATTTGTTGAGAATTATTCTTGTTACTTGAGTAAGTGTACAAGAGAATAATTTCATCGATCATTCTAAACTGGGATGCATTAATTCACCCAAGTGA
Organism: Troilus luridus; assembly: GCA_964056705.1. NCBI lineage: Eukaryota > Metazoa > Arthropoda > Insecta > Hemiptera > Pentatomidae > Troilus > Troilus luridus. The sequence goes on from OZ057416.1 coordinate 111,492,005, forward strand.
TTTACGTTGAGATGTCTATAGTTGTACGTCGGTTCATTGAGGCATTCTTGAACTAGCGGCAACCAAAATAAGAATGTCGAATTTTTTTTAATTTTTTCCGATACCTTATAATATTAATATTAAAATTTGTGTATCGAAAACCATTATTTTATTCTGTAAAAGGAAAAAATACATACTCCTTATTTAAGTGGCTTTAAAAATAAGTATTTGATGGAAAGTAGATACGAAGAAGTAGATATCATTTTGGAAAGCTTTGGCTTTTTTTTCTCTTGCATTCTGGGAATTAAAGGTTAATTTCAATTGGATATAAAAAAAATTCTTCATAAAATGCAATAAAAGGAGTATGACGAAGCATCAATAGTATATATATATTTATTGATCACATTAATAATATTTATAAATAAAAGTCTTTTTACGTGACTTCTATGAAAGACTGTGGATTCGAACCTGGCCAACGCAAGACCTTTAAGGGCACACTTTCCCTTTTAGTACCCGAATGTTCTAATTTATTCTTCCCAGAAGGTTGCAGCTGTGACGAAGCAAATTACACCGTACTTAATATTTGTTTTTGCCACGTACCATGTCCAGTTGCCTTGCAGCTGCCTTGTCCTCTTTACATTCTTATAATGGCTGGAATATCTTGAGAAAAGAGCAATAATGTGAGAGTAGTAATGTAGCAGCAATAATGTAGAAAGTAATTTGGCTGCTGTTAGCTTCATACTTCCCAAACGTTATATTGCCAATAGATGTTGAGATCTTTATTTTCAAATCAGACTCGTTTTTGGCCTCTGCTTTGTTTGTAGCTAACTGTTCCCCTTCGTGTTGGCTCCTCGGACTATTCCTCAAGAGAAGAGCGATCGGGCTACACGATCCGGAAGTGGAACGCAGAACACGAAGAGCAACTGTGGCCTTAGAACGGAAATTACGAGCCATTAAAGAGTGATTTATCGACGCGAGAAGTTTCGGCTGTGAGCGGCCGCTTCTTCAGCGCCATCACCCTCCGGCTCTTCGGGCTCCGGGTCCGAGTCGTGAAATATTTCTCGCATTGATCACACGTGGTTCCGCTGGAATGGGTTCGGTAATCTTATCCCCTCCTGGAACAGTTAGCACAATATATCGCAATATAGTATAACAATAAAAATAATAGTATTTAAAAAGGTTTAAGGAATCATAAGGCTCGAAGTCAAAACAACAATTGCTGCTTGCAAACTTCAATCCACAGTTTACCATCAAAACCTAAATCCTCATGATAATCTTTACCACCATATTCCCACTACCCCTAAACTTTAAACATTCTTTTTAAAAATCGTTTCAAACGAAATTGTATTCTTAAATATTATAATAATAACATCAAATGTAGGTTAGGAAACCCGAAAGCTCGAGTACCAAACCACCTGTTGCTGTTTACAAACTCCGTTCACGGTTTTCTGATCTAACCTAAATATGTATCAAAGGTAACCTAAATATGTATCATATGTAACCTAAATATGAAAGATCATCCATAACGCAATCCTCCCACTTACACCTCGCTTTACTCCTCGGACGATTATATTTTAGTTTAGCGATTTTTTACATTTTAAGAACTTATTCTTTACTAAGCTTATTGCCTTTACAAGACGATAACAGGGCGATCTTCAATTCCACTTTGAATAACATCAGTTGTTATTCGGAATCAACCTTATCAGGGCTGAATATTTAATTTCGAATATTTTAAAAGAAATTTTTCATTCCTCAAAGTCATTGGTATTGTTTCATATCCAAATAGAACAATTAGGAGGATAATTATAGAATACGCGGTATCTTTTTAATCTCGACACCGAAAAGTAACCATTTTCTGCCTTTGACCGTCCTTTTAATTCTTCTTGAATGTCATAATTATTTTATAAATAATTTTAAATTATCTCCATTTATTAAATTAATTTTAGATAATATAAACTATACAAATTGACATTTTTTTTCGATCTATAGAATTCTTTATGATTGAGAATTGTTATAAAAAAAAAAAAAAAAAAATCAACAACTTTATTTGCAATTTTGCATATACAAGGAGCATAAGTGTGAATACATGTTCCGGATTTCCTTTACATGTTTAAAGAACAGTGATTTTAATTAATTAAAGTTATCTTTTATAAATATGTTTTACAATAGCAGGAAAAATGTAGAAAAAACCGCTTAATAAAATAATTAATATAATAATAATAAAATAAATAAATAAAAATGATAATAATAATTAAATAGAAAATAAATAAACAATTAGAAATAAATATAAAATATATACAGATAACTAGATTACAATACCTGCAAATAGTGATTTATTAAGAAAGAAGTATATGTTTTGTTCTTTTGTGCGTGTAGCGTCGTAGCGAATGTTTGTCATAGTTACCGATTTCTCGGATTAATGGGTTTTCGGAAGCTGGAGTTTTTTCGAAGTATGCTTTTGTTTGGGCTGAAACATATTGTTTAATAGTGGGAAGTTCAAGATCTCTAAGCATAGTCGATATTTCGTGTTTTGTACGCTTTAAAACTTTCTATACTTTGTGGAATTGTTATGAAATTCATTTGTATCGACGATATTTTCATATCGTGTTTAATTTTGATTAATAATAATGCCTTTTAAATTTTTCACTCAACTTTCTATTAGCGAAATGGTTTATAAAAACGACGAATTATACGTCTTCCGTCCTTTTTTATTTCCTTTACTGATAAAAGACATAAAACATAAAGAATTAACTGACCGGGCTTTTGTGGTATATTCCTCCCTAAGCGATATTTATATGTTTTTTCTTTTATTCTTTTTTGAGCAGGAATAAAAAAACGGGTGAAACAAAACGTAGAGATAAAAAAAAGTGTAGGAAATATGTGTAAGAAACAAATGAGATTGTTTAATGGCCGTGAGAGAGAGCTCGGTCTCTCTAAATGAAACTGATTCTCTCTCTCTCTCTATCTCTCTCTCTCTCTCTCTCTCTCTCTCTCTCTCTCTCTCTCTCTCTCTCTCTCTCTCTCTATCTCTCTATCTATCTATCTCTCTTTTCTCTCTCTCTCTCTCTCTCTCTCGGTTTGTACTGCCATTGTTAATATTTATTTACTACCAATGCGGATTTTATTTTGAATCATTTACTTGACAAAAAATCGTTTTTAGCAGCGAGGTATATTACATTCTGTAAGGCACGAACGAGCCAGAGAGAAAGGTTTTAGTGTAACAAATGTCAGTTCTTCAAAAAAAAAAAGTAAAAAAAACCTGTACAACTACAAACCAGGAGTTTTGCCTCAGTACATGGGGGAGACTTATGACTACATCTTGACAACTTTTAAATTCGAATCCTCATGCTAGACTGAAAAGACAAGTAACAGCTCGTTGTTTCTAACTACTTGAATTGTTTATAGGAAAATTTTAAGCTTCCAATTAATTACAAAAGACTCATGCACATGACTATTATAAGATCAATTTGGACTTCACTACGTCATCGAATTCCTTTCGTTTGCAAAGCATACAATCCATAATCCTACGCCAAATCCTCAACAGACTCATCCATAGTGATCTCAATGTCCCATTTGTCACTGATTTGGTCCAAACCCGATGTCAATACTTTCATGACAAACTTTATTCCCAACTCAAACCAACTAGGTTAAAACCTAGCTACTTCTTGGATTCCCGATAATCCTCCGAGGCGCCTGAAAAGAAGATGGCTTCGTGACCTCCTGAGTTGAATTCGTTATTGGAGTATTACCATAAGGTAGTTTCTCTACTTGGCTTTACCTCATCCTGTGAAATATCTTTCATTACATTTACTTGATGTATTATGCAGTTGTAAATTTCAATAAATACATTTTTTTTAAATGATCTGAAAATATATTTTTTTCTGATAATTATACTAGAATGCGTACAAAGAAGTGTTGAAGTAAATTTCTTATTTTGTTGTTTGTTTCAAGAAGAGACGGCCTGGCCAACATCTGGTAATGGTTGGGAAAGAGGCCGCTTCTCGTTGCTCAAGACCAATTAACATTTGCCAGCCTCGATGAGGACAGGCCTACACTCACTTGTATTACACTGTACTATACTCTGCTTAACTACGCTATGTTATATTGCACTGAGCTGTTTTTCTATGTTATTCTACAGTATGCTTTAAAAAATCTTAATACTTACGATAGTGCACAGTATATGGTACTTGTTAGGAGTAATAAATACTTTTAAAGAATAAAGTGGCGTATCCTCTCTAACTTCCTCTTAGCCTTCACTGAATTTGTAGAGTCCACTTATATAAGATTAAAAGTTATTTTTACTGCCTTGTACACAGCAAAAGAAGCCTAAAAAGTTGAATAATTAATTACAATACTTCTCTATCTTTCATAATACTCTGATGTGTCCCTCAGCAACACGTTGAAGTATCTGGTTTAGTAATGACTGCCATTCTTCCTAGGCTTTGGCAATGTTTCGAGCTAGCCAGATTTTTTTTTTGACATTCTTGACTGTCCTGAAATGACATTCTTGGGCGTTCTCGGAGTCTGTGATAAAACTTGATATAGTAAAACTCGGAATTAAGTAAAAATATAGTGTATAATTAGCTACCTTAATAGTCACAATATTGGTATAGTACATTTTGAACAACATATCCTACCTAAATAAAATGTATTTAAAATATCAGGATATTTTGAATTATACTTAAAGTTATAAATTGGAATTTGAACTTTATAGTATGTTTAATTACTTTTATTTTATTTTTTTCTATAAACCTGATTGTTTCATAATCTTTCTGTCTAAAGTACGGTAGGTAAAGTTATACGAGATATCGGCCTAACATTAAGTTATACCTAATATTTTCTAATTTTAAAGATACCTAATATAATCTATTCCTGAGCATTCATTCGTTCGTTCGCTTAGGAACAGTACAGTCTCTACTGAGCCCAACACCCTTCCTGGGTTGTGGTGATACAGATTTATTAACATTTATATTAAAATCTACAGCACATTTAGTTCATAAACAGATGGTAGCTCTAAGCCGAAGATAGTTTTTTGCGTTAGGTGCCTCCCAGACTACAACATGATAAGAACACCTGCCCTTAAGACAATTAGGTTTGCCATCCCAGATAGCCTCAGAGGAGATGGCTCTATCGAATTTAAACGAGGTATTAGCCCCTTCGCCATCCATTTCGATTAGGGATAGATCGATTTATGATTGGTTCAGGAGGGTAATCGATTCGGGTCATTAGTCGAGGTTAATCGTGGTTTGTTGCGATATTAACTAATTATTCCTGGGATGATATAATTATATAATTAAATAGCAAAGCCATAATTCTGTGCCAGCCTTCGTTTTACTTCTTAATCTATCGAGTAATGGCTTGTCCCAATTTCTTATTTTCAATATCTATTAACTGATTGAAATGTGAATACAAATAATGTATAAATATAGATATGTATACATAATGGTCGGTATAATATTATAGTATTATAGCTTTATGCTATGAAAAATGAATACATTTATTTATAACGCTTGGCTTCCAGTTTTATTTTTTTTATTGAGTTTCATTTCCTGAAAAGTAATAAGTTTTTCCTCTAAAAAAAGGAAAAAGCAAAAACTATTATTTAAAAAAAAAGTTACATCGTATTTCTAAATTAGAAAAGATAACTGAATTTTTATCTAGATTAGACATCAATTAAGGTGAATATCCTAAAATAATATATCTTCAGCTTGTTCGATAATCGAAATTCATTAAACATAAATCAATAAATTTTGCTGATTTCTTTCATTGCTTCTTACCATGTAGAGTTCAGCATCATAAAATCTACTATCCTTGCAAAAAATATTTTGAGTAACATTATCATAGTTTAGTAAATTTTATAGAACTTGAGTCAGAATATACCTCATTACTTAACATACTCCACAGAATTTTTTTATAAATTTTATTTCCTTAAAAATTATTTTGTCTTTTTCTCATAAAACTATTTTATTCTGTATTTTCAAGTAATTTAATTTCATAGACACTTAGAAGAACGTTAATGACATGGTTGAGTGTTCATGAGGGCTTAACCTTACTGTTGTAGGTATTATTAACAGTTATAGCTAATAAATACAGTCTCTTGTAATATTCTCTCAACAAATCTTTATTTATTTTTAATAATTTACTTGGTAAAAAATATATTCTGAGATCCCAAGCCTTTAAGTATTATTAATACATTTCGTTATATTTCAAGTGTCTACTATTATTTTATCTTAGGAACTAAAACTGCAAATAAAGTCTGTTCAATTCAATCTTAAATTTATTTAATGAACCAAAATGTAGAAATGAATGCATAATACAATATCAATAAAATATTTTAAGCAAGAAGAAACCTATACTACTACAATCCATGATGAAAGGTTCAATACACGGTAAAGACTGCTCCGGTTTGGACGAAATTCACCAAAACGCTATTTTTTAAACAAAATTAAGGGTGCTTACAGAGGCTGGATTATCCCCACAGCCCTCAGAAACTACGGGGTCGATACATGGCAAAGGAATTAATGATTTAACTTTTTTTTTAATTATTAAAATTTATAAAAAATCTATAGTAAAAATACAAGAGATGGAAATCACACCAAATAATTATTTCACATACTACTATTTGACGAAAAAAAGTGAAATTTACAAACCGAGCTTTATAATTTATAATAATAATAAAGTCTTTATTTATACTAGGACAAGTCCGTTTAGAATAACAATACAGGTATTACTATATAACCTATTATGTCTTAGGGTATAATGCAATTACATTTAATTAATTATGCTTAATTTTATTTATAATTGTAATTAAATTAACAAATGTAGAAGAATAAAATAATTCATGAAAAAAATTGCAAATAACCTCTAATGACAATATTTAAAGAATTAAAGGAACAGAGTAAAATAAAATTGAAATAAGACAACAATAATTACATTTAGAGAAACAATTGATAGTTGCACATGTAAGCAAATTATTAGGCCAAGTAAAAAAAAAATAATAAAAGAAAAATACAAACAATATCAACTAAGATAACTTATTCTTAAAAAATATCTAACGGGCTGAGTGAGTAGTCAATTTAGAAGGAAACAATATGTATATATATATATATTTATATGCACACGCGCACTTTTATATACATAAAAACGCATTCGTTATTCCGAAATTAGTTGTCTAAAAATTATCTGTACAACGAATCGTTAGTAATTACTTTTAACGGACAACATTCGCCAAGGCTGATTCTTAACTTAATCCCATAAAGAGCAGGAGTTCACCTGGAAGCGGAGGACTCCCTCGGATTGAAAGGCAATAGTTCTCCAACAAACCCTTCCAACAACGAGCACCTTTGTAGAACAAACAATACGCCTTTGTTGGAGGATCGGACCCACAACAAATTACCTCCACTATAATAACATCTCAACTACAATAAGCCGACCGGATCGATATCTAGCGGCAGATGTCTATGACGAATGTCTTTCCCACGAGGGTCGAGGGGGCGTATTATCCGAGGGAATGACATCGGCCACGCCTGTCAGGATTCTGGGGTGCTTTCTGAAGGAGAAGAAGTGGAAGGCCTGCGGTACAATGGAAATAAGTAGAGGCGATGATGGTCTAACAATGGCACAATACTCGTCTACAAAAGGACTCGGTTGCAAACAACTCGAAAGTTTTAAACAGAATAAGAGAAAGTCTGCATAAAGTTTAGGCCTCTAAGGATCGAGTGCAACTGAGAACTTCATTTGAACTTTCAAGGGAAAGAACTTGCGACTAAGAATCAACTATATCAAGTTGGAAGTAGATTGAAGTAAAAGAATTGCTGAAAGAGGTACGTACTAAAATAGAACCACACACAGAATTTTGCATGGGATCGTTATCATTCAGTCGGAAACTTCAAATGGATTAAGCAGTAGTTTTTTTGTTAATAATGGAAAAAGTTTTATTGTCAATAAATTTTATTTTTGCATGAGAATTAAATTTAAAAAAAATTAATACATCTATACAATACTTCTTGTTTCTTCCGGTTGTCTATTGGATGAACATCGTTAGTGATACCTGTCATCATATTGACTTATAAAAGTGAAGAAATGCTCAAAAATATATGTAAAATAATTACTAGAATATATATAGAAAATTAAAAAAAAAGAAAATTAAGCCTTAATTCTCGATAGCTCAGGAAAAATTAACTAGTGAACGATTCGCCAATCCACATCCACACATCAAATGCAATACATCTCACATCAACTCCTCATCAATCAGAGACAACAGCATCAGTCTAAGTCGTTCAACGAAGGACAATATAAAAGGAAGATGCGAGGTTATATTAAAACAGCTGAACGTCGAAAAATACTGATATAATTAATTAACAAAATAATTTCCACTTATAGCTTTTTTTAAATATTCGTCGTTTGAAATTGGTTCAAATTTGAATGTTAAGTTTTATAATTAACCCCAGTAATAATTAACGTTATATCTATAGATTTTAAGCGTACAAGAACAGATGCACTAATCTAAGTTGTCAGATTGAAATCAGGATTTAAAGGGATATTACTAATATTATAATTAAATAATACCAACACAATATAACAATGGCTTACACAGCTACAAAAACGAATACAAAAATTAGAATACTGCCCCACAATCGGGCGTTTTACAAATTCCTACAATTCATGGAAATTATTAAAGTTATATTATTATTTTAAATTATTTTATATGTCGACTTCTTTTTTTTTCTATTATTGTTTTATTGTTTGATTTTTTTACTGAATAGCTGTGAATCTCTGGGGAGATCTAGTAGTTCATCTAAAAGATAATATAACTATTCAAATTGGTAAGGAAACTGTTGTACAAGTAAGTCGTAACGCCAGATTTAAAAAAAAAATAATGTGTAATATACATCTCTGGTCTGCATTTATATGATCTGATCTTCTTCGCACCTGATGATGCATGAATTAGAGAAACTTTAACTAGATATTGTTAAAGAAATGTTATTTTAAAGAATTAAGGCTTGTTGTTCTTATTTACTACGCCTTCAAGGTATATAACATGGTTTCATGAGAACGAGATGCAGATGAAGTTAAACCTTGACTTTTTACTCAGTTGTCCTTCTGCATTTCTCTCCTCGTGTCCATTTGCTGCAATTACACGGTACTTAGGGTACTCGCGCAATTGCAGGGACGATTACTACAAATTATTCATTGCGACCTAACGGAGTATGAACCGTAAACGCTTTGAGGAAAGCTAACTGCGTGTCGTTAGTGATTCATGGACCATGGAGCATTTGCTGAGTGCATCTGTTGCAATCCTCGGTAATGATTGGTAATCGTCTGGCTTCCGATCGGGAATCGAATCCGCGATTCTATGGATCTATGGTTAGGTTCTAACAGCTGTGTGCAGCTGAGAATGTATGTGTATCGATAACTTTAGAGTATATCGGAAAAAATCGTGGTAGAGAAGAGTCTACTGTAGGTGGTAGAAAAAATCCTGATGGAGTAAAAAAACCAGCCTTGCAGACATTTATATTATGTGCTTGATTCTTTAGCTCGTAACTAACACTAAGAGTGTTTATTTGTTTCAATTTTAATATTTTACAAAACTACAGTGAGCTTATCGTGAGCTTAAATATGGAACAGAGAATGTAATAAGTAACGAATAGATTTCGGTAATCGTTTCTACTAGTAATAAAAGTTTGTACTAACGTTGCGAAGTATAGATGATATATGTTTGTCGAACGGTTAATTACTAGATGAAATGACTACCAAAGTATACTGAAGCTGATGATAAAGTATTTTTAAAACATTTTATAAGAAAAGCGAATGAAAAGTTATAACTTGTTTTGACCAAACTCGAAGAGAAAACCTTCAAAATTATTACCGTTACTTATTCTGGACTATAATTTGATTCAGAACATTACATTAGTTTCTGTGTTATATTATTCTTACAGTTTTTTAAAGTATACAATTCTTTTTTTATGAAAAGAAGAGTCTTTCGTTTGTTAAAAGTGATCCTTTAATGTCATCCGATAGATATGAGGACCGTAAGCCTATTCAAAGCTACTCTCAACGACTAACCATCAGAATGATGAGCATTCCCGATTATTGGGATTTCCATCGTAATTTTCGAGAATATCAAATAATTGACCTAAAGATTAGTGCCTGGTTATAAGTACATATGCTCTCTAACCAGCTGTAGTCATTTGTTTAAATGGATCGGTGTAAAATAATGATTTTTGTTGTGTTTTTTCTTGTAAAAACTTTATGTAAAAAACTTAGATCGTGACTCATGTTTCCATTTACTGTTATTTATTTAGTATATTTAATTGTTTGAACCTTTGTAAATACGTTATGCTTCGTATTATGTATCCTTCTCACCAGTTGTATATTATGTTTCTTTTTCTGTTTGTTTTTGTTATTCTAAAGTTACATTTCTATTCTATATATACATCAGCAAAATAAAAACACATAACGTGGTCAAAGATTTTCATGGTCTATAACCCGGTAAAATAAAAAGTATAAATATATATTAGAGTGGAAATAGTTGACTGGAAGATTCTAATGAAGGACTAAGAAAGAAAACAGAAAATAATTGTAAAAACATTGCAATACTAAGAATTATAGAATGTCAGATAGAGTTATAGAAAAATAAAGAATTATTTCGTCGGATAGATTATAAAAGATATATATGAATAACAAAATGACAAAATGTGTGTACAGAAAGGCGATAATGTAAGAAAAATGAGAAGGTAAAAAATAAGATACAATACGAAAAATACAGTAAAAGGTAAAAATGTTAAACTGGCGAGACTTAAAAGTACGGAAACCTAGTTAAATTACAGACAATGATTTAAAATGTAATTTAACAAAGCTTTCCATGCATTACTTGCTATAAATTTCTTCTATATTTATACTTTAACATCATATTTTGTATTAATATAAATTCATATTTATATAACTTTCTAATAGGTAAATTATCTTACATTTTATATCATGACCTGTAATTTAACAAGGTTTTCCATACATTATAAATTATCTATACATTATAAATTGCCAATAAATTTCTTCTATATTTATACATTAACATCATATTTTGTATTAATATAAATTCATTTTTATATAACTTTCTAATACGTAAATTATCTTACATTTTAAATCAATACCTGTAATTTAACTAGGTTTTCCATACTTTTATCATTTACTGCACCCCCTGACCAATTCTATCCTTCATTATAAATATATATATATATATATATATATATATATATATATATATATATATATATATATATATATATATATATATATATATATGCGACCATGTGATATGATTTGACTGCGGTAAATATTTAACGATCTAATAATTTCAATTTGTATGCACTTTATTACCACCTATATACCTATCTATATGCGCTGTAGATGGGAGATAGCTCATCATCTATCAGCTATAGAAGGCTAAATGCAGATCTTTGGCAAGATAAGCCAGTGTCGAGAAGTGATTTCAGCAACGGTTGTATAATGGCTCCCTTCTTCGGATGTTTACTTTAAACCTGAGGACATAAAGGTTCAAGTGAATCCTTTGATAGGATAGTCAATGTCCTTAAATCGACGGCTTTAGTTCCCTGCCACTGTGTACCATTATATTCACCCAACCTCCTATTATTATCAAATACTCATAAAATTTGTATTAATATTTATTCTAGTCAACTATCTTATATGTTAGAAATAATTTATGTATCTGTCAGTAAAGAGTTAAATTCTCAGCTGGTAAATTTTAGTAATACGAGTTAATTATTGAACATGCAGTTGCCTTTTCTCTTATGCCCTAGTTCCAACTTAATTTGTACTAACAATGTTATTTATTTTTTTTCAGGTAAGTTTCCTGAATGTCCATTAATAAAAGTGAACCACTGATCCGGTAAGCTACCTTACTCCTAGAACTAAGCTAATAAACCCCGAGAACTGATAAATAAGTTCTTGAATTGACTTGCAAAAAATGGAATGCATCGGTTTAAAAATAATATAAGCTAGGCACATCTTGTTCCAATATTTCGAGTTTAGGACTAAGTGATTTCAACAAAGAAAATTCCGTAAAATAATATTAAGAAATGTTTCGTATAAACTGTAATTGTTTTTTTATCTATAAAACCAACCAAAAAATTGTTTTTATAATTTATTTTTATTTATTGTTCTTTTGATGGGGATTATTTTTAAATATTTTTATTTTAAAGAGAAAAGATTTGTCTTGGCCGAGATTCGAACCCGGATCATCTGCATCTCCAGTGCAGTGCTCTAACCACTGAGCTACCAGGGGTCGTATCCTAGCCAGACAAATCCATTCTCTTCACCGATCCTAAATCCCCGTGTTCTCGCAATTTTTGCGATGTATATACGGGGAAGAATGTTCATTGAATATTACTTTAATTGGGATCTTGTTGACTTACGTCAATTTTATATTTATATTTATTGTTCTTTTGATGGTGATTATTTAAAAAAAAATTTAATAGAAAAAATTGTTTTATTTATCTTGATTTTATTTAGTTCAAAATACTCAGAGCTCAAGTAATACTGAGTGAGTAATAATTTTTTAATATGTTCACTAGGAGGGTGCAAAGTAACTACCCAACTGATTCCAGAAATAAAGCCGGGCTACACGTGTAATGTACACGTGTAATGTACACGTGTACTAAAGCGTTAAGTACCAATAGTAGTTCACTGAAATGAACAGCTGTACAATTCGACTTGAACTTTAATATCATATTAATAATTATCTATCCAAACGTGATTTATTTTTACTAATCAAGTTGATTTAAATATAAATAAAAATAATTCAGAGTTTTATAATATTATGTTTTAGAAAGGATGTAAACTGGACTGAAATTTATCTAATATTTCATAACACAATAAAAAACCGTTATCCAGTCAAGTATGCTTTTAATAAGACGTTTCGACATTAAATGTCATTTTCAATCATTTATATAAAAATCTTGTATCCTTTCATCTTCGTTTGTCACTTGAAAAAGTTACAAGTCATAAAATCTGTAAATTATCACATACAAAAATAATACTACAATAAATACAAATTTATAAAATATGTCCAAAAACAGAAATATGTATAGATACCTTTTTTTTTCATTATTGTCATTATTAATATTTAAAACTGTTTTACTTAGAAGCCAATTGTCCTCCATGGTCATCTTTTGTTAAATAATTTAAACTTTGGTCTGTATAATAATACATTTGATTTACATTTTAATGCTCAAACTTTTTTAAATTATACTATAATCAAATTAAAAAACAATTCATAGAAATTATTAAATTAATAAAACTATTTTATTTGTAATAAATCTTTATCAATTTTATAAATTCTTAATTTACATAAAATCGGATGGAATGAAAAGAGAGATCTAGGAAAACTGTTGGGAGGTTATTGTGCTAGGTTATATTATCTAAGTAAAACAGTTTTAAATATTAATAATGACAATACGTGGATGAGGGATTTGTTATAAAGGAAATTGAATCAAGCCAAGGGAGAGCTACCGCTGGGTACTGTTCTTCTTCATGCCTTTCAAGTCATTGTATCATGTTTGTTTTTTTTTTTGTTTTTTTTTGTTTTTTTTGTTTTGTTTTTTAGTGTCAGACTATCTGCTGATTGTCACTGTTTTGTATTTGACAGGTGTAGATAAAAATATAAAGAGAAAAAAAAAAAAAAATAATGACAATAAAAAAAAGGTATCTATAATTATTTCTATTTTCGGATATATTTTATAAATTTGTATTTATTGTAGTATTTTTTTTTTGTATTTGATAATTTACAAATTTTATGACTTGTAACTTTTTCAAGTTACAAACTAAGATGAAAGGATACAAGATTTTTATAGAAATGATTGAAAATGACATTTAATGTCGAAATGTCTTATTAAAAGCATACTTGACTGGATAAAGGTTTTTTTATTGTGTTATGAAATATTAGAATAATATTATGATATAACGGAGAAAATAAGTATCAGCCAAAAATATTGGTATACTTAAAAAAATCCAGCTATTTTTCCAGGATTCAAATTTTATTTATATCTTACTTAGTTAATCCCTAATTTACATCCTTTTCGTTATCATCACCAATACCGTATAGTATAAATGTTTATATATATGCGAGGCGATAGTTGACTGGAAGATCTGAATAAGGAAATAGTTGGGGGTGCAGTCATATTAAACACTAAATAAGTGGGTCATATTAGGCACAAAATGAAATAAGTACCCACTTATTTAGTGTTTAATATGACTGCACCCCAAACTATTTCTTTCCTTATAAATGTTTATAATCTCGAAAATCCCTAGAATGAAACCCAATCCGAGTTAAATATAGCCGAGCAGAAATTTAATGTTATACAAACAGTTTAGAACCCTGTCGGTTGGAGAGCAATGAAAATACTAGCGTCAACAAAATAAATAAAACTGGTCCTTCCTTTTCTATTTAAAGGACGTTCCTGTTGGGAGGGGAACAGGTCCTCGGAATAAAGTCTCTTAGTTAGCTCCTGTTATTTCCGATCCTGAGTCCTGTTTATGGATCGTAAAAGCAGTGATAAACCTAATCTTATGTCCTCCTGCTTCTTGTCGTCCACTGGTGGTCCACTGATGGTTTGTCAATTTGATTTTACGTTGGTTTTATGTTGAATTTTCATCCATCTTGATTAACATGGACAGTCGGTTGAATAAAAACGGTTTCTAAGAGTTTGATGTTAAATTGTTACATTTAACTTCAAACAATTTATTCGTGTTGAATTATGCTGATAGAATAGAAAAATAATTTTAGAGACTGAACAGTTTCTTGCACAACGGTTGTACAGGTTGGTGGTTTATCTTAGATCACCGCCAAATCCCCCCCCTTATTTTGGGTACACACTTTATAGATTCTGGGTGGGCCTGATGAGGGTGCGAGATCCCATAGGATTCATACCCGGGCGCGAGCGGGATGAACCCAGGACCTTCGCCCAGGCAACTCACCGCTCCACCCAAGCAGTCACTCCGCTCCCTCACATATATGAACCATACACTATGTATGTGTATTTTCAATAAATAATTGAAAAAATATATAAACTAAAAGTTATGTTCTGGTCAAGAAATAAATCTGAAATAATATGAATCAAGCAGGCAAAATGCATAAAGAAAAAAACATAACATTTATTAAAAGTAATATCGTTATAAGTGACGAAAATTTATGGTAAGTCGTCCATTACTTCTGATATCCATCCATATCCATGAGCTATTAAAAACTGATTAGATGGCGTCTGTTTTGGAAATTAGGAGATACAGGAAAAGCATGGCGGATTTGAGATGGGAATTAGTTCCAAAGTGTCGTGGAACTAGCGAGAAAGGGACGCTCGAGTGTTAGAATTTGTGTATGAATTGTTTACCGTATATGTCATTATTGCCAAAAAAAAATTTTCTAATGAAAGCGTTCCACGC
The DNA here is from genome assembly GCA_964056705.1 of Troilus luridus. Taxonomy (NCBI): domain Eukaryota; kingdom Metazoa; phylum Arthropoda; class Insecta; order Hemiptera; family Pentatomidae; genus Troilus; species Troilus luridus. The sequence goes on from OZ057416.1 coordinate 111,507,437, forward strand.
CCTGCTTGCACAAAATTTATGAGGGGATATGAATAATACAAAACAAGTATCACATTGAAAATTTATTGTTGATCGATCACTTATATAATATATATTGATGACGCCTGAGTTTACTCTGTTTAGATTTCCCCTCTCTCTCTCTCTCTCTCTCTCTCTCTCTCACTCTCTCTCTCTCTCTCTCTCTCTCTCTCTCTCTCTCTCTCTCTCTCTCTCTCTCTCTCTATCTATGTATCTATCTATCTCTCTCTCTCTCTCTCTCTCTCTCTCTCTATACCTCTCTCTCTCTCTCCCCCTCAATATATATATATATGTATATGTGTCTGTTTGTGTTTATATTTATAACTATGCCCTTTTTGATGATAATATATACCAGCCCTCTCCCAACCAAACTTAACAAGTGCACTGTTCCCCCCTGGGACTGTTCTATTCCTAGCCTGACCCCAGCGGTGCATTAACAGTCCCCGAAGTCCATTAGCCCAGCTTTGATGCGCTACAATGTGGCCTTCTCTTGTTGTAATATAACGGTTGTGCAAGGCAGTCTGATAACATCCTCCCTTCGACCTTTAGGCAGATGGCGATCGGGTCGTCTCGCCCCTTTTCCCCTTGGAGGACACTCTGTGACCGTTTAGTAATCACATCATCTATTCCTGTGAGGGCAGATTATATCTCTTTACACCTTGTTTCATTCATAAAACAAAATATTTCTAGCATAAATTTCGGATCTGGCTTAGGTCTGTCTGCAAGTACCACAGGGTCGATCTTTAACCGATGACCTTCGGGTCATCCACTTTGAAATTTCAAGTGACTTGCATTATTTCGTAAAATTAAAGTATAAAATTTTAAAAATTATTTATATTGTAATAATAAATTTAAATTTAAAATACAGAAGTTCGGCTCAAGGTTTCTCCGTTGGACCTTACATTTTGTTTATTAGATGAAAAGTAACTATTAACCCTGAAGGACGAACAACGCCTTAAGGTATAATATTATATATAAGGCGGGAAAGTGAAATGAACAAGGGCCAATTGTATTTGATCTCTTTTCAAAGAAATGCTAGTCCTGAAGGTCATTATAAATTAATAAATAATAAATTTAGTCTGTTGTTTTCGCATGTAATTTTTATAACCAGGCAATAACAATCATATCCGGTCACTACCACGTACTGAAAACAATGCCCTTCATATATTGATATGTATTTCTGTGAAAGTCGATTCTCATGATTCTCATTCACCACTCATTTTAAAACACCATTTTATTTTCAGAAAGAAGATAAATATATTTGAGAGTCCGGATTTAGCTTATTGGTGTCAAACTTTCTCCCTAGAGCACTAAGTCATATCCTAAAATGGAGATAAAAGCATTTTAAAAGAAAACTTTCCAACTGTAAATGTTCTGAAAGCGCTTTTAATACAAAAGCAAACTCATTCAATAATATTGGCTGGAAAAGTGGCGCATCGTTCTTCACTCCTCTGCCTCTGGCTATCGAACTGCAGTATATTTAAAGTACTTAACGAATATTTTTGTTTTGAAGAGAAAAGGTTTGTCCTGGCCGAGATTCGAACCCGGGTCGTCCGCGTCTCCGGTGCAGTGCTCTAAACCACTGAGCTACAAGGGGTCGTATCCAAGTCCGACAAATCCGATCCTACTTCATTGCTATTATGATTATGTTTACTATATAATAAAAGTGCTCTGTAACACTCTATTTTATTATGAAATGGTGAGGGGGTACAATCAACGATTGCACAAAATAAGAATCACTTAGTTTGTTATGCCAACGTTTCGGCCTAAGATTCAATAAAATAAGTCATTCTTATTTTGTGTAATGATTGACTGCACCATTTCATATCATTATTAGAATAATCTAGTCTAACTATTCCACTTAAATATCATTTATTAATAATTAATTAAGAATATAGCGCTAATAATAATAACTATGACGCTATTTGACTAGGTTCTGTACCAGTTTGTGATTTACAATGAAAGATTATTCCTTAAACGAACCGCTCTCTTGGTATAAAGCTCTGAATTATTTTTATTTATATCAACTTGATAAGTAAATATGAATCACGTTTTGGAAACATAATTATTATTATTCTGTTCTATGATCCTGCAGAACCCGGGCCTCCATAACCGAAGCTAGCCAATCTCCACCACGATCCAGCGCTTTTCTCCTCCGCATCGTTCAGGCATCTGATTCAAGTACGTCTTCGACTTCGTTTACCGTATAGCATTCTGTTTGGCATTCTATGCTCTGGCATTCTTCCCACATGGCACATCCATTTAATACTGGCTCTCTATAAGCTCCTAGTTCCTTCTTCTTCATAACCCATTTTTTCACACTCCGCCCAATATTCTTCTTAAAATTTTTCTTTACCAGGAGTTTACCATAAGCTCTGATTTTTTCGTCAGGGGTCATGTTTCGTAACCATACGTGAATACCGGTCTCACAATGGTTTTATACGTTTGTATTTGAATTCTTTTAGCCGATTTAAACTGCAACACTATTTGCAGTAAGAAATAGGGTCTATTCCCTGCTGTGTCTTCGTCTATTCAGTCTTGTATTTCGCTCTCTATTTTGTAACCACACTTCACAGGTACATTTGGATACATTATCTGAAGGAAAAAAACGTTTTTTTCAACTCTCCCATTTGACCTGAAGATAAGCTCTGCAGACGACCAGAGTCAAAACGTTGTCTTTCAAACAAATAGTTCAACCCTATTTAAGAAATTATTTCTCTGAGCTCCACCCGTACCATTTTCTTTCCCTGTATTACTGGACTATCGATGTTGTTATCAAGTTCTGTTTTATTCTCAGCTCTGATATTCCTCAACGATTAATATTAATTTTTTTTTGTGTGTTACTGTGTGTATTATTTATTTTTTTATTGACTGCTGCTTTGAATATTTCTCAAAATAAAAACGAATATACTTTTTAATAAATTTATTTAATATAAAAGCTAGTTAGATGACAGTTAGCTATTAGATGACAACGAAGGGAGAACCACCCCACCCCCACCCATCCGCACATTAGCATATCAATCGGAGAGCTAACTGGATAGCTGGGATTGGATAACGACCTAATAATGTTTAATTGCAGCAATGCTGTTATAAAAAGGCAGCTCTCGACCAATCAGAGCCGTTCCTGATTCAACCGCCTCTGATTAGCGGCTGATCATTGGTTTTTCATTCCGGCCAATCACCTAGCCCTTTCATTAAAAATCAAGAATGGGGAAATTGAAACGATTTTAATTAATTTTATTTTTTAAATATTTCTTAATTATATCCGAAGGCGTCGGGTTCTAATACGGCTGTGGCATATTGTATTTAATCTGGTAACAGCCCCCCTGAACCTTTCTGGGACTCACCCAGCCCCAATAAAGTGGGCACCCGACAAAGGGGAAAACCTGGCGGTTGAGTATGATCTCTAACAAACACCTTCTTGAACTGAGCAGTCTGTTCCTCGTTTAGGCCCCAAGATTCTCCATGGGTCGTAGTGGTACGGAGACCTCCAACAATTTCGCCCGATCTTGAGCTAATTTTATCTTTTAAATAAATACAAAATAGTGCACTCTTGTATACTATTTTATACAATTATAAGTAAATATATTTTAAATACAAATATTTCCTCAAGGTAGTATCCTTGGCCCAATCCTTTATACAGTTTATACAGCTGACATCCCAACTCATCCTAATACTATCCTTACCACGTATGCTGATGATACATGTGTATTATCAGTCAACGCCAATCCAATTATTGCATCCCAAAGCCTCCAATCCCATATCACTGATCTTGAAGAATGGTGTCTGAAACTGGAGAATTAAAATAAATTCTCAAAAATCACTTTTACCTTACGTCGTAAACCAATGACTTCCTGCCCTTCAATATCCTTTAATAATATCCCACTTGTGCGTGTAGAACAGATCCGATACTTAGGGTTGCATCTTGACAAACGATAAACCTGGAATCCTCATACTGAAAAGACAAGAAACCGCTCGACGTTTCAGGCTACTTCAACACTTACTAGACAAACGCTCTAACCTCCCAATTAATTACAAAAGACTCATCTAAATGACCATCATACGATCTATTTGGACTTTCGGAGTAGAGCTTTGGGGCTCCACTAAGCCATCGAATTCCTCTCGTATCCAATCCCTACAATCCAAAATCCTTCGTAAAATCCTCAACGCTCCTTATTTTGTTAAGAATAAAGTCATCCATAACGACCTTAATGTCCCATTTGTTGCTGATTTAGCCCGAACCCGGTATATATCCTTTCATAACAAACTTCATTTCCACTCAAACCCTCTAGTTCCAAAGCTAGCTTTTTCTTCAATTCCCGATAATCCTCCGAGGCGATGAAAAGAAGATGGCCCCGTGACCTTCTTAGTTGAACTCTACTTGTCATTTTCACATTTCATTATGTATCGCTTAGCCTATTTACTTGATGTATTATTGTAATACAGTTGTAAATATCAATAAATAAATAAACATAAATATGAAGTTGGGAGTTCCATGGAATATTTTTGGATAACCTGTGAAGTCGATGGCAAATATTTAAAAAAAATAATATATAGAGTGCCAAAAAAATAAAATAAAAAAATGGTTAGTTATTTACATCATCGCATCACATAATGCTGTTATGGCTCATCGGAAGATGTTACAGTGGGAGTCCTGAGATTTGCCTATTCAGGTATCTGACATCGCACAGGCTCGGTACCCCCAATTTATGTCCCATCGGAAGGACTGCATAAACAAGTATATTTGAATCCCTTTTAACCCATTCGAACAACGATTTTTTTCGAACACGGTATCCAGGAGCGAAATCTTTTTTTTTCATGTTGAAATGTTTACTATGGAAATCACCCAATTCATAAGTAAATTCATATATATATAAGATCATTGCACACCGGGTGTGCAGCACGCTCCTCGGAAAATTTTTATTGGGGTTCAACATGTGTAAGGTAACACCTCGTGCAGTGTAAGGTTAAATGAAATACATCATTAAAATTTTATTTCATAAATAGTTAGAAAACATAAAATCGTTATGTTGCTCTTAATAATAAATATCAGACTTTAATGCAAATTATTCATTTATAACAATTTAACTATAGTTCGCGTTTAAGGAAAAATGTTTTGTTATGCATTTTAACACATCATTTTGGCTCAAAAGAACATAAAATGTCTCTCTTCAAAAATCTCCTCCGATTATTAAATATTTCTTTCCTAAAAAATATAGAAATTAAATCCTATGTTATCATAGAGGAATAATGTAATATCATTAAGGATTAACATTGTAGGTCTTCAGGGCTATAGATTTGTGTATTTTATCTTCTTTCCATGATTTGTGCCTAATACGCTCTATAGCCGATGAAGACTTGCAATATCGGCCGAAGCGTAGGTTTGTTAGAAATACTTCTTACAATTTTATTATTCACCTCTTCCATGAACATTTTCTTCTCCACGGTGTAGGTACGTTCAAATGATTATTCTTCATAGTATAAACATTTACTAATTCGACAAATTAAATCCTATTTTTCAGTTCTATTGCTTTTAATCAATTATTCAATCAATCTTTAATTTATTTTATAAATATTTTCTATAATACGTTGTTTTGGAATTGAGCAAAATATATCAGAGAGACGAGAATAGTAACAAGAACGACCAAACCCACGGGTTGCCTTCCCGCCCACATCCTTTTATTAATACAAATGGCTTTTTAATTCTAAGCTTCTTTTTATTATTTTTTTATTTTATTAATGACTCTGGGACTTGCCGTGTCCTTAGATCTTGTATGTGGGTGCTGGCCATTTATATTTGTCTCTCTTTTTTTTTATACCACAGGATGAAAAATGTGGTTAGAGATAATCTAGCTTCATTTGAAAGAATCGACCATAGAATTTGGAACAGAAAAATATATTTTAATTATTTTTTTCTTGTTTTTTTTTTTATTGGCATGAGTAAAAAAAGATTTGATTACCAAGGTATATTTCAAAGTGGTACAAGTTCATTCATTCATATAAATGGATTTTTCTGTATATTACTGTTAAGGCAACATCTTATTTGCGCGTAACCGCAATCAAAAGATTCGCACATTTAAAAATATGTTACCTACGAAATATTAAATAATAATGGGTTCAATTGGTCAGGGGTACAGTCAAAGATAGTACAAAATAAGTAAAACTTATTGTTTGATTGTGACGTTTCGGCCTATGATGCAGGCCATCTCCAGGGCGAATGTGAGTGCCTAATCATGGCGACCCGTCAAACACACAACTGTCAACTCATTGAGTCACCACGAACCGGCACCCATATTCGCCCTGGAGATGGCCTATATCGTGGGCCGAAACGTCGGCACAGCTAAAAAATAAGTTTCAGTTATTTTGTGTTATCTTTGACTGCACCCCCTGAGGAATTCAGTCCATCGTTAGAATTATCCAGTCAACTATTTTCCACTCAAATCAAAATATTATAGAAATTTATCTCTCTTAAAAATCGGTAATACCATATTTCTGTTTTAAATGCTCTTGAACGAAATTACTGAGAAATAGCATAAAAAGGTATTATTTTGTATGTAAGTGACGTTCAATTTCAAGTGAAAGTATCGTTAAAATCCTTTATTAACCTGATGTTTTGTGAAATTAGTTTAAAATGAGATTGTTGCAAGTTTTGTTTGCTGAATACAAAGACTGTTCTATGAGGGACTTTGTTTGTTTGTAGCCGACAAGTATTAAGGTCTTTTATGTTCCTGCTCGAGCAATCTTGCTTTTCTACTCTACGGTTAAATTTTTTTCTGTTCCATTGTCGTGTTTAATTTCTGTCAACATTTCATATATTTCGGGCTTTTTATTACCAGGCTCTGGAAGATAATTACTTTAGTTTCGTATTTTTGTTGTTATGTAACGAATTTTAAAACGAATGGCTTTTCTAATGGTCAAGATTCATGACTGAAATTATTCGTTGAGGTTTCTGGAATTTTTAAAAATAGTTTGATCTATTAAAGTAAGATTTCACTTGATTAATTTATTAACACTTCATACGCTTCGACTTTAAAGTCATTAACAATTTTTATGGTTTTATGCATCAACATACAATGCACATAACTATAAAAGTTACAAGTCAATTTTCTCTAAAAAAACATTGTTGCAATATTAATTTTAAAAAAATGTCTTCATCTAGGGAATATTTATCCCGTATAGTCAAACTACATGTTTTCAAAGAATTACACTTTAAACACTTTGATCTTTAAATATTAAACACACCTAGAAAAATATTGAACTCGTTAAATGTATCTATTAGAGAGTTCATAGCGTAGCTCTATCTCCGTGAATTATATTGCTTTTGTAGATCCAGCGAGTGTTTTATTTTGAATTTAAAATATCAAAAACGTTTTTTGTTTAAATGTTTGTTTTCTATTCATTTAATGTCACTGTGGTATCGCTAACCGGGCGATGCTTCAATGGGAGTCCTACATTATGACTATCCAGGTATAATTAGGGATCTTTAACGAGGACCTGACCTCACACAGGCTCTGGGCCGTAATTTTACGTCCTTTCCAAAGGACGGCTAAGAATATTTAATCTCTTTCAAAAAAAACATTTCTAATATATCTACTGATATTATGAACAAACTAAACGAACGTTACTATATTCTCTTGCTATATTACTCAAATTATTGGTCCCTTAAATATTTGTTTAAAACAAATGAACTCAAAATACTAAATTTTATTTCTAGTTTTAATTTAATGTTTTTTTTTTTCAAAGTTTGAATAATTCTAATTATGTTTATATACTGCGGCAGTGCAGGTGCAACAAACAGAGTTGACATTTTGCCCCAGAAGGTCGGCCGTGTTGGGTCAGCTCAGCTGCACTGCGCAGGTGGATTCGCTTTAACAAGGTCATCTCTTAACTCTGAGGTCTATTCGTGGCAATCGATATATATAGTTAGTTAAGTAATCAACCATATGTTAAACCATATAATTAAAATTAGTATAGCAATAATTAAAATAAAAAATAATTAAAACCTAGGCGAAAGAAATAACGTTGGCCGAAAAAAATCTCAAAAAAGATCTAAGGATCCTTAATTATTAAAATATAAATATTGTTAAACTAAATATATATATATATATATATAACTGTATTTTACATTTCATTAAAAAACAAAAATCAGCCGCAGAGAAAACAAATACTGGACTGGAATGTTAAGAGTGTATCTGCGAGGGAAATGCCGCATTGAATAGAAATATTGGAGCATAAAAAAAATATAGCCGTGAGGGAATCCCCGCGTTTTCATATCCCTTCATAGATCTTGAATAAACTTGAGTCTTGTAAGTTATATCTCTCTTAGAGTGAATGTGAGAGTTTTAAGCCTGTCTGTCCACTGCACGTCTATTCAGGCCTAGCTAGACAAAATCTCAATGAAATCAGAAAATATGTTCGATATTTATACGTAACTTATGTCACGTGTGAGGGAAATACTCACGGGGACACGCCCCGAGTTAGGAAATAATATTTAATTAGTAGCATACAATTTATTAATAATATTAGGATATTTCAGCTAATGTGAACTAATTTCTTCTTGTTGTTGTTTGTTTTATTTTTTTTAAGGGCAAACAACTACAAATGGTTATTATTGCCCTCACTACTGGAGAGTATAAATGTTTACAGTATCTACATAATTACCACTAGAGAGTATACATATTTGATTACCTACATAATTACATTTATATATTCTTGTTACCTTATTAGACTTAGTAAAAATATTGTTACATATTTACATAATAACATACCATAACATAACATTAGGCACATAGTAAAACCATATTAACATATTAAACATATAATAGAAATGTAACTTATATGAAGTTGTTTAAATTAAAATAAAACGTTATACATAATTATATAAGATTTATGATATAATATAGAATTTATATTATCCATATAACATTATACACACCGACAATATATATATACACACATATACACACACATACATAAACCCACACACATACACATAAACGTGTAAATGTATATGTCAAATTGACTGGTATATATTGGTGTTTTTAATAAATTTTAACGCATTATTTAAACATTGTTCGTTATCCCCCAACGCCTTTTGCATCTGCCAAGGTACGCCACACCTTTCCATCACTCCACTGTGACAATTTCTTCTTGTTATTGTTATTCTCTTCCAATTTCTTCTTGTTATTGTCTTTTTACTTAACATTGCCAAAAGACAAGAAAGAGTGTTTGAATACAAAAATAAAAAAAATTTCTTCTTTTTGGTTGACTTCCTATTCTACTGTACATTCGATTTAAAGAAAATCCATATGTACTTAATAAGTTGTATTATATGGAATAAATGAATCTGAATTATGGTGACGTGTGGTATAGTAGCTAGCATGACAGCCTACTAAACCCAAGCTCGCGGGTTAGTAATCCAGCAGGTACCCTAGAAGAGTAAAAATCCTTGCTTGTGTCGTCTTTCGGAAGGGACGTTAAACCGGGGTCCCGAGCCTATATGATGTCACGTACTCGTTGCAAATCTCTATTCTAATTAAACCTGGATAGGCAAAATTTATAGCACCCACTGTAGCATCGTCAGATTAGCCATAGCAGCATAAAGTGACGTTAATTAAAGAAACAAACAAATGAATCTGAGTTGACTTGAGGGTTAGTTCGTGTTTTCCTGTAGTAATGTAACTTTATCCTGACTTGTAGAGGGACACTTAACCTCCTGTATACAATTTGTTTTTTCAACCTTTAACAATGCGGGAAAAGGATACTGAGAGTTGTTCGCAGGACACTTGATGAGTGTAGTGAGGACATCCTGCCGGGCTATATTACACTCAGATCTATTTCATCTACCACTAGGAACACTCAGGACACTGATATTGTTTGTAGCACTGCTTCTTCTATTTAGTATTATACAACAAAATAATATCTGTATGTTGTATATACGATTTTAAAGATATTATATTAATTATAGCGTGTTAGCTCAGAGCGTAGAGCGTTGAGTTGTTGTTCTAAAGGTTCCGGATTGAGAACCAGCTGTGGCAGATAAATTATTTAATCTGTTAGCAGCCATGTTCGGATCCTGTGCGATCCACAGACACTCCTGGGGCTCACCAAATCTCTGAAACCGTTGTCCTAAAAACATTACAGTCTCTACCATGTATTGAACCCAAGATCCTTCAGGGGTTGTAGTGTTACAGGTTTTTTTAATATAATCATATAAGGAATATGTCGCACATTGTTTTGGAAATCTGCGCTTTATTAATTACTTTTAGGAATTCATGGTGGATATTTTTCTTTTGTTGGTGTCTTTTTGGACTGTGAGTTTAGCATGTGCTGTATTTTTTTGTTTTATAAATTTTTTAGTTATTTAAGCACCTAGGGACTAAAGAAGAACATTACTCCCTCAGATGTAAGCTGTAAGTACAATTCGAGTTTTTTCCCGGACGAATGCGAGGGAACAATCGAGTTTATTCTCGAGCGAATGCGAGGGAATAATTATCTTTACTCACGAGGCTAAGCCGAGGGAGTAAAGTATTGCTGGGAATAATGATCAATTTAGTGCCGAGGGGCAAACAAGATTTTATCTCAAGATGGGATGTAAAAAGGCAAACTATACGCTATAATATTTTATATTATGTTTTATAATAAATTCAAAAAGTGTAATTAAATTTGCAATTATTACAATTTTGATTTAGCTGGCAATAAATTTGAAATAACATTAATTGCTTCTTGTACATTATGTGGTGGATCCATAACTTACACAACCTGAACACAAATAAACTTCTGTTTATAAGTGTTGGTGTTTTGAAACAACAGCTGATTTTAATGGCCGGTGTGACAGGTGTACCAACCTACCCTGAACTTGCTCAGTACAAAACCTACATTATTTAGACGAATTAGTTTGTCATCTTTTTACTTTATTCCCTAGGGAATAAAGTTGACTTTTTCACTCAATTTCTAATGCACGGGGAGAAAAGACGTACTTTAGTCCTAATTAATTGAGCCAAAACCACATGTTTTTGTACCAGCTGGAGATAAAATATATTTTTTTTTTTACAATATTGAGGCTTATTGCCTTTTAAAATTATGCCTTAGTAATAATTGTATTTCTCTTTTGACCTGTTTTTCGATATTAAATGATAGATGCTAAGTCAGCTCCAATGAGGGTTCCTTAATTATTTTGGTCTGCAGCTTGTCTGGAACCCAGGATTTTCGACTTACATACACTATCCGAAAAATAGTATTTCTCGGCAGTTATATCAAATTCTCGATTCTAAATATTTATGATATGCGTTTGTCTATTGCTTCAATGCTGAAAAAAATAAAACAGTACAATAACATTGATATAACACGGAATTTGCTGACACCCGCAGAGATTTTGAAGATATACACAAAATTCGATTTGAAATAACTTAATTTCTTCAGACGGATTCATATTAAAAAGCACAATCGAGGCTAGGGAAGATGTTGGCCTACATATTGCTGGCTTACAGTCAGTTCAGAAAGTAGTTATGCTTGACACATTTACAATCTTTAGAACTTTTTTAAAATATGTGGAATCGGCTACAGTTCCTATATTATTATCCGAGATATTCTTGTAGAATCTAGAAGTCTGAGGAAAACGATAAATAAAATTAAACCAACTAACCACAACCCGTGGAAAGTTGGTGTGGTCATTGCGGCCTAGAACAGAAGAATCTTTGCTGTTACTAAAATATTTCTTTTCCCAGGGATTGATGTCATGTTGGGAAAATTTATTTATTGGAAAATTCCTTATTTTATCACAACCTTAATTAAAATATTATATTCCCATAATGTATTCTTATTGTAAGTTGCTATATTGTAATATTATACGGCGCTATATCATCTGCAGTTAGTATCAACTGATTTCCTAACACAATATGGTTACATGTATTATTTGTAAAACCGTTTACAACAATCGCTATTAATTTCAATAGTAGTTTCCATGTACTACCTGCATTGATTTGTATCCTGGATCGGTTAATGAGTGTTTACTAAATATCATGAGACAGGTTAATAATGTTTTCGTACATAACTGAGGAGCAGCTCCAACGGTAAAAGTAAATAAACAATATATTTAAACAAATAAAACTTTAGCATTAGAACCGATGAAAAGTCTTATATTAAGTTGAGTATTCGGTCGGGATTGTACTACATATTACATTTCTAAGGTGTGAAAGGATGTAATTCTTATGTATATGTTGATACATTTATTCTTCTGACATAATATGGAGAAGAAAATGGTTCGGGTTAAACGTTAAACTATTAAATAGAAACCGACGTTTCGGCCCATGTTGCAGGCCTTATTCAAGGCTAAACGAGGTGCAAACATATTTATGATTAAAATGACTAAACTATACGTATTTTTGAATTTTAAAATAAACCAATATGATATAACTTAACAATAAGTACGATGAAGAACAATAAGTGGACAAAGGAAAGATCTAATAAAAAGTAGTTATAATGAAAGATAGACAGTAATGGATACAAGGAAACTTGGAAAATATAAATAATGAAAATTTGTTTATACAGCATACCTTAAAATTCACAACTATAGGAATGAAACCTAAATAATAGCCTATAAAAACTAGGAATAAATAATAAAATTATCAAACTTAAATAGTGAAATAAATTTTTAAAGAGAACTCAGGGAAATCAAAGAATACATCAACTGGGTGAGAAGAGAGCGAATTCGAAAAATAACCACCAAAGAATCTTGTTACTGTAAAAAAAAAGCAATGTTAATAATATTAAGCATTTTAGTCCTTGCATAACAGTTAAATGTTCTTGGCTGCTGGTTTTCTGAATTATGTTTCGTTTTATATTTAAAATTTATTTTTTCCCCATGAATAGTTTTGTTGATATCCACCACTTTTCTAAAAAATTCAGTTCAATTTCTATAAGACCTGACTTCCGATTTTTATTTTTAAATTTACTGTAAACACTATTCATCTTAAAGTTAAACGATTATAAAAGCTTAAAGATAAAATGAACATCAAGATTTATATCTCCAAGCCTTCTTAAAAACATGTATAGAAATATATATTTTTTTCTAAATTATATATACAAACCAACACCTGTAAAGGGCAATCTTGTACGCATGCGCAAGCAGTTACATTTTATATCAGTTATATTTCCAACAGTAACAGTTACATTTTTGACAGATTCCTTGTTCTTTGTTTCCTCGTGTGTTCTGGAGTTGTTGTTGTATCCTCATTTTTGTTTGTCGCTGATTTGTTGTTTGTTTGGTGATTAGGGGTGGTTTTTATTTTAAATTGTTGATAATATATTCCATTATTTATTTCTATTATTATTATATTTATTTATATTATATATTTCATTATGTTGTGAACTATGTTATATATTCAATTATAGTATTATTACTTCTATTTAGTTATTTCCATTATTATTATATTCCATGTTATGCTATGCAAACTCTAAGCCCAATAAAAATATTTAAAAAGGTTATCCAAGATATAACTGTTAGAAAATGTAACTGCTTGCGCATGCGTACAAGATTTTTTTTCCACGCCCAAATGTTAAGAATTCGACAGATACTAATTTTTCGCCGCATACTAAATGAAAATTGTTTTTTAGGAAATTAACAAATTATTTAGTTTTGAGACGTACCCTTGAAGAATTATATTTATTTTTATTCTTACTAGCATTCAATTCAATATAAACCGCCTTCGCCTATTAAAGATGAAAAATGAGGATGTTTTATCGACACATACATCGATGCTCATACCTTTTAAGTCCTCTTACATCGATAGTTATTTCGATAGCGCCTCCATTACCTCGATGGTATACTATCCTCTATGGGCTGACTTAATACGTTAAGAGCCTCGGTTAAACTCAGTATATATGAAGTTTTACATGGAGCGAATAAATTCATTTCAACTTTTTCCATTAGAGTGAAACACGAGCCTTGTTAGCTCCATTAATGAGAATTTAAACTGAGTTCAATAAAGCAATTTTGTTATATAAAATACAGAAGAAGGGATTATGGTGGCTTTGGCGGAGACTATGTTGTGGCCTCACAACCTCAACCACCTCAACAACCTCCTCTATCAAAGTAGGACCCAGCTAAGCCCCCTAAATTAATGTTTCTTGCCCTTTTGTCCATTATAAATATAAATATATCAAAAAAGTACACTAGGATTTACTTTTCATCTTTTATTTTGTTTTTACATATTAAACAATTTTTTTTTTTTAATTTCGTTTGACCACTTAAGATCACGCAACATTATTTCTTTCCATTAGAAAATACTAAAAATCCTTTTATTTTTTAAAAGTTAAATCCAAAATAGTAAAAAAAAAACCTTTATCACTATAATTAAGAATCTTTGGTTCAGTACATGGTAGAGACTGGACTGTTTCTTAGGCAAGATTTGCTGGGAGGTGATTACCCCTTGATCACCCTCATCTGGGTCTCCAGATCCCACTGAGCCCATCTCCAGCTGTTAACAGATTAAATTAATTACCTGGCTTAGCCGGACCTTCGCCACGGCAACCCAGTGCTCTACCACCCCCCTCCCTGGCTTAATATAATAATATAGCATGCCAATAAAAACCGATATTGTAATATGGAAATTAAATTGTTGATAGAAATTTGATTGTACCATTGTTATTTTGGAAAAATAAAACAATTCTCGATGCAAATGAGACTAAATTCAATTTTAAGATAAACTGACCTGGAAAAATCGGAAATTGGCTGATAGGTTAATTGCCTTATTTTTGTCTTGTGTATTTATTTGATTACACGATTTATAATTTGTTAATTTTTCATGAAATAAAAACTTCTGATTCGGTTTTCCAATTATTTAATTTTAAGATAATAATCCATTAAAACCCGACAAATATAGCGGTTGTTCTTTTAGATTAAAATTGTAAGCATTAATTCTATTCAACATATTTCCCATTTTAGCACATTTTAAATGTGTTTCATTTTGGCAGAATATAAAATAATGAAGTTTTTGAATCTCTCTATTAAATGTTTTTATTAAAATGTAATTTTATCGATTTTAGGACTGTTGTTTCAATACAGATAACGCAGTGAACTCATATTAAGATATCTTTCTAAGAAAATATGATACTTAATTGTGGAATCACCTGCATGCGGAATCATCAATGCCGTTACCTCCCAGAAGAATATTTGGCTTAGTAACAGTACATTCTCTATGTTAAACGTATATACATGCATATATATACAATACGTTATTTGTATCCTCTCATCCATATATATGTATTCTCTCAACCCTGAAAGGAATATAAGCATTAAAATCAGGACAGTTGTTGTATACCTCTAATAAGATCCTTTCTGCTTATAGAGTTACAAATCAAGCCAACCTCAATGACGTTAATGTCACTTCTATTAATTAGATACAACACGGAATTGAATAATTCATAAGCTGTTTTCACTTATTGCATTCCGTTTCTAGTCATAACAACGTTTCACAAGCCCAACACCTGCGAACGAATGTCCTCCCGGGTAGATTACACATGATAACTCGTGTCCAGGACGAAGGACGAAAAGGATATGGCAGCCATTGTGTCTGTTTATTGAGGTCGCTATCTAATTAGTGGGTGGGTTAATTATTCACCTGGCCGCCAGGTCGCGCCACGGGTGCTCGCTCTCTCTCTCTTTTTTAACAAAAAAGGGCTCAACTCTCCCTAACATTACCTTTTCAAAAATAAACCTCTTCTGGATATTTTAGCGGACGTGGTTAGCCAAGTTCCGAGTTTTCACTTTGCATTTCATTCCGGAATATATTTAAAATTTTATGAGCCAAAACGTTTAGTTCTGGACTCTGTATGCAAAGAGAATGCTCATTAGTATAAATACACATAACCTTGCGAGTCTTCTGCTACCACCCAGTACTAGAATAAAATATGTTCTTGGAGGAATATGTAGCTCTCAATGCTCTCATCTTAAAGTGTAAACTCATCTTCACTCAAAAGTCGACAACAGTTTTGGATAACACAATGAAAAAAAAATTCTTTTTTCACTCAGATTTTACCTATGTTATTCGAAATATATTTAAAAAGTTTTCATGGAATTATTTCACTTCATGTACTTAACAAAATAAATTATTATCTATATACAAGTACATCGTAGAGACTGTAATGTTTCATGGACAACGGTTGTGGAGGGAGGTGATTTGTCCTAGATCAAGCTCGACCGCTCGATTTTTTCCCTTATTTTGGGTACACACTTTATAGAGGCTGGGTGAGCCCCTGGAGAGTCCTAGATACCATGGGATCCATCTCCGGCTGCAAACAGACTGAATAAAAGTCTTGCCAGCAGCGGGATTTGAACCAGAATTTTCGGCTTGGCAACGAAGTGCTCTACCACTGAGCCACTCCACTGTAATTTAACGTCACTTTATGTTGGCTATGGCTAATCGGATGATGCTACTGCGGAAGCCCTAAATTTCATGTATCCAGGAATTATTAGGATAATGATTTTAACGAGTATCTCACAGAGAAAAACCACATCAATATGAATATATATTATCTCTTATCAGAGCAGAAATGGATAATTTGTTTATCTTGTTTGTTCTAATTATTCCAGTTTTGATTTTTTTGTATCTTGACTACTCACTCTTGAAGAAGACTAACAACGTTGGTCGAATAAATAGTTTGTAACTATTTAATTTAAGGCATTGTTTTACTATTTTCTTCTCCATTTCCAGGTCAAATAAAAATCATTGGAGAAATGTTTAACATTAGATTAAGACTCTGACCTTATCGTAAGGTTTTTCTGTTATGCTACCTCACACCAGTGAAGTGAGCAATTAACGGAATTATTAAATACTTAAACAGCTTCCTCTAGTTACGATCGCTCAAGAGGTAACTAAATCACACATTTTATCGTGAGATCGAGGCTTTGCCGTAATTTTATTACTACCATTATTAATTTAATTATCTACTTATTGCTCCTACAATTAAATGACTTGCGCTCCCTCACGAGCTATACAACCCACCAAGTTGGTACGTTTATTCAAATCAAAGCAGAAACAATTTAATAATTCCATTGAATAGGAATTTAATGTTCAATGGAAAGCAGTTAGTTGGCATGAGCTCCCCCAGGGCGCTGTGTTTTCCCTGTAGCCTAACAACTGTTTCCATTGGAAGCATTTCTCACTTGAAAATCCCAAACTTTCCAAAGTTGCGTCACTTGAAATTTTCTCACGGCACTATTGCGAAGAATTTTATAGCCGTATTATCTTTTATGTGAAAAGAATGTTATACAAAAAATGTTACAAGCCTCAGATCGTGAAAGGTCAATCTGGATATTGTTCTCGGGAACATGTGAAGGTCTTTTTCATGTTTGTGTTATTATATTCTTTCATTCTATTGTTAAGTACAATTATTGTTATTCAGTGTGGGCGTTAAAATATTGTTACGAAGGTGGTCTGAAAAGTTTCTGCCGAACATCGCCAAAGTTCACCAAATGGTGCTAGACGACCGCCGAATTAAAGTGAATGAGATAGCAGAGTTTATGAACATGTCAAAAGAACGTGTTTGTGATAGTTGTTGATAACTGTTTTTTGGGAAAGTCATGGAATTATTTTAATCGATTATCTTCTTTTTTTTTTTTTTTTTTTATTATTTATTTGTTGATATTTACAACTATATTACAGTAATATAACAAGTAAATTGGCTGAGTGATACATAATGGCATGATATAATGACAATTAGAGAAACTACCCACTGGTAGTACTCAAATCGCATGTTCAACTAAGAAGGTCACGTGGCCATCTTCTTCTCAGACGCCTCGGAGGATTATCGGGAATTGAAGAGGAAGCTAGGTTTGAAACTAGAGGGTTTGAGTGGAAATGAAGTTTGTTATGAAAGGAAAGATACCGGGTTCGGGCCAAATCAGCAACAAATGGGACATTAAGGTCTTTATGGATGACTTTATTCTTAACAAAATAAGGAGCGTTGAGGATTTTACGAAGGATTTTGGACTGTAGGGATTGGATACGAGAGGAATTCGATGGCTTAGTGGAGCCCCAAAGCTCTACTCCGTAAGTCCAAATAGGTCGTATGATGGTCATGTAGATGAGTCTTTTGTAACTAATTGGGAGCTTAGAGCGTTTGTCTAGTAAGTGTTGAAGTAGCCTGAAACGTCGAGCGGTTTCTTGTCTTTTCAGTCTTGTATGAGGATTCCAGGTTAATCGTTTGTCGAGATGCAACCCTAAGTATCGGATCTGTTCTACAGCCACAAGTGGGATATTATTAAAGGATACTGAAGGGCAGGAAGTCATTGGTTTACGACGTAAGGTAAAAGTGATTTGATGGGATTTTTGAGAATTTATTTTAATTCTCCAGTTCTGGCACCATTCTTCAAGATCAGTGATATGGGATTGGATGCTTTGGGATACAATAACTGGATTGGTATTGACTGATAATACACACGTATCATCAGCATACGTGGTAAGGATAGTATTAAGATGAGTTGGGATGTCAGCTGTATAAACTGTATAAAGGATTGGGCCAAGGATACTACCTTGAGGACGATTATCTTCAAAAAGGAAAAACCATTACAGGAGCTTTAATTGACAAGATGAATGCAGAACTTGTGGGAAAACGGCCACATTTGCAGAAAAAAATCCTATTTCACCAAGACAACGCACCGTCTCACACCTCAGTGGCTGCCATGGCGAAAATCCACGAATTACGGTTGGAACTGCTTGAACATCCGCTTTACTCACCAGATCTAGCCCCAAGCGACTTTTTTTTGTCCCCTCATCTAAAAATTGCGCTCGGAGGACAGAGATTTTCTTCGAATGAAGAGGCCTTCGTGAACAATTATTTTGCAGAGAAAAACGCCAAGTACTTTTTGGACGGGTTACAGAGATGGGAGCATCGCTGTGAGACGTGTGTAGAGTTACAAGGAGACTATGTTGAAAAAAAAATCAGAAAAAATGTCTTGTATTTTTGTTAGGTCGGAAACTTTTCGGACCATCCTTGTATAGCTTAACACCTTTGTTAGTTTGTAGTAACTATCACTAAAACCGGGTGAATCAATCTTTACCTAATTTTAAATACATCATCTTGATTTCTAGATCCTTTAGCAATAATAAAACTCACAGGTATCCATACAAAAACATACGTATTGTTGTTCAGTCAAATATTTCTGTGTCAGGATGTTCTCTTTGGGAGGTGAATAGAATATATTTTGAACTCCTTTCTATTCGATTTTTAATACAGTATTTATTACTGAATGACAGTTAATTTGAAACTTTCAAATTAAAAAAAACGTCATTGGTTAACAAAACCATAGTTGCCTATTACGAGCGTAAGGTAGGTTTGTACCACAAAACCATATTTCAGCTTTGGTCCTCGTACATTTTTGATAGGTATAATTCGGTTTCCTGTAACCTGTAACCTCTTGTAACTTGTAGGAAAAAAGTATCGATTACTTTATTTTTTTTATAAAACGTTCGATATTTGGGCTTGAAACGAAATTGTTATTCTTGCCTGAATATTTGCCTTATTTTCTTGTTCGTTGCCATATTATTTTTTACTATAATATTGGCTAAGCACTTGAAGAGTATACTTACAATTACTTTTTTTAATGTAGAAATTTCAACTAAGAATGATATTTCATTCAACACTCTTCTTAAATCAGCATTACCTACACTTGCTTCGAATTTTTCGTATTTAGCTGAACATCTATAGCTTCAGTTAATCAGTTGTTAAGCCGAATTTTCTACAAAATGAGTTTCTTGTACTTAGAGAAGCGGAATCATGTAATTTTCATTGCGAATAAAGGGATAAGTTAGGAATCGGCCTGACATAGAGTTATTGCTCATATTTTAACTCAACTTCAAGCCAAGAACTAAGAGAATGGCACGATTCCGCGCCAGAAACTCATTTTGGAGAAAACTCGACTTAACCTCTTATTCACCGCGACTTTTGATATATGTGTATACACATTTGTACGTTTTAATGGATTTTTTTTTTATAGCCTATAACTAGGTAATCGGATCTCATGCATACTATCCAAACTACTCACCCCAAAGCTCTAAATGATTCATCAAGAAAACCTATAGGTTTTTTCATGACTCACTCCTTGTACAAAAACCCTCACACTGTGGACTAACACAGATATGTGATATCACAGGGCGTTGGGGTGAGATATGATGGTTCATCAACAACACACGCTTCAATATTTCTTCCCGCCTCCGAGGGATGATAGTTTTTGATGAATGAGTTGTCGACTGGCTCGGGATTGTGCGAAAAATCGTTTCTCAAATTACTGCTAGGGCTAAAATAAAACTGACGAAAAACCTGGGAGGCGTCAAATAGTTTACAGAGTTCATTTGTAAATTTTGTACATTTTGAAAGGTTAGTTTTTGAAATCTCTGAACCAAACGTTAACAAGTAACACCCGATATAGTGTTGCATCGCTTCTTGCCTGTAGCATCTTCGTAAAATTGAAGAAATAATTGTTATTGATAAAATAATTGTTGGATATAAAGAAAATAAATGTGTAAAAGTGATTGTTAAATATGGATATTACTCATAGAATATTTTTTATATTTATTTATACTATATAATATAATACAGTAGAAAAATAATTTTATTCTGGGACCAGGTGCCTTAAGAATAACAAAACTGAATGAATATCGTCGCTGTCAAAACAATACCGCTCATCTACACTTCGGGGCGATTTTACAGGAGAGAACTATAAAACCGCGTCGACTGTAAACTAGCCAATTTTTTTCAGAACTATCGAAGAGAAATATTAAAAATGCTGCCATGTTGCTGACCCTAATATGTGCCTTACTTAATGTGTAATTCAACCTGGAGAATGTGTTACCGTTACTAACTCATTTTCATAAAAAGTTGTAGATAGGCGGTATTGTTTAGACAGCGAGGATATATAGCTTCCCAAGGACTATTATCATTCTTATAAGAATGATGCAGTATTTGCACAAGTACTAGAAAATAAATATAAAACTAAAAAGGATGCTTATATAGTTATAACTAAAACTGTATAGCTTTCAAGTAAGTAAAAACTATATAGAAAAAAATAAAATAAATAAAGCGCCTACATAATAAAAAATAATATAGATATAAGTAAAGAAAATGGACTGTAATTGATCTATTACTTCAGATTTATATGAGCTTTTAATTGTATCTGATTAGAGAGCAGTTGTTTATAGTTAAATGAATATTTCATATTTTGGCCAGCTTTAAATACTATTTCAATACTTTTCTCTTCAAAATAAAAATATTTAAAATTATAACAATTAATAAAAAAATTATAATAATGTATAATGACGTAAGTCAACAAGATTCTTATTAAAGTAATGTTCAATTAACATTCTTCCCCTTGTATACATAGCAAATTGCGAGAACACGGGGATATGGGATCAGTGAAGAGAATGGATTTGTCTGGCCGAGGTACGAACCAGGATAGCTCAGTTGGTAGAGCACCACAACGGAAATGTGGGAGACCCGGGTTCGTATCCCGGCCCTGGGCACATCTTTTCTCTTCGAAATAAAAATATTTAAAATTATAACAATTAATACAAAAATAAAATAAAATAATTTATTTTATTTTATTTGTTACTAATTTTTAAATATTGTTATTTGAAAAGAAAAGATATGTCCAGGACCGGGACTCGAGACCGGTCTTCCAGATTACTAGTCTGGGACTCTACCATTTGAGCTATCCTGGGCACTAATGAAGCACACTTCTCGATCATGGTCATGTCTTCTCTTTTCACTGATCCCAAGTCCCCGCGTTTTCGCATTTTTGCTATGTATACGAGCGGAAGAATGTTCTTTGAACATTATTTTAATTTGGATCTACTTGACTTACGTCATTCTAATTATTATAATTTATTTTATTTTATTTGTTACTAATTTTCAAATAACAATATATAAAATAAAATAAATTATAATAATGTATAATGACGTAAGTCAACAAGATCCTGATTAAAGTAATGTTTAATTAGGATATTTAAATATTTTTATTTTGAAGAGAAAAGATTTGCCCCCAGCCGGAATTCGAACCCGGATCTCCTTCTCACCGTGGCAACGCTCTAACCATTTGAGCCACCGGGGACAAATCTGTTCTCTTCACCGATCCGATATGTTCTCTTACCGATAGAGCGTTGCCACGGTGAGGCGGAGATCCGGGTTCAAATCCCGGCAGGGGGCAAATATTTTCCCTTCAAAATAAAATATTGAAAAATTAAAGCAATGATAAAAAATTGTAATAAATTATAAATAAATACTATTCGTTATAACATATTTTCTGGATGAACCCTAGGAAGAAATGTGTTTTCCTAATATCCTGTACCACTGTAAGTTCTGGAAAGTATTCGGCTTTGTACTTGATAGAGATTGTACAGTTTCTAAACCGACGGTTGTACAGGGAAGTGATTTGGCCGAGATCAACTGGCAATTCCCCCCAGTTAAAGCCAATCATTTTGTCGAAACTGGGTGAGCCCCAGGAGGGTCTGTAGATCTCACTATGTGGGTCTGCGGCTGTTAAAAGATGAAATATTTCACCCGGATTCATATTCAAACGGATTAAATCCCCTACCCGTGAGATAACCGTCTCCGTAGTCCGAGCAATGATATAGTTATTGTAAGTTTTCAAGTGAATAATGTCGATTCAAAACGTTTATGTTTTGTATAAAATAAACTTGAAGGGGATAAATGCTTATAATCTTTACCATATCGGTCAGAGCAAGAAGGATATCGAGAGATAGCAAGGATTTATTGTGCTATTCAAGTCGCTAGAAGCTATTACTTATGTCCAAGGCTCCATTCGTTACCTGTTCTGAGATAACAGCAGGTTATACCAAAAGGTACGCACATCACGAAGTGGAAAAGGTTAGCAGCCAAGTTAGTTGGTGACTGTTGCTAGGTACCTATAGGTGACTGCACCAAGGTGTCTGTTGGTGACACTATCAATTCTTCAGTGAAAGGTTGGTGTCTCTCGAATGGCCTTACTGTGTATTCACTTCACCATCCGACATTCTATTATATAACCTCCTGATAGGATGAGAGTCCATTCAAGTTATTTACATAATCATATTCATATTCAATGTTTGGATTTCAGGTTGTGGTAGAAGAAATTAAACTGAAAGTATAATTATGAATTTTTTTTCGTATTTTCCAGAAAATTTTATACAATTTAATACATACAGTAAACCTATGACAATAAAATAATAAATAGTAACATTTCCTTGTACATTAATTGATATAATTAGGGATGAGATAATGCCCCGCTTCCGGCGGATACCACAAAGCCAGGGCCTTATTGATCTAATAGAAGACGATGAGGAGAGCTAAGTGATAAAATAGAGAGCGCTGGGGTAGAGGAGAGAGAGAGAGAGAGAGAGAGAGAGGGGGGGGGGAGGGGGGTCTCATCCATCTCGGTTTAATTAATATCTTGTAATTAATGGTTTAGTAACCGCGCCCTCTACAGCGCTCCATTGTTTGTTAAAATAACCTCCCTCCTTGATATCCTATCTTAGAGCTCGCCCATCCTTCGGTCCGTCGTCCGGGGATAGTAAGGGCTTGTATAGAGGGTTGTATATACTTATAAGGTGCTTTACAGAAAGCATATATTGTAGCTATGTATAACATCTTACAAACCTAATCTTGTTTATAGCCATGTTATAAATTACAATATAAAATTGTGTTTTGGATCCAAACACATGATAGATTAACGCAATTATCCTTCAATCGTCTTGTTATTAGAAGATGAAACACATTATGGCGCATGGTGAATATCCATCAGGTTATAATAGTGTACGAAATAGGTGAAGGAACACTAAACTATTACCAGCGAAATGGATAATATTACGGAAATTAAAAAAAATTAGACACCTGGGCTCTGGCCTATCGTCGAATGTGGGTTAAAACACCTGGGCTCTGGCCTATCGTCCAATGTGGGTTAAAACACCGTAGATTTGATCATATTAATTATTTTAGTTCAAAAAGGCGACTAAAAATCATTTAAAAAAAACTTAAATAAATAAAAGAAGTAAGACTGTTTAGTTTTTTTATGACTGAAGAGTTAGTTCCGGGGAAGCGAACGTGCTAAGCTCATCACAATCATCGAGGCCGATTCAGCTCCCTGCTTAGACAAAGTACAGTATCTGTCATGAACAGAATTCACAATCTTTCTTGAAATCAACGATCTATGATTTTTTTTTTTTTTTTATTTAATTTATTTATTGATATTTACAACTGTATAATAAAAATACATCTAGTAAATGTGCTAAGCGATACATAATGACATGTGAAAATGACAAGTAGAGAAACTACCCACTGGCAGTACTCGAATCATAAGTTCAACTAAGAAGTCACGGGGCCATCTTCTTTTCAGACGCCTCGGAGGATTATCGGGAATTGAAGAGGAAGCTAGGTTTAAAACCAGAGGGTTTGAGTGGAAATGAAGTTTGTTATGAAAGGATAGATACCGGGTTCGGGCCAAATCAGCTACAAATGCGACATTAATGGATGATTTTATTCTTGACAAAATAAGGAGCATTAAGGATTTTACGAAGGATTTTGGATTGTAGGGATTGGATACGAGAGGAATTCGATGGCTTAGTGGAGCCCCAAAGCTCTACTCCGTAGGTCCAAACAGGTCGTATGATGGTCATGTAGATGAGTCTTTTGTAATAAATTGGGAGCTTAGAGCGTTTGTCTAGTAAGTGTTGAAGTAGCCTGAAACGTCGAGCGGTTTCTTGTCTTTTCAGTCTCGTATGAGGATAATCTATGATTTAAAGTAAATTGTTTGATGAAATGGTTTTGCAACAAGGAAGCTTAATGTTTACTTCCTTGACCTCTCCTTTTCTTTTGCATATTATATATATATATATCAGCTCTAAGATATAATATAGATCTAAGAAAGAGAGATAGTACAATAGAAATGAGATGGTATAATTAGATTACAGTATGTAAAGGGAGTATTTTAAAATGGTAATCCATTAGAGAAAGAATATGGTCCGAGTGGAAGTCAGAAAAAAATTATCAAATAAGGATTTATTTTAAAACTTACGTTTCGACCCAGATTCCAGGTCTTCTTCAGGGTTTATAATGCTTGGGTTGAGGCTTATATGTATCCTCGTATACAGGGTCAACAAATTTTATTCAAGATGATAGTCCATATTTAATAAGTTCTTTCTAGATAGTTTACATAAAAAAAGCCTGCTGTATATCCATGTAATATCTTTTCTTACAAGATGCCTACCGTTTGTCAACTATGGGTTGAAGTGCTACAGATTTTTAAAATGTCGTTCAAACTTTATTTTATTATACTTCTTTTTAAAACGGTGTATTTCTCAACTGTGTGAGAATGACGATTAAAAAAATAACCACACACATTACGCCCAGCAACAGCACTTTGAGGGATGGAAGTGGATTAGCCGAAGGAGCGGGTGGAGGGAGCGCCAAGCCTTGAAATAATTAAACACCTGAGACCGCTCACCTGGGGAGCTCAATTAGTCCCAGGTAGGTCACAATTTGGCCACGGTCTTAACTACTTCATGGGCTCCATGCAGGAAGTGCACTGAGGGGTTGTAATGTCGGTGCATCAACTGTAACAAGTCTCGAGATGAACGCTCGAGGAAAATGTGACTCATGTAATTTTATTTACGGAACACTTTTTAAAATAATAACATAATATGTTCAGTTCCGTTTTGATAAATTTCTTTTTTTTACTGAAGCAGAACTAAACGACAATAATTTCAATATAAACTGCAGCAATGCTAAATTTAAATACATTTTTGTTTTAGCAAGTATTATTTTTATCTAAACAAAATAAACATTGAATATTTTCAGATTAAAAAATTTTAATCGAAGTATTAAAAACAAAAACCCTTTTCCATTACTACTCTTTGAGGCTCTTGGCTTCTGTAAATGGCAGAGACTGTGCTATTTCTTGGACAAAAGTTCTGCAGGAAGCTCATTTGTCCTAAATAATCCTCAAACGACAGATTTTCTCCTTATTTCGGTACCCACTTTTTAAAGCCTGGGTGAGTCACAGATCCCTAAGAATCTATCCCTAGTTGTTAACATATTACCTGAATAAAGTCTACCACTCCCGGATTTAAACCCAGGACCTTCGGGACAGCAACTCGGAGCTCTACCACTGATAAAATTAGAACATGGTGGAAAGAGAGGTTGAAAAATAAAAACATAATTTTACATTTAAAACATAGAAATAAATAATCGATTAGCCTGATGTAGAATAGTTTTTAATATAAAACGATTGGTAATTGATTAAATAAAACCAGGAACCGAGCCTGGTAAATATCTTGGGGCAAAGGACGCTATGTACATTTTCGGATCTGTTCACCAAATACAGTACCTTTTCCCATAATATTGAACTGTTTGAATTGTTTCTTCGTTACTTATAGAAACAGCCTAATGAAAATATTCCACATATTATCCTTATACTTGTTACAATAACGGTGATTTTTTTTTTACAAAAAACCTACCAAAAAAAAACATTAATGCCTGTACTACAAAAAAAAGCAACAGATATCTATATTCGCTAGCAGATACTCTCATAAATTTTGTATTAAAGCGACTGAAAACATAGAAAAATTGATACATTTATACCATAAAATATTATATCGTTATCATATATATTTTTAATATTATTGCGAATAATAACCATATTCAAGAAGTTACCTGTTGAATAGTGACAACCATACGTCAAGAAGGGCACCGCGAGGTTCCTGGTTTCCGACCATATTGGCGACTAGTCCTCAGCATAATATATATAACGTTGGAAAGGCAGTTTATGTGTATATATAATATATATATACGTATTATATATCCAGCTATAGGTGGCGCTGACGGCGGTGCTATTGAAATATATACACCCTCAGCCTCATAAATCCCTCGAGTGGTAATGCACTTGGACTCTCCTGACGTGATCGGACTGGGTGAACCTCGATTCGCTTCTTCTATTTCCTGCACGTCGGCGGCTGTCTCCTGTTTGCGCGCTGGTTAGCCATTCTCCGCGGAGTCTTCTTAACGACTCCAAATGGCGAAAATGGCTGTTTGGAAAAAAGGAAAAAAATAAACCCTGAGAATCCTCCGCGGCTCAATTGTAATTCGTTCTACACAATCTGTTCCAGGGCGCCAATAATTCTTCTTCCGGGAAGAGAAATCCAAGAAAACTAGAAGGAAAGTAACGACATTTATAATAAAAAAAAATTAAGATTTCTTCACTTGAAATATATTGAAGCATGATATTACATGACTCAATGCTCATAATTGTTTATTTCATTTTAAGAATAATGTAAAACGGTTAGGAGATGAATTACACCAAATAAGAATGACTTATTTTATCGTGCCAACGTTTCGGCCTAAGATTTAGGCCATCTTTGGGGCGGAGAGGTGGGGAGTCCAATCCAATTTCCGTTTAACTATAAATTTATTTTATTAATAGTGACTATTTCAAACTCAATTTGTCTTGTTGTATTCCCCAATAACATGATATTCATAATATTTAGTAATAAAATCACATCTCTTGCAATTTTACCATGTTTTATTATCATTATCATTTATGTTTTATTATATTCTAGATTTATTTCCATTCTTCTTATTTCTCATGGAATAGTTTACCATTTATTTCTTAATCTTTGCAATTCCTTTCTGCCATTCCTATCACTCCTGTATTTATATAACCTGTCATAGTTTCTAGTCATAGGTACTGTGCTGTTTATATAGTTATTCTGTTTTCTTTTGTTCTCAGCCCTGATGATGGGTAAAAAATTAGGCCGAAACGTTAATACAAATAAACATTTTAAACTTATTTTGTGTAAAATTTATAGAATGCACTCTTCTAATTTTTCTTTTCATTTTGTTGGTAAAATCTATAATTTAATTGTATTCAAAGTACTTTGAAGATCGGGGTTATTTGTCTTTTTGTTTTATTTTATTGTAGTTTTGTCATGAAAAAATATAAATATTTATATCTCACTTTATTAACATATTTCTCTTGATATAGCCTATTCTATGTGGGACAACTGGATGTTTTTTTATGTTGTTGAATAACTGGTCGAGACCAAACCATTGTTCCTAAATTTCTGAGAAAATCCATTCTCCATTCTTTTTTATACTGACCTTCGCTCTCCCTCCACATTTCCTACATATGGATTTTATGAACATTTAGAAGCTATTGCAATAAAAAAAAACCAACAACTGTACCATTACAATCCGTGAACGGATCTAGGGTTCAGTACATGGTAGAGACTGTACTGTTTCATGGTCAACGGTTTTGCTAGGAGGTGACTTGTCCTAGGCCACACTCAACCGCCAGATATCCCCCTCCTTATTTTGCGTACCCTATTTTTATAATATTTTATAGTTGTATATCTCCGACTGCAAAAAGACTAAATAAAAGTCTTGCCCGCAGCGGGATTCGAACCAGGATTTCCGGCATGGCTACTCAGTGCTCTACCACTGAACCACTCCGCTCCCCTATTACAATAACATAATGTTAATTATTGCTTAATGTACTAGTTGTGTATTTGATGAACTATTATCACTTGTTATAGATTACTATTAACTTATTGTATTATTGTAGCATCGCATTGGTTAATTGCGTTGACCACACCTCAGTTGCTAGAAGGTATTTAATACAGACTCCAAACAATCGGCTACTCAAACAGTCAGTTGGTAATTGGTAATAGTTTATGATGATACAATGTGTTAGATGACCCAATTAACACTAGATCAATTAACAATTCGATCTATCGAAATCATCTCTCATCCTTCGATAAACACTGATTTGCGTTAATTTCTGGTTTGCAGCTTCCTAAGTAGGTTTAGTGTTGATTACCGATTGATATATTATAATTATTGAGAAATCCTCGAACATTTGAGGGATTAATTTATATTTATTTTAATGTAGAATGACCACAGTAAGGAACATTTTTATGTCCGTGAAAGCAAAAATATTTTAACCCAACTTCCAACGGAAATACTATTTTAAAAGTGTTCTGATAACATTCAAGCCTTACAAGATGGCCTACATAGATAAATGGTCTTAGTTCGAAATCGATGATGGTCTTTGTGGAAGTCGTAGATAGTCAATTTGGGTAGTTTAAGAAAAAAGGAAATCCATCACTCGAAGGTGTTGCGTCCAGTACATAGTAGGGACTGTACTGTTCACCGGACCCCCCTTAATTTATAGAAGCTGGGGAAGTCCTAGGAGGGTCTCAAATCCCACAGTTGGGTTCAGTACATGGTAGAGAATATGTTGTTTCTTGGACAACGGTTGTGTAGGGAGGTGATTTGACCTAGATCACTCTCAGCAGCTAGATTTCCCCTCTTATGTTGAGTTCCACTTTATAAACTCGAAAGAGCCCCAGGAGGGTCCCAGATCCCATTCGATCCATCTCCGGCTGCTAACAATTATATAATAATGTCCGCCTACCAAGCAGAAAGGTTTGAACCCAGAACCCGATGGTAACTCAGCGTTGTACCACTCAGTAACTCTACTCCCAGTATGTATATATATATAATTAATTATAAAATCAACATATAATGCTTTGATCTTCCCTAAACGTTAAAACTAAAAAATAATGCGATAGTAGGCGTTAAGAGGTACCAAATAAACACTTATTTGTTTTCAAAATCTCAAGCAGTTTTATTCTTTTATAATTACCCACGAATTGGACTAGCGAGCTCTATTAACCATCTAGTAACTCATAATTGATGGTTTTTCTACGCTCGTGCCAAACCCTGGGCATCGTAATCGATAAGTACAGGTTCCGGTTGGAAGTTTCATGTCATATCATGTCAATGTCTCATCTCTACTGCAAGTAGAGATGAGATATTGGTTCGAAATCAGTTGGAGCGAAGAGATAACTCCGTGAAAGTATTCTGTGCCTCTATCAGTCCACGTCTCATGAGGAATTCATATCGACCGAGTTACTATCTCAAGACTAGTAGGACTTTGATCGATTCTCGGTCACTATCGATATAGCTCTTAGCTCGATGGAAAAGTGATGTATCTGCCTTAACCTCAGTCAAAACTTGAACAGAAATAAATATCTTTGGCGTTTTTGAGTAGGTAGGTTATGCGGAGAGGTAGTTACACGTATTGAAATTCTTCCCGAACATATCCTCTAAGAAAAAAAATATATGATTTATATAAACTACTGTAATATCAATGTGTGATAAATTCTCATTCATTTAGTAGGAGAAAAGTTAATCTTGGTTCAAATTGCTAATTTTTTTTAATTAATTAACTCATTAAAATTCATTACAGTATGATAACAATACAACAAGTGAATGGCAGGAATAGTACACAGAGGCATGGATAGAGACAAGTAGAGAAATCACGAAGTGTTAGACTCAACTTAGAAGATCAAGTGGTCAATTTCTCTTCCGATGCTTCGGATGATTATCAAGAATTGAAGAGATAGCTGGTTTGAAACTAGTGAGTTTAAGTAGGAATGAAATTCCCTGAATGTTAATATCCTGAAAATGTTAGTATCGGGCTCGGGCCATATCAGCAACGAATGGGAAATTGAAGTTCGGTGGCTTAGTTAAGTTCTACTCCGTAAATCCAAACAGGTCTTATAATAGTCATGTAAATGAGTCTTTTGTAATTGATTGGGAGCTCATAGCCTATGTCTAGTAAGTGTTGCAGTTACTAGATAGGAATGTAAGTGTTGAAGATAAAAATAGATATGAATTAGTTCAAAATATATCAATTATCATTGCTTTATAGGGCGATTCTCAAAGCACTGACAAATTCTGGATTGTAACTTTGAATGTCAAACTTCAATAAACCCTCACACAAGACTGAAAAGACAAGAAACAGCTAGACGCTTCCAACTATTTCAGCACATAATAGACAAACGCTCAAAGCTTCAGATCAATTACAAAAGGCTTATTTATGTGACTGTTATAAGACCTATATGGACTTACGGAATTGAACTATGGGGCTCTACTAAACCATCGAATTCCTCTCCTATTCAATCCTTACAATCCGAAATCGTTCGCAAAATCCTGTACGTTCCTTATTTTGTCACAAATAAAACCATCCATAAAGACCTTAACGTTCCATATGTTACCGATTTAGCCCATTCCAGATACCTATCATTCCATAAACTCCAGCCCGATCCAAACCCACTAGTTTTCATCCTTGCATCCAATTCCATCCCGGACAATCCTCCTAGGCGTCTGAAGAGAAGATGGCCTCGGGACCTTCTATAATAGAAATGTAATTAGAGTGCTGCCAGTGGGTTGTGCATCTACATGTCCTTTCATGTATCTAGTTTGTCATATAGCCCTTGTACTAGATGTATATATTACAGTTGTACAATTCAATAAAATAATTTTTTTTTTAAACTTGAAAAAATTGAAAAGACCAAGCAAGTTTTCATCTCAGGTGATGGGTGGATGTAGTTCATTGTGTAATTGCTAAACAGCTGTGGTATATTAATTATTTAATCTGTAAATAGTAATCGATCCCCCATGTCTGATTAGCAGAACCTCCTTGGGCTATTCCATCCTCTATACGAATACCCTTAATTGGGGGATAAGCTGGTGGTTTTCTCAATCATCTTCCTCCCTCAATCACTTTCTTACACAATCCCTATCTTAGAAACAGTATAGCCTGTACCATGTACCGAACCCTAGAACCATCATGGGTTCAAGTGGTACAGTGTTTTTTTTCTTTTGAATCACAGAACAGTTTTAACTTACAGTGCTATAAATGGTATTTATTTTACAGTATGGTGATAATAGTTTACGTGTATGCATTTAGAATATTTTCAGTACACCTCCATTCTACTGGAAGCCCCTCTTCTAAATAAATATTAAGGTCTGTGTCGTCAATTCGGAGGTTTTTATTATCTTCTTGAAACGTTTTGTAAATATTTGTCGATACTATTGTCCGTTTTGGGCCGATCTGTAACATTTAAGTGAGCCGTCTTATATCCAGATAGTAATTAAAATAACTATCAGTACTATGTCTATATCAATGAATATATCCGCAGTCCCGGTGAATTAGTGGTTAAGTCGAATTTTGTCCAGAATGAGTTTCTAAGGGAAGCAGAATCGAGTTATTTTCGAAGTGAACAAAGGGCTAAGTAAGACATTGACTTGAAATGGAGTTTGAGTTGAGGCTTGAAATCACGACTCCATTTCAAGCAAAAAACTACGAAAATGGCACGATTTCGCTTCCCTAAATACAGTTAACTCTCTCTGGACAAATTACGATTTAACCACTTATTCACAAGGTCTGTAGGTATAAACACATCCCATTATAAAAAAAATACATCTTTTAATGCATTATATTTTTTTATATATGAAAACAGTATTTCGATTACTAAATCTATTTTTATCTTAAAATCGACACCCTCACGCTGCGTCTGAGGACTCTTCCGACCTTTGTCCACTATCACACCTCTTCACGATCTTATCTCTCCTTCCTCTTTATCCTGAGAGCAGATGGTATCCGCCATCTTTGGTGATGGTGATGATGATGATCTCGAGAACTCGCTGAAGAGAGTCACTCTGATATTCATGACCGATTAGGACACCATACTCCCTAGCTCCAAGCCACTCAATGGATAATGCTTCGCGCCGGATCGGTTCCTTTTATAGTCTTTTATGGAATCTTTAACAATATGTTAATAAATTTAAATATAAATTCTTTTATAAAATTACTTTTAAATGATATGTTAGAAACCGATAAGCATTAGTGGACTAAAAATAAATATACAAACAGCTATTTTGTTTTCAATTTGTTCACCAGGCATTGGGAGTTATATTATTCACTTTGCCAGTCTATTTAACTTACCACTTAGGAGATTTATCGTTTAGATTAAAATATAAAACAAAAACTATGATAGGCTGTAGCAATAATAGCAAACTGGTCATCAGTCATCCAACTTCTTATTTTTAAATATATCCGGTCATAACCAAATGACTTCCTGTCCTCCGGTATCGTTTAATAACACCTTACCGATTCCTCTAGAACAGATCCGATACTTGGCAAACGTTTAAGGCTACACCTACATTGAATCCGGTGTGAAACGACGAGACGTCGCTAGCAAACCAAATGACTGAAATATATCCAGAGTTATAACATTTTGTTCTTTAAATTTATAAAATGAAGATTATTTATTAGTTATTTTTAATACATTTATATTTTACTATAATGTATAGTAAAATATGTATAATGTATACACCCCAGCATTGTATGTGATAGAATCACGTCGCACCGAATCGAATCCAATGTAGGTGTAGCCTAACTTGGAATCCTCAAACTAGACAAGAAACTATTTCAACCTACTTTAACATTTACTAGACAAACGCTCTAAGCTCCCAATTAATAACAAAAGACTCGCAATCATGACCATCATACGACCTATTTGACTTACGGAGTAGAACTTTGGGGCTCCACTAAGCCGTCGAATTTCCTCGTATCCAATCCTTACAATCCAAAATCCTTCGTAAAAACTTCAACGCTCATTATTTCGTTACGAATAAAGTCATCCATAATGACCTTAACGTGCCCTAAGTTACTGATTTGGCTGGAATCCTTTCATGAAAAATTCTATTCCCACTCAAACCTACTTGTTTCAAACCTAGTGGGCTACTTCTTCGAGCTCCTGTGATAACCTGAGTCGTCTGAAATAATCTGAAAAAAGTTGAATTTTTTAATTCATGTACTACCAGCGGGTAGTTTCTCTACTTGTCTTTATATGATACAATTATATATCTTTAATCAGATTAAATATTTTGGACTTAACATGGACAAAAGGTTATCGTTTACTTTCCACACTGATTATGTGTGTAATAAAGCTAATAGAGCTCTGTGTTCTATATATCCATACTTCAACAGGAATTCAAAATTAAGCACAGATAATAAGTTATTATTATATAAAGCCTGCTTACGATCTATTCTAACATATCCATGTCCAATATTTATTTATATGTCGAAAACA
Organism: Troilus luridus; assembly: GCA_964056705.1. Classification (NCBI taxonomy): domain Eukaryota; kingdom Metazoa; phylum Arthropoda; class Insecta; order Hemiptera; family Pentatomidae; genus Troilus; species Troilus luridus. Next base: position 111,541,444 of record OZ057416.1, read on the forward strand.
AATTATAAAAAACTACAAATATTTCAAAACAAATGCCTAAGAATTGCTGGAAACTATACATAATACACTATAGTAAAAATTATGACACAACGAATTATATATACCGTATATTAATGAATTTATCAATAAATTATGCCAAAAATTCTTTAATAAGTGTAAACACAATAAAAACCCACTTATAAAAAATATAGGGAACTACACAAAAAATAGTACAAAGCTGTACGTACATAAAATAACTAAGCATTTATTATTGTAGGATACTAAATTATCTTATATTATTGTTATTGTTCATGTGGATGTTTATAAGTTATTTTTAGTTATTTTTGTTTATTTTGATTTTTTTTTTTTTTTCTCACTGCTGAAAGTTTTTTTGTATATATTTTTTTCTTTCATTGTATATGTGATTCTTTATAGATACATTTAAATTTGTCTAATAAGTTTTTGAGTTTGAGACTGGTCTGTTTGGTACAGCAAATTACTTTTGTGAATTGTAACAAATTATATTAGAAATAAATAAATAAGTAAAATATTATATATCTTTCATTTTATTTACTTGATATATTATTATTATACAGTTGTAAATTTAAATAAATAAATTATAAATAATCGGGTAAAAACGTGATTATAAATCAGATATAAAATAAACGGAAGGAAAATTGATTTAAGATAAACGAAATCTGACAATGATCGGAGGCAGTTCCCTGGGGCCAGAGGCAGTTCTCTGCGACCTGTTGATTCCATACGTTAGCCTTGTCACTACAATCTCACTTTCACGTATATCTCATGTTTAATCATATAATTAATTGATATGTAATGCTACTATATATATACATGCATGAACTCAATGACAAAAATTAAAAATATCTATGGTTTAATATTTCAACAAGTCATATAAATAAATAAATGATCATTTGTTTACAAAAAAAAAACAAAAAAAAAAAATAGTTCTGCAGGGAGGTGATTCAGTCGCCAGATTTCCCTCCCTAAATTTGGGTGAGAGGCTGGGTGAGCCCCAGGATCCTAGATCCCTAAGGATCCATCCCCGGCTGCTAACAGATTAAATAAAATCTGCCACAGCGGGATTTGAACCGAGGACCTTCGGCACGGCAGCTCAGCCCTCTTTTTCTGTACAATAATGAGTAAATTATCCAAACAATTATGTAAGTAATAATTGTTTACAAGATTGTAATGGATACATCCAAAACACAGCACTTAAAGTATCCTAAATATTTATTAGTTTAAAATTCAATAAGTGGTAATAAGGCAGGGGTAAAAAACCCAGAATTTTGGGACTTAAATTTTTGAATTTTAAAATTTTCAATGGATTTATAATAATTATTTTATTTCTCTTTTTGATCTTCATTCCCTTACTTTTTATCGATAAGTTTTTAATAAAGTGTTAAAATTGTTACTAATAAGTTACGATTCGCCTTAAAGTTTCAAAATGTTGGCGAATTATAAATTTAGTACACTTAAGTATCTATCGGTAAAAATAAACGAAAATCGTATTGTTATAAATTATTAAATTATATAATAATAATCATTCGTATTTAATATGAATTATTAAAAGAGGCCTTGAAAAAAAATATTAATATTATGAATATATTAATATTTTTTCTTCAGGGAGCGGAGTGGCTCAGTGGTAGAGCACTGAGTTGCCATGCCTGGAATCCTGGTTCAAATCCCGCTGCAGGCCATGACTTTTATTTAGTCTGTTTGCAGCGGGAGATGGATCATATAGGATCTAGGACCCTCCTGGGGCCCACCCTGCCTCTATAAAATATTATAACAATAGGGTACCCAAAATAAGGGAGAAAATCTGGCGGTTGAGCGTGACCTAGGACAAGTCACCTCCTTGCAGAACCGATGTCCATGAAACAGTAGAGTCTCTACCATGTACTGAACCCCAGACCCTTCATAGGTTGTAGTGGTACAGTTTTTTTTTTTTTAATATTATGAATACTGACTTTCATAACCGATCTGAGAAAAAAATAACACACTCAGCGTTTGAGTTTTTATGTTCCATGAAACTAATATGATCATTCATAATATAGACAATTCAAATTAATTGTATTTACTAATTTATTTAATTTACTAATTATTATTATTATTTGTATTTTTAATAGTTAACTTCATTACTAATAATTCTTTTTATTATTTTCAGGTAAGTGTGAACATTCTATTTCTTCTCAACCTCCTCAGTTCAGGTAAGTCAATAGCAGTAAAAATTCCAGAGCTGTTCCGGTCCGTGAAGAATCGGTCCAGAACCACAATGATTTCCCGCGACTGCTCTTCACACACCAGAAAACGGTAGAGGTTGGGAGATCTGGTCCAGGAAAAGCGTCACTGATCCGTTTTTTTGATCTAGTTGGCTGTAATATCCGTTATTTCCCACGGCAGGGAGATGGTGTGGCGAATCGTGAGAAGTCAACGGATATGTTGGAGTGATATATGTAATAAATGTATATATAACATAGATATTTATTTCAAGTTACATCGATTTATTTTGGTAGATACTAATGTCGAGAATTGAGAAATCAAACATCATTTAATAGTTGATGGAACTTCTCACATGTAATGACCTCCTTATGTCACTGAAAGTAAGACTGGTGAAACCCTATGTATTCCCTGTACTGCTACGTGGCAGAAAAACATGGAAAATGATATTCATAGAGAAAATACAAGCATTTCAAATATGGGAGTTGCGCCTTATCCTCATCGACCGACCACATAACTAACAGAGAAGTGCTAAGTCGCCTTGAAAAAAATCAAGAAATCGCTTCTACTATCAAAATGGAGAAATTTGAATACCTTGGGCACATCATACGAAATGACAAATATCTTCTACTGCAGCTGATAATATTAGAGAAAGATTGGTGGCAGGATGGAACCAGAAAGGAGAGGGCACTCTTGGCTGCAGAAATTAAGACAATTTTTTGGTCCCACAACTCTACAATTGTTTACAAGTGCCGCCAACAAAATTAACATCACCATGTTAATAGTCAACGGGTATGTCACAAGAAGAAGATATAGTTTTCGTTTATAGTTACATCGATGTATTATAAGTATTCCTAATCGGTGGCAATAGTTCAATATTCCTTGCTTTTATCTATTTTCTTTTCTTCCATAATATAACGATTTATTAAGGTCGTTTGCATCGATAGTGAGATCAATGTATTGGCTATCGATTTTTATCCATACTAGATCTATGTAGTTTTAGTATCGATTCTTGGTGGTATCGAACATTTGACATAAGCAATCGAATAAGCGGCGATGGCTGATTTCCACGGAATAGCTTTTCGCAGCAATTTCGCCGCTCTACTTCTACTAAGTTTTGAATATCCGTGAGAAATAATCAGCAGAATTATTATAGCGATAAAGTATAATAAAAATGCCTATCCAAAAAGGCCAAAATCAGGCACTACAATACAGTGGTAAAGCCAGTATTATTGTACGGGAACTTATTAAAATAGAGAGAAGGATTGTTAGGGGAATCCACGGGCCCAAAATAACACCAGAAGGATACCGGCTAAAATCCAAAAAAGAATTGTTCCTATAAAATCCGTGACTTGGAAACAGAAATGAGGGTAAGAAGACTCAAATTTTATGGTTACGAAAAGAAGATGAACGAGGAGAGACTAACCAAAAAAATTTTCACCAAAACTATAGGCTACAAATACAACCAAGGATACACATAACAAATAAAACAAGAAACACGGAATTACAAAAGATTTATTAGAAATCAAAAAAGAATTCCAAAAACTTCTCAAAAATGCGTTACTAATGGCAGACAGAAAAAAAATTCCTGGACAGAAGAAAAGAACTGAAAAAAAAACGCTGCATGGAAGTCGCGTAGTCCTTCAGGGTTCTTTCGCGTCAAATAAATAATTATTTCAAACAGACAATATATTGCTAGCTTTGTATCATCAGATTCGATATATCCATGTTACGACGGCTGGATCAATGTCGAAATAGTTGCTGAAACGATAGAATCAGTATTGGTGACAGTACTGTCGCATCAACAGCTCAAGCATGGTGGTTGACAATAGTGGTCCCATTCGTGCAGAGAAAGTGACAGCTACTGTCAATTTAACTTCCACATAAATGCATTTGTACAGCGAACTGTGCCGCCTTATATACTCAATAAACTATTCTATTACCTAACATCATTTTCATGTATTAGTTTTTTTTCTGAATTTGATGTTGATGTAATTTGAAGTTCCGTGCGATATTCAATTCTTGGAGGAGTAAAAAGACTTTATGTACAATTAGTTTAAGTAGTTGTAAATAATACACTACTTTAGTGACTGTTAATATGTTATCCTAGATTCATCCTCTCACAGTAGAAATCTCCCACCTCTTAAACGATGCCATATAGCCAGCTTAAGAGACATTGCACTATACTTTGACTGATTTATAGAGGTCAAAGGATCGGCTAAGTCAAATATTGATTCTACACTTGCTTTGTCCATTTTCTTGTGCCGTACAATTATTGTAGTTAGTGCTGCAATAAAGCTAGAACTACAGCATGACCAAAATTAATATCCTAGTGTGTTTTCAGTTGTAAGCTTTATAGTTTAAGCTGGTTTTAAAATTATATAAAAACGTTTTGAGTAATGCAATATTTTATAGGCATTGCTTGATTATTGTCGCGCTTAATCATTTAAATTATAAATATTTTTAAAAACTGTACATACACAAACCCACTCTTCATTGCTTCTTTGAGCCGTAATAGAAAATATTACCCTGGTAAAGCATGTTTTAAATTTAAATTGAATGCATCTATTTAAAGAATAAACCAAGCTACATCTTATTGAAATTCAATTTTTTTTGTTCCGAAAATGAAAAATTACGATTTACAGAAGTAGAAAACTTCCAACTGTCCTAAATGGGTGTGAAACGTGGCCGCTAACTTTGAAGGACGAACATCGTCCTAAGGTCTGAAATAAGGTATTGTGTAGAATATTTGGTACGTTAAAGACAAGTACGCTGTAGAATAAAGAATATTACACCATCGGGAATCGCAGAGCATTCGCGAGGGTAATATAAATGCATTGATAGCAATTGGAATGTTTAGATGGGTTTGTAAGTTGTTGGCCTTAACAATTACCTTGACAAAACGAAAAGTTGATAAGCGCTGAGCCGACTTGTAAACACCTGAGGTTATGGATTTGGATCTGGGCAGTTTGTAAACATTTGGTGGCTTCGAAACTTCAAGTTTGCTAACACTTCTTTTAGTTCTATTATCAGTAGTAATATCTCTAGGACATTGATAATAGACGAGATAATTTTATGACAATCGAAAGCTCCTTTCTTGGTTCCTTGGGCTGTTACCAAGCGACGAGCTTAAGAAATTTATGAGGTGTTAAAAAAAATGAAATTATGAGTCATTTGTCAATGTCCGAGGGATATTCGGTGGAAAATTGTTTGACAAAAAAATTTATAACTCAACACAACGACACATTTATCAAAAGTACAGTTAGTTTAGTACAATTATTAAAATTTAACTGAACATTAGATTCGTTGCTGGCCTCTACTTTAGAAGATTTATTATCATGCATAATATTTATGATCTTTTGGTGTTCTTGATCGAGATTTAAGTATGTTCATTTAATTCATATTCTCGTTCGCAGCAAAATTCCATAAATGTTCCCCTATTATATATTTGTGACTGTAGGTTGTAATGTATTTCTGGGATTTTTTTCTTTGATTGGTGCATTTATACTTTGAACATTCGCATTGCCACAACGTGACATTTTGAAATTTATTTGGAATGAAGTTGTCAAACTCAAAACGTGTTGTCATAGTGATTGATAATTGCACTGAATGCAATTATCAGTGTAATGTTGACATGATTGGCTGAAATTGTTTCATATGACATGAAATGACAAAATTTGATTGGTTGTTAGAACCGTAAACAAATTGTTCACCATTATTTTATACATTTTATTCACCAATCCGATATACATCACGGAAAGTATACAGGATATACTTTATCTAAGCTTTTATAATATTGTTACTATTATTAACATATCTTGGTTTACTCTTTATTCGTTTGGGGGGTTTTTGTAATGGTCCTTCTACGGAAGTGTGTAAGCAGAGCTTGGTTGTATCGGCATCGAACCTTCGGGCTCGCTAAGCCTTATTATTATCATTTTATTCTCTGTGTCCACCCTGAAAATTGTAAATAATATAATACAAACATTTTGAAAATACCTATTTAATGTAGTAGTAGTTGTTCATTTAACGTCACTTTATGCTGCTAAGGCTAATCTGACGATGCTACAGTGGGAGCTCTAAATTTTGCCTATCCAGGTTTAATTAGGATAGGGATTTTTAACGAGTACCTGACATCGTACAGGCTCGGGACCCCCCATTTAACGTCCCTTCCGAAGGACGGCGTAACTAAGGATTTTTTACTCCCTTAAAAAAATCCTAGGGCCACCTGCCGGGCTACGAACCCGCGATCTTGGGTTTAGTAGTTTGTTACGCTAACCACTAGACCACAGGTCTTATTTAATGTTAAATTAAACCAATAAATTATTATTTTGTCTTTGAATCACCACCTTTAAATCCCTTGTGTCTGGTATACATTTATTTAAACATGTTTATAAAGTTAATTAATTAGAGTTAAATTAATGTTTGTAAAAAGATATACTGATGCTGCTGGGAGCCACAAAGGATCATAGATTCAGAGATAACCGCTTTGCTCAAAGCCGAGGACTTCTAAAGAGACTTCTAAAGGGACTCCTAAAGAGACTTCTCGAGGGCGAAATTTCGAAATTGGACTTTACGTAAAGCGGTTTGCGGGTCTTGGGAAAGGAAAAGGAAAAGAGGAAGAGAATCTTTATAATTACATCAACAGATTAAACCAGCCTCTTTTATCTTTCTTACTTTTGCCTATTCTTTTTTTTTTTTTAGTAATGAGCAGAAAGCCTTAATTTTGGAAACGTAATGAAAGACAATTGAAGCGAAGGCAATCAAACAGTTTATCCTGGAAGTGTAATTTTATTCCTTGATTAAGAAGAGAAGATTGGGGGAGGTTTTGGAAAGATAGGGCTCGAGTTTTGTTTGCGCTGAGGCGTCGGGGGGTTCATCATTAAATCAGTTCTTTAATTCCTTCAGTAAGTTCACCGGAGGTGTTCTATTACATAATGAATCTAGATAAATATTTATTTATTTATTCTTTTAGAATCACTTTATGCTGATATGACTAATCTTATCGATGTGAGAGTACTAAATTTTGCCTATTAGATTAGGATCGGGATCTTTGACTTGAGCTGGTACAGAACAGGATCGAACCCCCCCCCCCACTTTACGTCCCCACCGATAGACGACATGACCAAGGATTTACCACTCTCTTTAAAAAACCCTTAGGGCATGCGCTAGGCAGCGAACTCGTGATTTTGGGTAGATGTCGGTGTTACGCTTACTGCTACACCACATATGACCTCTAAAAATGTTTTTATTGCACAACCTAAATTGTTTGGGGATAGTGATAAAGAGTAAGACAAAATAGATAATAATAGAGTATGGAGAATGTTGGGGCTGCATGGCATGGATAAAGTACTTTACTATCACCATATGCTAAGAAAAAAATTATTGGAACGAACTGGCCTTAAAAAATATCTACCAAATTTTAATAAGCGGGCATCATATTCTGACAATCTTTACCCACGGATTACCACACATACCAGAACCCGAACCCGTAAGATCACCCATGATGTAATCCTCTCACCTACGCCTCTGACGTAGAGTTGGCTAAGCACTAATTACTATTTCAGAAATACAATTGTCACCAAGTCTAACTAATATAAATTTGTAAATTTACAAGACTACGAGTTCTTAATTTTACTATTATTAAAATAGTTTTCAATATATCTGCTTCATGAATATGTATAAGATTTAAAAAACTTTATACATAAAGAAAAATAAGCATAACAACATGTAAAATCAGAGTAAAAACTGCGCTGACAAGTCTTATTAGTGTTGCTCCCGCCCTAACTAAGTCACAACATTCTCCCTTAAGTATGATGCATGGCTTCCTTAATGACACAACACCTGCCAGGATCTCCCCCGGAGGAATAGCAACAGGTGCTCGCCGCGATCTGCTCGCCTCACAGGATATCTTCGATCCCTCCCAGATAGGGATCTCAGATGAGCTATCTCACGATACACACTGCAATTAAACCTTCATTTCGATTTTTCAAATTCTAATTTTATTCATGTAGATGTGTTTACAAGCAGCTAAGTTTCGTAACTGCTATTTGCGGCTTGAGGCGATCAGAGAAGAGTTGGCCAATAGTGAAAGGTGCCACCCGCATCAACTATAGAATCCTCCGGGCTAGAAGATTCCCAACAGGAACATATAATTTTCAACAACATTTATTATTATTATAACAGTCTTCATTATTCTATTTTTTTTTAAATATATTCTTAAATTGCTAATGACTGATGGAAGAGTTTTAGAAATTTACAGGTACTTGTGATTTAGCAGATCGCCATGGACTGTTATCCGCCGTTGTTTATAACATGAACACTGATAACACCTACCCAGTTCTTGATATTAATGGAAATGAAAATATGCTAAGTCTAGAGCCCTTTAGCCACATTTGTTCGCATAAGTTTCTTCGCGTACAACTCCATTTCTATCCTTGTCAAAATCCATTTGATGACCTTTTCACATAATTTTATCTTTGGAATTATTCCGAACTTCAGGAAGTATTTCATTGTTTCTTCTTCTAATCACGGCTATTCCCAAAGTTTTATTCTTGTCATTATAAATAGACAATGACAAAAACACAAAATTAAATTTAATAATCAGTACAGAAACTTAAAAAGACAATAGACACGTACTTAAAATAACGCACCCACAAATAACTCAACTGAGAGCCGTGATAAGAAGAGGTTACTCGAGATGAGAGGTAGGTTTCATGGATAATTATGGATGGATGGATAAATCGGTGTTACAAAAATTAATTATAAATCAAATTAAAATCTGCTTGCCCGTAAAATCTTAAAAACCCAATATCCAAATGCTGGATAGCGATATATTTCGTACCAGTATTGAAGGTTTGAAGAGGTTTCAGATGAAAAGAACTAACAGAACGAGTAGAAAAGAACAATCTGGACAGATTGACCGTAAGCAACAAGGAAGAATGACAGGGAGAGGAAACGAGAAGAAATTATATTTTAGTTTTATTCTAAGTTGTCAATTAGCTATAAAAAATATTAATGATGGTTTACGACAAAACACTAGGAACATTCCCCGAAACATAGATGGACTTTAAGGTTATGTATAAAAAAACAGTGCCGCTACAACTCATTACATATGAGCTGAGTACATGTTAGAGCCTGGACTGTTTCTGGGACGGCGGTTTTGCAAGGAGGATATTTCTCTTGGATCACACTCAAGCATTTATGTGTACCCACTTTAGAGCGGCTGGGTGAGCCCCAGGAGGGTCCTAGATCCCATGGAATCCATCATTAACAGATTAAATTAATTCTAGATTGGAACCCAGGACCTTCTGCACGGCAAATCAGTGTTCTAACACTGAGCATTTCCGCTTCTTTAAAGTTATGTGAAGTAAAGAAAATTAACACCGGAAGGTCTATATTTCTGGGCATTTATAATAACACACTGTGTAAGTTGATGAGCTGCCATGGCAACGGATGGATAACCGTAACGTGCAGTAACCTCAAGGTAACGGGGGCTTGCTAGATATTATTCCGCTCTACTGCACGCGTGATGAATATTGACGCTGTGATCATCGCGCGCGGCGTCCATAAAGAACTGGGGCCGTAAAATGGTCAATAAAGTTATAACGCCCTCCTACTCATATCATACTCTGGCGAATATTACTTTTTAAAAAATTAGCTCGAATCGAGCCAGAAAAGAAAAAAAAAATCGCACTCAATTATTCAAAAGCGATTATAGCATCTCAATTTACATATAAAACGGTTAATAACATATTTTTTTACCAGGATCCGTCAGATTTTAGAAATATATTTTCCACAATATAAAAAAGCTGGAAAAAATATACAGATGAAGGATTAATCCTCCCACTCACGTCGCCATTAGCACCAACTTCCTACATACGCTTTACTCCCACCGGCGTCGATAATAAACGGTCTCCAACAGGTTTCTAATTAGGCCGATGGTGAAGGTAACCACTGCGTGGATGTTGAGCATTTTATAAGATTTATCTCATTGCCTTGAAAGTTGTTAGTTCCAATTAAAAAAAAATCTTTTGGCGCCAGAAAAGCTGTTCTATTTATAGGTTGTAATTTGGCGATGATTAAATAAAATTCCGATATTTTTAAAATTAATTATGGAATATTTTTAGTTTCAAAATTACAGCAGAACGGTTCTAGTGGTTCTAAAGAGATCGGGGCTCAATCGGTTAAGCGGGAGTCAAGTTTAATCTCTAATATACAAAAGAAAAACCGTTAGCAGTAATCAAAACCGTAGCAAACGAGGTAGAGGAGAAATTAAATAAGAACAATAGAACATGATCTTTAGGGTGAAAGGACAGCAAAAAAAGGAAGGTTTTATTTGACAACTTTTTACAAGCCATGTGTCGTGTTTTATACATTCGTGTTATTTAGCCATAAGTAGCTTTATGCCATAAATTTATCTGATATAAGTTATCTAGTCTAATATTGTTCAGAGAGAATCAACTGTTAACTGAAGCAGAATCTTGTCATTCTTGTAGATTTTGGCTTGAAATGGAGTTGTAATTTAAGCTGTAGCTCGTTTTCAAGCCAATGCATGACAGTAGTTCTTCTTCTTTAAAAAAATAATATTCCGCTTCCTTTAGTTTTCGAAACTTATTTTAAAGGAACTTCAACACTCACTAGACAAACGCTCTAAGCTCCCAATTAACTACAAAAGACTCATCTACATGACCATCATAAGACCTATTTGGACTTACGGAGTAGAGCTTTGGGGCTCCACTAAGCCATCGAATTCCTCTCGTATCCAATCCCTACAACCTTAAATCCTTCGTAAAATCCTTAACGCTCCTTATTTACTTAAGAATAAAGTCATCCATAACGACCTTAATGTCCCATTTTGTTGCTGATTTGGCCTGAACCCGGTATCTGTCCTTTCATTCCCACTCAAACCTAGCTTCCTCTTCGATTCCCGATAATCCTCCGAGGCGTCTGAAAAGAAGATGGCCACGTGACCTTCTTAGATCAACTAGTGATTTGAGTGCTACCAGTGGGTAGTTTCTTTACTTGCCATTGCTCATGTCATTTTGTATCACATAGCCTATTTACTTGATGTATTTTTTAATACAGTTGTAAATATCAATAAATAAATTTAAAAAAAAAATTTTAAAGAAAATTCGTCTCAACCAGTTAAACACCGGGACTGTAGATATATTCGGTTGGCTACCCAATGCGATCTTCTTAAATTCATACTTATTGCAGAAGGCCTACAGCTCCTTTACTAGTTTTAATTTTGGGGTCGACTCCACGCGTAGACATGCTGTACATTCGTTCTAGATCTATAAGTTATGGCTGTTCAGGCCCAGCTAGTGCACAATGTATTTTGACATCATACTTAGCACTAATAATTACCGATAGAAGTTCTATATTAGTGTCATCAGCCCTATGACCGGTCGTTGTGAGTTGCATCCAGTAAGTTGAAGTGAATAACATTCCCGTGTAGGGGTGGGAGCGATTACTATTTGCAGGACCTCTTCGTGGTTTTCCCCGGGAGGCGATTCGAACAGTCACACTTCAGTGCTGAACAAGCCTCGAAACTTCGTGAAACATAGTTTTATATTTATTAACTGCATCACAAGAACCTGAAAAATATATATTTTTAAAGCAAGAATTATTTATTATTCGAAAACTAAAGGCAGGAAAGAGGAAGAAAAAGGTAGAAAAAAATGAGAAAGACAAGCTCCAAAAAACGAAAATCGAATCTAGACCAGGGACTTAATGTGAATTAGATTTGGTAGAGTGACGTGTGGCGGCGCTGTCGGCGGAGGTTGTCACTTCCTCTCGACGAAGAGGGGGGGATCGCGATAGTCCCGGAATCGATAAGTGCCAAGATCGATACATTATTGAACTGATGGATTCAATAGTTAATGGGAGAACCGGGAAGCCGACAGCTGAGCTTCGCAACACAGAGCCCTCTGCAATATTTATCGCTCCTTCCGGTTGAACCGTCTTCTCCCTCTGATACAGAAATATTTATGCTGCCTCTTGCTAAATGATTCCTACTGAGCTTGGTAAAAGGCCACAGCAATTGGTGGATTCACCTTCACAGCTCCTTCTATTACTGCTATTATACAGCGTTTAATGACATCCTTATTTTATTGAACTTCCGTCGCATATTTAGAGTTCTTCTAGAACATAATAACGGAGCGGGCTAGCTTTGTCTGTAAGGGCACGTAATAAAAGTATAATTAAAGCCAGTCTGAAAAAGTACTTTATGGAACAGCAACAAGTTACATGACAAGTGGACTAAAGGCAACTAACACAAACATTAGACAAATTCTCTTAATTCTAGTGCTTACATATATATGGATAGCAGTGGTGAGAGGGTAAGCATGAATGCACCAGCTCAGACCCAGGAAGTAACCTTGTCTTCCTGGGGCTATGAATCCTTTAATAAGCAATATCATAATTACAATATTTATAAAATATAGGATTTCCTGGGTTAGGGATCATGTGGTGACCAATCGAAAGGTCCCGTATTCTAGATAGGCTGAGAAAAAGGAGATGTATCTTTTGTGAGTCGAGCCTGCGAGATATGGAGACTTTCCTGCCGCTCATCCAGCCTCTATAATGTGGATACTTAATTAGCGGTTGAGTCAGGTCTTGACCAAATCACATCCCCACACAACCGATGGTTCAGAAATAGTTGAGTCCTTTATAAACACTGAACCCAACCCCTTTCCTTGGTTGCAGTTGTGAAGATCATGAACATTTTGTCCATATTATAGATAATAATAATAATAATTATTCGAGAAATCATACAAATACCATTTGGTACATTGTATTTTCGATCTTCTTTGGAAAACCTTCCCTGAGGGATTCTCGTGGAAGCGTGTATGGAGAAACCTGCCATTGAAGACACTCCAAGCCTGGTTCGTCTCACTGTAGATCCCTGCCCCAGAGACGTTTCAGTCTCCTTGGCGGATTCTGTGGTAATGTGTCAGTCAGTAATGATTCCAGTAAGTTTGGATGTCCAGCAAGTGATACAAAGATCATGAAACTTTTTGTAGTTTTTCTTGATTGTGTCAGTCACGAGTGGTACGTTTAGATCTTTCTGTAATGATTTATTAGTAATATATAAGGGACTACGTGTAATATAAACGAAGGAATTTAGATTGAAAAATTTGAATGCTCGGTAAGTGGGATTTTTTGCATGAGCCCCATACTTGCGAGGCATAGGTCCTTATTGGTTCAAGTAGCATGTTGTTATAATTTTGTTTTTTAGTGATAGATTATTTTTGTGGTGAAGTTGTCGTCTTAGGCCTATTTTAGGTAGTCGATGGTTCAATTTTTTCTTCAAATTAATTACGTGTGATTTCCAAGTCAGTCTTCTGTCCATTGTAAGGCCCATGGTCTGGGCAATGGTGTATTGTAAAGTGTTAGAGTTGTGCAGTCTGAATGTCTAAGTGTAAATTTGGTGCGATTTTTGGTGTAAACTTGGTGCGATTTTTGTATGTTGATTTCTATACGCCATTTATCGAGCCAATTTTCTAATGAATTTAATTGTGTCTGAAGGTTCTGAGAAGCTATGTCTGGGTTAGTACTGGTCGATAGTAGACGATAAGTATCGTCCCCATATGTAGCAAGTAGTGTTTCTGGCGTCTGTGGGATGTCGTAGGTGTATACAGAGTACAGAACTGGGCCTAGGATACTGCCTTGCGGTACTGCATTAATTTGGCAATGGTCGGAATGTTTACTATCCTGATTAACAATAAAAAACCTGTCCTCTAGATAAGATTTTATGATTAGATAATATGCCTGTGGTAAAACTGATTTCCATATTATAGATAGATCATATTTCTTTAGGGGTATCTTAGTATGATGTGTAGCATTGTTCAAGTTCAATATATATGGTGTCATAAGTATCGATTTTCATCAATAAGAACTAAAATTAATTTCTTAATAATCGATAAGATTCCGCTATAAACATGGCAATTTCGTAGGAAATTTTTGCAATGTACAGTTTCTGTAATACTGTACTGAGATCATTGAGGCCGGTTTTATAGTTTACATAATTATTTTTAAGTAAATAAATTAAGTCTAAACATACTTCTCATGAGCTATGGATTCATTAAATAAAGAGCAAAAACAAATTTATCCTTGACTATTTATTTTCAGCCATCTTCTTGGCTTAGAAACAGTGGTATCTCTTTCAGGTGCAGAGCTCAATATCTCCGAATAATGGTACAGCTTTTTTCTTATTATTACATTACAGTATTACCATTTCTTGGAATTATATATTTTTAAATTACTCATGTGTTTTCCCATATCAGATGATATCGTAGCAGCCCTGTAATCGCCTTTCTTCAATGTTCGTACCTGAATCTGATACCGAAGGATATCACTGGAACATTTATATATTTGCAGTGACAAGAGGACAAATATTCGATATATCGAATTGAAAAGGGTTGGGATTCTAAATATATCGATATTAATACCATGCTGTATTCAAAGCGCGCTCAATAAAATATGTGGCTCAGATTGGATGGTGCACTTAAGACCCTCACTGATGCTAAGTGTAGCCCGCGCCTAAGTGATGCTATTTGTCATACCTGTGTTATATATGTATGTGTCTGTTTGTCCTACTTGTATTTCATTTATGCTTATATATTTATAATATACTTTAGGGAGCAGAGTGGGTCAGTGATAAAGCGCTGAGTTGAATCCCAAGACCCCGTTCAAATCTGCTAAAAGCCGGGAATGGATCCTTTGGGATCTGGGACTCTCCTTGGGCTCACTCATCCTCTACAAAGTGGGTGCCAAAAATAGGGGGAAAACAGGCGGTTGAGCGCAAGGGCGGATCCAGGATTTCTTTCTGGGGGGGGGGGGGGTACAAAAGGCAGGCGGAAAAAAAATCAACAATAACTTACAAATAAACTTGTGGTATCTATAGAAAGATTTTAAAGGTTTATTAAAATATCAAAACAATAGTTCCACTCATGTTCTTTCTGTTATTTTAACAACTATGTTCATGTGATTTGCCTATAATTATGTACTATAATGTATTCTCCACTGTACACTGTAAAACTGCCTGGGGGGCACGTGCCCCCGTGACCCTCCTGAATCCGCCCTTGGTAAGCGTGATCTAGGATAAATCCCTACGCATTGTTCAAGAAACAGGTCAATCTCAAACTCGACCCAAGACTCTTTTTAATGTTTTTAACTTATCTCATTATTCCCATAAAACTTCAGGTTCAAACATGATACAACTCAAAATATGACTTTAAAAAAAAAATGTTGAAAATGGAATCTATACATATATTATAAAACAGTCTTCCTCCGCGCCTGTCTGTCTGTTCTCGATAAACACTAAAACTGCCTAACGGATTTCCATGCGGTTTTCAGCAATAGATTTACGAGGAAGGTTTAGGTATATAATTTGTGAAGGTTTTATGTAAATCGGTTGGAATATAAGCATAATTGTTGGAAGTGTTGGAAAAAGTATAGCCTCCTGAGAGGTTTCATCCAAGGCGCTGCCTAACCCCCCCCTATCATTGGTGGATTTGTGGGGGGGGGCTTTATTTCTATTCATTATTTAACTAGAGTTCTCATTATTTGATATTGACCAGAATTTTAGTTGGTTTTCAACATGAAAAAAACACGTTTTACAGACCAAAATTATTCATTGTATCGGATGTTTTCTCAATCGGAGCATCCAAAATCGGCGATTCCGAATCCTTTTATGTTTTTCATTCGCCTTTAGATAGCTAATGCTTTATTAGTTTATTATTTATCAGAATTTGAGGATCGTATTTTCGTTTATTCGTTTCATCAATGTTATTGTTATCTCGCCTCAGTTGTCTTGAATTAAAAATTGATATTTTATGTATCTTCATTCATATATGGATCGTATTCATTGATAACAAATTCACATTGACCCATGGTCCCTGAAAATTCTCCTAGATCCGCCAGTGCCCACTATCTTATTTGGCCCCAATCTATACATATTATAATTAAAGTCCTCCGCCGCGTCTGCTCGTGATAAAATCGAAGCATCATTCCAAGCATCAAATTGATGCGATCCTACGACGTACAAAGCGTGTAGGCATAGTATGATGTACTGTCCGTGTGAAGCCGGGGCGGGTTGCTTTTATCAGATGTGTCGTTCCTCCATTAAAAAGTTTCAACCAATATAATTACTACTGGCTTAGCTCAAAATTTGTAACTATATAATATCTTGGCGATCTTAGCAAGCAATAGTAATATTTAAAAAAAATAGTAGATACCTATTATATAGTGAATACCTATTATATAATGGATACCTATATATATACATATATTTCGTTATAGGACGATAAAAATCCTTGAAAATCAACATGCTTTGTGTTTATTTTCTATTTACTTCGTTGGTCTACGATCAAAGAACCTAAGAGGTAGTTTTAAATTAAGTTGGGGAAGTTTAAAATTATTCGGTATCGGACAAAGGAACACGGAGAGGGCTCGAGATTCCTGAAATACTTGGACCAAGTTCGCACCTCCTCAATTAACAATTCCTCTTGGAGAATGTCGGGAGTAGAGGTGGAGGTAGGCTGGAGGCTCAACTCTCCAACTCGCTATAATAGAAGTGTCACCGCCTTCCGGAGTTGTTAATAGTAATTCCTGTATAATTGGACAATCAATATTTCGGTATTTCGGCATTGTAACACAGAAATATTGTTAGTGTCGTAAAATAATTTTCACAGCCTTTATGTTAAAGGTTTCAAATTGTGGTTCAAGGTAACCTGTAACACTACAACCCATGTCTTCGGTTCAGTAAATGGTAGAGACTGGACTGTTTCCTGGGCATCGGTTGTGCAAGTAAGTGATTCGCCCGAGTTCACGCTCAACCGTCAGATTTTCCGTATTTTAGGGTACCCACATTATACCCCGCTCTCTAGTTTCATGATACGTATATATAAAATATTCGATAAAAACGACCTAAATATGATCCCATTCCCAGCTTCACTTCTACGATTTAAAATTATAACAATATACTTGATCACTGGTATATTGTTATACCAGTATAACAAATTGTATTTTTATTATTTGATTTTTTTTTCTGTTCACATTTATTCATTATTTTATTTTAACTACTAATTATTTATTCTAAAAAACCATTTTACTTAAATATTGTTTTTATCACAATTATTACCATCTTGAGTTCTTATATTGATAACTAATCGAAACAAGTATAAACTACTAAAGTAAACAATTCGGGATCAGAACTTAATTATATTTAAAAACATGCTTTAGAAGAGTGAAAAGTAGTCGGAAAGTACACTAAATAAATTTTACACAAAATATGTATTGCTTATTTTATGTGTTCTTAAGTTTCGGGCTAAGTTTTAAGCCACCATGAGGGCGTAAAACTTAAGCAATAAAATATGCGTCCCCTGACCATTTTACACTCTTCAATATATATCCAGTCAACCATTTTTCAAATCAATATAAATTTTTCTTTTCTGCTTTAAAATGAAAAACATATTTTTATATTTTAAATTATATTCTTTTCTGTGCCTTCTTTGTTCCCAATGTTTTATAATAATTTGTGTAATTTTTATACTTACTATCTTAGTTTTGTATATATTTTTTTATTGTTTAATCAACTGTGAAGAAGGCCTGCAACTTGGGTTATGTCAACAAACAACGTAAGCAAAGTTAAAATAAAAACACATGTTACCACAGATAACTCCAAACTACAAAATGTACCGAGATACGATAATACTTAAGGTGCTTATAATCCAGAGTTCAGCATTATAGAACAAGAGAATATCTCTCTTAACAATTCAAATATTTTTCTTCATAATTTTCTTTTTTATATATCTATACTGCCTTTGTCACTGTATTCCGTAGCCCTGGTGGTGGCTTGATACTTAGGCTTAAACGTTGACACATTTATTTCTATGTATTTTTATTTTGAAGATAAAATATTTGTCCTGGCCGGGATTCGAATCCGGATATAGGATCGGTGAAGAGAATGGATTTGTCTCAGTTGGTTAGAGCACCGCGCTAGATATGCGGAAGACCCGGGTTCGAATCCCGACCAGGACAAAGTATTTCTTTTCAAAAGAATAATAATTAAAAATGCATTTTTATGTTTTCTCTTGGGGACTGGGGCCCAATTTTCTATTACAAATTAAAATTCTAAAGAGTTATAAATTGTTTACGGATGATATTGTTATATTATTGTTATTGGTTGTTTGTTGCAGGCTGAGGAACTGAACTCTATCGTTGGTAATGCTTTTCGTATGGCCTACGCGGCCCAGCTCCAACCAGCATTTCAGCAAGTAATGCAGCAGCAGCAGACACCCACCGAACAACCTTTCTTATGGGTAATTAATTAATCTATAATAATAATTAACCTTTATAATAAACCAATATAACAATAAACAAAAACAAAAAAAGTAAATCCGATTTGGAAGAAAGCTAAACAATAAGGACGAGAGGGAAGAGACAGCTGTGACCTCAAGCCTTAACGACTTCTCAGCAACTTTCCGATTGGCTGGAGCTCAGATATTGCAAGGCTCCTTATTGGCTATGCTCTGATAAGAAAGCACCTTATTGGCCCGCAATATTTGTCTCGATGTCTGAACACTTAATGGATGATATTTCAGTAATTAGTGGAAGAGTTTCGAAAATGAGGCTTCAAATTAAACTTGCCTCCTTTCTTCCTTGAAGTTAAAAACCTTTAACTTAATTTTGTGGAATTACTATTGTTGAAATTATAATTATTGTTCAATTATTTGTTAATTATTATATTTATATTCTTATATCAAAAATTACATTAAACTCTATTTTATACAGCACTGTATTTAAAAAGATGCGATAGCACTACCAATGTGCTGCTCATAATATAGATTCGATTATTATTACAATACAACGTATTCTCGTTAAATTGTTAAAATCATTAATATAACATGTTTTATAATATAACATCCCTTTGGTTGAGGTTATGTTCCTCTTCATTCTACGAAAAACTTATCATATTGGCTTTACTGTCTGACCATTTCCATTTATTTGTTATCTGCAGTTTTTATTTTGTTTTTTTTCTACTGTTTATAATTAAAAAACTGTAGTTCACGACCTATGGAAGATAATTTTGATAACAATGAGACTTAGGAAACCTGAGGACTTGGATGCCGAAACTACACTCCAAACTACGCTCCTAACTACACTCCAAACTACACTCCAAACTACGCTCCAAACTACACTCTAAACCCATACCCGTAAGATCACTCTTGACGCAA
This sequence comes from Troilus luridus, assembly GCA_964056705.1. Classification (NCBI taxonomy): domain Eukaryota; kingdom Metazoa; phylum Arthropoda; class Insecta; order Hemiptera; family Pentatomidae; genus Troilus; species Troilus luridus. The sequence goes on from OZ057416.1 coordinate 111,560,904, forward strand.
TCCACCCACCTACGCCTCGGCCTAGCCCCCAGACGCTTCCCAGTCCCCGCAACGATTATTGCGTTTTTAGGAATTCGTTCATTACTAAGCCCTGCCACTTTCCAAGACCATCTTAACCTTCGAAACGCCATCACTTCAATAATATTAACCGCTAGCTTGCTTCTCAAACTCTTCTTTTCATTTTCGGGTAGAATATTAAACACAACACCTTATTCTCGAATACCTTAAGACGTTGTTCATCCTTCAGCGTTACGTTTCAAACGCCTTAGAAAGAAAGTATAAGGTACTCTTATGAACCTTCGAATGGCCTTCAGGCTGTGAAATTCTTAAAAGAATTTAAAAATATAGATAATTAATTATTTTTTATTTATTATTCTTATGATGGTGATTATTTTTAAATATTTCTATTTTGAAGAGAAAAGATTTGTTCAGACCGGGATTCGAAAGCAGTGCTCTAACCAACTGAGCTACTTGGCTCATAACACGGCCAGACAAATCTCTACATCGATCGTATTCACGATCCCAGTGTTCTCGCAATTTTTGCGATGTATAGAAGGGGAAAAATGTTTATTGAACATTACTTTAATTAAGATCTCGTTACTTACGTCAATTTTATATTGTAATTTTATTTTTTATTCATTATACTTATGATGGTGATTATTTTTGAATATTTTTATTTTGAGGAGAACAAGGGGATATAGGATCGGTGAAGAGAATGGATTTGTCTAGCCGTGTTTGAGCCTGGTAGCTCAGTTGGTTATCGCACTGCGCTACAGAATGCAGAAAACCTTTTCCCTGGACAAATCTTTTCTCTTCAAAATAAAAACATTTAAAATATAATTATTCATGTTTATTCTTTATTGTTGTCCAACTGGCAGACCGAGGCGTAGGCTGAAGAATTACCCATAAGATGATCTTGTAAGGATATTCGAATACTTAAAGCGTGATTTTAATAACCTCTGACTATATTTCAACTGTATTGGTTTCCCTAATTTGTTACATGCCAATTTTCGAGATTTGCATAGGTTATAACATATAGGAGCGGAAAACGTCAGTGGAAGAGAGCAAAGTTGCCTTGCCAAAGGTCCTGGGTTCAAATCCGCCTGTGGTAGAAAATTGTATGCGCTCACAGTGAGGAATGTACACCGTGCGGTTTGGAAACCCTCTTGGGACTGACCAAGCTTCCATAAAGTGGGTACCCTTAATTGTGGAAAAACCCTGGTGGTTGTGCAAATCACCTCTCTCCAGGACCGTTCTCCAAAAAACAGCATAGTCTCGTACTGTAATGAACCCAAGATCCTTCTCGTTGTGTTTTTTTTTCAACGTTTAAGATTTAAACTTTGTATTTATTTATTTAAACCAGGCTTCTTAATTAATTAACCAATCCTTAATTTACCCAACTCCAAAGCAAACAGATGAACAAGACCCCTGGTAGAACTGGTATCGACCAACCGACGAGGCCAAAGCACATGAATCAAATGTAAATGCAGAGAGTTCATACCCGCCCAAATCGCGGGGGGTGGGGGAGGGCGATGTCGCCCGGGCACAATGAATAATACACCGCGCTCCGCGTCTCTTCTAGTCATATATATCATCTTCTCTCTCTGCTAAGCGAAATATGGACAAAGCTCATCCATAGGAGATATGAGGGATACATAAATATCTCCATACATAAAAAGATATATTTAGAACCTTCTATAAAGAGGAATATGACAGTTATGTTGTTACTGATTCTATAAATAAACAAAATGTAAATAGCCAGCCATAAGGAATGTCGACAGAAGTCAAAACTCAAGACTTTGGTTCTTCTTTCAAGTTCTAAATCAAGTATAGTTAGTTATTGATGTTTCAAGTTGTAACCTTTAAACTAAAGAAATAAAACCTGTACCACTACAACCCGTGAACATGACTGAGGCTCAGTACATGGTAGAGACTGTACTGTTTCATGGAAAACTGTTCTGCAAGGAGGTGACTTGTCCTAAATCACGCTCAACCGCCGGATTTCCCCACTTATTTTGGGTACCTTATTTGTATGATATTTTATGGAGGCTGGGTGAGTCCCAGGATGGTCCTAGATCATATATGATCCATCTCCGGCTGCAAACAGACTAAATAAAATTCTTGCCTGGAGCGGGATTTGAACCAGGATTTCCAGCATGGCAACTTAGTGCTCTACCACTAAGCCACACCGCTCCCTTAAACTTAAATTTTAAACTATAGTTGATTAAAATTAATTCTACACAGGCCGCTAAGTGTCGAAAGTTCCGAGCATGTCGATGACGCGAACTCACTATTTTACCCTCTACCAAAAGCGGCTAAAGAAGTTTTCACCTCAAAAATCTGGATAAATTAGTACATCTGAGAACTTTATTTTATTACCGCATGAAGAAAATCTACAAATAAATCCTCTGAGTCCACATTATCACAAATTATATGGACCTTGCAATAAAATATATTGCTTGGACTGACTGTACGAGGGAACACTTAATTATTTCGTTTTACGTTCCGTTTTACTGCTTGTGGTGCGTCATCACCGCATGTCATAAACAATATCTACTACAACTATGCCTTAACTACTTTAAGTATTGTAAAACTATCCTGTACATTGTGTTTTGTCCTGATATTTTTTGTCTAAATCTTTGTTGTTGCTTTAAATAGGGCAAGATATGTCCCTGCTACTGGTTACCAACTTTTCTACCCAAAGTGTGCTAATTTTTAATCTAATAAAAAAGATTTATTAATAAAAGTGAGAAATAACTCAAAAATAGACATACAAATAACAATAGGAAAAACCTTTACCGACATCCTTGGCACGTCACTTCACAAGGAAATCACATCAAAGAAGACAAAGTGTGTACATCTCACACCAACAGTCCAATGATCTCAACTAAGAGCTCTAAAGGTAGCTTATCTCTATTTCACAAAATCTTGTTCCATAATTATATTGTTTTTGTTCCATTATTTTGCAGACTTAAGGCTTTGCTTTTCGGGATTTTACCTATTGCAACCTTTTTTGATTTACTAGCTTTTGCCCGCGGCTTAGCTCTCGTGGAATTTGGTCTGCCACATAAAGTTTGGTGGCATAAACGATTTACTTTGTCGTACGGCAGCAGCGAGAAATTAAAACTGTAAGGATTAGATTAATGTACATATATAGGTAATTTATCAATGTATATCTAGTTTTGGCGGTCCTACTTACCTACTGCAATATACTCCTGTAAACAATGCTACTTGATTCAGGGAAAATATGTAAATTCTGTAAGCTACTCAGAGGGCAGAATTTTATCCGACTTACTTGATATTTATCGTTATATTATGACCAAATAACACAAAATAATAATAAATTGTAGCCTATGTGTTATTCCGATGTATAATCTATATTACTGTAAAGTTTCGTCCAAATCCGCTCAGTATTTTTAGCGTGAAAGAGTAACAAACATACAAACAAACTTTCGCATTTATAACATTAGTAGGATTAACTCTTTTAACCACTCGCATTTATTTTTTTAATTTATTTATAAATGTTATGTTATTTCCTTCAAGGGGGTATTTATTCTTATTTACTTTATTTTGGGTTACCATGAATTATTTTTCAAGATAGTTACGCAAATTTATTATTTATTTTATTGTCCTATTTTTATTTCGCTTCTTATCTAAAGTTTGGTTGCGTGTGTACCCGTTTACTAATTAGTCAACTTAAAACCTGAAATAAACGATCAATATTGTATTCAGAAATGTATAGTGGATCTGGGTTCCTGTGAATATGCTTTATTAATAAAATTACTTAGTTAGAATACCACTTAATGTATACATTAAGACATAATCACTAATGATTCAGACTGGTAGGCTAGTGATAAAAAACATACATATGTAATTTAATTTAAACTTTTCTAAACAGGGGTACTTCTAGGGTTCTTCGTCAGGTAGGTCTGGGCCCCCCCAAGCCAGGGCCTTTCGTCAGCCTTCTTTGCCGGCTTCTCCGTTAGGAAAGCCTTTCTGGTGATATCTTCACCCTCTCCTAAGTTCTATTCCTACCTGCTTACGTAACCTTTTCTCACTTACTCTTGTACAACGTTGATTATTTTATTAAAACAATTTTTTGTGTGGCATACAAAGTAACAGTTTGAGAAATTGGTTGCACCATTAACAAAAATAATAGTAATGACTCGACCGAGTCACCTAACGGTACATCCTGGTACTGCTTCCTCTTCGCTACTCCTGTACAACAGTCCTGGTCCTTTGGCCGCTCGTGTCCTGCGGCTAATGGCCGCAATTGGGAGCGATTTGCCGCAGCATCGAGCCCTGTCATTACAACCATTAGGTAGCTGGAGTTCAGGCCACTTTGTTCCAATGGCGTGTTCGCTCATTCCCTATCAAGCTTCTGGAATAGTTTAAATATTTAATAATTGTCTCCTAATATAGGAATTTTTCATAATTACAGTTTTAGTAAAATAATATAGTATGACGACATGAAATTATATATCCGGTTTAAATTCTGAAAACTCTTAAATCGCGTTTCTTTTATTTTGCGTCACGAAAGATAACCTGCTGATTTTCTCGGCAATATGTAAATGAGAATATGATTTTCACTTGTCAAAAAAAAAAAATGATATAAGGCAAAAACACTCCTATACCTTTCCTTAAATCTGACTGAAAATATATTTTATTTCTAGATATGCTCCAATGCAATCGGTTGTCAAAGGATCCCTGCTTTGTCACCTCCGAAATGTTCTTTAACTCGTTATCAGTAGTCGATTGAGCCTGTGGAGTTAGGAGACCACTCAGTTAGGACTCACTCATCATCTTAAAAGAGTTATACCTTTCATTGGAGAAACACGTATAAGTTAAGTGTTAAGGCCAGATGAAGTAGTAACCTTATAAAGTATTAACAGTTTTAATCAGAAACAATTAAATCATTTTTTCTTAAAAGAAAGAACATTATCTTTACTTATTTTTCACATTTTTTATTTAATATAATAATTTAAACGTTTATTTCATAGTTGTTTAGAATAATTCAACTTTAAATGTAATTTTATTTGTTTAGTAATAAGTGTAATATTTGTAGTAAGTGTGAAAACATATGTTACAAAAGTGAAGAGAGAAAAACAAAAGAGAGTCGATCGGCTTTTGTTCGCTCGAGCTACATCAAGCCAGACAGTGTCGCCACGAGCCCTTAGCCGTGCACATCGTATGCTCTATAGGAGCCCAAAGTTGTGTCTTGTGAATTTGAAGAAGATACTAATTTGCTGCCCACCTGCAGGTGTAATTAGTTTAAACCTCGTCATCGATTCGACCAATTCGAATTGACCCAGTCGATCATCTCACCATCTTCGCTCGCCCTGCCGACGAAAATCCTCTGTCGTCTCAACATCCAGCTCGCCCTGCCGAGAATCTACCATCTACTGAAAACTACTTCGACAGACAGATAAGAGTTTTCATTATTATATCATTGCAATCAGAAAACCGCATAAACATTCATTATTTTGTAATAGATTTTATTTGTAATTTAATAGAGTTAAATTTACTATGGTAAGATTAAATAATATTTGTTTTCTTTTTGTTATTAATTAGTTGTTGATAATTTAGTTAATATTAGTAACTTCATTTCTCATTATAAAAGCGTTTAAATTGTTCTTTAATTTAATTAATTGTTTTTCATTCTCAAAATTATTAGTTATTTAATTTATGAAAATTGATTTATGTTATTAGTTTAATAAAAGGTTACAATCAAAATGACATGGGATCTGGTATAATTGAATCAGAAATTTATTTTCCTTATTCATTTCGGAGCTCTCATCGAAAGGTCCAATAACTATTTCGAGGTTGCTCAAAGATAAAACATGCCTTTCATCAAGAGTCACCACTCTAGTGCAACCATAATAACACTGCACTCTTAATGGGTTCTAGTATTACTGTTTTTTTATTATTATTTTTAATAAATAAACAATCATATAATCAAAGATTCCAACCTTACAAATTTCACGTATTGTAAAATTTGAAACATTTACGATACATTCAAAGCAATTATCTTAACAAAACTTGAAGCGACAATTTGTGGTACGGATTCCGTAGATTTTATTCATTATGGTGGTAAACTTTTTAGATTCTTCATATGTTTTAAAGAATCAGAACACATTTGTTATCTTCCCATTTATAGAAGATTCTAAAGATATCTTTTTTATCTGTTGAAATATTTTTATGACCTTTATACCGATATTTATTCCGATTCCGATATCTCTAGCTAAATTCTGGGATACGGATTATGAATTATTAACGAAGCCATATAACCGCCCATTGTTCGATAACTAGTTCAGTAATCACTAAAGTTCAACACAAAGGAACTATTTACGACTTCAATCCGATAACAACCTAAAGCTGTGACTGTTACTATAACAGGTTTTTGCAGGTAACCGGTTAGATAGGGAGCAGTTACATTATTCAGTAGACACCTGGGACCTGGCTAATGGCACTCAGCTCAGCCGCAGCCACTGTTATCGTCCTAATGATCGATTTTATTATCGCACCGCTTGTCCCGTTTAGTTTGCCATAATCGATTTATGTATCTGCATAGAATATTTATATTCATACGAGTATATGTAGCTCTATAAACATTTATAATTATTCAATATACGCTAGCTATGTATATTTATCGTATATAATGTCTTTACTGTATATAATCCCATCTTATTCGCCATGAAACTCCATTTCTTCCGTTTGATACATATCCGGTCATCAAATCACTATTTAAATACATAATCATTTCATATTTATTAATATATATTCTGATTTATAATGTGAATAGATCGCTTTTGTTTTGTTTTTTTACTGGGTTTTTTTCATCTTCAGTTATGTTCTTTATACATTTAGTACAAATTTAGTATCAGTTCATTAATAAAAATAAAATGATTATCGAACCCGAAGGATCGATATCAATACCACCAGTCGCTGCTTATAATCAATCCGTGGATCACCCAAACCCAAACTTTAACCGTAATCCTCCAGCCTACTTCTTGGTCTCCCTCCCGGACGTTTACCAGTCAGCCTAGAGCTTATTATATTTCTTGGAATTCATCCCTTAACTAAGCTCTGTTTTTTTATTATTGGATTTGTTAACTCGTTTAGTTCTTGTTTATTATCATGTATTATACATAATTATAAATAAAATGAGCATCTGATAATTTTTTTTTTTATAAGTTATACAATGTAATTTACAACTGTATTATATTAATGCATCCAGTAAATAGAATCAATGTATGCAATGACATGAAATGACAAGTAGGGAAACTACCCAGCGGCAGTACTCATATGGCAAGTTCAACTTAGTAGATCACGAGCCCATCTTCTTTTCAGACGCCTCGGAGGATTATCAGGAATTGAAGAGGTTGCTAGGTTTGAAACTAGTGGGTTTGATTTGGAATGAAGTTTGTCATGAAAAGATTGATATCGGATTCGGGCCAGATCAGCAACAAAAGGGACATTAAGGTCATTTTGGATTACTTTGTTCGTAACAAAGTATGGAGCATTGAGGATTTTTACGAAGGAGTTTGGATTGTAAGGATTGAATACGAGAGGAATTCGATGGCTTAGTGGAGCCCCAAAGGTCTATTGCGTATGTCCTGATGGGTCTAATGATCGTCATGTATATGAGTCTTTTGTAATTACTTGGGAGCTTAGAGCGTTTGTCTAGTAAATGTTGAAGTAGCCTGAAACGGCGAGCTGTTTCTTGTCCTTCAGTCTAGTATGATAATTCCAAGTCAATATTTTGTCAGGGTGTAGTCCTAAGTACCGTACCTGTTCTACAGGATTCAGTGGGATGCTATTAAACGACACAGGAGGACAGGAAGTCATTAGTTTACGACGGAGGGTAAAAGTGATTTGACGGGATTTGTGGGAATTTATTTTAATCTTCCAGTTTTCAAGGTCAGTGATATGGGATTGAAGAGTATGGGATGCTATAACTGGATCAGTGTTGACTCATAATAGACATGTGTCATCCGCATGCGTGCTAAGGATAGTATTAGGTCGGGGTAGTCAGCTGTATAAACTGTGTTTGAGATTGGGTCGAGGATACTGCCTTGAGGAACACCAGCAGGTTGAGAAAAGCGGGATAAAAATATATTATTGTGATTTACTTTAAATGACCTGTTGGTGAGATAGGAATAAAAACAAAAGGAGATTCCAAGGAGATACGAACACACCAGTGAAAATATTCAATAAGTGATATTAATAATCTGATGGTTAGACAATAAAATTATTGTAAATAAACGTTCTTTTTCATAGCAATTAGTAAATATTTATTGCTTATAGTTATTGGTTACTCATTCATTAATATTAGCTGTACTAGTTACTTCATAATTTATTAATTTATTTCTATTTCCCCTGTCGGGACAAACGCTCCTATTTCATTTCCTGTAATTGAATTCTAGAATACAATTTATAGTGTAATTTATCATCATCATTTATTTAGAATGCAAATGGAAAAACCACAATGCAAAGTCTTATGTTTCAATATTCTGGAGTAAAACAAACACTTAGCAGTCGACGTTTCGCCTATTCAGGCATTATCAAGACACAAGAAGAGTTGGATAAATCACATCTCTAAGAAGAAAATACAATACATCCAACAATCAACAACCCAAACAGGCTCATAACCTGAGACAGCACCTCCACACCAAGACGTTCAACATACAACTGAAGGGAACAGGCTGGGAAGGTTATAGAATCAGCTGATCCACAAAACATATCAAGTAATACTAACCCATACAAATTAATACACATTAGCAAAAGTTAGTAAGATTTGTCTTTTAAAATATACAACGTTTCAGAATAAAATTGGTTCAAATTTCTACAATCTGTTTTATAATTAACCGAAATGTCTTTTGCGCAATCATCTTAGAGATGTGATTTATCCAACTCTTTTTATGTCTTGATAACGCCTGAATAGGCGAAACGTCGACTGGTAAGTGTTTGTTGAACTCCAGAATTTTGAAACATATGGCTTTGCATTGTGGTTTTTCCATTTGATTCTAATAAATGTTAGTTTCTTTTTGAGTTTTTGGCTCTATTTTATATCATCATTTACCGATTTTTCTCTAGTGTATTTTACTTTAGTATTCCTAAAAAGTTAATAAGCGTTATATTGGCTGGGAAGGGACTGAGGGCTAGGACGAGACGTAGGTGGGAGGATTGCATTAAGAGTGTTCTTGCGGATTGGGTAGTGGTCCTTGTTATCAGCATCGAGCTTTCGGGTTCATTAATTCTTATTATTATAAGTATTTTAATTCAGATATAGAAGAATGAATTCATACATATCTCTCTGGATTTCATTTTAATTTGTTTTAAATCAATTTGAGTGATAGGTAAATATTACAAATAGAAATACTCCTAACAGACCACCATTATGTTAGTTAATAATATCCATCCTGTTAAGTCCTAAGTACCTCGCTGAGATCTTTGACAGTCGCCATTAAGTACTAAGTAGGGCTTGACATGGGGACACGACGGTTGACAAAATGGCCAAGTTGTAGATTGTTGTTGACAGAAATAATTAGGTAGTACTCTCAACTTTATCAATTGTCCTGGACCACCTGGGGTCGGGTCGGGAGATTTACGGGCTCACTCAGCCATCCCCAGGCGTACTTCGCTCTTCTTGCCTTCTCAGTTCATTCTCTTTTCTAAAGACCATTTATTTCAATTTGGTAACAATGACATTAGTACTTGTGCATTACATGAAAGCATTATAAATAACAGTACTGTTGTGTTGATACATGCTATCTCTGGTATTTATTTGAGTTTTTCAAATTTTTATGAACTAGCTGTTGGAGGTTCGAATCCCGCTGCTGCCAAACTTTTATTTGATCTGATAGAGACCGGATATGGAGCCTATGTTATTTAGGGCCCTCCAAGGGCTCACTCAGCCTCTATAAAGTGGGTATCCAAAATCATGGGGTTAACAATTTTGTCGTTGGGCGTGATCTAGAACAAATCATCTCCAAGCATAAACAGTTCAAGTATAACATTTTTCCTCCAGGTACAATACCATAGTCTCTACGTTGTAAGCGAGGATTGGCATAGCTTTGATCTATATGATCTTTCCGAAGCCATCTCGAACTGATTATATTAATACATTAGTGGAAAAATTCTAACTAGAAACCTTAAGTCTCTAAACTAAAACAGGAAATTGAAAATACCTGGGGACAGGTATTTTCCATTTCCTGTTTTAGTTTAGAGACTTAGGGTTTCTAGTTAGAATTTTTCCACTAATGTATTAACATTTATTTAATGTCTCTGTTGACCTTTCTCTTTTTTATTATATTAAGTTATTTTGTTCTGGTTAATTATTGTTTATCTTTCCCTCAAGAAGGTTCTAAAATGGAAGAGATATGAACAGTAAAGCCACTTCTAATATAAACTTTAGCTGAAAAATTAATATATTTCCTACTGTAGCGATAGGATTATACAGAACTTAATACTCGTGTTGATAGCTCTTCAAGATTACTTCCTTTATAACCTCTTTCAATGCAACTTCAAAATTAAAAGGAAATATTTAACCTAGTCTACCTCTGAAAGGTTCAATTTATCGAAGGTATTTCTTGAAACAACAATAATTATTCTAATAATAATTTTCATTATTGTCCTTAAAAAAAAATTGTTTGGAATTTTTCCACTCATGCCCTAATGTTTTTTTTTTTATATCTCTACCGAGCTTTCTATTTCTATATTCTATATTCTTAATGAAACATAAAGGGTGGATGTATAATGGAATAGTTGTAGCAATGTACTCGTAGACTAGCCTACATGTACTAGAAATTCCGAAGATAGGAACATATAAATATTCAGAAAATAAAAAAGCAACAATTTTTTTATTTTAATTAATAACAGCATATACAGACATAGGATAGACAATAATTCAATAATCAATAATATTAAAGAACTCTTATTAAAATTTTAGTACGTTTTAATAAGCCAAAGTGAAAAATATTTTTTTTTAGATTCCAAATATAACGAACAATTTTAATAAGGAAGACCGGAGGGAGGTCGACTAAATCCTAGTAAATAGGGAGAACTGTTTATTGGAAAGCCAACGTTTCGACCCACATTCCAGGTCTTCTTCAGGGCTAAATGTACAAATACAGACAAATTAAAAAAAAAAATATATATATATATATACATATTTAAATAATTAGACATGAAGGTATCTGAGTCCTATATGTATCTAAGAGTCCCCCCAATATTTAAATTTTATTACTCAGATACCTTAATGCCTGTGTATTATAATATTTACCATATATAGTTTTATTTTGTCTATATATTTTTTATACATTTAGCCCTGAATAAGACTTGAAATATGGGTCGAAACGTTTGGCTTCCAATAAACAGTTCTCCCTACTTTCTTTTTACCTCCACCCGAACCATTTACTTCCTCACATATATAAGGTCAACTATTAAGACTTACGAAAAATTTTAATGTTTTAAAAACAACTTTTTTGATCAATGATGCAAGAAATAAATAACAAAATAAATTGGGAAAAGAATTTTCAACGTCTTTCCAATAAGTTTGTTGAGTTTTTCTAGAATTAGATATTTGAGTTAAGGACGAAGGAAGGGGAATTCAGTTTGGGCAAGAGGTCCTTTGACCTGGCGTATGGTCCTTCAAAAAAGGTCCTGAAAAAAGTCGATGCCCTAGGAATCTTCTCCGATGATACGGCTCTTGCCATCTGTTTCTTTTCAGTAGAACTGAAAGAGGAGCTTCATCCGAGAACGGTTCTCTTATTACCCTCTTTTTATTCAACGGTGAAATGTTTTGTGGACAATCAGTATTAGTTTTTTAATATAAATGATAGAAGATGGTGGAAGAGATGGTTTTCTCGAGTGATTTTCTAAAACGGGTACGTTGAAGTGATATTCATTGAAGGAAGAGAGAAGTGAAAGCCAAAGGGAGGCAAGGCAGCCCCACAGTCAAATAGGTTTACTTGTAGAAGCATTAAGTACACGAGTACAGAATAGTATGGTACGCAAGTGTACATGAGTACAGTGTTATTCAGTGTAGTACAGGATAAGGTTATGCGATGATTCAGTCTTCAGCGTACTTCTGCAATCGGCAACGTCACTCGTATACATGGGCTTCTATCAGGTTCATATTCAGGAATTTTCAATCATTCGAAGAGTACACTACAATACACCACAAAAACTAATGGTGAACTCATCAAAATACAACATCTCAAGTTATGACAATACCACCAGATCCCTCAATGCCGCTTTACACACAATATGATTATATACCATCAAGCTCGGTTGCAAAGCACCCAATGCCTCATCCACAATCTAGCACTCCAGATATCTCATTAAACTTACTTGTAGCTTAAATTATTTTAAATCGATGATAAACGCCTCATCACATTACTTACCACCCCAGTTACTAAATCCATTCCAAATGCCAGTCCTTAATTTTACTTCAAATCAATCTCTAAAACTCCTTCTTTAGAATTTAAATTGAGCCTCATACGAGACTGAAAAGACAAGAAACCGCTCGACGTTTCGGGCTACTTCAACACTTACAAGACAAACGCTTCTAAGCTCCCAATTAATTACAAAAGACTCATCTACATGACCATCATACGACCTATTTGGACTTACGGAGTAGAGCTTTGGAGCTCCACTAAGCCATCGAATTCCTCTCGTATCCAATCCCTACAATCCAAAATCCTTCGTAAAATCCTTAATGCTCCTTATTTTGTTAAGAATAAAGTCATCCATAACGACCTTAATGTCCCATTTGTTGTTCATTAGGCCCGAACCCGGCATCTACCCTTTCATAACAAACTTCATTTCCACTCAAACCCTCTAGTTTCAAACCTAGCTTCCTCTTCAATTCGCGATAATCCTCCGAGGCGTCTGAAAAGAAGATGGCCCCGTGACTTCTTAGTTGAACTTGTGATTTGAGTACTACTAGTGGGTAGTTTCTCTACTTGTCATTTTCACATGTCATTATGTATCGCTTAGCCCATTTACTTGATGTATTATTGTAATACAGTTGTAAATATCAATAAATAAATAAAAATAAAAAATTGAGCCGCTATAATTCTCCATGCACCTTTCCACGTGAAATCCTTAGGGGAGGTTTTCGATAGATCACAAATACAATATGTGGCATTTGTATAACTTCTTTCAATAATTTTGTTCAGAAATGAAGTTTGTATTATTAATTTTGGCAAAGAAGCTATTTGGATTTTAGTATAAATGATTATTTAATAACTTATCAAATTATTTACAACTATTTCAACAATATATACGAAAAAAAAAATTCCCTTCTAAAAACAATTTCTTTTATTTCTGACAACAAAAAAAGTAATTTTCGGGAAACTGGGAACCCCTCATTAAAGATGCTCTATTGTTCTATTCTGCTATTCATCGAGGACCAACAATTGCAACTAGCAAAAAAAGAAAAGTCCATACGGCGGACTTGATTGGCTCCTGTTTGCAATGTCCGTCTAGTAATAGGTCGCCATATTGTTTTGTCAACAGGAATCATGTCAGGTAATTGTTTACCTGTAGTCGGAAAGTTGTGATATCAAACTTATAAGTGTAATAGAATATTATAATATTAACGGATATTGAAAATAAAAAAGGTTATTCTCAACTTCTTCGCTTTCGAAATCTTTGATGTTCTATAAAATATACAATCGCACGGCTAAGATCTTGTTTTGTATTTACGAGTATGTTAGGCATTAGGAACATTATTTCTTTTTATTTACTATATCGCATTTAACTTCTTAACTTGACTGAAGATAATGAAAAAAAATACTTTTTGAAACCTACGACTTTACATGGCTATAATTTGTGAGATCAATCAATACTTCCAATAACATAAGGTCAAGTCTGCTACCGGATACTGCTTGCTCCAATAGCATACTTCCTATTGTGAATACCCCAGCTTTCTGCTAACTTTAATGCCATTTGCAAAGCTAAACGTCAGTTATGACATAATTGATACAAGCAATTCTCAAGACGAATAATGAAGTTAAGGTCGTTTCCAACGAAGAAAGATGCCCCTGTCAACAGGTGATATTTACGTTTGCTGTCGGCATAAAATGTTGATCCCATGGTTCGTTTCCGACTTCCGAGATATTTATGACTCGGTCTCTTCCTGACCCTTCATCATAAAACTAAAAACAGCCTCTGCTATGAAGGAGATACTATATCTCTCTGGAAAGACAGGATGTGTAATAATTAATAGTTCGGTTATATTAAAATATATATTACTGAAGCATGTAAGGAAAAACATGAAATAATATTTTAAATTCGAGAACTTTATCCAAGTTTCCACCGAAGGCAGGGATTGTAGGATTACTATGATATTTACATGTGATACTGATTTTTATGAATAATGTAAAAATTAATTAATATTATAAGATTACTTACCATTATTTCTTACAATAAGAATAAATTTATTTCATTGGAGCGCTGATATTTTATTAGCGACCAACTTAATCAGATTTTTTATTTATTTGCATATTTTATTGTTATTAAAGGTCCTGTAATAAAAAAAACTTTATGAGGCCATGAAACAGTTGGTTGAGCTGTAAACCGCTCCGTTATGTTGCAGGCTTTCCGAAACCCCTCGGCAATATGTCCCGCTTCATGCTTAGGCCGGAAGAACATTTCTATACAAATTTATAAACTACTGGCTAGAATTTAGATTTTGGTTTTAATGGCGTGACTTCCGAATGAGCGTACATATATATATATATATATATATATATATATATATATATTCTATATATGTATATATATTTCTATATATACATATATAGAAATCTACTGTCACGATGTTGGTTCGGGCTAATCTCCGAAACTACTGGACCGATTTCAATGAAATTTCGCACAGATATGTAACATTGTCCAACTTAAAATTTTTATCTGTTTTATTTCGATTGACCACCAAGATATTTTTTTTGTAAAATTATATTTTTTTCTAACCTGCGGCATTTTTGATATGTTGTAAGGCCATGTCTGAGTAGTGCAAATCCAAATTTTCATCAGAACGGATAGGGAAAGGTTTTGGCGGCCGAAAAACCTCGAACTTTTTGTAGTTATTTCAGTTTTTGGCCTGTATCTCCTAATCGGTCCTTTTTTTTAAAAAACCTCAGTTACCTATTTTAAAGTAGATTAAATTTGCTACAATTTGAGCTCTACTGCAGCTGTGTATGTATAATGGATTTCGAGTTCAGTCCCTATCATATAACAAATAACCGGAATCTTACCTATCTATATATACATATATATATATATATATATATATATATATATATATATATATATAAATCTCCTGTCACGATGTTTGTTCGGGCTAATCTCCGAAACTATTGGACCGATTTTAATGAAATTTCGCACAGATATGCAACATTGTCCAACTTATAATATAAGCTATATTTGATTGGCTCATTTTTACCTCAATCATCAAAGAGCCACAGGACTTGTATATGAAATTCTTGGTACCTTTCGTGATATTACTGTACCAGAAGGCTAAATTCAGCCTATCAGTTGCTTTGCGAGTTGTGTTTATCCTTCTTTTCGTCTCTTTTTGGGACGTTTCTTTGCATTAGAAAGCTAAGATAATCAAAATCCTTCTTCCTCTTTAGTCTATGTTTTGCAACAAGGAGGTCCTTCTGGTCCCTTTTCCTGAAGTTTATTTTAAGACCCCTATTATTACGTGATTCCTTCTATTAATTGTGTTAATTTTTTTTTACGCGAAACAGTCCTGGAGGACTACGCGACTATGCAGGGTTTTTTTCAGTTTTTTCTTCTTATCCCATCTTTGCCTCATGATTTCACTAAAAGTTTTTCTTCATTCTTCCCTCCAGGTCATGGACGGATTTTTTTTTCTCCTACCACAAGTACCCCATTTTTAGGATTTTCCGGTGTTCTGTTCTGTTTTCAAATAAATCTTGTGTAATCCCGAGTCTCTGTGTTCCTTGTTTTATTTGTTCTGTATATACGTGACTGAATTTTACTGATTTTTTTTTGTTTAATCTCTCTTCGTTCATCCTGTCCATGTGTCCATTAAACCTGATTCTTCTTACCTTCATTTCTGTTTCCAAGTTACGGATTTCGCTATAAATTTCTTTGTTAGATTTTATATATACTATCAATCCTGTATACTATGTACCAGGCCATTTCAACTGTCTTTTTTGTATTTGCTGTTGATATTCGCCCAGTACTCTTCGTCGTCGCCCTTCTTCTTTCAAAAACCCACTTGAATGTTGTTTACATAATTATTATTAAGAGATACCCCTCACTGTTTTCAGAACCGGCCAGACAGCCTGGAGTGCAGGAGCGGTCCGGGGCCGGGCGAGGAGGCGGACTCGCCGACGGAACTGAACAGCTGCCGCCGCCTGGCCGACAAGCCGCCGCTAGTGAAGAGGCTGGCCATGGGGACCACCCCCACCGAAGAGGAGGTAGTACCATCGCCCCTCATCATCTCGTCGAAGACTGTGGATATGGACAACAACAGGTAACTGTCACCCTTAAGAGTCGTTACTACCAAGTACCAGCTACTGATATAGTAGTTCATATGAACTACATAAGTAGCTTTAGTTTATAGTTTCATAAAAATCTTAACAGAAAAAACAAAAAATATACCATGTACAAAGGCGTATGGTAATATATTAGCATATCAAGAAATAGCGGTATTTTCCCCCTCTAGGGGCGCCACTAGTTAGAGTGGACGACTTGTAAGAAGGTTATATATATATATGTATATATATATAATGTATATATATATATTTATGAGGGGGAAAAACTGTCCAGGCGGAGGTAAAAAAAATCTCTTAAATAGGAAGAACTGTTGATTGAATGGTTAGCAGAATAATGGTCGAGACCAAGGCTCTTTAATTCTTCAGTTTTGTATGACTCCAGAAATCAGTGTATGTTGGTATTCGATACCTATAGATATATCGATACCTTCGTCAATATATACATTCATATTTCATAAGGAAAAAATAACAAATTATAAATATGATCCAATAGGAAAAATACCAAAATACTTAAGTCTCTAAAATGCTGGAAAAAGTCAATTGAATGAATTTTGAGGATTTCTTCTTTTGCATACTATTAATAAAAAGAGCATTATTTAGCCCCCAGAAAGGATATTGTCGCTTCCCTCAGGATATTTAATAAGGAGACACTAAAGAAGCGATGGCAAAATATTCTAGTTCAAGAGTATCCGTTTCGGAAGAAATCTTTTGTGTAACTTAGCCCTGGGTTCTGTTCCTTTGAAGCTAAGTCTCGAAAATTGTGTAATTAGCCAATTATTAATTTATATTCTACATCTTATTCTGGTAAATAAGAAGTAATCACAGTTTTAATACCCAAATATCTGAAAATGTATTAAACAAAACAAAAAATCAGTAACAAATAACAAAAATTAATAAGAAAAATGCCTGAATAAACTATATTAATGACTCTTAGGATGTAACGATGTGACAATTGACAAAATAAAACAAAAGGCTAAATATAAATAAAACATATGTTAGAGAAAGCTTCTACTTGACTTGTTTGTTGTAGCTTACATTATTACACCTGCATAACCTACCTATATATAAACTATTTTACATATATATATATATATATATATATATATATATATATATATATATATATATATATATATACACCATATTGATAGTGTTTCATTTATATCGACGTATGGTTATATTCATGGGATATCGTTATTTTTTTTTTCTTGAAAGGGAGAAAATTGTATGCATAAAAAGTAATATAAAAATTAGGAGTCAATTTTTAGTCTCGATGAAATGAAATTGTACGGTTGTTAAGGATAGCAAAAGTTTTCAACAGAATAAAAAAAAAAATGTAATTTGAAACATAACAGAATATGGAACACAAGCAGCCAATAAAACCTATGGAACACAAGCATTACCGAAGCCTTTAACATTGCTGAGATGAATTTAACCACATAGGTGGTACAGTAAAACATTCTTGAACGGACACTTCTAACAAGCGGGCATTTCTCGTAATTATATTTTCCCCCTCATAATTTTTAAGTTTTCTTTATACTTTTACTTCTGATATCCGGACATTCTCATCAGCGGACGCGGACAGAGATTTTATCAATAGTTTGACGTAAATACTTCCAATACGCAGACAGTATGGCCAAATTTCCGCTAACGGAACCCCGCCATTTGTGTTTAGTTTTCTGAATTTGACGTGTTCGAGGAACTGTTTATGTTCGCTTCGCTATGAATGCTTTTCAACTCAGTATACTCTCCTCCTTGAAACTGGGAACATGTCTTCCAAAAGAAAAGTGCTAACTATTAAGGAAAAAGTAGAGATTATACATGCGAATGAACATGAAAATTGAGTATACGTGATCTTGGAAAGAAGTTTAGAATTGGGAAAACCTGTGGTGCGGAAATTTTAAGAAATAAAAAAATTTATTCTTCAAAAATGGGTAGATCATGGGAATGATAATTCAAAGAAGACAATAAAAGCAGAAAGAGGGCTGATGATTGATCCAGTTACGTATGAGTGGCTACGCCGAACGCGATCAAATAACATCCCGATTTCTGGGCGTTGGAAGTTCCAAAAAGTTTGGGAAATGTCAATTTTAAAGCTATTGGTGATTGTCTGGCCAAATTTAAAGTGAGGCATGGAATAAAATATAGAACCTTAAGCGGTGAGGGTGCTTCCGTTGGTTGTCCTCTAGTTGCTGATTGGGCATCGGAAGTAAAGGAGCTTTGCACTGGATTTTCCCCTAAAGACATTTAAAACTGACGAAACCGCCTTTTTTTTCGAGCATTAACGGACAAAACTATGGCGCTGAAAGCAAAAATTTGTAAAGGAGGAAAAATCTCGAAGGAACGTGTCACAATTTTTTTGATTTTTTGCACGAACATGGAGGGTGAGTTTCAAATTCAAATTCCACTTTTGATAGGAAAAGCCAAGATGCTTTAATGGTATCGATTTAAACATTTTTAAGGTAGATTGGCAAGCAATAAAAAAAGCGTGGATGACCCGCCAAATTATGTCAGAATAGCTGATTAATTTTAATAACAGAATACAGCAACAAGGAAGAAACGTTATTTTATGTATGGATAATGCCTCGTCACATCCAAATTTAGAGTTGTCAAACATAACATCAGTTTTTCTGCCGCCAAACATGACCGCCTTCTGTCAGCCTTTAGACCAAGGGGTCATTAAAAACTTTAAGATACACTACCGCAAATGTATTTTACGGCACATTTTACCCCATATAGTCATGTACAAACATACACATTATTTTACTGTTTTCCCCCACCCTCAGTTTCTCACCAGCGGACACCTCTTATAAGCGGACAAAATTTAATTCCCCTCCTGTGTCCGCAGGTGAGAACTTTTGCTGTAGTAACACGAAAATGTAACATCTCAGTTTTTTACCGCAGCCGGCATCATCGTTAATATTTGTTTTTAAAATTGCGTTTCCCTGTAATAACGCTCTTTCCTCTGTGCCGTAGGAGAGCAATGCAACGAAACTTTAGTGCAATGAGTTAATCTATTAAAATACTAAAAGTATCGTAAATGAAATATATAATTACATTATGTATTCCAAATAATTCAGTCGATTCCAAAAATTGCAATTAATTGAATTTAACTTTACTGGAATTATACTTATATTTATTCGATCGAGATACTAGACAATCACGAACAGATCACATCAACAGTGGAAAATACTTTTATTAAACTTATTAGAAGCGAGGTAGCCTAGTATGTAAGAAGGTCCAGAACGGCTATGGCATATAAATAATACTGAAGACTCTCTGAGGCTCACTCAACCCCTGCAAAATGGAAATCGTTAATAAGCGAAATGCTGTGCGTAATTTCAGCCAAACTATCCTTCCTGGAAAACGTTTCTATCAGAAGCAGTCTAGTTGTTTGGAAGTATCGGTACAATAATAGGACCTTTCGTTGCTTGTAGTCGTACAGGATTTCTTATTGTACAATATAAATTATAGGGGAGCGGAGTGGCTCAGTGGTAGAGCGCTGAGTTCCCATGCCGAAATTCCTGGTTCAAATCATCTCATTCGCTGACAACTTTTATTTAATCTGTCAGAGGATGAATAATAAAGGATCTAGGACCCTCCTGGAGCTCTACAAAGTGGGTTCCCAAAACAAGAGGGATAAATCTGGCGGTTGAGCGTGGTCTAGGACAAACAGTACAGTTTCTATATGTACTGAACCCCAGACCCTTCATGGGTTGTAGCGATACAGGTTTTTATTTATTGTTTTACAGATATATCATATTTTCCTTGATCCGAAATCACCCATTACCCCCTTGGAATCGATAACTGGGAACAGATCTATTAACGTTAGTGGAACACTAAAAGCAATATTGTGTTGGTCATTTAGTCCGGCAACCTAAGAGAGCATTCCAATATCCGATAATAATTGTTCGATTCTCTATTATTGTCACGAAATATAGTCGCTAATGGAGTAAGGGAACTGAAGGCTCAATTGCATATTTGTATTTCCATCAGTTGCCTTTGTGCTGTTCTCTTCGGCAGCGTGCATAGCTTACTTATACATGCAAATTCTATATACCTATAAATCTATAGTTAAATAGTATCGATATGGTAATAACGCGAGAAATATATACGCAGTTGTAAATGGAAGGAGGGAAATTTAGTGGCAATAAGGTGTTGGCGACTAATTCTAGAAGCAATAACAGTTTGGATCTAGGCAATGGAACTTGTAATCGGTTAACCAGGAACATGTAAAAGTTTACTTACGACAATGTAAGTACAATGGAGCGTCGATTATCCGAACTAATGCTGTCAGGGGTGGTTCGGATGTATATGTACATAGTGAATAATGGACGAATAAAAAATGAAACACAATGCAAAGAACGAAAATACGTAGGTACATATGTATATGTATTCGCATGTATGTAAAACAAAGTCAAATGTATGCAAGGATTTATCAAAATCAATTCTGTGGCTTAAAGAACGTTTTAATACTTGCCTGCTTCAATGTTGACTTCCTCTTCATGGCAGCTAGATCTCTAATTCTTTTTAGTAGCAATAAATTAAAATTACATTTGGAAAAAAAAACAGTCGGTTAATTGAACGTTCGGATAACTGACGTTCCGATAATCGACGCTCCACTGTACTTACTATTAACTCTATAACTTCCTGTTATGTGCCCTTTAAATAACTGCAAATCTATTTATCTTATTGCTGCAACGCCTTTCCTGTTTATTGCTCGACTGTGTCGTAGCCAGAAGGCCGGCTTTTATTTTTAGTAGTGTGAAGCAAAAAAAACAATTTTTTTTTATGAGGAACAAAATAGTCCGGGTAGAGGTCTATAAAGTTCTCTGAATATCAAGAAATATTTATTCAGTAGCCAACGTTTCGAGCCACTTTGCAGGTCAACTATTTTCATTCAATTTTTTTTTTTATAATAGAATACCTATTATAAAACGAATGCCAAAAACTAGAATGCCAAGATGCTTACTGTATGACAAAATGTGGGAAAACCAAGAATGAGATGGTTGGATGACGTCGAAGAGGACCCCAAGTTGCTTGGAATAAGGAAATGGAGAGAGCGAGCAAAGGACAGGAATGACTGGCTTAAGGTCCTTTAGGGACCGTGAAAATAGGCCACGATGAGGACAAAATGAAAGGTCAATTGACACAGAAACAAATTTTAATGAGAAAAAAAAGGGGAAGACCAAGAAGCTAGTGTAAATGGTGGATGGCTCCTGAGTGGCACGCATCGGAGAAAGAGGTGGAGGATTTATTTCCTAGTTATTAAGGTGCAATTAGTTCTTTACCTCAACAGTCATTACTATACAGAGATCTAGGGGTAAAATCTGGCTGTTGTTCTGGGACAAATCACCTCCTTGCACAACCGTTGTCCATGAACCCGTACCGTCTTCACCACGTACTGAACCCAAGACCCGCCATTGTTGTGGTCCATGGTTTTCACCATACACAGTTGTGGAGTTTACCAATTTCTACAATTATACTTGGTGACACTCAAAAAGCTTTGCACTCATTTAGTCTACATCCTGTTTGTTTTTGTCAAATCTCCAATGTACAACAGTGATAATGCCACATTTTCTGACTGTTTTAGAATGTAATCTTTATGAGCGTGGTTTTCATCCCTAAAACGTCACAGAATAATTCTGCAGCCCCGGTGAATTAGGCTACACCTACATTGGGTCCGGTGTAATACGATGAGACGTCGCTAGCAAACCAAATGACTGAAATATATCGAGAGTAATATGATTTGGTTCTTTAAATTTATAAAATTAAGATTATTTATTAATTATTTTTAATACATTTATATTTTACTATAATGTATAGTAAAATATGTATAATGTATACACCTCAGCATCGTATGTGATAGAATCAAGTCGCTCCGAATCGGATCCAACTTAGGTGTAGCCTAAGTAGGTCGAATTTCGTCCAAAGTGAGTGAATCGTATTAAGACAGCGGAATCTTGTTCTTTTTGTTTTTGGCTTGAAATTGAGTTGTAATATAAGTGATAACTCCATTTGGTACCTGTTCCCCAGGTTGTCGCTTCGAGTTGAGTCACAAGTTTTAACTTATCATTCGTTTCCCTTTTAATATTTTTCAAAATACAAGTTATTATGAGCTTAAGTATGGAAAAAAAAACCTGTACCACTAGAACCCATGAAGGGGTTCAGTACATGGTAGAGACTGTACTGTTTCATGGACAACGGTTCTGCAAGGAGGTGACTTGTCTAGGTCACGCTCAACCGCCAGATTTCCCCCCTTATCTTGGGTACCCTATTTTTATAGTATTTTATAGAGGGTGGGTGAGCCCCGGGAGGGTCCTAGATCCTATATGATCCACCTCATGCTGCAAACAGACTAAATAAAAGTCATGGCCTGCAGCGGGATTTGAACCAGGATTTCCGGCATGGCTACACAGAGCTCTACCATTGAGCCACTCCACTCCGTAAGTATGGAAAAGAGATTGTAATTATGAGAAATGTGTAAAATTCGCTAATAACTTCATCTAGAAATGAACGTTTCAACAAAAATATATTATCTATTCATGATTACAGAAATCGACTCATTAGCCATAATTACATACTTGTTTCCATACTACACTTCATGATAACTTGTATTTTGGAAAATATTAAAAGGGGAAGGAATGGTAAGTTAAAACTTGTTATAGCTCAACTCGAAGGGACAACCTGCGGAACAGATACCAAAAATCGACTTAACCACTTATTCACTGGGGATGTAGAACTATGCTCTTGTACTTACTTGAAACAGAATTAACTGTTATTTGATTTATGATATCATAAAGTTTTCTACTATATGCGCCATTCAGGAGTTGAGGGGAGAAAAAAAAGTCTGATTTTCGGCCATTTTTGCTCTTAATGGATAATCGAAAGATCCGCCAAGACACGGATAACCTAGGATAAAATATAAGGGCGTAAATAAATGGGTGAAAACAATTAAATGATTAATGTACATTATTCCCGAATTATACTACTTTTTACTGCATGTGATCCATAATAGTGTTATCAGTAATTTAGAAGAAACGGCGGGATAGAATAGATATTGGGTTGTCGGTAATAAAACAAAGCACCTGCCGTATCGGTTAAAACACTTCCGGAATTAATGTGGAAAGCGGGAGCTATATTTTTTGCCCATCTTTGATGTTGTTTTTTCATGGAAGATATCCGCCTGGACGCGGAGTAATAACAATACATCAACCGCCTAGTTCCGGCCTAATGTACAGTTAAATTGCTGCCGGTTGTTCTCTCTCTCGCTAACATATTACTTCAAGAGAAAAAAAGATGGTATTGAGTTCGTATCGGCAGACACGATTAATTTAATAGCTCACATCCTGTTGCGTACGCGCGGTCTTTTTTTCGTGTTAGGACGAATGATAAGTGATATCAAAAGTGAGTACTTGTGCATTATCCGGTGTGCAATCGCTCTCGAATGGGTTAGGGCATAAAATAATATTGTGTTTATCTCTATTAATAAGACTTTTTAAAGTAACATATTAATCATCTGATAATTATGTTGGATGTTTCTAATAATATAGAGATATATTAATGATTACAAGGTATATGTTCCCTAGGGTTTTGCTTCGAGTTCAGTAACAACAAGCTTTCACTGTTTATCCCTTTCATTTTTAATATTTTCCAAATAATACAAGTTATCTTGAGCTCTAATATGGAAAAGATAATGTAATTATCGCCAATGAGTAGATTGCGGTAATCATTTCATCAAGAAATAAAAGTTTTAAATAACATTTTAAGTATAGATGATCTATTTTGTTGAAACGTTAATTTCTAGATGAAATGATTAGTGATAAACCTAAACCTGTACCAATACAGCCCGTGAACGAGACTAGGGTTCAGTACATGGTAGAGACTGCACTGTTTCATGGACAACGGTTCTGCAAGGAGGTGACTTGTCCTAGGTCACGCTCAACCACCAGATTTTTCCCCCCTTATTTTGGGTACCCTATTTTTATAATATTTTATAGTGGCTGGGTGAGCCCCAGGAGGGTCCTAGATCCATCTCCAGCTGCAAACAGACTAAATAAAAGTACTGCCTGCAGAAGAATTTGAACCAGGATTTCCAGCATGGGAACTCAGTGCTCTACCAATGAGCCACTCCACTCCCTAAAGTGAAGTATAAACATTTCCCATAATTACATTATCTTTTCCATAATAAAGCTCATGATAGCTTGTATTTTTGGATAATGTTAAATGGGAAACAAATGAAAATTTAAAACTTGTTGTGACAACTCGAAGTGACAACCTGCTGAATGATTACCAAAAGTACATTTTTATTTTAATGTTAATATAAATATATTTCCTTTTAATCTATTTTCTATTTATCAACATCAAGATCATTTTTCTTGATTGTCATTTATTTAACATTGCCATTTATATTTTTAGACAATGTGAGAGCATTGAAAGAGATAAAAATGTTCTCTGTGTGATTGATGTTTTACCCGGAATGTTAATAGTTTTGAAATATTTAGTAGAAACATAGGATTTTAATACCTTAATTAAAATGATTTGATTATTTATATTTAATTCTAATGATATTATTACAAATTGTTAATTTATAATAATGACCATTATTAATTAATAATATTTTCCAGGGTGTCGGATGGATCAGATAGTAAAGTAGTTGGTCCACCAGCTCCCCCAGAAAGGACTGACTCTCTCAACAACCGCCCAGAAGATGGTGAGCTCAAGACAGCACCTTGGTTTCAAGCTGGTATACCGAGGTAACTTCAATTTTTAAACATTTAATTATAATAAAAATTATTTTTGTTGAGATATCCTGTGGTCTATTGGATGGATTTTTTTTTTAATTCCATTTACCTCTACATGAAATATATTCTTAAGGAAACTATTGTATCCAGAGAGAAATTTCAAATCATATCTTTACAAAAAAATTCCAAGCCTAAAGGGGCCTCATTCCAAGCAACTGATTAATCCAAAATGGTCTGCTTGCATTAATGTTCTATTTATGTGGTGAGAAACTAAAAAATAAAATTTGTTAGAAATTAGCTACTTAAGATTATTATATGACTGGGATATTACAACTTCTTCATCAGAATTGGCTAAACACTTGTGGAACTTCATATTTTTCACTTTTGTACCATTTTTTCTAAAATGATTTCCCTCAAGCTCATTATATCCAGTGTATCATTAATTGAATGTTAATTTCATTTAGGCATTATCCCCATTGAAATAGTCCGACAGTGTTTAAATTCTAAAGTTTCAACATGTCTTCCTTTTAATATCTGTAATTTTGTTTGAAATCTCTCATTTATTGTCATAGTACAAATAAGTAAATATCAATCTTGAAATAACGTGATAATTTAGTATGGAAAATGATTATTTATAATATGATTTGTAATATAAATTTATGAAATACTTTTGGATAGCTAAAGATTTTAGAAAAATCTAACCTATAAAGTTGAAGAATGTACCTGAGAGTAATGAAAAAAACAAATTAGTCATTGTTTTAGATAATAAATAGGTTTCAATAATAATTTGAAACGTAAACTTTTCCAATGAAACTAAATGTAAACTTTTAAAATTGATTTTAAGCATGAAATTAAGTGAAAGTTTTTTTGTTTTTTCCCCCTTTTAAAGTAACCCTTTGAAAGGATCATTTATTCATTTGATATATGACTTTTTAATTTAATTGTTGATAACCTGAAGCAGATAATGAAATTTGTTTTAATACTTGAATCATAGTTTATTTATGTAAGTTATATAATAGTAAATATCAAAAGGTGTTTAATTATTATATATTGTATCAATGAATATTAAATTCGTCTATTGTCTTACAGAGAGATAACGCTCGAAGTCCTCGGCCAAGAACCGGTAGGATCGTTCATGGTAAGAGAAAGCACATCGAAGCCAGGCTGCTTCGCTCTTTCCCTGAGGGTTCCGCACGAATTTCAGCCGCTCGGAATAGCACACTATCTCATCCTTAGGACTAACAAAGGATACAAAATTAAGGTAATATAGGAATATTATATATTTTAAATACTTTATAGTTCTGAATGCCAAAAGCAATAATATTAATTCAAATAATCAAAAACTTATTAAATAGCCTTCATTTATAATCCTCTCTTATAATATTACTCAAATATTAGATTTTAAGTATTGCGGAGTATATAAGGTTGTATCCTATCCTCACGAATATATCCGTACAGTCTAGAATATTCATATTTTTCTTGGTCGGGATAATATTATCCTTACTATTACATTTCAATTAGGGGTTGGCTATAACTCAGTTCTGTGTCCAATATTAATTTGTATTTATATTTATAATAATTTATTTTATTTTATTTTTGAAGTGAAAACTTCTGTAGCCATTTTTAGCAACTTTTGGTAGGGGAAAAACTTATGTGTTCATGTCAGCGACATGCATGTGAAACATTAAGAATTTGGATGATATTTGTTATTGAGCTTGTGCAGCCCTTCATATGTTTTGTTTAATAAATAAATTACTTGGTAATGTATATAATTACACTGTTCTGCACGAAAATCCTCCTTCAAACCAAAACATGCTTTCTTACTGTTATCAGATGTGCTGAACACGAATTTGAAGTCAGATTTTGTCTATCACGCACAGTTTCCTGAGAAATTCTAGTTTTTTATCCAAAAAGGTGAGTTTTTTGTGGATTTGGCGAATTTTTTTTCGGCATCAAAACATAGTGAAAAAAATTCAAAAGCCCGATGATTTTGAGCGCAATGAAGTATATTTGAACGAAAAAATTTTGATGGGAATATTACAAGTGGTTAAAGAAATATGGCTAAAAGTGTTTTTTCAGTTTTTGAGCTTGAGGCAGGGATTTGGTCTCTACCTGGATCTTTAGGGGAATGACCCTCCTTTATCTTTTATGGTGGTACCCTTTTCATTCAAATCCTTACCTGCCCCCTTTCACCCTCAATACCCCAACTCCCCCCCTCCCACTCAGCCCCTATCTTGTCACTATTTTCTTCTAGGATTTGATCAGTGCTCTCGAGGCTTTCGCTAAACTCACTTAGTTGGATATTCAGTTGTGGTATCATTGTTTTTGGAACAGTTCATTTTTCTCTGTAATGTCACGACAGTGTATAAATAAGCCTGATTCCTTTTGCTATGTTTGTGGTGAAGTCACATTAAAGTCCACTAAGAAACCTCTGACTCCGCTGGTGAAGAAGGCATACGAGTTATACTTTGGATGTAAAGTAAGTGATCAGGACAAATCATGGGCTCCTAAAATATGCTGTAGTTCATGCTCACGTTCTCTGAGTGGTTGGCTAAATGGGACACATAAGTCAATGCCATTTGCAGTTCATGATATGGCGAGAACCTACAAATCACGTGACCGATTGCTATTTTTGCATGACCACAATCAAAGGTTTCTCGTTCAAGAGCAAAAAGAAAATTGTTTATCCCAACATCCCCTCTGCCATGAGACCAGCTCCACATGATGC
Organism: Troilus luridus; assembly: GCA_964056705.1. NCBI lineage: Eukaryota > Metazoa > Arthropoda > Insecta > Hemiptera > Pentatomidae > Troilus > Troilus luridus. The sequence continues at coordinate 111,588,911 of OZ057416.1, forward strand.
CTCCATGCCCATCCCACCAAATCCGAGTAAGTTTCGTCTTAGTTCTGAGGAGTGCAGCGGTTCTGAAAGCGTTTCACCTCAACCTGGAACCAGTCAACAAGAAGAAATTTCAAGTTCGTCCAGCCCCTCTGAAACTCAGCCACAGCTCATAAATCTGAGCCGATTGAATGATCTTGTTCGTGATTTAGATCTCCCAAAATCAAAAGCTCAGCTGCTTGGGTCAAGGTTGCAACAATGGAATCTCTTGGAAGGAGGCGTGAGTCATTTTTGAGTTGTGTCATATCTAGTATTATACCTGATAGCATGCAGGATTCAATTAATTATATTTTATCGTTGAAAAAGAAAAAAAATCTGTTATAATAAAGACAATAATTTTCAAATACAATTTTTCATTTTTTCCAAGTTTCACCTCTTTTTTCTCAAAATCAGAGGGTGATAGAATTTTTCTGAGTTCGGATTCGGACTCAGCACACCTGAAAACATGAGAAACAGGCAAAATTGTTCAAGGGAGGGGAGAAAAGTTTTTTTTTGCAGAACAGTGTTATTATATTTTAATTTAATTATATTTTAATTATATTATATTCAATAGATGTGAAAACTAGACAAATGTTAGTTATTTAAAATTACTAATTGTTGGTTGTTCCAAATTAGAGGCGTAAAACCGATTGGTCATCAACTCCTTAGTAATATAATCATTTTTAGTAACAGTTTTTATTTAAAAAAAAAAAAAAAAAAAAAAAAAAAAAAAAAAAAAAAAAAAAAAAAAAAAAAAAAAAAAAAAAAACCTGCATCACATATTCTTAATAAGTCCTTCTTTTAATAGAAAGTAATATAACTTATTAAATTTTAATGATTCAGATTATAATCGGTTTAGGAAAAAAAAAAAAATACAGTTATTCCAAAGTTTTGAGGTTTCACTTCTGACAACAGTACTCATGACTCCTTATTTAATTTTGTTTTAATAAGACAAAATTGCAAAATGTTATGTAGTGATTTAATTCCTAAAATCAACTATTAATAATCATAAGATTATTTCTATTGCATATCAGGTATATCATGTATTTCTGTAGTTTTTAATAAGTGATAATTTAATAATACTTAATGGGTTATTTCATTTTTTATTTTATTCCTAATGTTTTTTTTGTTTTTTATCATACATTTTATGAATATTCAACTTTAAAAAAATTATATTAACCATACAAATTAATGTCTTGAATCCAAAATATTGCTTTAGAAAAACATTTTTACATTTAATATGATAAATCCATTCTAATCTTAACATTGCAAAGTGATTTCCCTAGAAACCTTTATGCCTCGAAAGGTTTAATCGCTCCACTGGCAAAGCATTCTGTTTAATATCGGTACAATAGCACTCTAAATAATAAGTGCGGGAGGGAATCGTAGATCGTAGGGGCAGCGGGGGTTTATAATAAAGGGAGGACCCTATATGTAGAAATGATGGAACAATAGGAGGGTCTAAAATGGACCCTTTCATTGTGAGCTGAGGATTGCTTCCTTTGTTTTGGTCGACTCCCGACGACCGCGTAATGGACTGTCTTATAGTCTGGGATTAGTTGTCTTTATTGTTTAGTTTGCTACCAAGTGCATTCAATCAACTTGTTATGGAAGTAATTAAAATACAAAATATTATTTATGTATTATTCTAAATTAATTAGTTTATAAATAATATAACTCTTCTATTGAAATAGTTTGCTAAATTATTTGTCTGCTTCATTTTAATTTTAAAAAAAAAAACCTGTACCACTACCGTCTGTGAACAGTCTGGGGTTCAGTACATAGTAGAGAAGGTACTGTTTCTTGTACAATGGTTGCGCAGGGAGGTGATTTGTCCTAGACAGATCATGCTCATCCACCAAATTTTTCCCCCTTATTTCGGTTACCCACTTTAAAGAGGCTGGGTGAGCCACAGGAGGGTCCTAGATCCCATGGAATCCATCTCTGACCGCTAACAGATTAAATAAAAGTCTGCCGGCGAGCGAGATTTCAACCCAGGACCTTAGATATGACAAATCAGCACTCTACCACTGAGCCACTCCTCTACTTAATTTTAAAAATTTCATGGCCGATACCACCAATCTTACCTTACTTCTGTCCACAGACTACTACTGAAACTCTAATCCGCCAGATCACTCTTAACGGAATCTTCACATCATAGGAATTTGTTTGTTTCTAAGCACAACCACTTTTCATGCCCATCTTAATCTTTGTGAGAATGGTTACATTTAGGGCCAAATATACATATGTGTCCTTTATACTGATCTCTCCTGTAAATAAAATAATACAATATTTTTTTTTTCGTTTCAGGGATTTACGAAAGAGTTCCGAACATTGACGGCGCTGATCACCCACCATTCCGTGATGCCAGAGCTGCTCCCGTGCCCCCTGTCGCTGTCACGGTACAACCCTACCTACTCGCAGCAGGACACGAGGAGGGACTTTGCAGACATCGACTCAGATCCTGACTACAACACACTTGCCGATTTCAGGAGAATGATGGCAGACCTAAATGTCTAAAGTCGTAGTTAAGACTATTCTTGCTTGTTACTTGTGCAAGAAGCGAGTGTAAATTGCTTTCTCGAGAGAAGATTTGTCTTTTACAATACCAGATAATGATATTCTGTCTAGTTGTGATTGTCAGAGTAAATATTTATCTGAAATGACTGAATTAAAAAAAAGAAAGGTTGTTATAATCTGTTTTATTCGATTAAGCTTGATATATCACAGTTGTCAATAATGTATAAAATGTTTTTAATTAAGTTACTTCAAATAAGAAAGTGATCGGTTATCAAATTTTAATCAGGTTTTTGAAGTAAGAAAAATAAATAATAATTCTTTAACTGAAATATAACTAATTTCACACTTTTAACACTTTTGAAATGTTTATTAATTGTTATGAATTTCTATAATAATACTTGAGTATTCATATCAAATACTAATTGAGAATTAATAATTTTGCAAGTTATAGTTGTATTTTTCTGATACATAGCAGGAATATATATTGGCCTGAAAAAAATAATACGGAAAACTTCGGATACCATTTTGAATATTTTTACATGATTAATATATAAAATGACATGAACTTAGAATGTATGCATTGCAGAAAGGGTATTTTTTAAATCAAAATATATTTATTTTTTTTTTTTTAATTTCTGTAAAAAAAAAAAAATTGTTACAATACCATATGCTGATATTGTTTTACATATTTTTTTACATTGTAAATTTATAAGTTTACTTGCTTTTACCATTCCATTACAAGTGTTAGAAATACATTTTTCCCGATATTGTTGGAGTTGCTTGTTAATATGAGTTTCACTGTACATCCTTTATCATAATCGTAAATTTTTAAATTAAACATTTCTTTATTTCAAAATATTTTTTTTAACATTACAAAGGGATTTAAAACACACTTCATGATAAACGAGTATCCCTTATTGGAACAAGTTACCTTGAGGTTCTAATTTTATTCCAATGGCTATTTTAAATTATACAAGTAATACCTAGCGCTTGTATATTTTATTATTTTTATATTTTAAAATGATAATTAGTTTCTTTGATAGAAATTAAAATTTGAATGTAATGTGATAAGATAATTTTTATCAGCCTTGTCATTGCACATAGTTTTTATAATTTGTTGAATAATGTATATAAGACTAATTTAAGGTTCAAATTGTAAAAAAAAAATAGTTTTGTTTTTTAATTTAGGTCCTCAATTTTTTATTTATTTAAATATTTATTGAAGTTGTCTCGCATTAAAGATGCAATTATTATTATAAATACGGCTATCATTTTAGATATTGAAGGGTTTCATCTTTGAACAAGTTTGTTATATTTTTTGCATTCTAAATTTATCCTTCTAATTATTTATAGAATCGGTTTCTAGAATATAAGAATTGTTTTTACTACTCTATGGGTAGTCACTTATAATTTATCTATTCTATAATATCAGGTGTGAAGTGACTCACTAGCTATATCACCTAGGCCAACAAACCACACTCATTCATTAAGTACTAAACCAAAAGTCATTAATGGGTCAGGGTAGTGAAGTTTTTTCATTTGCTAAGTTAATATTTACAGAAAATAAATACATTTTTGAAATCTGATTGCATAAAAAAAAAATAATTCCAAACATTACAAATTTAATGAATTGGTAATTAACGTTTTTTGACTGATCTTTTTTAAAGAAATAATTTCCTTTTTTTTATTATATAAAAAACTTAAGGAAAAACTTGTTTAACTTAAGTTTATTAAAGGATGATTTAGAATGCAAACCCTTTCAATAATTTTAATCAATTCAGAAAGAGAAAAATAATCAGTGTTTTTTCAATGTGAGAAAATTATTTTTTTTATCGGTACATGTTTGAGAAATGTTCCACTGTGATTTGTTAGACTTTCTTAGAAAATCGATATCAATTCTCATGCTAAGGTACAAAAAAGATTTGATCTTATAAAAAGATTTTAATAGTGGTAAATTTATCGTTTTTGTTCTCATCAGTTAATAATATTGATTTTCTTATGAAAAATAATTACATTAAAAACTAAAGATATAATAAGAAGCAGTAGTCCTTAATGTAACAAAATATAAGTTTTAAAAACCTCTTTTGTCTGGTTACGATTATTGATTCGTTTTGAATAACTACTAATAAAATAATCCATTTTAATCTTATGTATCTGTAAAAAATATTTCTTTTTTCTAAGAAAAAATAAATTACCAAAAATCTTAGAAATGTACTTCTGTATACTACAATCACTCCAGGTGTATGAAAGTACCAGACCGATGAGGTTTTTTATTACATAAAAACATGTATAAATTGTCAAAACATTCTTGTATATGTGTTATAAATATTTTAGCATAGACTATTCATATTGATACAATAATAATTTTAATATGGTTAATCTATGCATTTTAGAGTTTCATGTCCGCTTATTGTTAAAGTACTAATGTAATACCAAGAATCTAAGCATATATTGTTTTGGGTAAAACTATTGAATAGACATTAGTGGATGCAGATCTCATCATAACTACATACATTTTGTTGATTTATGGCAACAAAATTATTTCAACGTTTGCCCAATAGGAAATAAGTTAATAGAAAAAGCTTTTGAACCTTATCTACTTTTGTTTCTCTTAAGTAGCTCGATAATCTTATTTATTACACATTTAATTTTTTTTCCTTATAGTTATTCACAACAAATGTTTTGGATCAATCTATTTATTTTAGCGTCGAGTCAGTTACTCGCTGTCCCAGCTGCCATCGGCCCTGAAGATGACCTACATAGTAGGTCGAAACGTCGGCACTTAAAATAAAATAGTTTCACCTATTTTTGCGTGTTTTCTTGACTGCACCCCCAACTATCAACATCCTATTATTTATTTTAGCCAACTGAAATAGAATTTTCGATTCTCTGCCACTCTTTAAATTTAAACCTGCTTCTTAGGATTGAGTAGTCTTTTCAATATTTTTCAATGTCTTCCATTTACTGCGCATGTATCTAAATCTGATTCAAATTTAAATATATGAGCACACAAAATTTTGAAGACATTTGAACAATATAAAAATAAATTAGTAACTTTTTCTTAACAAGACAGGAGCCATTTTTATCGTAACTTAGAAGATGTTCTGTTAATAATTCTTGACGTATTGCAAGTCACTTGTACTTTTCGACTATTCAATAGTTTTACCTGTTTTTTTTTCTAGTTTATTTTGATTATTATTTGTTTTGTTTTTTAGTTTTTGTAATAGTAGTATTAACAATGAATAGATCTAACTTACAAGTTTGCATTATTCAGCTTATTGTTCTCTCATGATTTATTATCATTCATTACATGATAGTGTGTAAGTGTTTCAAAGTTTATAAGTATTGCTGTTGATCGAATATTGATTTTATTACTAATTCATAAAACAATAAAAAAATATATATATATGTTTAATGCTTATAATTGTATAAAATTGAAATAATGTTTTAATAAAATAGCTTACGACAGGCTATATGTACTTATTGTATTATAAAATCGCATGTAAAAAGTATTTTGTTAAAGAAGAAAAATTAAAAAAAAAAATATTGAGAATTGTTAGACCAATGACACTAGGTCCCGCTAGTCAGTAATGTCTGTGTTATATAAATATTAAAATGTTTTAGCTTTGGGGAAAATTTATTTAATCCATAATTAAAACAAAAAAACCTATTTGAATGTTATTTTAATTAATATAAAGTTGAAGCAATGATTTGTGTACTTCAATATACCCTTATATTTAATTGTTTTATTTTTATTTAAATCATTAATCAGTAAAAATATCACACACCAATCTATGATTAATAGTCAGGTGAGAACATTTAGTTTAATCTTGTCAAGATGTAAACCAGGCATTGGAAAACCAAGAAGAATGGTAGACTTATTTTAAATATATCAAAAATTAATTATAAGGAAGAAAATAGTTGGGGGTGCAGTAAAATAAAACACTAAATAAGTAGTTACTTATTTTAATTACGTGCCGACGTTTCGACCCACTTTGTGGGTCATCTTCAGGGCTAAGAAAGAAAAACAGACAAAATAACAGAACTATAAAAATACATTGCAGACTAAGTATATGATAAATGAGAAAAATATATATGTAGAGAGGTAGAAATTTAGAACAAAAGTGAGGGATATATATGAATAAAAAATTACAGAGAAAATGTACACAACGGTGGTGATGCCAAAAAGATTTTTTTTACAAAGATAAAGGAAGGAAGTAAACAGAAAGTATTTAAAAAGAAAAAGTATAAACATCAGAGGTGAGAAGTAAAACTGTGGAAAAGGTAGTAGAATATATATAAAATGTAAGATAATAGACTCCTGGGGAGTTTACATAAGTAAAATGAAAGAAGGTATAGCCAAAATGATATTAAATGGTAAATAAAGGAAAAATAACAGTAGAAAGGCAAGATATAAATATAGAGTATAACAGTTTTTAAAATGCATACATATAGTATGGAGTGGTATAAAAGTATGACATAAATGTACAAGGAACGTATAGAAATATAAGTAACAATATGGTATGAGCATGGAAATAGAATGACATATGATGTTAAATGCTAATGAAATCTCAAATAATAATAACATATGATGGATGCCAAAAAGCTAATATGAGAAAAAAGGTGTGTAAATTGGAGAAGGAAAAGGGTGAGGAGAAGATATGAGTAATAAAAATGGGCATACCTGTACCAGCGGGAGGCTGACGCAAGAATGACAAGAGGTCTAACTGACAAAAAAATACGTTATGAAGGTGTTGCCAGCGATATCTGACGGCCAAAAATATGACTAATTTTTATTTTTATTTTTTAATTGTATAAAATACTAATTTTTATTGACTATTTTAAAGAAATATTGACTATTTTAAAGAAATATTGACTATTTTATTATATCTAAATGTGTATCATGACTATTTTATAGAGGGCCACGAAAAATAATGACTAAATTAATGGGAAAAGGTAGGGTGATAAAACAATAGGATTTGATGTCAAAATTAATTATAGATATATTTGCTCCCTAAATGGAGATAGGTATCAGTATCGAAGAGCCAAAGTCTAATTTCTTTATTAGGCAGTATTTCTTTATGTAATTTTTCACTATAAATTAATATTAGAAGAAAGCGAAAGTCAATGATTAGGTTGTGAAAATCTTTGTTTTGTATCAGGAAAGTAGGTGGCATCTATTGATGGTATCAAGAGATAAAATATTGCAAGCGCTGAAAGGTGCTGCACTCTTGCATAGCTATTATAATAAAAGTTCATAAAATATTAATGTTAATTAATTAGAACTATTAAAACAAAATATACTCCTAGATATAACTGAAAACTCTAATGAGAGATGAGAGTAGGAGCTCAACTTTTTTTCCACTCCATGACAATTCACTGACAATTTGACCAGAAATACTGTTTTATGTATCAGGAGAGTAGGAGCTAAACTGTATTCCCCGCCCCCTTCAGCACCCGACAATTTGATAAGAAATACCACATCTTATATCAGGAGAGTAGGAGTTGACAAAAGCTCACTTATTTTTCAGGCGATGGTGCTGGCATCTATTGATAGTACTGTGAACTACTATTCCAGGCGCCGGGAAGTGCTGCTCACTTGGGGCAACTTTTAAAACTATTTCCTTACACTAATAGGATGTAAATAGTTGGGGGTGCAGTCAAGAAAATACAGAAAATAAGTGAAACTTATTGTATTTTATATGTGCCGACGTTTCGACCTACTGTGTAGGTCATCTTCAGGGCCAATAGGAGTGGCTGCTAGGTCCAGAAGGTAACTGACCACTATTTCCTTACACTATTAACGAATGGATAACAATTATAAAAGTTCATAAAAATACTAATTTAAAATAATTATATTAAAACAAAAATTACTTCTAAGAAGCGAGGGGATTGACTGGAAGATAGAGTAAGGAAGAAAATAGTTGGGGGTGCAGTCAAATAAAAACACTAAATAAGTGGGTACTTATTTAATTATGTGCCGACGTTTCGACCCACTTTGTTGGTCATCTTCAGGGCTAAGAAAGAAAAACAGACAAACTTAAAAATTACTTCTAGATATAATCGAAAACTATTATAGAGTGCGAAGAATGAGTAGTAGAGATATTTTAAAGAAGAAAGTGAAAGTCAATGATTCAGAGGTTCATTTTGTATCAGGAGTGTAAGAGCTAATAGGAGCTCAGTTATTTTTTAGCTAATGGTACTAGAATCTAATGATAGTATAATCAATTACTATTCGAGGCGCCGGTAGGGGCTGCACTCTGGTGGTAAATTTTAAAATTATTATCTTACGCTATTTATTACAACTGCTAAAACAAAAAAAATCTTCAAGTACCTCGCTAATATCCGACATTACTGACATTTATCAATAGTATCAAGAAGTACTATTCGAGACCCCGGGAGGTGCTGCACTCTTTCAGCAAATTTAAAAACTATTTTATTCCCTAACCCAGGTGATTAGGTTTACTTATGATGTATTTATTCACTTTTTTTATAGTATGAAAGAAACCCTTCGATATACATGAACTGTGTTGGATATCAACTAAAATAATACCGTTTAACTTTTCTTTGGAAATTAATATTTTATTTAGAAGATTTGTTTGAATATAAGCGTATATGCAAGGTAAGCTACACATTTGTTTAGATTAAGCCATATTTTCCTGATAATAGTTAACCTTTTTCAACGAGATGGTATATCTTTATGTTAGTTATTATTAAATGTACATGAGAATTAATCGAAAATCTAAATTCATTTAAATGAAGACGTTGCTCGGAACATCCGTGATCTTGGGCTGATTATTACTAAATATTATCTGTACTATGGTATTAATAGATATTGTCATTTTAGAAAACTCTGCGATCGGTTGCAAGCGTGGGAAGAAAAGAAGCAGAAGTAGAGCAATATCAAGACTCGATGGTGCTAAGTTCTCGGTTCGATTCCCTCACAGTCAGGCAACATCATGGCACTCCCGAGAAATGGATGCTTCCTACGCAGCAGTGACCTAAAGGTAAGACTCACCTGTAGGTTAACAAAATGGACAACATGGCCCAATTTCTGGACTATTTGTCCCTAGCAATAATAATAATAGCTAGTAAGGTTAGAAGTTCTGGTACCAGAGTCTTGGTCGAAAGTGGGAATGTTTGTCCCGCATGTGGCTCTGTTGTTCCTTTACAGTTACTCTAACACAGCTTTTTGGAGATTGCCACTGTTTCCCAACCAAAGTTGTAAGGTCCGTATTTATGGCTGGTAAGTAATGACGACTAGATATTGAATGCTGACGTTTTAGCCCATATTGCAGGCCTTCGTGAAGGATCGAGACCACAAGAAAGTTGACAGATGACTTCACTTTAATGTTATTCACAACACAAAAATGTCCTAATTAAATTGGCTCCTGTTAATTAAAAACAACCCTTAAAGGATATTCAAGTTTAAAAGAACAACTGTAAATAACCCAACGATTTAGTTGGGAAATGATTCGACCGCAATCCTTCTTCAATGAAGGATACTCACTTTAAAATGGCTGGCTGTGCCTCAGATTATACATTCACTAATTCGTCGTTCATTGAGATGCAATGGAGTAAGATACCACACTGTCGCTTCACTGTTACGTTCTGATTTAACACTAACGCTGTCAACAAAGAATAGTACATCATAACAATCACATTCCTAGCGTATCAGTAACAATAGTCACGGGGTACATATTGAATTAATGATATGATTTTAATGTTTTCAATATTCCACCTCCAGCTCCAGCACATAATCTTCTAAATCAACAACCTGGCCTAATTGCACTTGAAGAGAGAATAACATTCAAACAGAAATAAAAAGTGGTTGTGTAACATGAGCTACTTTGATTTGTAATTTACCAAAACTTTTAAAAACGGGATTGGAATGTTTGTGAATTAAGGTTGTATGTTTCGATATATGGAACATAGGATCAGGCCACTTCGTTGCAGAACATAGGAAAGAAAATAGAATCATCGGAAAGTATGTGGATACAAATGCATGTGAATAACAAACAAAATGGTGTTAATTTATTTTGTTATGGAAAAGTTTCTCTATTTCAATTCCTATTCTTTCTTTTTATTTATGGGGGAATAAGTGCTTTTGAAAAATAACTAATATTCAAACATGAGACTAGACAATATTTTTTCTAATAGGCCGTACGTAAAATATTTACAGATGACATGGACATTATCGTTGACAATAGCTTCTGCCATATGTGATGGCTTTTTAAATTAATTAAAAGGAATATTTATGTTTATATAATTTACAAATACATCAGTATAATTTTCAATGACCGAAATTGCCTGTTTGACGTTAGGATATTAAACCTTTATGAGAAAAAGATTCAAAAAAACAAGAATTAGGCAGTAGATGGTTGGTATAATGGTTCTAAAACCGTTAGGATTATTAAAATCTGTGAGGCTGGATTCGAACCTGGGCCGAGTCGGTTCTACCAGAAGCAAGTCGATGGCCGACACCTGTGGCGGAAATAATGGCGGCGATCCTTCTACCATAAGCGAAGAAGGCCTGCCTCCGGATCTTGCAAAAGTCGGGGAGGAGGAGAACCCCAACTTCTACAGGATGGTCGAGTACAACGCCTACAAGTAAGTACGCCATAACGTATGATAGATCATTTTAAATAGGCTATAAGAAAAGGAATAAGACATAATTATATTTAATAATAAAGAAATTTTAATAGACAATAAACAAAATTAACAAGACAAAAACAATACAGAAACAATTTAATAACGCACACACGAATAACTCTAATGAGACGATTGATAAGAAGAGGTTGCACGAGATAAGGGGATGAGTATCATAGCCATCGGATAATACACAAGCACCAATATTCTTCCTTATATTAGAGTGAATCTGGATATTTATTATAATTTTCCTTAATTTCTTTAAGGGCATTGAACATTCTGAGACCACGGTTCCTCGCCTCGATGAAAGAGAGGGCCAAGAGAAGCGGGATCCCGGAAGAGACCCAATGCCACAGGGTGGAGGGCATCATGTCCCTGATCAAGAACCCGACCTGCGTCTGCGGGGTCCACTTCCCGATCAAGAGGGACGACGGTTCCTACGAGATCATCGACGCCTTCAGGGTTCACCACTGCAACCACAAGATTCCCCTCAAAGGAGGTATCACCTCTCTGTTGTATAATTTCAATTAGAGGCAACAAAGCTTTAAGAAATGAAAATAGAGTTAATATTAGGATATTCATAAAAGATTCGGAATATAATGGCTCAAGTCTCCCCAAAACACCGGTCAATAAATAATCAGTATTTATTCTCTCCAGTCAATGTTTCGGCTATTCAGGAATCATCGCAGTACTTAATCGTCCGCTTGGGTTTGCAGACGATTCTGTACTGATGGATGAAGACGCGGAAACTATAAAGCTAAATACAGAAAAGTTGATGAATAAGTAAGAAATAGGGCCGGAAGTAAATTCGGATAAGACTAAGTTTACGGGTAGTAGCAGAAAAGGGAGACATTTTGGTGATATTGTTGTTGGAGGGAATAAGTTCGAACATGTGGAGATGTTTAAGTACTTAGGGTCAATGGTAACTGGAAAAAATGAAATTCAAGAGGAAATACAGGCGCGATGAAGGGGGGAAATGCCTGTCACTATTCGGTCTCGACATTATTAAGCTAGCGTCTTCTGTCCCGAAATCTAAATATCAGAATTTATAAAACCATCATCAATGCATCTCTTCTTTACGGATGTTATACGTGGCTCCTAACGCTGAATAATGAAAAATGTAATGAAAACAAGGTGCTGCATAGAATATTCGGTCCAAAAAAATAATGAGACCACTATATAGGAGATTACATAACGCGGAATTGCGAACCATGCATCCAAAAAATATTATTCAAGCGATAGCGTCACGAAGATTAAGATGGGCCTTAAGTTGCTGGGCTTAGTAATGAACGAATTCCAAAGATGTCATTGTTGATGTTATTGCGCTGTGCTGACTGGGAAGCATCTGAGGGGTTGACCGAGGCGTAGGTGGGAGGATTTCGTTAAGGGTGATGTGGAGGGAAGTTTGTAAGCAGATATTGGTGGCATCGGCATCGAGCCTTCGAGTCCTCTAAGCTGAGTTATTATTGAGGAATAATGAGATGAGATAGAGCTATAAGAAACTTGGATCCAAGCTACCAGCTGTTAATAATGTAGCTGATATACTTAAGTCTTTGTTTATTTCAATGTGTGCTTACTGGCATTTATCTTTGTCAATACGACGTATTTCTTGACATTAATTATGCCCTATGTTTTACTTTGAATTCTTCGATCACTACCCAAGTGAACTTATTTGTTCATTTACTTTTTAAGCTACTTCGAATCAATAAATCAATTAGGGTGCGGAGACTGTTCTCTTTATCCTAAGGTTGAAACTCTATTTTATTTTCCTCTTAACAAAAAATGAATATCTTAATAATGTTTAGAAATACCAGAAATCTATCCAGTTATAGTATTTGCCCTCAAAGTGGGACATTGTTTACATTTGCCTGCTGTTCGATGACCTCTTGAGGTGAAACTAAAGAGTCTAATGAATTTTCGCGTAAGATTTTTGAAATAGCTCTGTCACCTCAGAATTCTATGGAATCTCAGAAATGAGCTCACATTAATCTTCCGGTTCTACTTATGGACCTTTCTTATATCAATTCACATCCTTATGAATTAGGGTTATTGTAACAACCGTTACCACAAGTTTTTTTAATAAAGTAGTGAATGTTTAGTGATGAGGGTAGGAAAAGAAGAAGTCAACACCCAATGAATTTAGATTTTGTTCAGTCTTAGAATTATTATTTACCTTTTACTATTAACCTAATAGTTACTATTAATGCCACTCAAATCTAGGAATAAGGTATTCAGAAGATGTCAACATTGACGAAGTGAAGGCGCTATCAGCCCTGATGACTTACAAGTGCGCATGCGTGTCCGTTCCCTACGGCGGGGCCAAAGGTGGCGTCAAGATCGACCCCAGCAAGTATTCGGAGAACGAATTGGAGAAAATAACGAGGCGTTACGCTCTGGAACTGATAAAGAAAAATCTAGTCGGTAGGTTCTTTAGCATGCTTATTAGTAATTGTATCAAGGAACGGTACTTGTGTATTAGCCGGTCCTCCTTCGTCCAAAATGTAGGGAAAACATTTATAGAAAAGAAGAGGAACATGCGTGGTCTATAACTACCATTTTTTTTCACGAAACGACCTTTTAAATGCGAATATCACTACTTATGTTTCCTTATTTTCGTCTTTCTTTTGCTCCAATATTTTCTCATCATTTCTTTGCGCCTTTGCTTCCTTTCTTTCGATCACACAGTATTCTTCCGTCTTTCTTTATTTTCCACAAAAACCCCGACTTCTGTTAATTCTTTCCGATATTGTTCTCTATCAAGGCAGTCTTTTTCTGTTATTTTCAATTTGCCTCCTTCCTCTCTGATTTGTTTTATCTACCCTCCTACGCTCTTGTACTCACGGATTTTGTCAAATACTTTCTTGTTTAGTCCCCATTGTTCTGTTCTTACCATGTGCCCGTAGAATCTTTTTTTTTTTTTTTCTTTTTTTTTTATTATTTATTTATTGATATTTACAACTATATTACAGTAATATAACAAGTAAATTGGCTGAGTGATACATAATGACATGATATAATGACAAGTAGAGAAACTACCCACTGGTAGTACTCAAATCGCCTGTTCAACTAAGAAGGTCACGTGGCCATCTTCTTCTCAGACGCCTCGGAGGATTATCGGGAATTGAAGAGGAAGCTAGGTTTGAAACTAGAGGGTTTGAGTGGAAATGAAGTTAGTTTGTTATGAAAGGATAGATACCGGGATCGGGCCAGATCAGCAACAAATGGGACATTAAGGTCGTTATGGATGACTATATTCTTAACAAAATAAGGAGCGTTGAGGATTTTAGGAAGGATTTTGGATTGTAGGGATTGGATACGAGAAGAATTCGATGGCTTAGTGGAGCCCCAAAGCTCTACTCCGTAAGTCCAAATAGGTCGTATGATGGTCATGTAGATGAGTCTTTTGTAATGAATTGGAAGCTTGAGCGTTTGTCTAGTAAGTGTTGAAGTAGCCTGAAACGTCGAGCGGTTTCTTGTCTTTTCAGTCTTGTATGAGGATTCCAGGTTAGTCGTTTGTCGAGATGCAACCCTAAGTATCGGATCTGTTCTACAGGCACAAGTGGGATATTATTAAAGGATACTGAAGGGCAGGAAGTCATTGGTTTACGACGTAAGGTAAAAGTGATTTGATGGGATTTTTGAGAATTTATTTTAATTCTCCAGTTCTGGCACCATTCTTCAAGATCAGTGATATGGGATTGGAGGCTTTGGGATACAATAACTGGATTGGTATTGACTGATAATACACATGTATCATCAGCATATGTGGTAAGGATAGTATTAGGATGAGTTGGGATGTCAGCTGTATAAACTGTATAAAGGATTGGGCCAAGGATACTACCTTGAGGAACACCAGCAGATTGGGAAAAGAGGGATGAATAGACATTATTGTGGTTTACTTGGAAAGTTCTGTTTGTGAGATAGGATTGAAGGACGAGAAAGTAGATAGGCGGTAGAAATTTACGGAGTTTATACAGCAATCCCGGATACCAGACTCGGTCGAAAGCCTGTTCCACGTCAAGAAAGACGCCCGAACAATATGATCCACGTTCTAATGCAGAGGAGACTACATCCACCACACGATGACATTGCTCAATAGTGGAGTGGGATGCTCGGAATCCAAACTGGTGATCTCCGTAGAATCTTAAACTTCTGATTCTTATTTCAGTTTACAGGACTTTCATCTCCCGGTATACTTCCTGGTTGGATCTTAAACTGTAACCTTCCTGTGATTTCTTGGGAATTAGCATTTTATTATTACATTTTGTATATTTCAATATCCATTATGATGGATAAGAAGGTAGGCGTTATCAGTGTTCAGGTTATAAAATATGGCGAATAACAGTATCTGCAGCCCGGCTAATACAAAAGTACCCAAGGAACTAAGTAGCTTACCAAGTTTAAGTAAGTAACGTAAAGTTTAAAAGGTTTTTCGTACTATAATAAATTTCAGGGCCTGGTATCGACGTGCCTGCTCCAGATGTAAACACTAGCGGTAGGGAGATGTCTTGGTTCGTGGATACTTACATGAAGACATTCGGTGAGATTTGAAATAATTAATCTAATACTTCATAATAACCTAACTAAAGAAGTTCATAAAGTTATTTCTCATCAGGTCATACAAACATCAACGCGATGGGCTGTATCACCGGAAAGCCGATATACTACGGCGGAATCAGAGGAAGAGTCACCGCTACAGGAAGAGGACTTTGGAACGCTTCGCAGCTCTTCATCAACAACAAGGAGTACATGGAGAGCATCGGCTGCGAGCCCGGCTTCAAGGGAAAGACCTTCTGCGTCCAGGTCCTTATTAACTTGACTCCTTATTAACATATTGACAGAAAGTAGACTATTCAACTTTAAAACTTAGCTTCCAACGTTTGAGAAAGAAGTCAATACCTCTTGAAAGGTTATATAGAACACAATATCGCACATAGACAAACTACATTTCATGGCTTGTAAACAACTAATGAAAGGTAACCATAAACTGAGAAGGTTATATCAAGAACATTAGAGAGAAATAGATATATAAACAAACAAATATAATTACACGATTTCTGTTTAAGTGAATCCGGTTGGAAACTTGAGACCTATACAATTGGTCACTGTTAGTAGTGATTAGAAACTGAGCAAAATGTATGGTGCAAAGGACTAAGGGTTCTATAAGCTCTATGCAGTGGTTCCCAACCTGGGGGCGCGAGGGCAGTTGAAAATTAAAAATTCCGACTTAATTTTAGTTAATTCTCTCTTATGAGTTCTTCTTTATCTTAAATTGAAACATATAATGTTGTATCTTGTGAGTGCAACACTAAATGTTTTCTTTTCAATGTAATACTAATGATTTATTTTCATGCAATTTATTGCGCAAGGAGGGGTGCAGTAGGAATTTTATTTGAACACGGGGCCATGGAAGAATTTTGTTTGAACAAGAGGGGCATGGTACAAAAAAGTTGACTTGGATTTAAACCTTTTAACAGTATTATGCGGCTTGTTGATGTCTTCCTGAAGCCCAACACAATCCAATACCATTGATCTCAATTTTTTTTTTTTTTTAATATATATTTATTGAAATTTACAACTGTATACAGAATACATCCAGTAAATATTATGATTGAATAAATTGACATGAAAAGACAAGTAGAGAAACTACCCAGTGATAGTACTCAAATAAAAAGTTTAGCTTAGAAGGTCACGAGGCCATCTTCTTTTCAGACGCCTCGGAGGATTACCAGGAATTGAAGAGGTTGCGAGGTTTGAAACTAGTGGGTTTGGGTGGAAATGAAGTTTGTCATGAAAAGATTGATATCGGATTCGGGCCAAATCAGCAATAAACGGGACGTTTAGGTCATTGTGGATTACTTTGTTCGTAACAAAGTAAGGAGCGTTGAGGATTTTGGATTGTAAAGATTGGATGCGGGAGGAATTCGATGGCTTAGTTGAGCCCCAAAGCTCTATTCCGTAAGTCCAGATGGGTCTAATGATTGTCGTGTATATGAGTCTCTTGTAATGGATTGGGAGCTTAGAGCGTTTATCCAGTAAATGTTGAAGTAGCCTGAAACGGCGAGCTGTTTCTTGTCGTTTCAGTCTAGTATGAGGATTCCAAGTTAAGCGTTTGTCAAGGTGTAGTCCTAAGTACCGGATCTGTTCTACAGGACTAAGAGGGATGTTATTAAACGATACAGAGGGGCAGGAAGTCGCTGGTTTACGACGGAGGGATCTCAATTTGAATCCAAATCTACGAAACGTTACATACACACCTAAGATAGTTCAATACCTTAGTCTCTTCAAATTATTCGATTTACCATCCTTAAAGATACTCCTCTTTAAGGATCGAGGCATTCGCCTCGAGGACTCATACTCATACCATTAGTTTAAATCATGTACAAGGAAAGTATACCCAACATATACAGAATACATTGCAATTATAAAAGAATATACTAAGGGATACTATACATTGGACATACATTTCATGGTCTGAATAATGGTTCCCGAACTTTGTAGTACAACGCCCCCCCCCCCCTGTTCAATTAGAAACTTCTAACCCCTGAATGGAACGACTATCCTAAATCCATAAAATACCTGTATTTAACTAATGAATACTATACAGATACAGCAAAGTCAAAGGAAAAGTTGTAGAAAGTAATCTAATACAGAAGAGAAAAAGCTCAATATCAGCCAATAATAATTTTGGTATCTCATACTTGAAAAATCCCTTAGAATAAGTATAAAAAAAGAGTGCTTGTTGATATTGCGTCAATCAAGACAGAATGCACCACACCACTCAATTGTTTTTATTTAATCTCCTGGCTGTTGCCATATACCTTCTTTTTGCAGCTCATCATGGTCTTTGATGGCAGAATGCTCTGTCTGGTTTGTTTATCTCCGGTCTTTTTGGGCTTGGGATGAGCTGGAATTTGTTCTTTTCATTTATAATTTTATTTTACTTATACTACTTCTGTCCTGATGATGCCCAAATTGGTGAAATATCGACAGGTTTTCCTTGCAAAACTTCATGTAAGGTTTTTTCCTTTAATTTCTGAATAAATAATCTGAATTAAGCTGCCAAAATAAATTTTTGTCGAACAATCCAACTATTGCCATTTCACATGCTTAGATAAATATATAAAGTTAAAAAGTATTATTTCTGTATTAATAATACAACGATATTGGTTGTTAAAAGGGATTCGGAAACGTGGGGATGCATGCTGCACGCTATTTCGAAGCAGAAGGTTCCAAATGCATCGGTATTGGAGAAAAAGACGGATCTATTTACAACCAAGATGGAATAAATGTAGCAGATTTCACCGAGTACTGGTTCAAGAATCATAAAGTGAAAGGCTATGGGAAAGGCACGAAAGAAATGGAGTCGAGCAGTGACATATTGTACATACCCTGCGACTTCCTCATGCCATGTGCCATTGAGAAATCAATCCGTGCCACCAACGCTGAAAAGATCAACTGCAAGGTATTTTAAACATCACAGCATAAATATGAGTATATTGTACATTACAAGTGGTATAAAAAGTGACTAGCTCACGATGGCGAAAGAATTGGCTGTATTACGTCATATATAAATATTATTGCATTATACATTTTATACCTAGTTATTCATTTTCAGTTTATCTTTGAAGGGGCCAATGGACCCACGACTCCAGCTGCAGACAAAATTCTGTTTAAGAAAGGTACAGCCATCCTTCCAGACATCTTGGGCAATGCGGGAGGAGTCACAGTGTCCTATTTCGAATGGTTGAAGAACATCAACCATGTGTCCTATGGCAGGCTTTCATTTGGATATGATGAGGAAAATACCAGGCTACTTTTGGGTAAAGTTTATTGATTATATAATTCAGTTTTTTACAATTAATGTATCCCGCTAATCCTTCCTAGCGGCCCATTCTTCTTCTTCCTCTTCCTGCCATTCCTTCTCTTACATCCTCCATCCATGTCTTCTATAATTTGGTTTATGTAGGAAGAGTTTCTTTGACCATCTATTGTCGCTCATTCACATCAGGTGGCTAAAATAATTCAGTAGATATATATATAAATTTTTTCTGTTTCATTAATTTTTTAATTAGAGAAAATTCTATATTATCTTGGAGTTGATTTAAATAATAGGGACTATCACTGAAAACCTTAGTAATTATTTAGAATAAGTCAATATTGTCACTGCAGTTTATCAGGAGACCTCGATGGAGGGCCTGCTGCTGTTCAAGCACTTTTGATTCGACTGCATCAAAACATCTCAATCTTGGACAGTATTTTTTAAATCAAATTTAAATCGCCCAATCTTATGAGGATGAATGTGATATCATATATCAATGTGATAGATATCCAAAAAATTAATGTAATTGACCAGCTGTTCAATTTAAAGTTATAAATGTTGTACAGTACTGTTCTGATTACTGCAGAGATATTTGAAATTCACTTAATGTTTTCTGAAAGACGTTAAAATGAGGAAGTATATTGCATGAAGTACAAAATCTTATTTTTAAAAAAAACCTGTACCTCTACAACCCATGAAGGGTCTGGGGTTCAGTACATGATAGAGACTCTACTGTTTCTTGGACAATGGTTGTGCAGGGAGATGATTTGTCATAAATCACGCCCAACTGCCAGATTTTTCCCCCTAATTTTCGGTACCCATATTATAGACGCTGGGTGAGCCCCGGGAGGGTCTTAGATCCCGTCTCTGGCCGCTAACGAAATAATAGTCTGCCGGCGAGTGGGATTTGAACCCAGGATCTTCAGCTTAGCAACTCAGTGCTGTACTACTAAGGCACTCCGCTCCCAATAACTTATACAACCAAAGTTAATTAAGATAATAACTAGAAACTTTGTTTTATTGCAGATTCGGTCGCAAACTCTCTTAAAGAACAATTAGGAAAAGATATAAAGATCGATCCTTCACCAGAATTCAAAAAGAGATTATACGAAGCTTCTGAAAAAGACATAGTTCAAGCTGGTCTAGCTTATACGATGTATATGACTGCAACGGTAAGACCAGATTACAATAAAATTAACACATGAATATTAATTTACAAAATCAATTTACCTACTGTGAATATTGTTTTTTTTAAGCAACTGATAAGAACTACAAAAGAATTTGGCTTTCAACCACAAAATCTACGATTAGCAGCTTACGTCAGTGCCATATTCAAGGTTTACAAAGCTTTAGAAGAGGCTGGTCTTTCAATTTCGTAACTGAAAAGAGATATGCATCATTTTATATGATTCAATAAATTTTAATATGAAAAATCTTCTATTTTTTTCATTTCTACCAGACTTTTAATGAGGATGTAAAAAAGTAAAGACAGTAATCTAAAAAATCAAAAGCTTCGTAAAGTAGAGATAATCAGCAATGAACCTTTTTCTCTCAAAGGTTTGTGCGTTGTTAAGTTACATTTTTCTCCAACTCTGATCAAATGTCTGTCAGCTACTCAATTCATACAAATGTAACATTAAATTACCAGTTTTTCCGGACTAAGATGTGAAAAATAAATAATGGCATTTAGGATTGTTTTTCTTGTCCTGTAGCTGGAGATGTTGTAAAAATCACAGAATAAATGAGAGCTAGGTACGTATTATTCCTCTCTGCAAAAGAGTGTTGCAGTTTAAATCTCTCTTTGAAAGAATGCTACTACAAATTTATTTATGTATGGGTGCGAGACATGGGCCCTGACCAAAAAATCAGAACTGAAGGTTCTCGGAAAGAAAAATATTAAGAAGAATGTGGGATGGAGAGGGGCTGAAAATGGAGTATGGAGGAGTGAGGATGTGATGGAGCTGGACACGGTCGGTGGCAATTGATAAAGAAAGCCAGAATAAGATGGATCGGACATGTGCAAAGATGACAGACCACTAGGTACCAAAGAGGATGCACAATGGAAAACCGGAAAGCAAGTGAAGTATAGGACGTCCTTAGATCAGATGGCTGGATCATGCGGAGGAGGACTTGAAGCAGCTGGGCACAAGTTCTTGTAGGACCGTGGATCCAGTATAATTATAATAATAATAACAAAATGAGAGCTACAAATTATCTTACTATTTACAATTGCCAAGCAACAGCTTCTATCTTGAGACTTTTTTTGCATGATAACAGTCCAAAGTATTAAGGCAGAGCTTCAAAAAGGAATTTAGCGAGAAAAGAAGACCAGGGATAGTTAAAATATAAAGACTGGGAGCTTCAGAGTCCTCATTTCAATTATAAAAGAGAAGATATTAAGAAAAAAGAAAAAAATCAAAATAAAACAAAACTTTCTAGAAAAGGAAAGAGAGGTATTTTCTCCTTTGCCTTTGCATAAAACTTTTCTATTGAAACAGTTGGCACCAATATACTTTAAAACCTTAAATATATTTTGGTTATTATTTCATTTCTGCTGAATGCCGTCAAATTATATTTTGAGAAAATGTTTATCAAAATACGACATATCCAATACATTAGTCTTCTACAAATTACATTATTTGAAATGTGATCTTGATGAAAGACTTTTTCACAGTATAAATATATAAAATAGATTCTTTTTTAATTATATACAGTTTTAAAGTTTTTCACAATGAATGAATATATATGCCTTTAGTAATCCATTTGACTAAGAATTATGCATTTATTAATTACAAAATAATCTTAAGTCAGAAGATATCAATCTTTTTACAAACATTTACAATTCTATTTACATATATTTTGATTACGAACAATAAAATTTAACTAAATGTAATACATTTATGAACTGAAATATTATTTTTCATCATTAAATATATATCAATACACACTCTTATCGCTGAGGGTAACAAGCATTCTATAAACTCCTCCATCTTATCAAAACTAAATATTCTAAATTATAAAATGCAATTTTATCACTTTGTTTTAAATATTTATACAGATGATAATGTTCATAATAATTTATCCAACATTAAAACTTTTTAATCTTATGATAAAAGACCGATATTTTAAGTTAGGCTTTTAAAATATCTGTTAGTCATTCCTGAATGTTAAAAATTGCTAATCTATGAGTATATTACAAATTATGAAAACAAAAAAAAAATAAAAGAAAATGCAGTCTTGAAATATCTTTCTAAAAGATAAACAGCTCACTTTCTTATTAGCACATCCAAGAATTTAAATACATTAATGAGTATTAGAGATTCCTTTCAGAATCATTACTTAATAAAAAATCATAGTACATGTTTAAAATATAAATTAAACAATTTCAGAAAAAAATAATGGCTGATATCAGCATCAAAAAAAAAAAAAAATCATAATCTCCGAAGGAGACGCTGGCTTCCGTTTCTGTGGTCGCAGCGTATTACCCATTGTGCCCTCGGGTTGTTCTGGTATACGGCCCATAACTTCACACTGGGTTCTAATCTTCTTTGACCTAATTAAAGAAGTTAGCAAAGTCATTCATCACGGATATAAGTAACAGAAAACTATAAATAATTGTGGTAATTACATATCCTCCACCTCTACTTTTTTTTTTTTGGTTTCATTTGATTTCATTCCCTGTATAGAATTTTCTTAATCTCTACCCGGTCCATTTTCTTCCTTATATATACATAAGGTCAACTAATAATATTGAAAGAAAATAAATTATCATATATTCTTTTCAAAAGTTTTGAGGAATTTCCTGATCTTCAGGAAAACATTCTTATACTCCCTACTTTTATAATTTTTATTTCTTTAAACTCTTTTTATCTTTTTAAAATCCATCAATAATTTTTTAAATCATGAAACCAGTATTAGCCACTTTTAAAAAGAAAAAAAATATTTAAAAAATAAGCTAAATATTCTCCAAATATAGCTATGTATGTGATAAAATCACAATGTACGGTATCAGTTCCGCAGGTTGTTGCTTCAAGTTGAGTTACAACAAGTTTCAACTGTATATTCATTTCCTTTTTAATATTCTCCAAAAACACAAATTAACATGAGCTTTGGAAAAAAATATTGTTATTACGGGAAATATGCAGATTTCGGTAATCAATTAATAAAAAATTTTGGCACATTAAAATAAGTTTTGCTTATTTTGTGTTATCTTTGACTGCACCCCCTCACCAATTAAATCCATTATCAGAATTATCTAGTCAACTATTTTCCACTTAAATATAGATGATTTATGTTTCCAAAAACATTTATTTCTTGATGAAATGATTACCAAAATATACACATTTACCATAAAAACATTATTTTTTCCATACTAAAGCTCATGATAATTTGTATATTTGGAGAATACAAAAAGGAAAAAAATAAACATTTAAATCTTGTTATAACTCAACTCGAAGCGACAACCTGCGGAACTGATACCTAATGGACTATTCCTTAGAGTTACTTGAAAATAAAACACAAATGATTCAGAGAAGAAAATTTTTAATGTGAACTCACCAATGTTACCACCAACTTCATAGAGAAAATGGGTCCTCAAAGCTGTATCAGGATCACCCGTGCTGAGCAAACAGCTGAGATTACCGTTGGGAGCGAGTTCGGACAGCGCTCGAGATTTCATTTCCCTTCTCGTTGACTTGACGAGCCGTGGGGCATCTCTAGCTAATTCAACAGCTCTGTGAAATTATAATAACCACTTTAGTTATTAGTTAAGATCATTATTAAACCTAGAATTTAGTTTATCAATCAATTGAAATAACCAGTGAGTTGTTAAAAACTGTCACACCAATAAGGAAAAAATAAAAAAAATACACTGACAAATTCGCTAGGTATTATCTTACATAACTTAATTTATTAATCATAATAAATAAATTAATAAATTAATACAAAATAAATAAAAGTATACCTGAGAATGACATGGGCAGCCGTGATGTGTTTGTCTAAAGATATTGGTAACGGAGCAACAAGAAACTGCTGAGAATCAACATGGATGACATTGCCTTCAAATTCAGACTCACCCGCTGCCTTTCTTGAAGCGACGTGGCCTTTTCTCGCTAATAATCGTGGCTTCTGTAAACATTTACAATTTTTTATTTACGGTTTTGTTATAAGTATTTTAGATCTTAAAAATTAAAGTAATGTCAGCTTGAGATATATCTGAAAGAAATATATGGTTGAGCTATTTTCATTATCATATTAATCTCCCAGAAGATTAAGTGATAACAAGAATAAAGCACATATAATAAGTTTGTTTATATAAAATGTAAATATTTATAACAAAAAAATTACAAAGTATGTTGCTTATAAAGATGAATATGAATTTTAAAAAAAACTGTAACCTATGAAGGGTCTTGGGTTCAGTACATGGTAGGGACTGTACAGCTTCAATGAAAATGGATGTGCAGGGAGGTGATTTGTCCTAGACCATGCTCAGCCGTTTTATCCCCCATTTATTTATAAAGGCTGGGTGAGCCTCAGAAGAGTCCAGATCCTAAAGGATCCATCCGCAACAGATTCAACAGATTAAATAAATCTGCCACGACCTTCAGATTTGAACCTGGGCCTTTAACACGGCAACTCAGCACTCTACCACTGAGCCACTCTGCTCCTGAACTAATATAATTTAAGAGGTCATCTATGAGGAGGAAGCATATTACCCTGAAATATAGGACATACGGGGAGAACATAATTAAAAATATATAAGAAAGTTTTTTGACTTGACATTCTGATATCTCAAGTACAAGATGTATAAAGTGCAGCAAGCAGAAGTTGTTATAATCACAACTTGCAAATAGAAGAAAATCAAGCCAGGTTTAATAAAGATTGTAGCCTTAAGGAGAACTTACTATCAACATTAAGCTTTTTCTAGTAAAAACAAAATATTCAAAACTACAGAGTTTTAACATAGGTACGACATCTGAACGGTTAAATAAAATTGGTGTAAAACATTAAAAGTATCAGCGAAACTTAGTAAGAACTTATTATTTCAACAGCACACTATGAGTTTTGTAAGCATACAATACATTTATGATAAAAAATTCAATTTAAATAAATATAAGGATCAATCCTTTGATAAGATATAATTTTTTCAATTAAAAGTTTACTTTAAAATTTAAAACTAATTACTGAGTAAAAAAAAAACAAGTAGATATACTGAAATTAATATAGATTATCTCAGGAGTTAAAGTGACTTACAGGCTTGTTCTCTTTGTGACTCTCATTGATTGACCTGAGCTGAGCGACGAGGTTGTCGGGAACAAGCCAGAGCCTGTCGGTGGCGGTGATGAGCAGTTCCGTCAGCGAGCAGCAATGGACCGCCAGCCCTAGCTCAGCCTTCAGCCCTGCTTTATCGACCAGAATACTGGACAAGAGAACATTGTTTTAAATGTATACAGATTAAATTAACACAATTGAAAGTTTGAAATAAGTAAGGATTTTACAGAAAGGAATTAACCCTTGCTTTAAATTGTTTATAGTAAATCGAATTTCAAAGTTTAATGATTTTGGAAAATTTTTAATCAGTTTATTGTCACAAAACTAAATTTATTCCATAACATAAAATAATTGTAATTTATTTTAATAAAAATCTTAAGTATTTTTACTTAAGACTTGTAGATACATTATGGACTATTTCCAATAATTATTAAAATTTCAATTTTCCATTAAAGCCATCTGAATAGTTCTTTTCTATTAATTTGATGAGTATTAATACCATTCAAAATCATATGTAATTCATTTTTGATTATTTTATGGGTTGGTTCCTTTCTCCTAAATGTCTTTCAACTAATCTTAATAGTTAAAAATTTAAGCTTGCATAAGCAATATTACTTTTATGTTTTGGATCACAAAGATTTTAATTAGTGTTTAAGACCTGCCACTACTGCAATGAGAATAAATCCTATTTGGTAATAACCGTTTTATTATACATTGATAAAACAAGTTTGATAAAAACTTTTAAGAGGCAGTTTCGAAGTTAAATCAAATTAAAAAAATTTATTACCGTTATGAGGCAATGATTTACTGATAAATCTATAGAAATGAATTACATAAATAAAAATAAACCGATAAATACTTACTCTGGAGGGAAGAGCGAAGGAGCCATTATCATGGCAATGTTTTGTACGGACATCTTGTTGTGATCCGAATTAGCGGCGAGACTAGACAGGAATGTGAGTAGAGCATGGAGGGTCGCCCTGTGCTCCGTCGGAAGGAGCAGGACGAGCAGGTTCAGCGCCTTACTGCATTCGTTGATACCTGCAAGTATAAACGTTAACAATACATTAACTGAATCTATATCGTATATAACTTGTTTACAGTTATTTATTACAATTGCCATTTATAGAATACTACTTTTATCCCAAAGTAAAAACTGATGGGAACGCAACCACTTGACTTACTTGCCTTTCTTAACCTATATACAATGTGCCAAAAAATTAATTCAGAATCAAGTTAAAATTAAACAATTATCGACTGGAATATGGTTTTTTCTTCTCTATTAAATTATATAAATCAAGAAGATTGAGTCCAGTATATAAGTAAAATCTTATGAAGAAAATAAAGTTAAAATTAAAATCGACATGTACCTGGTCAACTATAATTTAATAGATAAAATAAATATAATTACTAGATGAAAATCCCAGACAATTAATTTTTAATACTCTCAACAATATGCAATATTATAAAAGATTCTTGAAAGTTAAACAATAAAATATAGGGTACTTTCCACTTATATGGGCGACAATGATAAGATTGCTTAACCTGACATTCTGATGCTAGTGCCTCGATTTAGGAATTTTGACATAGTAAAATATATAAGGAAGATATAACATACATATATTTAAATAGTAATATTTTATTAATAATATTTATATTTTATTTACAGGCCAAATTATGGCTATGAAATCTAATATTTCCGTTCTTTGTTTTTTCTTGAAACATAAATTTACGATTATCATATTTTCTTCTTTTATTTTTTCATCTCTATTTCATTTTAATCCAATAGCACAACTTCTCTAAACACATTTTCCACTCAGTGAACGCCTTTGTTGACATTTAGATCTTTAGAAAATTTAACAGACACCATATCCTTACACCATAAATAAATTAATCATATGGCATTTTACAAACGATAATATTGCTGAATCCTCAACTGATACTCACAATGGGCCTGATAAAAGGTGTGGAGTAGCTGGCTGGTGAGCAAAGGCTGTGGCAATTCCCTAAGCAGCTTCTTGAGGACGCAGGCGAGGTCGTGCGGAGCCGCTGTCGAGATGAGGTGGTCGGCGACTTCTGGCCTCCTGTAGAAGTCCCTCTCGAGCCCCGCAGCCAGCACCTCACAGCGAGATCTGTTCCCACCCATCCTCAGGAGTCCCTCCTCCCAAAGGCACCTGCGCTCCAGTTCACTCAGCACCTGGGAATATTTCATCAAACTGTATTTTAATAAACAGTATAAGATAAGCTAACTCCTAACGTATTAAAAATGGAAATGGTGGCTCAAAAAAATATCCTAATTCAAATTAAAATTTAAATATAAAGAGTACTGAGCAGAAGGTAATAGGCAGAAGTTGAAAAGCACAATAGACCTTCGAGTAACATATCACATCACTTCAGGTTGATCAACTATATATAAAATTCAATATACTAACTAACTTCTATTGATATAAAATTGTTAATATATACTAAATTTAAAAAGTATTTTTATTTATATTTAAACATATTTTTGGATCAAAATTTAGTACAGACCTTTTGAAAGACTAGAGGTACGTTGTGAGCTTCTTGGACTATTTGCCTGTCTCTTTCAAGTAACGTTGAAAGTGATACCCCGAATATATTGCCATCTGTAATAAATCCAATAAAATTCATTGATAAAAAAAATTGTAACGAGTAATAAAAAAAATGGTTTAGTTGTTTAAAGAGAAAGATCAGAAATCTTCAAACAAACCTTCTTTACGTTTCCTCTTGGGAGGCTTTGTTTTCCCAACCCTGAGACCAGAGTGGTCCATTAGTGCAGTAAGTTCAAGAAAGACCAAAGGTTTCAAAGTACTAAGGTCCTCTTCGGCCAAAAAGTCTACCCAAGTCCTTCCTGTTCCTTCTTCCCAATCTCTTTCCATTTCCTACAATAAAACCGATAAGTGACTTATTTTTTAATCAATATTAAAAACAACTGTATTTACTGTAAAAACTAATTACAGTTATAAAATCATAAACCATACTCACATTTAAACTAGAACATAACCTTTCCCCTGCCCACATTTCTTCAAAGCCGAGAGTGTCGGAGTGGGCACTGTCGCCGCTATCTCTTCTCGAACTGTCTGAAAACAGGCCTTCGTCGGAACGTGTGACGCACACAACAGGGCTGGAAAAATTAAATTAATTTTAATTTTTTTATGCAATTAATATGTTAATACAATAAATAATTATACTCCCTCAAAGTATACTTCCGTTTTTTAAAATTTTAATGTTCAGGGAGGATTAAAGCATTTTATGTTGATTATCAGCAAAACCTTTACCATATTTAACAAGTAACTGCTAATTCTCTATTTATTAACAGTAAATTACATTGTGATTTTTTATTAATTCAAAATTGGTCATTCAAGTGCTCAGAGCAAAAAAATTCAAACTTTTGTCAAAGGGAGTACTAATGAAAAACCACTTGATGGATTAATATGTGATTGTATATCCAATACATTCACCTGGTTGATACTCGATAAACATAATATAGCTTAAAGCCTGCTTACTGTTGGTTGTCTTGGCCGATGTTACTGATGTTAATGGGGTCGCTGCCAAACCTAACACGAACGCTACCGATCCTCTGGTAACCTGTCATCCTAATACCGTCAGCTGTAAACATAATTTTAACATTATTTACATATTTTACTGGATTATTCATATTATTAAAATATAACAATTAATATTTCTTCATAATGACTTTAACAAAAATCAAGTCAAATCAATCAAAGAATAAATAAGGATTTATTTTAATTATAAGCAAATAATACTACCTATTATTTTCCTGTTTTAGTTTAGAGACTTAAGGTTTTTAGTTGGAATTTTTCTATTTATGTATTATCAAATAATACTACATTTTCTTAGTAAAACCTACATAAAAATTTTATTATAAAACTCATTATACATAAATAATTGTTGACATTATAAATAGTCATTAGTTTTCGCCATTTTCAAAAATAAAATCCTTATTTATAATCTACTATGCCAACAAAATTTGGTAAATGAAAAATAAAAGGTAGTGCCAAGATCAACTCAACATATTGGAAGATTAATTGCAACTATAATTATGAAAGTTTAAATAATATTAAGACCCATAAACAAAACTTTTAAAATATTAATTACTGAAAATAATGTTATAACCTGTCTCAGAAGCTACATCGCCACCAGATCTGCTGGTCCTCCTGAACAAGGAATGGTGTGAGGAGAAAGGCGTGTGCGGAGACACCAGCCTCTGCCTAGACTCATGGCGGTTCACAGCACTTGGGGTCAGCCTCCTAAAACCGTATCGGTAACTATCAAAATCAAAATCTACAACCACAATATTAAGTTATGTCATAAAAGTGTAAAACATGAAATATGAATCTACTTCAGCTGGAGACACATAAGGGAATTAAGTTGATAGCACCAAGAAATATTAATAACTAGTTTTGACCAGAGCTTTATCATGATTTTTCCATTTTGAATGTTTGTTTTGGTTTTTAAAAAGGATTAAAAGCATAAACAAATGCTTAAGAGTTTTGGAATCTAAATTTTTTTGTTTTTTTCATATTTCGTAGACTCAAAACTTCATTCTATACAAATTTAAGCAAGTTTTACTACTTAAATACATTTTGTTTATATTTTAATATTGATGATTATAAAAAAATATTATTTTGTTTTTAGATTTTTTTGGGTTTTATGTATTTTTTTTACATTATATAAATAGAAATAATGCATAACCATCTGAAGTAAATACATTTTTTTCCAACACAAATACCATAAAAGTTATATTAGAAAGAAAATTACATTTATCGCTTTTGATATTAATCTTAAATACTATCATCAATTTTGTAAATGATAATCATTAATCTTAAATATTATCACCAAAAATTAATCATAGAATATTTAATCTTTGATTACTGCTTTCATAATTGATTTGAGATTTTAGTTCTTCTTAATCCAATATGAAGAAGTACCAAAATAATTTTTAGTATATATTTTTTTGGCAAGTAAGAAGAGTAAATCACAAAATCACAATTTATTTAAAAATAATTAAAGTTTTAGAATTAAGTTCATAACTCTGTACTTTACCTGGGACTATATATCATTTGGACAAAAGAATCACATGGAACACACATAAAAATGAAAAAGACAAGAACATACAAAATGATACAAACAATTATGAAACAATATACTGCAATGTAGACATACATAACAGAGTTTTAGGGTTCAGCGAAACACATTCTTTTATACTTTTCACATTCTTTTCTTTTATATATATATTTACAACACAATAAAAAAATATAAGTAAAATTATAAATGGTCATTGGTTTATTTTTTATCACAATCTACCTGTGTTGGAACAAACATTCCAACTGTAAAAATTACATTCACGACAATTACACCACATTTCACTCTTCAACTAAAAATCGCTATAATTCTTTATTTTTTTCACTTTCCTTCTCTCTTATACTCGGTCTACCAGTGAGAGGATTATAAATACAATGAGCTGCATGTGGATTATTAAATTAATATTTAGATTTTTCCAATTCATGCTAATTGCAGATAGAAATAACTCATTGATATCATTTATGCTGGATAAGATGCAAGTATAATTTAAAAAAAAGTTCATATGTAATGTCAGAATTTAAAAAAAATAAATATTTAATAACCAATATTTTTGATAACTAGTCGTTCAACTATTTTTCTAAGGCCCATTCAAAAATGCTCATTTTTTTTTTAAACATTATTACAGGTGATTGTATTTATAATTTTATTGATATAAACAAAAATATCAATTTTATGGAAATCAATAAAAAGCACGGTTGTTAATAACTCACGGATGCTCATTTGTCAACTGCAAGGATTGGGGCTGGGGGTTATACAGTTCTCGAGGAGGACTCGGTGGCGTTGGGGGACCTGAGTCGAGCGAGTCTGGTGTAGCGCTTCTCGATCTCGAGTCATTGCTCCAACTCTGTAAAATAGAAATAATTTCAGTACGATATTATTTTATTATTTAAGATAAGTATTTAAAATTAATGAAAGTATATGTGAATTAATCATTCTTCCTTATAACTTTTATTAAATTTCTCATCGCATTTTCTATGTCATGCATCTTATCTTCAGGAATTATTTCTTAAATTATATTAGAATCTAACTGATTATTGTAAGTATCATTCATTTAAGTATTAATTCATATCATATATAATAAAACACCTTGTTTTTTATTTTGATTCCCTTACAGCAAACACTACTCAGTCTATTTTTACCAAATTTTAAACCTAGTTTTTATGACTCCCATCTGGGTTTAATTACCATAAAATTTACTGATGAAAAACTACTTCTTTCACAGAGTGTAGCATTTAAATGGTTCAAATGATTGTAATGAAACTTGTTTAAAGCCTTTTAACTATACCTTCATGAACTAAATCTCTTTGAAAAAGAAGAAAGAACTTGTGATGGAGATGATATTTAATCCGCCCATTACTAATAAAGTATCTTCATCATCATTAGATCAATCAGGTTAGTTAGTTTATTGAAAGTATTATTGTGGGCTTTGTTTTAATTATAACATAAACATTAAATGATTTCTGTACCTCAACATCCTTGAAGAGCTGCCTGATGTCTCCCCTCTGCCTGGCCCGTGCTCGCTGTCGCACAGTCTTGTTGAGCGAGTCGACTCTCCTCCTCACAGCTGCCGCCTGCTGTCGTGACAGTAGCCTCAGGGCCCTTGTGAGCTCTGCCTCAGGGACCTCCCTGCCTGAGAGGAAGGCAGGCTCTGTAACCTCTGACAGTCCAGCGGCTGCCAACCAGTCTCGCTCATCGCTGCACTCTCCATCTGCAAGGGAGGAGCAATGGTCAGCATTTGTGATGGTAAATTAAATTGATATTAACCAACAACTAATATATTCACTTTATAATGATCTACTGATACAACAAACATAAAACTGTATACCCTAGATTGCTAATATTACAAAACAATTAAACCAAAAAGCAACAAATAATACGGTCTCAATGAAAATCTGGCACTTTAAAAGAAGTCCTGGAAAGTAATTCCATACATATATGGAAAGAAACTCTCAATAAATAATATATTCAAGCAGTTACAACTGGTAGTTACTCAACTCGAAGTGACAATCGGAGGAACAGATATCAAACATTGGATAAAATCATTCAGAATTTCAAAAATAATTTCATACTTGCAGATGATAAGTAGTTTTGGTAACTTCAATGGACCATATTATTAAGGTGATTATCCATCAGTTTTGGTCATGCTAACTGTCACAGTTTAAAAGGACAGAGTAGGCATATAAAAGCCAACGATGAACAACATAATAAGTCTTAAACTATAAATACTAGTAAAATGGAAAACAAATAGCTACAAACAACATTGGGTAACTTACTAATCAAAGTTAAGGCAGTTTAGCCAAAATCAAAACTGATTTGATATTAAAGACGAGATCGCACATTTCTTATACATATTCAATCTAAATATAAAAATAACTTGATTTCAAGACAGTCCAACAAACACTACATAAATATACTTTGTCATTGCCATCTTTCAGAACACTTAAGAAAGTACTTATAGAAACCATATTCACAATGAGGAAAAACTGGAAGAGTTTAGGACAATGAAAGAAATCTTCCGGAATGATAAAGTTGGAAACAGAAAAACTTTTTCAGACATACCTCCAAAATCTGACTCGTCAACAGTTAACGCTAGTGCGATCTAGCGGAATTTATGGTAACTAAATGCTTCTATTTAACTGTAAACTTTGTATTAATTTTATTTTAAATTATTATTGATATAGATTAAAGCTCGTCACGATTAAAGATAAATAAAACCTAACGGATCTTTTACAATTTCGGTCGTGCTCAAACTTTAAATTATTACTGCTTTAAGTACAACTCCAGACCAAAGGAAGTACATAACTACAAAAAATTTAAATAATATTAAATTAATAAAGTAAAGTAATCCAATAGTTCAAATGAGCACGAACTTTCCAGTCGAATACAAAGTGTTAGTTACAACGAATTTCGCTAGATAGTTCGAGTGCGGCAGTAATCTATGACAGTATAATTAACTGTCAACCACAAAAGAGAGGCTTATAAATCAGTTGTTGAATTTTTTAAATAAAAAAAATTATTTAAATATACATAAATATATATTTAGTCAATACAATAACGGTATAAAGGCTGGCAACTTGTGAAATCACACCACCTACTCAACGTCACTGAATCCTGAACGAGAAACGAGAAGGTGACTGTTTTCATTTAGTCTCGAGAGCTTGGGGATGTCATGATGACTGTCCTGACATGACAAGACAAGAAGAGAAGGAACTTGAGGGCACCTAAAATGGACAAGGCGGGTCACTCCTGATGAGCAAGGAAAAGATACATCTCATTTAGCGAGGCGATAGACGATATTCGATGTATCGATAGTCCTAGTTAAGTGTACAAGTACAATTTAAAGATACTTGTACGACTTCCTTTTGCTTTCATTTTTGTAGATTTTACAGTTTGAATTTATATAATTCAAAACCGCAATAAAGAAGACTATCTGTCCACTGTCCTTAGGTTTTCTACGAGAATGCTGAATATATTTTTTGAGATTTGTCATCAAGAATGCAGGTCCTCTCAAGACAATACACCATATTAAGCCATCTTGTTCCAAAATAGTGGCTGGATAGAGGTTCTTTTATCCCACATCCTAATCATTTATGAAGATGGAGGAAATATATGTAAAAGGCGTTCATTTGAAATTTACTGATACTATCACTATGGTAACTACTCTTATATAAAAACTGGGAAGGTTACACTGCTTTGTGTCTTTAACATAAATAATTAATTTATCATAATTATATCAAAGTCAAATTAAAAGACATTTTTTAAATTTATTATTTTCCAGGAACACCTTTCACTTCACTTATTTATTGTGTTTTGGTTACACTCCTATACTAAACCATTGTGCAATAAGACAAGGATACAGGTGAGATATGGGTCCGGATTGGCCTTGATAAATACTCATTTTTTCCAATTCCTGAAACTACAAGCCCCGCAGGAAGCTGTGACATGGCGCCAATGCCCACGCGATAGGAACAGAATAAATTAAACAATACAAAAAAGAACAGGATTCAGACCCGCAGGTCTATTGTAGCAGTGATTGGATGAGGTCGGCAACGAGTGGGTGTATCGTGGGACTTGGATGGGCGAGTTGAGCCAAGGACTTACTTTTGAGTTCTGAGTACACTAAAGTGTATCGCAACGACATGTAAATATATACGATAACATACATAAAAAAGTATACGGGAAAAAACGTTTTGTGTAGTTTTCTCAAACTTCCTAATTCTGAATTATCTAACGACCAAAGCAATCAAATAATAATAACAATAAATAAGCCTACATCACAATAACTCTAAAAACGCATATGGTACGTATATAGTAAGCTGGAAAAAACGAAATTAAAGAGGAAATAAAGTCGTAATTAAAGGTAGGAAATTCTTCTTATTATTCGGTCTAGAATTTACTATAATGGCGTCTTTTGTCCTCAAATCTGAAAATCAGACTTTATAAAATTATCATCCTCCCAGCTCTTCCATATGGATCTGAAACGTGGCCGCTAACGCAGAAGAATGGACAACATGTTAAGGTATTCGAAAATAGGGTGTTGCGAAGAAAATTCAGTACAAAAAAGGTTGAGGCCATTGGAGAATTGGGGATATTATTCAACGTGGAATTGCGAAGCATACACTAGGCTAACATAATTGAAGTGACAACGTCTGAGCGGGTAACCCGAGGCGTATGTTGAAGATTGCGTTAAGAGCGATCTTAAGGATTTGGGTTTGGGTGGTCGTTCGTGGAGAAAGTTTGTGAGCACAGAGATTTGTGGTATCGGCATCGAGCCTTCGGGTTCGCTAAGCCTTATTATTATATCACTATAACTCATAAAGAATATTGGATTGAATACATGTTAGAGGCTATACTATTTCCATGCTTACAGTTGTGCAAGGAGGCGAGTAGTCTCTGATCACACTGAACCGTCAGGTCTTTCATCAGGTAGAGGTACCCAACTTGCAGTGCCTTGGTGAGCCCCAGGATAGTCTCCAGATCCAAGATCGGTCGTCCCCGGAATCCGCAATCGAATACATAAAACGGATAACCTTCATAGCCCCTAAGAAGGAATAGTGAGCTCACACGAGTCAGTGTATCAAGGCAACACGAAGGCGGGATGTTTAAAATATTACATCGACTCTAGGACGCGATAATAGAAATCTATAAATGTGACCTTAAAATAAGTGGGAGGATTACGAATTGAGTTTTGATTTCTAAAACGTTTGAACACATTGAGAAATTTTAAGTATATGGAAAAAAAACAAATTCATGAGGAAGTAAGGGCGCGGTTAAAGTAAGGAAATGCTTGTTATTTTTGTTTTCGTCATTACATAACTCGAGAAACTTAAAATTTTATATTTATAATTTTAATTTTATTGTGATATTTAAATATATTTTATTTTGAAGAGAAAAGATTTGTCCTAGCCGGGATTCGAACCCGGGTCCTCCGTATCTCTAATTTACGTACGTCAACCACATCCCAATTAAAGTAATGTTCAATGAATATGTACTTCGCAAAAATTGCGAGTGCTGGGAATGTGGGATCGGAGAAGACAATGGATTTGTCTGGCCTGGTGACGAGCCCTAATAGCTTAATTGGTAGAGTACCAGCAACAGAGACAAATCTGTTCTCTTCAAAATAAAAAATACTAAAATTTTATAATTTATAAAACCATATTATCATTGCAACTGCACTTTATTGGAGTAAACATTGGCGGTTACACTGAAGGATTAACAATGCGTTAAGGTCTAACAATCAAGATACCGATATAGACTTTATACGTATAAATAACTATATTTTTGTATTGATATTTGTATTTAAACAATCAATACCTGCATTCCTTAGAATATATATATATATACATAGCCAGTAAATTAATTTTAAATAATACCAACACTTCCTGTTTTAAGATTAAACATAGATCTTGACAAATCTTCGAAGCCAAGAAGATTATTCTTCAACATTAACGCATATCTCTAAATAAAATAAATAATCAATAAAAAAACTGTGCCGCTACAACCCATAAAGAATCTCTAAACGTGGTAGAGACGATACTGTTCCCATGGCAAAGGTTGTAGATAGTGATCTGATTTGTCCGAGATCACGCCAGGTTTTCCTCCCAACTAATGGTACCCACTTTTTAGACCGCAGAATGGTCTCCAGGCCCAATGGATCCGTCCCCGACTCTTAACAGGTTAAAGAAATTATCTGCCACGCTCGGATTTGAACCCGAAGCTTCGGCATGGCAACTCATCGCTCCACCACTGAGCCACCTCGCTACTAAACAAAAAGTCTCATAAATCATAGAAAGAAAGTAAAACTTTGTGAGATATTTCATAGCATAGATACTTAGCCAATCCAGGCAACATTAGAATAAATAAAATAAAAAGTTGTGAACAAAGATATATCTCACATCGACAGTCCAAAAGGGCATCTATGCAGCGTCTCATCACTAAAACCTCTGGACTGAAGCAGAAGGAAGGTACCGTTGCAACTGTTTTGTAAAGATAAATAAATGTGCTAAAAGACCAGAATGTGCAGATAATAAAATTTAAATGAGTAAGACTTAATGACTTATTAATATCATTTAATCTAAGATATAATTGGAAGTTCAGAAGCAGACTGAGGAGATAAAGGGTTGATTAAGTCAGAAAGACAGCTCATTGATATTTAACTCATCAATGGCGTGGCGCTTCGTTATCTCTTATCAATGATGGCGTTATCATATCTTGATTGATAAGAAATTACCCAATATGTTGAGCAGATAGACTGAACAGTGTGACTATCAATCCTAGACCTCCATGATCCAAACTAAACAAACACTAGTAGTGTTGGTCTATTTCAGTTATCCCTCTGACCTTTCCATCCTATCACGCAAATACATCCAATAATACGAATGGCCATTCCGAGATATGAAGAGAATTTCAGAATTATGCTAGCCATTTTTATTTTTAGACGTTTCATTACTGTATGAAGACATTTACATTTTTTAAATTTTATTATTTATTTTTTAAATTTATTTATTGATATTTACAACTGTATTAAAAAAAAAATACATCCAGTAAATAGGCTATGTGATACAAAATGACATGAGTTAATGGCAAGTTGAGAAACTACCCACTGGTAGTACTCAAATCACTAGTTCAACTAAGGTCACGTGGCCATCTTCTTTTCAGACGCCTCGGAGGATTATCGGGAATCGAAGAGGAAGCTAGGTTTGAAACTAGAGGGTTTGAGTGGAAATGAAGTTTGTTATGAAAGGATAGATACCGGGTTCGGGCCAAATCAGCAACAAATGGGACATTAAGGTCGTTATGGATGACTATATTCTTAACAAAATAAGGAGCGTTGAGGATTTTACGAAGGATTTTGGATTGTAGGGATTGGATACGAGAGGAATTCGATGGCTTAGTGGAGCCCCAAAGCTCTACTCCGTAAGTCCAAATAGGCCGTATGATGGTCATGTAGATGAGTCTTTTGTAGTTAATTGGGAGCTTAGAGCGTTTGTCTAGTAAGTGTTGAAGTAGCCTGAAACGTTGAGCGGTTTCTTGTCTTTTCAGTCTAGTATGAGGATTCCAGGTTAATCGTTTGTCGAGGTGCAACCCTAAGTATCGGATCTGTTCTACCTGCACCAGTGGGATATTATTAAAGGATACTGAAGGGCAGGAAGTCATTGGTTTACGACGCAAGGTAAAAGTGATTTGATGCGATTTTTGAGAATTTATTTTAATTCTCCAGTTTTTTTATTTTATTTAACTCCTTACTTTGTTTCGAATATAATTATCCTTAAATATTTAAAGTTGATTGATTGGAGGTAACCAAGTAGTGAGGTAAGTGAAAACTATTGGAAGCACGCCTTAGATTTTTTTTTTTTTTATATTTTTCTCTGAAAAGTTAGATCACACCTCTAAATTGAATATTTACACAGACGTGTGTTTGTTATATGCTCTATCAAAAATATATATTTTTATTATTGACAAGTAATTGATTGAAACGACAAGAAATTGCTGTAAGAGGCTACTTCAACATTTACTAAACAAATGCTCTAAACTCTGAATTAATTACAAAAGGCTCATATACATGACAATCATTAGACCCATCTGGACTTACGGAATAGAGCTTCGGGGCTCCACTAAAACATCGAATTCCTCCAACATCCCGAGTGCCCCTAACTTAGTTACGAGCAAAGTCATCAATAATGACCTCAATGTCCCATTTGTTGATGATGGGTCGAACCCAGTGTCATCAGTCCTTTCATGACATACTTTATTCCCACTCAAATCCACCAGGTTCAAACCGATAATCCTCGGAGGTGTCTGAAAAGAAGAAAAGAAGGCCTCGTCACCTTCTAACTTACATTTATTATTTGAGTACTAGCAGTGGAAGTGTATCCACCAGTAGTACAGTGGAGCGTCGATTATCCCAACGTTCAATTAACGGAACTGTTTTTTTCAATGTAATTTTAATTAACTTGATGAGACCATCCAGTTACTTATTTGTATTGTTATATTAAATAAAATTTTATTAAAAATAAAATGATTTTTTCCATGAACTTCAATAAGGGGGGGCCACGATCATTTCTCGGAAATTGCAAAAAATGAGCATAGACTTAAATATTTGTTTACTAAGAACTGTAAAACTAATTAGGTAATTTCATTTCTTTTTCTGAATCCCTTGCTATTCATTTGGTTGGTAATAGCTTGCTCATCTTCAGTTTTAAATCATTCTTTGTGAGGTGTACATCGCGTTTGTGATCACTTTTTGTTTGAAAATTGCAGCATGTCAACAAACAGAAAACGAATGGTTCTTTCATTAAAAGACCAATTGGAATTTAATTTATTTATCTTTTGAATTTCGATTATCCGCTTTTTGATTATCCGAACCACCACTGACATTAGTTCGAATAATCGACGCTCCACTGTATATAGTACCAGTGGTACTAGTATATAGTACCAAACCTGTACCACTACTATCCGTGAAAGAAACTGGGGTTCAGTACATGGTAAAGACTGTACTGTTTCATGGACAACGTTTGTGCAGGGAGGTGATTTGCTATAAATAGTATTTAGTATACATGAGAACCTGGGTACTCATATTTTAATAATCTCACTTAGAAGAGTAGAAAACAAGAACTTAACTCAACTTCAATTTCTAGAATAATGGGACTAAAGTGGTACGGCTGTAGAGAAGGAAACCTCACACTTCTACGCATGAGCGGTAGAGAGGATGGGCTATGATGATGATGATGATGATAGAACTAAAACGTTAAGAAAAAATAAAATTTTCTTTTATCTCTGAATTTCTCACCACCTTATACAACAGTTGTTTTGCTGACGATTTATTTATTTTCCCACAACAATATTTCAATTTATTTTTTTAACACTTAAATTTCTGTTTACTTATATGAATACTGTTTTTTTCTCGTTTATTTCAGTTACAAAAGAGCACTATTCAGTTACACGAGTCCCTGAGAGAAGATAAACGGTTCTTTTGTCTAGGGAAAATAGTAAACAATTGTTTATTATTAGGCTCTTACTGACGTAATTTTTAATGTGTTCGTCATATTCTTTTTCGTTACTCTGTTTTATATAATTTGATTGTTAATTATTGTTCGATAACACCAAAAAACTTTATAAATTGGCTTATTAAATGAGAAATAAATCAAACAAAATGTAATAAAATAAAATAAATTGCTATTAAATTATTTCAATTTTTTATTTAGGTTTTTTCCTAAATTATATTTATATTTATATTAATACATGATTGTATTTAGATTTTAAAAATACATCGAGATAATTTATTTTTATAGGATCAAGTTTGAATATTAACCAAGGATTTTTTAATCTGCAATTGTTTTAAATGTATTTATTTATTTTTTTAATTATTGCTGTAATACAGATGACAAAATGATAAATGGTTATCAATTTCTTGTTTTTCAATTTTCAATTTTTGAAGATTCACCTATAAATTAGATAAAGAAAATTTAAATTAAAAAATTTAGCACATGTAATTTTTCTCTCCTTTTTTTGTTAATGCTACGGTTAAAATTGTACGCAAAGAGTAGGTTTTAAAAACCAGTCCCTAAAACAAATACAAAATAAAATCACATGCATATATCACATCTCACAACAGGTTAAAATGTACAAAAACTGAAGACAGCGTGGGCCAGAAGACATACTGGACTACATCCATACTGAGAAAAAGTGAATTATACATATAAAAGTTTATATAAAAAAACAGGAGAACAGCAGAAAACAAGAAGTAAACTTACGAAACAACCAAAGATACTATTAGAGCACATATAAATAAATTAATAAAAAAAAAAAAGAAATATGAAATATTATAGGAAGTAAACAATGCAGATAGGAGGGAGGTTAAAATAATAAATAAATAAACAACAGCTGATCAGTTCACTAAAACATTAATTTGGTTAATTAACATTAACAGACACGCTAATTAGATTTAATAATGTTTCATAAAAACTTACTTTTTATAATTGCAATTTCAAATTTAGAAAAGATGTATCTTCATGGAGATAAGACAAATATTTATTGTAATTTTTTATTTTGAATAAAGGCGATTTGTCCTGGCCGGGACTCGAACCCGGGTCTTCCTCATTTCTAGTGCGGCACTCTTCCAACTGAGCTATCAAAAGAAGACTCGGGTTCGAATCCTGGCCAGGACAAATCTTTTCTCTTCAAAATAAAAAATATTTAAATAATATCAATATTTTATGAATCGCTAAGACTAGCATTAATAAAAATATTAATATTTTTTCATAAAAACTAAAACATATAACCTTTATTTTGTTTATTGTTTCTCTATTTAGCCAAGAAAATCAATTGTTCCTAAAGAATCTCCTCACTTTATTTAGAATATACTAGCAGCGTGTAAGGCAACCTAATATATAGGGACAATAAAAATAATTTATTAAATAAATACAAACTTTAAAAAAATATTATTATCAGCTATGTACAATAGTATATTATGACCAAATAATAATAGCCAGTTCAAAATGTTTAGTAGTAATATTTATTTGTATATGTTTACATTAAGAAGATATAATATATTATTATATATATATATATATATATATATATATTATATATTATATATTATACTATATTACTA
The DNA here is from genome assembly GCA_964056705.1 of Troilus luridus. Taxonomy (NCBI): domain Eukaryota; kingdom Metazoa; phylum Arthropoda; class Insecta; order Hemiptera; family Pentatomidae; genus Troilus; species Troilus luridus. The sequence goes on from OZ057416.1 coordinate 111,630,424, forward strand.
TATACAAGAGGATATAAGTATTCTAAACAATTTAAAAACTCATTTGGAGTTCAGCAGCTCAGAGGGAAAACAATACTTTCAAAATATTTTTGCAAAAAAAAAAAAAAATGATGAAATCATCAGGTGTTTATTTGTTATTATTAGAACCATCAAGACTAATAATGAACTATTATAATAATTGGTGAGTAGAAATATAAAAATTCTTTCCGACTGATTATTGTTCTTTTATCGCATTTATTTAGAATGCACAGGCTTAAATGTTAAATGTATTGGAAATGTTAGACAACACTCTAAATCAGTTTCAAACAATTATAAGTCGAGAGGATATACTCACGGGCAGCTAGAGACTTCAGATGAAGACTTAGCTTGATGCGCAGTATGGTCGTGGTGATCCTAGCACCTGTCATCGCGGATGCCGAACTGCCACTGCAAGAAGTCGAGGACCAAGGCCACGGTTCGGCCGCCATCGGCAACCTCTCGATCGGGACCGAAACCCAGGCTGACGCAGGCGGAGGGCGATCAGCATCCGATATCGGCGGTCAACAAAGAGATACTGCACTTTCGATAAGGGAAGTCAAAGTTCGTCGTTCGTCTCGAAATCCAGGCGCCTCTGACGATTAGGAAACGTCAACACCAAGCTAGGCACTGGGAGTGCTCCACCAACAAGGCGGCCGCACTCCGGACTGAGCATTTGTCCGGACCGATTTAGCCCGGGTTCAGCAACAACATCCAGAGTTAACGCGGATCTATAAATACCATCTGACTTGTTCCTTCTATTCAATGGTTCTACGTAGTCGGCCGGCGCTTTGCTCCGAGGATATTTAAGGAGTGGATGCCGAGGAAAAGGAACACAAGTACGAAATCAATAAAATTCCATCATGGCAGATGGAATAAATAGCCCAAGGTCGGCCCGAACTTCTGAACTAATGCGAGAGCCTGAATTAAATCAGTGGTACAAGATATAGGTTAAAAAAAAACTGTATCATTACAACCCATTGAGGGTCTTGGGTACACTACGTGTTAGAGACTATACTAGTAGACTAGACTCCATAAGACAATAGGAATGCTTTGTACTAATACCCAAATTTTTATTTTTCTAACTCATCTGGTTTAATTTTGACAAGACATGGAACTTTCAAATACCTGGAACCTAAAGACCGGCACCACTACAACTCGTGAACGGGTCTGGGGTTCAGTACATGGTAGAGACTGAACTGTTTCATGGACAACGGTTGTGCAGGGAGGTGATTTGTCCTAGATGATGCTCAACCTTGAGACAGTAAACGCTGAAGATTAAGTAAAAAAAATATAAATATTTTGTAAACAATCACGATCTATTAATCAATAACGAGCTGTTACTTTGTTAAGAGCTGTTAATTTTGTTTGCTTTTATAAAGTAATTTTATCAAATAACCTTTCCTTTGATAATGGACATTTCATATGAAACGATCCATTAATTAATCATAAATGCATGGGCTTTATTATCGGGTTTTCGTACAAACTAACAATATTTGAAGGATCATTTCCAGATTGGGAAAAAAATAAATAAAAAATGTATGTCCCAACTCCTAAAAATTTAAAAATGACAGATAAAATGAAACTATAAGTAGGGTGATTATTTAATTAACGAAAATTAAAACTGGAGAAGAAATGGACCGGGTAGAGGTTAGAGGTCCAGGACTTTCACCCTGGACCATTTTCTTCCCCACATATATAAGACCAAATAATAATACATTATAAAAGCAAGTGGCAAAAATGTAACTGGTACCTGGTGAAGAGCTGAGAACAGTTTATTGGAATTTAACTGGCCTTGTAAAGGTCGCAATATGATTGGTCTAAATTGGAACGAATGCCTTTACGGCGCCAAGTCACAAAAGCTATTTGTCTTAGCGGCATAACTTATCGTTGCCAGCTGTTTAAGCCTTTAAACATTTAATTCCTTCTTCTGCCAAGGAATCCACTCTCATATTCAGCTAATCTTATTATTTAAGTAGTAAATCCCCTCGTAGTATTAGTAGGGTGGTTAGTATTTATGTTGCTATAACGACGGAGCCCTAAAACAATAAAAAAACTATAACCCATGAAAGGTCTGGGGTTCAGTACATAGTAGAGACCTGTACTGTTTCATGAATCAGAACTGTTGCAGGGAGGTGATTGGTCTCCCCTTATTTTTGGTACCCACTATTAAGGGGATGGGCGAGCCCCAGGAAGGTCCTAGATCCCACATGACCCATCTCCGGCTGCTAACAGATTAAATGAAAGCCTGTCAGCAGCGAGATTTGAACCCAGGACCTTCGACATAGCAAGTTAGTGCTCTAGCCACTCCACTCCCGTTTAACACCAATGAAAGCCAAAAATTTAAAAACATTATTATAGACAATATATTTGATATAATGAACATCATTTAGCGTAGCAGTGCCTGACTTAATGTGTTTCAATTGGACAACTACAAAAACTTTAAGCGCCTAATTTAAAAATAAGAAATCAGCCAATTCAGGCATATTCAGGAAATACAGAATAAAACATGATTGAAGATCAAATGGAGCACATCTCACACCAGCACCCTTAACACATTATGACCTTCAATGAATATACTAGTATACGTCCAGAGGCAAAATTACTGATTGATGAGTATGTTTGGGCAATTGATGTGGGTTGTGCTGCGTTTGAGTTTCATTGATACTAGTTTTCATTTAATAGTATTTTTGTGTCTGCTAATGGCGCCTGAACTGTCGAAACTTAACTTTTTTTCAGTAATTTAGAAACTTAAGGATTTTATATTTATTTTTTAATAAACTATATCTTAATGTTTATATAAATTATTCCTTTGAGGCACTAACCATATTTGTAATACATAAACCGACAAATGATAAATTCTAAAAGAATTTCAGTAAATACCTCTTTTTGGTAAATAAGGTCTTTGAACATTTAAGGAAGAATAAATAACCTTTGAATAATTTTTTGTAACCTCCCAGAACCTGCTCCTGTTTCAATTTATTGTTACGGTCAGAGCGGAAAGTAGGACCGGCTTCTGATCTGCCTAGAGCGGATTAGGCAAACAATGGGATTAAGCGGAAGGGATTATAGAATGGCGTAGAACCTTCTAGATCGGTCTAGGTGGTCCTCGTCCGTGTTCCGAGTAATGCCCCACCACGACCTACCTTGCCTATATAAAAAGGACAGCGTTTTCGGCCGCGGCAGTAGTAATAAGACGAGTCTGTAATAAGCCAGTGAGTAGCAGTCGTTAACTAGTGGCAGTGTGTGTGAGTTAGTTAGTATTAGTATCAGTCTGTAATAAGTGCTTAGTGAGCAACAGTGACAATTAGTGACCGTGTAATAAGTGTAATAAACTGTGTGGCAGTTAGTCATATTTGAAGAGTCTTACGGTCGGTGGACTTTAGTTAGCGAGCTGTAAGTGTTAATTTGTAATTGTAAACTATAGTGTAATATTATTGTATTTGTACAAATTTATATAAATAGTTTAGTTACTTAGTATAAACAATATCTTATATTATTTGTATATTATCTTAGAAGTTAGATAACATTTAGTAGAATATTATTATTGTAAATTGATATTAGTTTAATAATTTAACTGTTTTAAATAATCTCATTGTATTCTTGTTAATTTGTTAATAAATATTATATTCTTGAATTAAGTAATAGTTTAGTCCATTTTACACCCAGTAGCCCGTAACAAATTGGTGTCAGAAGTGGGATTTTGTGTAATTGTTATTATTTTGTCTAGCATTTTGTAATTATTGGGCTACTGAAAAATGGCTTCTCAAAGTCTTAAATTAATGGATTTAAAAGTTGCGGATTTAAAACGGGAATTAGAAGAACGTGATCTGGATTCTTCCGGAAATAAAAGTGTACTGCAACATCGCTTGCGTCAATTTTTTGTAGAGTTAGGGGAAGATCCAGATGATGTTCTGTTTGAAACCGATTTAAGCAAATTGTCTGCAACTTTTAAAAATGAGTTGAGCAATGTAGAAAATAAGCTAAGCACTGTTAAAAATGAGCTAGGTAATGAATTATGTACTGTAAAAAATGATTTAATGGATACATTAGAGTCTAAGTTAGGCACATTAGAGACTAAGTTGATGGAAAATGTAGATAATAAGTTAGCCGATGTAAATAATAAAGTAGCAGATGTAGAATCTAGGCTAGGAGAAAAAGTGAACGAAATTAGGCTAAGAATGGAAGCTCTCGAGGGACGTAAGAGCAACCCTCCGACGAACGACACCGACCGTACCTGCGAGGGCAGCCATCGTAATAGCATTCTACCCGCCTATGCTGGGGCGCCGCCAACTCACAATACCATTTCAGTATTCGACGGAAAGACGCCGTGGGAGGACTACATGACTCTCTTCGAGACAGCGGCTTCGATCCACGGGTGGTCACAGGAGACCCAAGCTTCAGCGTTGTGCCTGGCCTTGCGTGGGGACGCCTTGAGAGTGCTGCAGGGGATGCCCATGTCGGAGCGGTCCAACTACGTGAAGCTGATTAGAAGACTGGAAATGCGTTTCGGACACCGCCACATGGACCAGCTATATCGCTCACAGTTAAGAAACAGGGTCCAGAAGGACAACGAGACGCTGCAGGAATTTGAAGCGGATATTGCCCGGCTGGTGAGGAACGCCTACCCATCGGTCACTGACTATGTCTACGAGAGTTTGGCTGTCGACAAATTCCTGGATGGACTTCGGGACCCAGAGACACAACAAGCAGTGAAGCTCGCCCAGCCGAAAACGTTGGGAGACGCATTATCTCAGGCCATGGAGTTTGAAGCTGTCAGGCTGTCTGTACGGGGCAATGCGCGAGTTCGAGCAGCAGGAGCAGAGCCTAATGTGGTAACCAGCGTCGAGGACATAGTGACCAAAGTGATGGATGCTCTCAGGACCCATAAGAAGGAGATACGCTGTTGGGGCTGCGGCCAGCTTGGACACCCTAGAAGCAAGTGTCCAACCCGTAACGTCAAAGCCCCCAGGAAGGCCATCAGAGTTGCGTCAATAGGAAGCAGGACAAACAGCTTCTACGTTGATGGGATGGTGAACGGGCAGCTGCGAAGCCTTCTAGTGGATACCGGCGCGAGCATGACAATCTTGAACTCCAAGACACTTCCAGCTGAGAAGATCTTACCAACAACTTGGGCATTACGGACTGCAACCGGACAGCCAGCCAAGGTCTACGGGGAGACAGATGCCACCTTCCACATCGGGGATCAACATCTGCAGCACCGCGCTCTCGTGGCAGAGATCGATGAAGATGTTATATTGGGCATGGACTTCATGATCGCATACGGGATCAAGCTGGATATGTCGAGAGGTGTGATGACGCTGGGAGACGAGGAAGTCATACTTCGGCAGGAAAAGGACTTCTGCGCACGAGTGCTGCTTCCAGAAGACACCACTTTACCGGCACGGAGCCAAATCGTGACGCATGGGACGGTCGAAGGCCATCTACCCGCGGGTCAATGTGCACTACTCGAACCTGGAAGGCACGAAGAACAAGAGATCGGACGCGGCGTACTGGTTGCTAGGTCTCTCATCAAGGCCGGACGGACCACTCCAATCCGGCTAATGAACCTGAACAGCTTCCCGGTAACGCTGAAGAAAGGAACACCGGTCGGGGAGTGTACAACCGCTACCTCAGTGGTTCGTCAGCTGCAACGTCGTCCCACCGAGCTCCGAGGACTGCCAGAAGATCTAAAAGGATTTGTTAACGAGTCATGCCGCGACCTTTCACCTGAACAGAGCGAGGAGGTGAAAAATATGATTACCCGATGGCATGACGTCTTCGAGATCGGACCAGGACCACGGGGCAGAACGGATATCGTCCAGCACAAGATTGACACTGGGGATGCGAAGCCCATCCGACAGGTTCCGCGGAGGCTGCCGTTAGCCAAACGGGAGGACGCCGAGGAGATTATAAAGGAGATGGCGGCTGACAGTGTCATTGAGCCTTCGAGTAGCCCCTGGATGTCTCCTGTTGTATTGGTGAAGAAGAAAGACGGCACAACGAGGTTCTGCGTAGACTACCGTCTTCTGAACAATGTCACCAAGAAGGACAGCTATCCGCTTCCCAGGATTGACGATACGCTGGACACCCTAGAGGGGTGTAAACTCTTCTCTACTTTGGATCTCCGCAGTGGATATTGGCAGGTTGGATTGGCACCTGAAGATAAAGAGAAGACGGCGTTTTCAATTGGCACTGGGCTCTGGCAGTTTACAGTAATGCCGTTCGGGCTTTGCAATGCTCCTGCCACATTCGAGAGGCTGATGGAAAACGTGTTAAGAGGTCTCTCTTGGGAAGTATGCCTGGTTTACCTAGACGACATTATTGTGCTGGGAAAGTCCTTCGCTCACCATCTGAAGAATCTGGAGAAGGTCTTCGAACGACTGCGTGCAGCGAACCTAAAGTTGAACCCGAAGAAGTGTAATCTCTTCCGAAGGCAAGTCAACTACCTGGGGCATATTGTGTCAGACAACGGAGTTGCTGTTGACCCAGAGAAGATAGCAGCGATCACCGACTGGCCAGTACCTCGAGATAAGCACCAGGTGAGAAGTTTTCTCGGGCTCTGCACCTATTACCGGAGGTACGTGAAAGGATTTGCTGACATCGCAAAACCTCTTACCAGGCTTACCGAGGAGAAAAGGACTTTCCATTGGGACCACGAGTGCCAGGCATCCTTCGAGGAGCTGAAGAGAAAATTGAGTAGTGCTCCTATTCTGTGCTATCCACGTCCCGAGGGCAAGTTCATACTCGACACAGATGCCAGCAACATCGCCATTGGAAGTGTCCTCTCTCAGCTCCAAGACGGAGAAGAAAGGGTGATTGGATATTTCAGCAAAGCACTCTCAGCTCCGGAACGAAACTACTGTGTCACAAGGAAAGAGCTTCTGGCAGTAGTAAAGTCCATAGAGCATTTTCATAAATACCTATACGGAAGAAGATTCCTGCTGAGAACGGACCACGCGGCTCTAATGTGGCTGCTGCGATTCAAGTCACCTGAGGGGCAAGTGGCGAGGTGGATTGAGCGCCTTCAAGAGTATGACTTTGAATCTGCTCATCGTTCTGGAACGAGCCACAGGAATGCGGATGCACTGTCAAGAAGACCTTGTGAAGAAGGCTGCAAGCATTGTTCTCGACAAGAGGAGAAGCAGGCAGCGGTATTGAGGACTACAGTTGTCATCGACAGTTGGCAAGATGCAGAGGTGTCAAAGGAACAGGACGAGGACCCGGACTTAAAACAAATAAAGGAATGGAAAATATCGGGGCGAGGAAGACCGGCCTGGCAGGATGTTGCTCCAATGTCGAAGAATGTAAAAACGTACTGGGCCCAATGGAACTCCATTTTAGTGGACAACGGGCTGCTGAAACGGGCATTGGAGAACGCGGAAGGAGATCAGCGCAGGCTACAGCTCATCGTTCCAAGGAATAAAGTGCCCGAAGTGCTTAGGGAACTACATGACGGTGTAACTGGCGGCCATCTTGGAGTTCACCGTACATTGGAAAAAGTTCGTGAACGCTTTTACTGGGCAAACCTTAAGGACGATGTGTTGGACTGGTGCAGGCGTTGTGCGACTTGTGCGGCTTCTAACGGACCAACCAGAAGAAAGAAGGCCCCTATGAAGAAGTACAACGTGGGAGCACCGTTCGAGAGGATAGCGATTGACATCGCTGGCCCTTTCCCTGTGACAGACGAAGGCAACCGATATATTCTCGTGGCCATGGACTATTTTTCTAAGTGGGTGGAAGCGTATGCCCTTCCGAATCAAGAGGCAGTCACGGTTGCAGACGTACTTGTGAAGCAGCTCGTCAGCCGGTTTGGAGTACCCATGGAACTTCACGCTGACCAGGGAAGAAACTTTGAGTCTGCAGTCTTCTCCGGAATGTGCGAAGCACTGGGAATACGGAAAACCAGGACGACACCTCTTCACCCTCAATCGGATGGCATGGTGGAGCGCATGAACAGGACAATGGGTCGATATTTGTCTAAAGTGGTCTCCGAGCATCAGCGAGACTGGGACCAGTATCTTCACTTGTTCTTGTTAGCCTACCGGAGTTCAGTCCATGAAGCAACGGGGCAGACCCCCGCAAATGTGGTGTTCGGCCGACAACTTCGTTTGCCTTGTGATCTGAAATTCGGGTTCAAGCCTAATGAGGAAGTGGCCGGAGAGGAGTACGTCACGAATCTACGGAAGCGGATGGATAATATCCACGAAAAGGTTCGTGCAAACATCCAGGGAGCCAGTGACAGAATGAAGGAGCGTTACGACATCAGGGCAGAGAAAGGTGGATTCCAACCTGGAGATTTGGTCTGGCTACATGATCCTCGAAGAAGGCGAGGCTACTCACCTAAACTTCAGAACTCCTGGGATGGCCCGTTTGAGATCATCAATAGGATAAACGACGTCATCTATAGGATCAGAAAGCAGCCAAAAGGAAAACCCAGGGTAGTCCATTTTAATAGACTGGCCCCATACAAAGGAGACCATGGCCCGACAAAAGACCAGCAAGTCAGGTACCTCAACAACGTGGAGGCCAGTAAGGTATCAGTTGCACAACCTAAGGTACAAGGTTCCCGTGGAGTAACTCAGGCAGTATACAGAGATATCTTCTCGTTACCCGCGGACTATTCTCTGGCCCATTGTGTAGCCGAAGATCTGAGGACTTCCCGAGGGATTGCAACCGTCTTCAGGAAGAAGTTTGCTGGAACTGAGGAACTGGAACGCCAAGGACCACGCGTCGGGAAAGCACTCCACCATACGCACGAAGGACGACACCTGTTCTACTTAGTTACCAAGTGTGCTACTGATCAGAAGCCCACATATGACGCACTGCGGCGAAGCCTCGACGACCTGCGGAGTAAGCTTCTGAGACTGCGTGTCACCAAGCTCGCGATCCCTAAGTTGGGCTGTGGATATGACGGCCTGGAGTGGAAGGTTGTCAGGAACATGCTTGAACAGATATTCGCCAACTCTGGAGTCGCCATATTGGTGTGCACGTTCAACCCCTGGAAAGGAAATGCGTCTCCATCGAGGGAAGCTCATGACCACCCGATTTCTCCGGACTATGCCCTGGGGCAGAGCACTTTTAAGGAGGGGGCAGTGTTACGGTCAGAGCGGAAAGTAGGACCGGCTTCTGATCTGCCTAGAGCGGATTAGGCAAACAATGGGATTAAGCGGAAGGGATTATAGAATGGCGTAGAACCTTCTAGATCGGTCTAGGTGGTCCTCGTCCGTGTTCCGAGTAATGCCCCACCACGACCTACCTTGCCTATATAAAAAGGACAGCGTTTTCGGCCGCGGCAGTAGTAATAAGACGAGTCTGTAATAAGCCAGTGAGTAGCAGTCGTTAACTAGTGGCAGTGTGTGTGAGTTAGTTAGTATTAGTATCAGTCTGTAATAAGTGCTTAGTGAGCAACAGTGACAATTAGTGACCGTGTAATAAGTGTAATAAACTGTGTGGCAGTTAGTCATATTTGAAGAGTCTTACGGTCGGTGGACTTTAGTTAGCGAGCTGTAAGTGTTAATTTGTAATTGTAAACTATAGTGTAATATTATTGTATTTGTACAAATTTATATAAATAGTTTAGTTACTTAGTATAAACAATATCTTATATTATTTGTATATTATCTTAGAAGTTAGATAACATTTAGTAGAATATTATTATTGTAAATTGATATTAGTTTAATAATTTAACTGTTTTAAATAATCTCATTGTATTCTTGTTAATTTGTTAATAAATATTATATTCTTGAATTAAGTAATAGTTTAGTCCATTTTACACCCAGTAGCCCGTAACATTATTATTATAAAATGGAAAGTGTATTATTTTATTCAATTGTAGCAGTAATTTGTTTTTCTAAAGCCTCCGTTGTTTGTTTAAAACAATCTCAGCAGATAGAACAGAAACAATAAGGAACAAAGATGGAAGTTAAACATATGACGGTTCCGGGTTCACGTGTAACAAACACGTCCTAGGGCAGTGCACTTGGCGTAAGAATTCTTCAAATTCTATTATCATTAACTGATAGTAAGTTCGGTTAATTGGTTTTATAAAATTAGTTCAGGAATGTTAATTAGATCAATAAATTATTTATAGATTCGTACGGTCAAATCATCATTAGTCAATCTCTAATTAAAATATTTGCAATGAAAATTTGACAAAAATCCAGAATATGATCCTGTCATAAAACAAAGTTTTCTTAGTAACTGATTGGAATTATTATAAATAGCACTTATTTGATTTGATAACGTATGTCAAAAATATTATTGGGGTAGATATCCGTATCAAATAATAATACAACATTTCAGTATCAGTTCCGCAGGTTGTCGCTTTGAGTTATCTAACCACATGTTTTACTTTTCATTCATTTTCTTTTTAAGTAATCTCGAAAATAAAATCAATTTCGAGTTTTAGTATGGAGAAATAGTATACTTATAGCACTTTATCAAGAAATAAACATTTCTAAGTATAAATATTTTCAAATATTTTTATTTGAAAAGAAAAGATATGTCTAGGACCGGGACTCGAACCCGGGTCTTCCAGATCCCTAGTCTGGGACTCTACCATTTGAGCTATCCTGGGCCCTGGACATATATTTTCTTTTCAAATAAAAATATTTAAAAATTAGTAACAAATAAAATAAAATAAATTATAATAATTATAATGACGTAAGTCAACTAGATCCAAATTAAAATAACGTTCAAGGAACATTCTTCCCTTCGTATACTTTGCAAAAATGCGAGAACACGGGGACTTAGGATCAGTGAAAAGAAAAGATATGACCATGACCGAGAAGCGTGCTTCATTAGGGCCCAAGATAGCTCTAATGGTAGAGTCCCAGGGTAGTGATCTGGAAGACCCGGGTTCGAGTCCCAGTCCTGGACATATCTTTTCTTTTCAAATAAAAATATTTAAAAATTAGTAACAATTAAAGTAAAATAAATTATATAAATATTTCTATTTGAAAAGAAAAGATATGCCGGGACTTGAACCCGGGTCGCCCACGTCACTAGCGTGGTGCTCTGCCAACTTAGCTATCCTGGCTCGCTTCTCAAGAATAAATAAAAAATATAATAATAATAAACATTAAAAGATAAAATAAAATAAATTTCTAAGTCTAGATTATATACGAGTATGTTTGTTTAACGTTTATTTCTGGATGAAGTGATTACAGATATATAGACATTCAAATATGAAAATTTCACAATGTTCTGCTTGATTCCTGTGATAAGTCCGAAAAGATTCAGAGGTTAATTTCGCTCTCCTGAAGATTTAGGAAAATGTGACTTCTCCTTTAGTCTTCATATTTAAAAACTTTAATGGCATTGGTTCACTTTTAAATTGAATTTATAAATGCGGAAGAAAATTGTCCAGGTGGAGTTAAAAAAATGTCTCTTAAGTAGGGAGAACTGTTTATCAAAGACCCACATAGCAGGTCTTCTCCAGGGATGCGGTAGCTAGTGATGTGACGAAAATACACCGCCGCCACCCTTCGACAGGAGACCAGGACCAGGTCCTGAAGGAGACCTGCAATGTGGCTCGAAACGTTGGCTTTCCAATAAACAGTTCTCCCTACTTAAGAGAAATTGTTTGACCTCCATCCGAACCATTTTCTTCCACATATATATACAAGACTCCAACTATTATTATTCAAGAAATCTATAAACATTTAGAATTTTATTAATTATTTTCCATTTTAACCAGGTCTTCGAACCCCACTCACTGTGCCTACTAAATAGAGTGAAGAGATGTTGGCAGGGCACCAAAGTATTCCAGAGCCTGGAGAGGTCTATATCTGGAAGCTCTCTCGGGACATTCAATGGCAAGAAGTCGGATGGTACATAACAGGGAAGAGAGGGCTTTATTAATATAAGAAGTACTTTCTTAATCATTGGTGGTCAAAAGTAAGAAAATTTTATAAATATATTTCTTCATTCATTATTACTTTAATTAGTAGAAGTAAGGATATTATTATTGTTGCATTATCAGATTGAAATCTGGAAATAACATGGACAATTTTAGATGTAGCTGAACTTAATTAACTGCGTTTTACACCTGAGCACAAGGTAATGGAGGTAATTCAATTTAATAAAATCACCTCTTATTTGTTCTTTTGTAATTGTACCTATTAGTTTCCATACAGGTTGTAATATCTGAACAAGCAATAATTTATTAATGTTTGCAGCAAAGATATTTGTATCATCAGCATTTATTAAATGTAATCAATGATGATTTTCAGTAAGTATTTATTTACAGCCCCACTATATTTTTCTCTAAAATGAGTATCTTATTCTTTGAAAAGCGGAATCGTGTTATTTTCGTTGTGAGAAAGGGATTAAGCCAAGCCTTGGGTTGAAAATTATATATAGAAGTTATTATTATTATAAAGAAGTTATTACTTATAGTACAACTTAATTCCAAAAAGTACAAGAATGAAGCAATTCCGCTCAATACAGTTAACTCTCCCTGGACAAAATTCGACTAAAATGTAATTAATACAGAAATATTTCCTTACTCGGCACTGTTAATATCCAAGTATAGAACTAATAAATACAAAGGACTCCTTAGACCAGACTTGATGGGTCCCACGAGGCAACCAGGAATACAAGGACAGTCGTTTGTCTTCGGCTGGTGGAGGAACATCTCCGAGGCCACGACAAGTCCTGAAGGGGGGGTACACGAATATAACTCGAAGAAGACAGGTTTATAATCCGAGCGTACGGTAGTTTCAAAACCTTATATATATCTCTTGGGAGTATTTGTGTGAGGTCAGTGTGGCTGCTATGGCGTCTCATGGCTTTGTTACCATAATAATAGTTAGTGATTGTAGGAAGTAAACGCCACTAAGTGATAGTGATTTACACGAGGAGGATTTAAGATCTCACTTTTAGAGTTTAAGCTGAGCTCCTGATGCTCAGGAAAAAAAGGGAAAAAATGTACCACTAAATCGTGAACGGGTCTGGGGTTTAGAACATGATAGAGACTGTACTGCTCCATGGAAAACGGTTGTGCAGAGGAAGTGATTTGTCCTAGATCATGTTCAACCGCAAGATCCCCCCCCCTTATTTTGGGTTAACTTTATAGAGACTGGGTGAGCTCCATATGATCTATCTCCGGCCGCTAACAGGCTAAATAAATGTATTGCCAGGAGCCGGGTTTGAACCAGGATTTTCGGCATGGCAGCTCATTGCTCTATCACTGAGCCACTCCGCTCCCCCGCTTAGGAATCGCTATTCCATTTTTAAATTGTTATTATTATTATAAGTATTACTACCAGCATCGAATTGTTTATATCAATTTAACTACTAGCGAAAAATAACATTTCATTTATATTCATTATTAGATAAAATTTATAACAATTATTGGTTAATATTTTTATAATTAATAATAATTGTTAACTTCTGTCTTATTATTTAGGTTATAGTTAAGAAAGTGCATAATGGTCACCTATCCACTCCATTTTTATGATTTGATTCTGATCTATAATGTACTAATTATTTTTAAAGAAAAATTGGAAATAAAATTCAAATGGGAACAAATATAAACCAACTGCCCCTACCTTAGGACTATTCTCACCTGAGAGACGAAAATAGTGAGGAAAACAAATATGAGAGACAGACACGTATTTAGACAGTATCTAATAATAATCAATCCTAAAAGTTCACGTTCAAGAGAAGTTTGGGCCAACTGCCTTTGGATCGGTTCCAGGTGAGCGAAGAGTCAGCTGTGTCTAACGAAAAGTGAAATATTCTTCTGTAAATACGACAATTCTCGTAGTTAGTTAGCTACTTCCTTCCGGGGTAATTAATTAACGACAATTAACGGGAGGAATTTGTCATGGCGGAGGATGTTAAATAGGACAGGCGTCGAGGAATAGCGTTATTATTAGTACCATTTCATTCATCGTTCTGAAATATAATATAATACAATACATAATATTTAAATTATCCTGTACCAATAATTCCCACAAATGGTCTTTGGTTCGATTCATAAAGTAGATTGAACGTTTTCTAAAAAAAAGGCTTTGTAGACAAATGGTTAGGCTGAGATCAGGCTCAACCAACAAGTGTTCCTCAAATGAAGGGTGCTCACATTAAAGAGACTGGGTGAGCCGCAAAAGGTTCTGAAGAATCCACTTACCTATCTAGGGCAGGTAGCAGGTTAAATAATTGATCTGCTACAGCCAGGAAATCAGAACTTATAGTCAACTCATGAGAAAGAAAAATATTGAGAAGGTAATGGAGCGGAGTAACCGAAAATGATGTATGGAGAAGAAGAAAGAATGATGGAGCTATATGGGGAGTCGGACATGGTGGAGTTGATAAAAAGTGGCAGATTTAGATGGATGGGAGATGTAGAAAGAATGCCGGAACACAGGATACCAAAGAGAAATCTATACAGGAAACAGGACGGCAAACGAAGTAGAGGACATCCTAAGATCAGTGTCTCCACTCCTGGACGATGTGGATGAGGACTTGAAGCTGCTGGATGGAGATTGGTTGGCTTTAGTGGAGGAGTCCTTCCGCTCAGCAAGTCAGCACCCTACACAACGAGCTCACTAATATCTAATTGCAAATTATAACAAAATTATCTTTCAAATGGGAATCGTTTATAATGTTTTAGAGTTAACAAATAGTTTAACATAGGTTAAAAAGATTCTAAAATGCTTTGTAAAACAACTTAACCAATTTTAGAAAATTAACTAACAACCTACAAATGATAAGCAGAAAAAACTACTGAGAAAATCTGTAGCTTCTCAAGTTTGTACAGTTTTGGAAAGGAAACACAAAGTAAAAGTACATATTTAATAAACTTTTATTCACTTGTAAAGTTTTAGGGAAAAAAGAGTAATATTAGGTTGTAATGGGGGATGTATCGCGCATGCGTGATAGCACTAAGTTGGGGAAGAGAAGTTTTTACCTCAAGTAAAAGTCTTATTTTCGTCTGTTTACCTTTTATAATTATTTTATTATTTGAATATAGATTTATTTATTAAGAATTATGTAAATCACTTATTGAAATTAAGTTTCTAATTCTATGAATGAGTTGACTTGCTCATATCAAATACTCATAGCATCACCTGTTCGACACGTCACTGTGTTCAATCAGCTGTTCTAATTGCCAGTTTTCAAACTGTCGTCAGATAATAAAGTTGTTTGTTCATTTAACGTCACTTTATATATCAATGGCTAATCGGACGATGCAACATTTTCAGCTCCAAATTTTTCCTATCCAGGTTTAATTAAGACTGGGATTTTCAATGAATACCTGGCATCGTAAAGGCTAGAGACTACCGTTTAACGTCCCTTCCGAAGGACGGCGTAACTAAGGATTTTTCAGCCCTTCGAAAATCCTAACATCATCTGCCGGGCTACGAACCCGCGATCTTGGGCTTAGTAGTTTGTTGTGGTAACCAGTAGACCACAGGTCGCCCCTATTAGATAAAAGTAAATAAGTATCATCATCGTCATAACTGGTGCGACAACCCACTTAGCGAGTCTAGGATAAATAACTTAGCCTTCTCTAGGATAAATAACTACAATAGAATTATATTATTATATAGGAAAGAAATTCGTTGACTGTAGGTACTATAATAGGATGTAATTAGTTGGGGGTGCAGTCAAGAAAACACAGCAAAATAAGTGAAACTATTGTATTTTATGTGCCGACGTTTATAGTCAGTTACCTTCTGCACCTAGCAGCCACTCCTATTGGCCCTGAAGATGACCTACACAGTAGGTCGAAACGTCGGCACATAAAATACAATAGTTTCACTTATTTTGCTGTGTTTTCTTGACTGCACCCCCAACTAATTACATCCTATTATATTATTATATAGTAATATAAGTCTATTAAAGATACTACCTACTTAAACAGTAAACTGTTGCCATGACAACGAGACTATACTTTTACATTTAAGAAAAACATATGATAAACATACACATACACACTTCAGGACACGAACTGGGAAATCGACAGGAAGTGCCCAGGGAGTCATCTGGAAGCACAGAATACCATGGAAATGATTCGATACTCCAAGTTCTGCCAATATTATATCGAGGAAGCAGACATCCCAATAACTACTATATCATTATAGTCATTGTACGGGTATTATTTTTGTGAAATTTGGCTTTTATTTTTACTATTTATGGAAAAAAAACCATAGCATTAACAGGTAGTAAATAAAATACTGCCATTGTTTCATTAATTCACCGTGTTGTATTTTATTTTTGAAATTATATGGCAGTATTTTCCTACATATAATTTTTGTTGTTATAACAGATTTAAGATATTTAAGGAACCTATAGTATAGTACAAATATATTGTCTTGTGTTATAGGTCAACTACTATTTCTACTTAGGGTTAGAAGTTAATGGAATATGTTTTACAGTACATGTGTTATTGTTTTTGTTAAAAAATCGACTTATGGTTCTTTTTTTTTTTGCTTGTATTAATACACACATCATTAGAATTTCTTGCTAATTTTTATTTATTCCCAAGGCACACTGCTTTAGCACTCATGAAAAAAAAAAAAATTATACAAATGCAGATTAGAATATCGTATCACGCCTTAACAACCTAACAGAAAAATAATCTGAACAGGCCCAGGGCGGTAGACATTTCGGGACTCAACGAGGGAAAAAATCAGCTTCAGGCTTATAAATTCAAAATTTTGATTATGTAGGTAATTATTCCACAGGCTGTCGCTTCAAGTTGAGTGAAGGTGTCAACAAACATATCATCTTTACTTCGAAAGGTTAGTTTAAACTTTTATTTCTTGATTAAATAATTACCGAAATCTACTCAGTACCGATAATTACATCCTCTTTTCCTTTACGGTAACTTCCATTTTTTGGAAAATATTAAAAATGAAACGAATAAAGAATTAAAACTTGTAACTCAACTGGAAGCGATGTTTTTCAGAAAAGGAGGGAAAAAAAAACATCAAAAATTCAAAGGCTTATTGAAACAACAACAATTACGTGCGTAAGGAGGAAATGGAAAGCTTACAATTTCAATGTTATTCCAGGCAGCCAGTTTAATGTTTGTTACCATTAAGAAGAATCTCATTGGACCAAACATTATAACAATTATGTAGACAAGTTTGTTAGAATGTTAAACAGACTTGTTCAGTAACGGTTGAAGGTTGTGTTCAGTTGTCTCAAACAGTTTACAGTTTATTTAAATAAATGTTAAAGCAACAATCGCTCTGTGGAACTCTGCCCAATTTATTCGAAAGGAATCTATTTTTGAATTGGTGAATGGAAAAGATTTACTTTAGTTTCAGAAATAGAAAATTGTTTACAACCGACTTTGTGTTATCTCTTTCTTTTTTGTAATAACCAACCAATCTGCGAATGAATGCTAACATGAAACCGAGGAAAATATGTTTCCATTGTACGTTGTATAGCTTGTTTTTTTAAAAGTTATATATTGATAACAACTAGTTTAAACAAACTTGGCTTCAGAACTTCATCAAGATATCTAATTAACCAATCCCATATTTAACCGATTCCTCACTGAATACCACTTTTAACTTTAGTGAAGTAAATAAACACCTTTCGAAGTGGAAAAAAACATTACAAATAAATTTAATATATTTAATTTATAATATTTATTTTTTATTTACCAAAATCTGTTAAGAACTAAAAGTTAAATCGTTAATATCACCAAGTCCCTTAATATTATTTATACTAGTATGTAAATCGAATACTAGTTTGAAAAGCTCTGCTTCCTTAAAAAAAAAAATAGTAACACTACAACCCGTGAACGGGTCTGGGGTTCAGTACATGGTCGAGACTGTACCGTTTCAAGGACAACGGTTGTGCAGGGAGGTGATTTTTTTCTAGATCGTGCCCAACCAGCAGATTTCCCCCTTATTTTTGGGTACCCACTTTATAGAGGCCGGGTGAGCCCATACATCTCCGGCCACTAACAAATAAAATAAAAGTCTTACCAGCAGCGGGATTTGAACCCAGAATTTTCAGTGGTTTAATAATTAAAATAGTGCTTTACCACTGAGCAACTCCGCTCCCATTTAAATCTAAATAAAGCTGTTTAATAATAGCAAATAGGTAAGTTATATATGGTGAAAATCGCGGTCAAGGGACATCCAAACGTCAATAAATTAAAAACGATATAGATGGCCTTGAGATGATAAAGGCATCAGAAACACTGGAAGAAGCAACTGCTTTCTGTAACATGGTCACTTTTAGGATTATTTATGTTCTATTTAGCAATATACGAGTTAGAAGAGTGCGTAGGAACATGAATATTCAATAAAGAAAAAAACAAATTAATTACAATGGTTGTATTTTCATTTTTTAAATTTAATTTTCTAAATTGACAAAATGTATTAACTAGGGTACATTTTATATTCGTACTGGAAATTGGGCACGATTAATTTCATATAAAAAATTGTAGTACATATATAAATAAATACTTTAGAGAAAACTAGCAACCACGAAACAGATGGAATTGAGAGAAAGGAAAGAAAGGTATTTTGGAAAATTCTAGGTCCCGGGAAACTACCTGAAGATGGATCAAATTTCAACTCAGGTCAAAGCAATTACTCTATGGCAGGTTTGAAGGGATTTCTGTCAGTATGAGAGAAGGAAGTTGATGTGGTATGGGAATATCAAACGATTGATCGCTGAGTTTGGTTAACTAAATTCCTAACCTTCAAGAAAACTGGAAAATGAAACATCCATGGTTTCAGGAGGTACATCGGGACTTGACAAGGGCAAACATTGGACCGACCGAAGTATGAGGCAGAACAGGATTTATAAGTAGAGTTGCAGGGGTTGAGGATTTTCACAAAAGTAACGTTACAGAATAAGGTTAAGAAGGAACGAGAATAAATCAGAGGAAAGATCTCCGGCATGATGCTAAACGGCAAGGAAAGAACATCTTGAGGGAGAAAACCTGTTGCGTATTTGTAGTCTAAAGGTGGTTGCATCAAATAATAATAAGACAGAGGCAGTTGGTACTGAAGATCGAAATATTGGGCTCGAGGAGACCAATTATAAACTATGTGAATAAATTCTTTAGATAGAAACAATAATTTCTATAATGCTATTGCTAAACTATCCGGGGGGGGGGAGGGAGATTGCACACCGGAAGTCATTAAACATCCCTGTTTAATTGTTAGATATCTTATTTTATGGTTGCAGTTATATTTAATTAAGGAACATAATTCATTTCTGGTAATCATTCCGCAGGTTGCCGCTTCGAGTTGAGTCACAAGTTTTAACTTTTCAATCGTTTCCCTTTAAATATTTTCCAAAAATACAATTTATAATGAGCTTTAGAATCGATATTTAGAATCGAAGAGAGAATGTAATTAAGGAAAATGTTTATACATCATTTATGAACGTTTGAACAAACAAATGTCGTCTATATTTCGAAATGTTAGTGTAAACTTTTATTTCTTGATGAAATGATAACCGACATCCACTTATTAATCGTAATTACATTCTCTTTTCCATTCTAAAGCTCATGATAACTTGTATTTTTGGAAAATATTAAAAATGAAACGAATAGAGTAAAAATTTGTAACTCAACTCGAAGCAACAACCTGCGGAACAGATACCAATTACTGCACTTATATTTTCCATATAATTCATCATTTATAATAAGTCATAATAATTTCAATGGCTAGTTGTGAGAGAGGCTATTTCAACAATATACCTCATTTAACAATAACTTAAAATTAATTAATTAAAACGATAAGGAAATAATTCTGATCAACTAAACAGTATACCTCCAAGTACCTTGATGTCATAATTAGATTATGACACAGACTTAAGAAAGTGAACTGAAACTATTGTATATTTATTTTTACTTGAACGAATCATACTTGTTGACACGGCAACCGGGTCGGTCCCAAGTCTAAACAATAAATACCCTCAAAGTGTTAGTGAATGTTGGTTATTGCAGGCACACTAACTGTTATATTGTTATAGGTTATTGTTAGATGCACCTGAACGATACGTGGGCTTCGGGTTGAAGAAGGCCTGAACTAGACACGACTGCCCCAGACATAATGGCAACATGGTCTGTGTAGTGGGGAGGGGGGGTGAGTGCAGGGTGGGGGGGTAGGACGTCGAGTGCTGCCATCTCTGGGTGCTCAAAGGGAACTGCGGGTGCTTCTACTGTCAGCCGCTAGGTAGTGTTACAGGCGTGCTGGAAAAAACTAGCAGAAAAACGACTATTAGGTCCGATAAGTTCCTACGGGCACATGTTCAGGATCCCACAAAGTTGAATAAGCAAATATTCAATAAGATATAAAATCTGAAAAGTTAGAGTGGTTAGGCTAAGCAAAAGAATAACTTTAAATACTTGGAATCACTGATGAGGACTGCCTGGACATTTAGTGATTTAGGAACCGAATCAAAAACATCATGGTTCTTGTGGAAGATAGAACGAAGGGTGGGGATGTGCGATGTTCTGAGTGCGAAGGAGAGAAGAAGCAACAGAAAGAGAGAACGGGATTATTGCAGGAAAAGAATGATCGAAAACACATGATATCTAAGTGGTCCTTTGGTGGCAGGTCCGCAAAAAAAAATTGAATGTTTCTACTTTCATTGTAAGGTGTTTATTTCGTCGTCAAGTGCCCTAGTAAGTAATACAAAAAATTGACTATCCATAGAAATTTGGAAGAAATGTTTATTCCGATAAATTCTGATAACAATAAGATTTAGCGAACTCGAAGGTTCGACAGTTTAGCAGACAACTGTATCCTTGTTTTATTATTTATAAAATTTTAATACATAAATACAATTTATTTTGATTATTTAATAATGTCAGGATGTAGTTATACATTTTGAAACGCGCGCTTTACTCTTAGAGGAACTGTTTATCGCCGAAAGCTGTTATAAACACAATAGGTTCAATGGCTAAAATTAAAGTTATATTTGTATTGCTTTGATTAGTTATTATTCAGATTAATTATTGAGAAAAAAAGTAGAAGTATTTTATCCATATTATCATACATTAGGCACAAAAATATCTAAAAGAAATCATTTCAGTATACACAAAATATTTATTTATTTACCTTGCTATATAATATAATATAATATGGAATATTGTTACTTGAACAGTGGGAGAAAAAATAATAACAGAAATGATCCACGTATTAACCAAATACCGGACTCAGCTGACTTTGTAAATGTGAAAAACGGGTTAAAATACACTAAGGTAACACAAAAAGATGTTAAAACTGTATATTCAAGCCATTTTATTGTACAATTAAATTATTTATAAAATTTCGGAGGATGAGAAAAAAAAAATTCATTTTTTTCTTGCAACGGGACAAGAATATATTGTATATTTGTACGTCAAAATATACCATCAAGTATCGGCTAAACTGGTTACACAGTTAATTATGACCTTGGTAATAGAATGATTTTTAGCTCAACACTCCTAAATAAAAATGACGTCCCAGGCAGGAAAACTTTCCGATACGTACGACAAAGCGGCAAATGGATTATGCTCTATCGAAATAGATATGCTATCAAGATATGCCAAGGCCAAGACCCAGTACGCTACAGCCCAGTTGGCCCTAACTACATGCACATATTAATTAAGCTAGGATATGCATCTTAGATTATGCAATGAGTGCAATGGAGGTCAAGCGTGGGACGTGCTCTACATCCTACAGCCGTCACTGGGTTATATCCGTCGGTGAGGATATGGGATAATATGGAATATGTCAATGAGTCGAAGGAGTTACAGGATATAATCTGGGGTCTGGGTTCGATTCTCTTGCGGGTCAAGTAGAGGGCCCACTTGGTCAACAGTCGAAAGCTGAACTTCGTATTTCTAAACCAAAATGATAATTGTAATATGAGTTAGAGTTTTTGTAAGACACAAAAAACATACATAAATAATAATAATAATATATTCATATAAATAATAATAAGGCTCGGGGAACCCGAAGACTCGATGCCAGCTCCACCAAAACATCTGCTAACAAACATCCGTCCACGAACCTCATGTTGTAAGAACTCAAACCGCCAGATCGCTCAACTACACCCAAGCTAATCCTACAACCTACGCCTCGGTCAACCACTCAGGCACTTCCCAGTCGGCTAAGCGCTTAATAACTATTCAGGAATAGTTACCTTTAATTATTGGCCCCGACAACTTTACAAGACCATCTTTATCTTCGTGACGTCATCAATTGAATAATATTTACCGAGTATTTCCAATTCCGCGTTGAGAGATCTTCAAAATTCTCCAGAGGATTATTCCTTTTTTTGACCGAATATTCCACGCAACACCTTATTCTCAGATACCCTAAGACGTTACTCATCCTTCAGCATTATTGGTGTCGTTTCACGTCCTTAAAGAAGAGCTGGAAGGATGATGGTTTATTAAATTAATGTAAGATAAAAAAAAAATGTTATTCATTTCTCAAATGATTTTCTTCCATATAATGTTTTGTTTTTTTTAGTTTATTTATTGATATTTACAACTGTATCAATAAAATACACCAAGTAAATGAGCTAAGCGATACATAATGACATGTGAAAATGACAAGTAGAGAAACTACCCACTGGTAGTACTCAAATCACAAGTTCAACTAAGAAGTCACGGGGACATCTTCTTTTCAAACGCCTCGGAGGATTATCGGGAATTGAAGAGGAAGCTAGGTTTGAAACTAGAGGGTTTGAGTGGAAATGAAAGGGTAGATAGCGGGTTCGGGCCAAATCAGCAACAAATGGGACATTAAGGTCGTTATGAATGACTTTATTCTTAACAAAATGAGGAGCATTAAGGATTTTACGAAGGATTTTGGATTGTAGGGATTGGATACGAGAGGAATTCGATGGCTTAGTGGAGCCCCAAAGCTCTACTCCGTAGGTCCAAATAGGTCGTATGATGGTCATGTAGATGGGTCTTTTGTAATTAATTGGGAGCTTAGATAGTTTGTCTAGTAAGTGTTGAAGTAGCCTGAAACGTCGAGCTGTTTCTTGTCTTTTCAGTCTCGTATGATTCCATATAATTAAAATCTATATTCATAGATCAGATTTAAACAATTTTGTGTGACTTACAGAACTATAAAAACACTTTAAAGTTTGATGTGGCTCAGTGGAGTCTTCTTGAAGTCAAACTAAGACGAACATTTTGAAACAAGTTCGATTGATATTTGGAATTGAGGGTTTGAAAGGGCGCTAAAACCGCATCAGACTTCTTCAAAAATTACCTTTTTATACATAACCTTTATGTATTTTTTTTTTACATTTAATCTCATTTAAATGCAATAGGTAAATATTAATAAATATTTTGTACACGAGACGAAAAGACAAAGAAACGTCACGTTAAAAATAGATTTAGAAACGTTTAAAAGTAATATACCCCTTTAAATATGAAATGTAAAATCTTTGCAAATACTTTCCTTCATTGTTTAATAGGAAAAAAAAATTGAAATTATATTTTTGAAAAAAAAATCCTCGTCTTCGTTAAAAATGTTTAGTTTGCAAGAACTGAGATACTTTTCAATGTAGCATCACTAAACATATCGACATCTTCAGTATATAAATGTATACTGTATTCTCTTGTAAGTGGAAAAATACATTGAAAAATATAAGTGCTCTGGAACTGCGACTGAAGCGATTGAAATTTCTGGCAGAACAATTTATTATGATTCAAAGAAATGGTATGATGAATTTTTATATAAGAATGCCAAACAATGAATCACCTATGAATATCATACACCATATTCACGTTGAGCGGTGTCAGGTGCCACCTCCTGAATGGAAACGAGGTACATTCATACCGACTTTGTATTGTTTGTTTTCTTAACCAAACTGCGTATTCCTTCTCTCCGTCCAGCATTCTTTTTATTTTAGAGTTTAGTTTTCCTCATCGCATTCTGTTTTGTTTTTCCCCTCCTTTGAAGTTGAAACCTGGATAATATCTGTACAGGACTACAAGGTTAATTACAGGAAACCTATTGATTTAAGGGGAAACATGTTTGGAAAACACATTCTTAAGTCTATATCAGAACAATACCTCGGGTTAACTCTGGATTGAACCTAAATTTTTATTGGTCGCATATAAAAAAAAATAGCTGGACATGTTTCCATTTTTTAATTAAAATCCCTGATGCGGGCAAGAAATGGTTTCCTTGTACGCCTATTAAACTATATCAGAGTGAATTATCCGTCAAGCGGAAAGTGAAACCGAATCAAATTATAATCTGCTTGTACAGCAATGGTCTAGTAGTTACTTAATTATTAATAACTAAATACTAAAGAATACTATAAAATTGTTAGTATTACAAAAGGAACTGGTCTCTTTATTCATTCGAGGTCACTTTATGCTGCTACGGCTAATCGGACGGTGCTGCAGTGGGAGATCCGAAATTTTGCCTATCAAATTTAATTAGGATATCGATATTTTCATCGATTCTGGATCCTCATTTCACGTCTCTTCCAAAGGACGGAAGACCCAACGCTTTTTTATAGATATTATTTATACCTCAAAACAAAAAAAATTATGTTCCACTCGTTGGTTGAAAGTTATATCCTCTACGGATCCGAAACGTGGGAGTATCCTAACGAGTACCTGACATCGTATAGACTCGGGGCCCCATTTTATGTCCCCTCCGAAGGACAGGATAAAAAATCATGAGGCCACCTCGGTCGGGCAGCAAACCTGCGATCTCAGGCATAGCAGGTTGTTGAGTTAATCACCACACCACAGGTGACACCTAAAGAAACTAGCAGTATGAATTCACGGATGTTCAATATACAAATGTCCATAAGTGACAGCAAAAAATTCTCTCCGTCGTCTTCTCTTCAACAAGGCCTAGCTATACTTCTCCCAACGTTTCCGACAATTTTCGTCATATTCCAACACATTCACACAAAACCTCGACAAATTATATACCTAAACCTTCCTGGTGAATCACTCTATCTATTGGTGAAAACCGCATGAAAATCCATGCAGTAGTTATTGAGTTTACCGCGAACAGACGCGGCCGAGGACTTTGCTTTATAGTATGTAAAGTTTATTTGTAAAGATTATTAATATTTAACAGGCAAAATTATTATTTGCTTTTGTAAAATGTAAAAAGTTCATATAATTTTAAATCAATCTCGAAAATATTTAATGGTTATTTATTCTAATAGCCGTTTTTAAAATACGTGGCTACTTGTTTATTATTCAAGACATTAGGCTATTATGTTCTTCATCCATTATCTTAGTCAATAATAAAAATAAAAATAAAGTAAATGAACTATCTAGTAACTATAAGAAGAGAGATAATGATAGAGCAGGGTAAGATGTCCCGATTTTAGAAAATGATGGATGTGCTGGTAAAGTTAACTTGTTCATTATGTCACCATGATGGATATGAAGTAATCAACTGATAATTAAAGATGCTATCACTGTAATGACGTAAGGTGTAAGTTGGGTGGTCTCACTCATTTCCTTTCTATTTAATGGAAAACTATTGTTTTAGTATCTATATAACATCTTCATCAAGTAGTTACGGTGACTCCCGATATTATAGTTAATGTTATGTAATAATGGAAAATAGACAAATAGAATAAAAATCAGAATAATATATAAATAATAAATATTGCAACCTATGTGTACAATGTAATTCCCTTGGTCGGCGTTGTAAACAAGTTTATGTCCAAAGGTTCTGGGTCTGAATTCAGCTGTGGGAGATAATTTATTTCATTACATTATAGAGGGACCCTCCTGGGGCTCACCCAGCCTCTATAATGTGGGTACCCGTAATTGGGCAATAACCAGGCGGATGAGCGTGATCTCGGAGAAATCACTTCCCTGTACAACCGTTGTCATAGAAACAGTACATTCTTTACCATTTACTGAACCCAAGAGGCTTCATTAGTGGTAATGGTACATTTTTTTTTTCAAATTATACAACAAAAAAAAAGTATTCCATTTTCTTTACAAATTGACTTATTCATAAGAAAGCATAATCAAAATCATATATCTACAGCCCCGGTGAATAAGTGGTTAAGTCTAATTTTCTCCAAAATGAGGTTCTTGTACTCAAGTAAGCGGAATCGAGTAATTTTCGTAGTGAATAAGGGCTTGAAAAGGAGTTATTGCTTATATTACAACTCCATTTAAAAATTAAAACTCCAAAAACTACAAGAATGATACGATTCCGATTATCTGAAAGGAGTTAACTCTCCCTGGACAAAATCCGACTTAACCTCTTATTAGCTTTGGGGCTCTACTAAACCATCCAATTCATCTCGTATCCAATCCTTACAATCCAAAATCCTTCGTAAAATCCTCAATGCTTCTTATTATGTCACAAACAAACTCATCCATCATGATCTTAATATCCCATATGTTATTTTGCCCATATCCTGATTTTGCCCAAACTATATACCTATCCTTCCATAACAAGCTCCATACGCACTTGAATCCGCTAGTCTCTCAGCTTGCTTCCCATACTATTCCTGATAACCCTCCGAGGCGTCTGAAAAGAAGATGGCCTCGAGATCATCTACTATAGAACTTTATTGGAATGCTATCGATGGGTAGTTTCTCCACAAGTGTTTTCATGTCAAATTCTACATTTTTGCACATTTACTTGATATAATACCATTATAGTTGTAAATATCATTGAATTAAATTTAAAAAAAATAAAAACCTCTTATTCACCGATGTAGATATATCATGTTAATATAAGTTTTATATACAATTTAAGAAAATTTTAAAATTAATGATAATTTCAGATATAGTTTAAATAAGTAAAGATGGCTAGCAGAAAAACCTGCTATGTCCTGGATTGCGGGTTCACAGCCCTGTAGGTGGCTTAGGATATTTAAAAGAGAGAATACCGTCCTTCGGAGGAGTTGTAAAATATCTGGGTCCTACTGATACCTGGATAGGCAATAATTAGGACTCCCATTGTAGCATCTATATTATCAGATTAGTTATAGAAACCTAAGGAGATGCTGAATGAAACAAACAAATCAGCTAAATATATATAAATGTTAACTGTTTACGTAATAAAAACATTACCCGACACATTCATCTTGTTGTTCACATAATAAAATGAAATGGATTTGTTTATCAGTTGAAAGGAGTAACCAGTTTAATGATATTGAATAAGATGGTGTCTTTTATGTTATTTGACGTTTTGTTTTGGTAAATATAACAGCTACTATAAATATTAACAGGTTACACAACCAGAGCGATTTATATCACAGTTTAATTAATTTACAGCCTCTTATAAAGACGTCGTTATTAAGAATGAGTTGTAATAAATTACAAAGAAGATCCAAACTATTCCACGATGATATAACCAAGCGGACACAGGCACGAATCCTTTCGTAACACCCCGGTACATCGCACACAACAACACACGAGTGTTTTATTAGCTCGATTTGAAATTTCAAAAAGAAGGCGCTATATATCTGGGCTGTGGATCTAGCTTCGTAATTACCGGCCATATTTAATAGGCGGGTTACATAAACATGTGTCGACATATCTGAGAGGAACATGTGTACACCGCCGTTCTGGTCTGTGAGACCTTCACTTCTTCGGCATCCTCGTCGCAAGGCATGTCATTAGTGCTGTCCGTGAGGGTATGCGGTGTATGGTGTCAACGGAGGTGGCATGGCAGTAAGTGTCGCCGATTGTGAAGTGTGTCAAGATTAATAAAGTCTCAAAGTAACAATTACCGGATTAATGTTTAGGCTTCAACGGATATCCCTTTTAATTTGAAGGAAATTCGGAACTAGTTACTAATTATGTAGGTACTAACTACTAATTGTGCCAATGTTAAATCGAGAAAGTTGATGTTTGATGGACGTCTATGAAGTACCTAATGATGGTGTGAAGTCAACGTACAAATAATTCATGCAATTTCGGTTCAAATATAGGCAAGACAAAGGAAGTTTCTGTTTTCTTCCAAAAATTGAATAATGTCAACAAAAAAAGATATTCATTTGAAAAGAAAAGATATGTCCAGGACCGGGACTCGAAAAAAAAAAAAGATATAGAATTAATAAACAGTTACTATTCTACATAGTTAATAATCAAACCGCGACTAAACATAGGAACAATCGAACAATAAGTTATAACTCATGAGAAGCGAGGGATCGTTGACTGGATGATGTAAGGAAGAAAATAGTTGGGGGTGCAGTCAATTAAAACACTAAATAAGTGGATACTTATTTTAATTAAGTGCCGACGTTTCGACCCACTTTGTGGGTCATCTTCAGGGCTGAGAAAGAAAACAGACAACATACAATGAATACAATAAAAATACATAGAGGACTAAGTATATGCTAAATGAGAAAAAATATAAGTAGAGAGGTAGAAATTTAGAACAAAAGTGAGGGATATATATGAATACAAAAAATTACAGAGAAAATGTACAGAACGGTGGTGATGCCAAAAAAAAAAAAAAAAAAAAAAAAAAAAAAAAAAAAAAAAAAAAAAAAAAAAAAAAAAAAAAAAAAAAAAAAAAAAAAAAAAAAAAAAAAAAAAAAAAAAAAATATTTTTTAATATACAAAGATAAAAGACGGAAGTAAACAGAAAGATATTTAAAAAAGAAATAAAAAGTATAAACATCAGAGGTGAGAAGTAAAATAATGGAAAAGGTAGTGGATTATATATAAGCTATAAAAGGTAAGATAATAGACTCCTAGGGAGTTTACATAAGTAAAATGAAAGGAGATATAACCAAAATGAAATTAAAGAGTAAATAAGGGAAGAATAACAGTAGAAAATCAAGATATGAATATAGAGTATAACAGTTTTTTTTTTTTTTTTTTTTTTTTTCCTTTTTCCTCTTTCCTCTTTTTTTTTTTTTTTTCCTTTTTAAAAACATACCTATAGTATGAAGTGGTAAAAATATATGATGTAAATATACAAGGAACGTATAGAAATATAAGTAACAATATGGCATTAGCATGGAAATAGAGTAAAATATGATGAAATAGTGATGTTAAATGCTAATGAAATCTTAGATAATAATAACATATGATGGATGCCAAAAACTAATATGAGAAAATAAAAAGGTGTGCAATATGGAGAAGGAAAGGGGTGAGGAGAAGATATGAGAATTAAAAATGTAATTACCTAAGGACGCTTGCAGAAGCACGAGGGGACGCGGTCTGAACGGAAAAGACGTTATGAGGGTGTTGCCAGCGAAATCTGACGGCCAAAAATATGACTAATTTTAAATTTTGAGATATATATTATAAAAGTAAATAAATAGTAATATTTTATTGACTATTTTTTCAAAATATTGACATTATATTATATTAAAATGTGTATCATGACTTTTTATAGGGAGCCACGAAAATTAATGGGAAAAGGTAGGGTGATAAAACAGTAGGATTTGATGTCAAGAGGTCAAAATAAGTATTATAGGAAAGAGACTATAGTAGTAACAGAATGACAATGGGAAGGAATAACAAGGTAAACTAATTTAAGGTTTATTTAGTAAGTTGAAAATTTGTGAGTAGAAAGAGGATAAGTTGTTTGAATCGATCTTGAGGTTAACAGTGGAGGAATCTAAATTTATGTGGATGGTTTCAGAGAGTATGCGTTTATCATGGTTGGGAACAGAAGCTAGGATGGATGTATTATCAAAGTCAAAATTGTGTTTAAGGGATAAGGCGTGTTCGGAGAGTTTTGATGCGGTAAGGTTATGGGAGGAAATGGAGTATTTGTGTTGGTAGATACGGTCTTTAAGGAAGTTCTTAGTTTCGCCGATGTAGGAGGCGTTGCAATTAGGAGTAGAGCAGGGGATGCGGTAGACGACATGGGAGCGTTGTTTAAGGGGGATGGGATCTTTTACTTTGGTATAAATATTGGAGAGTTTGTTGTGGGATTTAAAGGCGATGCGTAAATTGGGGATAGATGAACGTAAGGATTTTTGAATGTTATGTGAGAGGGTGGGTATATATGGCATGGATCTGTATATAGGGGTAGATGGCGGATGTGGAGATAGGGTGGTGGTGGGTGGGTTGTTATAGGCATGCAAAAGTTTATTGATAACGTACGGAGGAAAATTGTTTTTTAAAAGGATTTCTTTGATTCGGTGGGTGTTAGTTTTATGGAAGCAGGGGTCAGCGAGGGATAAGCCACGGTGGATGATATTTTTGGCGACGTTAATTTTTTGGTGGTGCGGATGTTGGGAGTAGTAATTGAGGAGTCTGCCAGAATAAGTGGGTTTTGTATACCAATCTGTGGATAAGGTGTGGTTTGGATTTTTAATGATACGGAGGTCAAGAAAGGGTAGTGAATTATTAGATTCTAGTTCAAAAGTGAAATGGAGGCGGGGATGGTATGAGTTGAAGGCTGATAATAGTTCTGGAATAATGTTTGGATTTAGGATAAGGAGGAGGTCGTCCACATATTTTTTAATAATAATGATCTCGTCAAGGAACTGGGGTAGAATGGAGTCAAGAAGGTCGTTTAGAACAATATTGGAGAGGTCAGGAGCGAGGGGATTTCCCATGGCAAGTCCAGAAATTTGGTTAAAGAACTGTCCATGGAAGGTAAGGTAGCCGGATTCACAACAGAGTTTTAAGGATTGGAGGTATGAGGACCTATTGAGAGAGGTATGGGGTTCTATGATGGACCAGTTTTTATCTATTATGAGGAGGGATTTATCTAAAGGTATATTGGTAAATAGGCTTTCTACATCAAAGGAGGTGAGAACGTAATGATCAGGGATGGTGAGGGATTTAATAAGTTAATAATTTAATAAGTTATAACGTGAGAAGCGAGGGATCGTTGACTGGATGATGTAAGGAAGAAAATAGTTGGGGGTGCAGTCAATTAAAACACTAAATAAGTGGATACTTATTTTAATTAAGTGCCGACGTTTCGACCCACTTTGTGGGTCATCTTCAGGGCTATAGGACGCTTGCAGAGGACGAGGGGACGCGGTCTGAACACAATAAGTTATAACGTAAGTAAAGCGCAGCGAGTGTTAAACATTTTTTTCCAGACGCTAACATGGGAGCAAAAAGAGATACAAATTGAAGATTAACAGGAGAAAAATAATAAAAAGTCGATAAAAGCACCAAAAAAATGACATATATTAGCTTGAAAAATAACTGTTAGTTCTGTAAGTAAAAATTTACAAAATGAAATCCATAATTTTTTCGATCCACCAACTAACTTTTGAAACGTTCCATTTGTTTCATTACTTTTAGTAAAAACCTTTAAAGGATCGAAATAGAAATTCGTTCCTCCTTCTTTTGATACTTTTTTTTTCAATATCGATCAGCCAATAAAGACAGAAAATATATTCTACTTACGTTATTACCATATAGTGAAGACACTTGTTGGTATAATATGATGGTTCCCAAAACAAAACAGTAAATATATTTATTTATTTTTGTGTTGCTATTGTTTTTCATTCATATTTGAATGCTCAATAAAAGAAATACATTCGTTTAACCCCGTTCCCCAAAAAGACTACATTGCCTCATTCCAAATGACATAAATTAAAATTAATTGTATAGTATATAGACCTTTTCAGAAAACAATCTTATGTTTATTCCAATAAGTACATGCTCATGCTTACACTCTATTGTAATTTATATGTGATTTTTGTAAGTTTGACATTACAAAATTTAATAGAGATTTGATAGCGAACGAATTCTACTTTAAAACTCATTATTTTTATACAATTAAAGTTCTAACAAAATAAAATAATTGTATCTATTCCATAACTGACCTGGCGGGTTCGAGTTGTCTTCGTCGGGATCTTGCTTCGGCCGAGACTCTCTCACCAATCGAAACTCCGTCCAATAATCTTCCAGAGAGTCTGTTTCCATCTGAAATAATTTATGTTTATTATTGAAAATATAATAATAAGATAAACATACATACAAACAATTCAAATGTTATTAATATCTATACAAATAGAGTCCAATCTATCAAATATGAATGATATATGCTGAAAATATTTGATAAAGACTTCATTATACATTTTTAACAATTCATATCTCCGTGTAACCAAGTGTTATTTACTATTTATCGCTAATCACAGAAAATCTCGATAGGCGACATTTAGCATGATAAAAAGAAATCACGTCGAGATAAGTGGATGTCAAAATATTTAGCACCAATTTTTCTAGGAAATTTCTATTTTTTCAGTGGAAACATACATAGATGTGGCAAACCGATTGTTGCAGTTGAACATTTATTCTTCGTGTTTGTAGAATAAAATGTGGATGGAATCTGTAGAATCTGCAGACGCAATGGGGGCTCACTTAGCCTCCAAAATGTAGGTACCCTTAATAAAAATTATAAGCAGTAGTTTAGTACGGTTTAAACTCTGAACTGAACACAAAACCTTTCATAGTGCAATAGTACAGATATTTACCTCTACATCCTCCCTGGCAAAAAATACAGTATTTCATAAAAATTACCACTTTCAGTTATCAAATAATACTTAAAGTTAAATAAGTTATTTCTATCGACACAATAATAGGACATATAATTCGACTTAAGTACGGTTTTGACACAAAATTTTTTTGATACTTCAAGTTCCACTTCCGGTTAATTTTATAATATGTATCCGAAAAATAATACTGCTGTACAATTTTTGTAAAAAATTAAAATTAATTCTATAACATTTAACTTTTTTTACCCAAAATCGGTTTTGAGCTTAGGTATGGGTATTTTACTTTTCAGTCAAAAATTAGTATCCTATTAATAAAAAATGACAATTTATAATAAAAACTATCAAATTGCTGTTGGGCTTAATAACGATTGAATAGTTAGTGAGCACTCGACGCGGCAAGTATACGTCTGAGTGATTAACCGAGTCATAGGTGGGAGGGTAGCATAGCGTTTGAGTTCGGATGTAATCCATGTCTTGAGTTTTGAAGAGAGCGATTTGTATCAGCGAGAATCGGCTGTGAGTATTATTGAAGTACTTATTGTGTGTGCAACAAAACAACAAAGCAGAGTTATCGTAAACAAACAAACAACAACATTTTTGCGAAGATCTTAGATTACACATTCGATGCTGATCTAATAAACCGCGACTTAGTATTGCTATGATTAAAACAATCATCTCCTCGCTCGCAATTCCATTAGCGATGTAAATAAGATTACACAGCTATTGGATAGTTTCCTCTCCGACATTCCAGAAGCAGACCTTCGCTTCGCAGCGCAATAGTTCGCTCGCAGTTGAGATGTTTACCCCCGCTGCCACATCCTGCCGTTCTTCCGAAGGAATTCGTCCTTTAAGGACACGGCGAAGTATCCGACCGACCTTGGGCGGCAAAAGGACATCGTCGGCTAAGTGGATATCCTAGTTCGGGGATGTTCGCGGTTTAGAGTCTTCGGATGACGGGGGTGCCCGGTTTGGCAAAAGATGCAAGAGTCGTGTTTGCTCACATTTGGCAAATGTTTCCTGTCCCGGAGGATTTAGTAGCCACCTTAGGCTTTCTATTTGATATTTACAAAAGCATCCCTACGGGTCATACCAGTAGAGAAATACCTTTTTTTTTAACCCCAGACATTCCTCAAAAAGAGAATATTTCCTTTCTAAATTTCCCAAGAAAACTCCATGAAAATCAGTTTTTAATTATATCAATCATTAATATCGTTTACGGTACAAATTAAATTAATTAATATTCATTGATCGGCGTTATCAGCAAATTGTAAGCCTTATTAGCTTTTTATAACTAAAAGAATATACTATTGAATATATATTGCAAGCCACCATAATAATTAATTATAATAATTGATTTTATTCCAGAAGGAAATAAATATTAATGGTCACCAGATGTCAATAAAAATAAAAAGAACTACAAAAACAATAAATATTTATGTTAGAAAGGAAATAGTTGATTGGAAGAACTAATAGAGGATGGAAATTGTTGGGGGGTGCAGTCAAAATATACACACAAAGAAGTGGAAACTTATTGTTTATTTGTGCCTACGTTTCGACCATTGTAGGTCATCTCCAGGGCCAATAGGAGTGGCTGCTCAGTGAAAATATTTATAATTTAATATTAATGAAATAAATATTTATAATTTAACTAACCGAGCACGACCTAGAGATAAACCAAAAAGTTTTATTTTCTATTATTGTTAATTCTCATCTTTTTATCTAATTTTTCCTCCACATCTGCTCTGTGTATTCTTTTATTTATTTTAGTATGTATTTATTTACTATATACATTTGTTCTATTTTTTCAAGAGCCTAGGCCTGTAGGTTGCCTTTGGTTTCATTACTTTACTTATGACCGACAATAAAAGGTTATAAGTATCAATGACATTATTATATGGTATGTTTTACATGTTTATGAAATAATAATAAGGCTTAAGATTGAACCCTACGTCCACGGATTTAGATGTTGATTAGTTACATTTCTAGGTTTTATTTTATCCATTAGACAAACGTCTAACTTGGAACCCTCACACAAGACTGAAAAGACAAGAAACAGCTCGACGCTTCCGACTACTTCAACACATACTAGACAAACGCTCAAAGCTTCAAATCAATTACAAAAGACTTATTTATGTTACTGTTATAAGACCTATATGGACTTACGGAATTGAACTATGGGGCTCCACCAAACCATCAAATTCCTCTCGTATTCAATCCTTGCAATCCAAAATCCTTCGCAAAATCCTAAACGCTCCTTATTTTGTCACAAATAAAACCATCCATAATGACCTGAACGTTCCATATGTTACCGATTTAGCCCATTCCAGATACCTATCATTCCATAATAAACTCCAGGCCCATCCAAACCCACTAGTTTCCATCCTTGGTTCCAATTCCATCCCGGACAATCCTCCTAGGCGTCTGAAGAGAAGATGGCCTCGAGACCTTCTATAATAGAAATGTAATTAGAGTGCTGCCAATGGGTAGTGCCTCTACACGTCCTTTCATGCATTTGTTTATTCATACAGCCTTTGTACTAGATGTATAATATTACAGTTGTACAATTCAATAAAATCATTTAAAAAAAAAAAAAAAAAAAATATTTTATCCATAACTATCATTCTTTCAGTTCCAATACTACAATACTTATAACACTGTTCCCATTATTTTACTTAAGTATATAATTATTTACCTCGGATTTTCTCCGGGGCTTCCTATTTCGTTATTCGTAGGTTCTGTATGCGTATGTATATGTGTATGTAGTTGTTCAAAATCAGTCCCGAAAAATGTCTTTCTAATTTATTTCTTAGGTACTTTTGAGGAACAAAAGGTTTTCAAATTTATTCAAAAATGCAAATAGATTTATTTATTTATTGATATTTACAACTGTATTACAATAATACATCAAGTAAATAGGCTATGTGATACATAATGACATGAGTTAATGACAAGTAGAGAAACTACCCACTGGTAGTACTCAAATCACTAGTTCAACTAAGAAGGTCACGTGGTCATCTTCTCAAATAGATTAAAATTATTTTGAAATTTTTATTTCCAACAATAAAATCATCATCATATATTCGGAATATGTACTTACGTTAGAATAATAACGTTCCGATGTTGTAGGATAATTTAACGTTGGTTTTTAATTGTGTTTATTTTTATTGATAAACAAATACGTAACAACAAGGACTCGTATTCGTATAATCTCACAAAATAGTTTTAAATTTTCTTTATATATATATATACATATATGCGTATGTCCTTTTTGTCCATTTTCGGAACACATTTGAACAGTTAATATCGATTGTAATTACTACAATTAAAGAATTATTGATATTATCAATTTCTTTTTCAAAATAAATAAATCATAACTTATGTTAGGTTTATTCTTATCGTTTTTAAAAAAATTCTCGAAAACATTTTCTAAATATAATTGGCTATCATAATCAAAAGGCCAATTTTGTGTAGCTTTCTATTTATTTTAAAAACATAATGTTAGATAATATTAATTAAGTTAAACTAAGAATTATTTAACAAACAATAATAATATACAGTTTATTTTTTTTAAATTGTCTTTTAATCTTCAGATACGGCAAAGTCCATTTACTAAAGTAACAAACAAATCAAAGTGTTTCATGAGGAAAATTTCGTTTCGGTTTTATTTTCTTCATTTTTTTAATCTGTAATTACTTACGTTAGTGTCCCTTAAACGAAATGAATGGGATGAAGAGAAAATAAAAAGAAACAATAATAATTTCTCAAAATCCGGATCGTGTACTTAATATAAAAAATGATTCTGAAGACATAAATAAATCATTTCTAGGATCGTAACTCAAGTAAAAAATAGCAAAAGACCACAGTTTTCTAAAGATAGTGATAAAGTTGTTAATGTGTAACTGAGTCAATAATGCGATAGCGAGGCTTTTGATTGGTTGTTGAGTGACTTACCCTCTTCCTCCAAGTGACGAATTTCCTCTCCCAGACAATCTTCCAAACAACACGTACAGTGATTGTCTTCGGCCTCATGATAACAACAATAACAAGAACTACATCAACAACAACACGACAGTAGAAGCGAGTACATCTATCCACGAGATACTGCCGCTTACTGACTGCCCATCCACTGAATCCTTCCATTATCATTCCACTAGAGAGCTCGCTGGCTGAAGGACGAATCGCCTTAGCATTCTGTAATAGCAGCCAGGACATCTTCTGCTATTATAGGCTTCCTCGATGGTCACTACGAATTAGGGTATGAGGGATCAGTTGGAGAATACATATCGCTTGTTGAGAGGTCATATCAGCACATGACAGCAATATGAAGAGAAATCATAAGTCATTGGTCATCAACTAGTCAGTCGTCAGTTAAAAGATATCGATTTGAAAGGACTATCGAATCGTTAAAAAAAAAATATATACAGTAGAATCCCGATAATTCGTATGGTCAAGGGACTGAAGATTTGGTACGAATTATCGGGAATACCAATTATCGGGAGTACAAAATAAAAAAAATTAAAAAACGTATTAATACAATTTTTTGAATCTATCGAACCGTCCATCACTTGCACGAAAATCTTCAATTCCCATATTTCTGTGAAAACTCGGGCTTTTCCCCCTCAAATATTACCTCCAACTGGTACATTTGAATTCCTTGCTTGTACGAACCACTTTTTTAAGTTTTCTACAAGTCTGGGAAGTGATTTTGCCCTTGTTCTTCAGGATTGATGTGATCGTGGAATCAGGGATGATGAAATGCTTGGATACGTCAATTAACTAACAGCTACTGGTCACGGTGTTTATGATTTGTTCTTTCTCTTCAATAGATAGGCTTACGTATTTTGGAGGCATGATTACGTGTCACAACGGTAACAAAAACGAGACTGAATTGTAAATAAAAGTGTGATTGTAAGAAAAGCTTAATAAAATTCCTAGAACTCCCCTCATTTTCTTTGAGTGAAAACAGTACGAATTACTTATGAGATTTCTTAGAAAACTTGTCTCTCTCACTTGTTCTCCCGTAAAAAACGATAGGATCTACTGTGCCTCTAAACAATACAAACATACTTGTGCATAAAAACAATACAAATTGAGTGATTTTTCTAGAAAGCATTTATTCTCATTCTGCTCCCTGGCATATCTGCTTCACTGTTCTCTCCCTCCCTTTCGAAAACAGTACTAAGTAACGAGATTTTAAAGCTGGAAATACGAATTATATGACGTTATAAGTGACCTCGAGCATAAAAATAATACGAATTACCGAGGGGTCTGAAATGCATTGATTTTATACCATTTATCGGGATTTTCTCTGGGGACCGGCAAATTTGTACGAATTAGCCGGAAATACGAATAATCGGGATACGAAATATCGGGATTCCACTGTATTTGAAAATATGAGCTGTTATTTTTGGAAGTGATAATAAAAAAAAAGTATATTATTTTAAATGATTTTAATGATTACTATTTCAGAATAAAATTTATTTAAGGTGTATAGGGTTTAAAACTTCACTCTTTGCTATATGCTAAGTGATAATAACATTTAGATACTGCGAATCTAAAAAAATGGACTTATAGCAATTTCAAAAATAATTGTTAATAGCTACTACGTTCAAAATATCTGCTGATATCAATATTAAAATTTGAGAACCGAAATCCGTTTCTATTTACAAAAAGAAAATCACACGCTAAGAACAACAAAAGTATGGCGTTGTCTGCTACATTTACAGTCGATGTATCAATAGTAGGTGGGTATTGGTCGACTCTCATCTACATAATATGTTTTATTCCATAAGCCGATGTCAGTTTATTTTCGTATTTTTCTCAAAACAAGATGGCTAGCCCAAAACGTCGCCGTACTTTATAAAATATTACGCTAAAACTAAGAAATGAGCATTTAAATAAAATAAATATCACTATAAAAAAAAATCGTAAACCATTACAACTCCGGGTCGGGTTTAGAACATTATAGAGACTGTACCATTAATAAGCTAATGGTTTTTAATTTTCTCCACAAAGAATATAATTATAAGAAATTTGTATATTCCATCAAGTGATAAACTTTTCAACAAACATTTTGAATGATTAGACGATATACGTTTGTTGCAACGTTCATTTCTTAATGAAATGATTACCGAATTATACACACTTTCCATTAATCTCTTTTTTCCATACTAAAGCTCACGATTATTTGTAATTTTGGATTAAAAACGAATCAAAAGTTGTTGTGACTCAACTCGAAGCGACAACCTGCGGAACTGACATCTTAAAAGTTTTCAAAGGATATTTTTATTCGTGAACTTTATCAGAGCTAGCTTAAGTATTACTCACTCCATGCTTACTATCGCCAGGCAACCCTAATTAATCCAATATAATTCACGTTGATACCGAAGAATACATAGAAACCTACCAACAACATTATATTTAAACTCACCCCTTCATAAGTCGCAGTACCTGGAAGTTGTGTTGGAAGCTAGAAGGAAAGACCACGACTGCCACAGAAGCCTGGATGCAGAACTACACTACAGGAAGACAGAAAAGATATCATACATCTGGAAGACTTGAGGATCGACTGGAACCAAACCAGACTAGACCTGGTTCTACCTGGGCTGCAGGTGGCCTAAACTAGAGAAGAGAACAAAAGGTAGCATCCTTGCACCTGTTGCAGCCGGTCTTAATGTGCATCAAATTGTACGCGATATCCCGTTCATCCTCAGGGAAATCCGGGGCTCTTCTGGGAAATGGAAAACGCAACGGTAACAGGACAATAGCGCTAGGGGTGGAGGTTTATAGTAAACATTTTTTACCTTATATAGAAAGAAAATACCAATTCAATATTTCTTAAAAAATATCATACAATTAAAAATGCAAATAAAATCACATAATTGATATGGTATGCTAATTCTTTAGTTGACTAAATCTCGCAAGGATCTTAGGTATTTTCACCTACGAGTACAAACAAGAGAAAACATTTTATTTCAAGAGATAAAAACTATGGCAACTCCGTAACATTGGAAGTTTGATATGAACAAAACGTTTTAGTAAGTTTGTTTGTTTATTTATTAAACGTTACTTTGTGCTGCAGTATCCTAAATTTTCTCTACCCAGGAATAATTAGGATACAAATCTTAAACGAGTCCTGATATCGCACAGCCTCGGGACTACCATTTTACGTCCACTAGAATAGACGGCCTTACCAACGATTTTTTGCTCACCTTTAAAAATTTCTGCCATACTGCGAACCCTGGACATAGGTGGTGGTTATGCTAATCAGTACACCACAGGTGAAACCGAAAATGATATATAATATCCTTAATTGAGACAAAAAAAAGGCGTCTGATCGTGATCCCTTTGACATGACGAGGGGGACAAGCTACTTATTGAGTAAACTATCTTACTTCTGTTAATTTTACCGTAAAAAAATAAGTAATACATTGTTAGTATGATTGCACTTGCTACGTTTCCAATATATTAATTAAACAGACATCATATATTCAATTAGGTAACTCTCGCAAGTCACAAATTATTTCCTTACTGTATTACTTTGTAATCTTCTGCAAATGGCCATTAATTGGATCCAGGGTTTTCAATTAAAAATCATAAAAGTATGGGTAAAAAAAAAAAATATCTAACGTAATTGATGATATAAATGGTACAGATAACGGAGTATACTTCTCAAGATCCAAGCTTTAACTCTTTAAGAACCGTTACAATATAACGCTCTCGTTTCAAAATCATACAACTATTTGGAGAACAGGTTTGGAAGAACCTATTCCGGGGAGCAGTTTGGTAGCTGTTCCTTGTTAACAAACATCGATTATCCTCCCAAAGCCTGTTGAAATATATCGATTAATATCGACTTCCATAGCCCACTTATAGTTTTTTTTGTTTTTTAAAAATTTATTTATTGATATTTACAACTGTATAATAAAAATACATCTAGTAAATGTGCTAAGCGATACATAATGACATGTGAAAATGACAAGTAGAGAAACTACCCACTGGCAGTACTCAAATCATAAGTTCAACTAAGAAGTCACGGGGCCATCTTCTTTTCAGACGCCTCGGAGGATTATCGGGAATTGAAGAGGAAGCTAGGTTTAAAACCAGAGGGTTTGAGTGGAAATGAAGTTTGTTATGAAAGGATAGATAATGGGTTCGGGCCAAATCAGCAACAAATGGGACATTAAGGTCGTTATGGATGATTTTATTCTTAACAAAATAAGGAGCATTAAGGATTTTACGAAGGATTTTGGATTGTAGGGATTGGATACGAGAGGAATTCGATGGCTTAGTGGAGCCCCAAAGCTCTACTCCGTAGGTCCAAATAGGTCGTATGATGGTCATGTAGATGAGTCTTTTGTAATAAATTGGGAGCTTAGAGCGTTTGTCTAGTAAGTGTTGAAGTAGAAACGTCGAGCGGTTTCTTGTCTTTTCAGTCTCGTATGAGGATCCACTTATAGTTAAATCAGAACAACAGTTATCTAAATCCGTTGTTAGTTAGTACTAGAAGAGATATATGTTATCAGTAGGAACTAACGTTATTACATTATCGGGAAATTACAGGGTAGTTCTCGATGTTAATCTAGAAAAGCTTTGTAGTCCCGGAGTCGTCCGCTAACTAGCGAATAAATTCGGGTTTATTTACAACAATTTGCAAATGTTAATTGTTTAATTGAGTTTTAATTATTAATGATCCTAACGGTGGCCGAACACAGTCTAATTGGCGCTTGAAGGAAGTCTCATAATCAACAAAATAAATGTAGAACAGATTACGAAGTATTTTTGGTTCGGTTTTTTGACCAATAGTTCAATGCAGTTAATATCTTGTGTAAGTTCTAAGCATTGAAATATTAGGAATCTACTTACAGGTTCGTTTACAAGATAATAAATAAATGCTTATCATTAATTATGTAAGTACTAAAACAATGTATAAACGTTATAAAGCTTAACAAATAAAACGATGCGAGTAATTACAGAATGTTTTTTCATTTTGAAATAATCCATAAATATCTGATGTGTTCATTGACAAATATGTTTTTACCCCTTTGCCTGATATCGCTGTTCTTTTGACAATTTAGAGTCGGGATAAATATATTATGGGAAAAACATAAATGTTTTAGTTTTTCCTGTTATAAATAGTAACTCCATCCAACAGCTCTGTGTTCTGGGCGTCTGCCCACAAAAATCGATGCTTCCGATTATTTATCATTGCCAATAATAATGTGAAGAGTTTTTTTAAACTGTTAACAAAAGAGACTTAGAAACAAAATGGTAAATTGGCTCTCCCGAACAAACAAAAAAATGAGAGATGGTGTCCTTTACCTCTGGGGTACAGAAATATTAATCGAATTAAGTAAAGAAATTAACCACGAAATCATAGTATATTTTGAAGGCATTTCGAAACTAAAACGATGAGTTTTGAGGACAATCCTTAAGTTTTAAACTAAGCATCGGTCCGCATTATGGATTATGAAATCTCTAAAGGCGGATAAATGCGCATATTGAAACGTAAAATGTTTCATTTCCCACGGTTGATTTCAAAGAAGTTTAATACATATTATAAATATAATTAACCGGAAAAGCATAATACTGAACCTCAAAATATTTTATTTACAAAATATAAAATCCATGAAAGTCATGAATGTAAATATTATTCCCTTGAAACATATATTAATCTCATGTAAAAATTAGCAACGGCAAAGATTGCTATTAAGGTTTAAATTACATTTCTTCAACTATCTGTACTAACATAATATGGGTTTTCTATGATCAAGAACGATCGACGCAATGCTTGATTGGATTATATGTATTTTTTTTTTTAATTTTAATACATGTTCATATTATTGTAGATTCAATAATTATATCACATTAATTCTAAAACGTAGTATTGGTAGGTGAGGGTGTGACTTAAGGTTTTTGTATAGATTATTTAAGAACTAAACTTACAAGGTGGATCGGAGAGAGAATTTTCAATTTCTCCTTTATATTTTGAAATAGGTTGGTTTAAAACGTTTTTAGGCAAAAAAATTATTAAATTTCTTACATC
This sequence comes from Troilus luridus, assembly GCA_964056705.1. Lineage (NCBI taxonomy): Eukaryota > Metazoa > Arthropoda > Insecta > Hemiptera > Pentatomidae > Troilus > Troilus luridus. Next base: position 111,672,860 of record OZ057416.1, read on the forward strand.
TCATAATTATTCCCCCGTTATGTTGTTTTTATTATGAGTTTAAGAGATATTTTTTAAAATGTTAAAACACTATTACATTTTTGACTCCATGCTGAACTGACACCTGCCAGGAATAGTGTTGCTTAATGAGCATACTAACGCTAATCTGTTTGCTAACGCTCTAACTGAGGAGGCTTTCAGTTCATTGGTGCTAATATCCTGGTTAAACAGATGATGTCGAAGGTCTCTCGGAAGAATTTATGGAAATTGAATGCTAAGTGGCCTTTCATTGTTTAAAAATGAAATGTTCATCTCCTCAATCAATTACTCGTAGCTTTAAGTGGACTGATAATGAAAAAAGGGTTGAAAAATGAGATTTTTTTTCTCTGAATATATTCAAAATCGATCTCAATATATTTCAATTGATTCGTTAAAAAGGTTCACATCAAATATTGTTTCCTTCGTCGATATTCCAGTCCTTTATCGATAGAATCGAATCGTATAATCGATAATGACGATCCCCTCCCCCATTCCTCCTCTCTCCCTGAGGACTGATTGGTCGCTAACCGTCCACTATCGATTATCTCTGGGCTGATGGAATGCTTTTCAATACAGCAATCGACTTTTGATTCGATACTGGGCCAACCCGAAGCCAGTTAGCCAGCTGTGGCTCTGCAATCGTGGAGGAATGTTTGCGCTCAACGATTTGCCATTCATCTCTCTTTGTCTTCGCGAATAATATCGATTTCTAATTCGTATTAGTGTGCTATTGTTGTTTGTCACAGATTATTCAAAACGGAGAATCATATATAAGTAAATCGTAATATTCATCTGTAAAACGAATGTCACATGATGTGGAATATAAGAAGGGATTAAAAAACAAAACAAAAAAAACATTTTAAAAACTCCTTAAACAAATTTAAAAACATTTTCAAAAAATCAAAAACTTCTTTAGAGTTAATAAGAATAAAGAAAAGTTTTTAGAAAAAAACACGAATAAATATAAACGGAAAATAAATAGAATTATAAATCAATTCTAAACCTACTACGTTAAAAATTTTTTTAATGTTTTCAATTAAAAATTAATAAATAACTTACACTATTACCAAACAACATTATTATAATACTATCATTATTTCATTATTATAAAAACATTTATAATAAAATATTCTCTAACAGTAAAGTTTATTGACATTTGAACAAAGCCAATATTATTAATCTTTCATAGTTCAAAATGCGATTATTCAATAACGTATTATCACTTTACTTATATATTGACGAAATTGAATAAAAAAATATACATACATAACATATATATGACATGGATTTAAAATACATACCATTATTATATATACGATCTATAGAAAATATCTTGGGGCCAGTGCTCCATAAGGATAGGACTGTAGTAAGCCAACGGTTGTGCAAGGCGGTGAAAATTTGACAAGAATCATGGAGGTTGTCAGATTCCCGTGATAGTAACGTAAGTCTTCGGTATAAAAATAATAAATAATTATCTGGTTAGGTGGGACAAGAAAAAATAGGCAAGGCGATGTATATATTGTCCATATGTTTGTATTTGTAGTCGTATGTAATAGATATACATAATTAGTATGTATGTGGTAATGAATACATATCAAAACCCAATAAAATCCTATATTTCCGTTCTTCGGATTATGAAAACTTTGGTAAATGGACTGAAATACCCTCTCCGTAGCCTTTCGAAACAGTGAAATAGTTAATTATTTTCGAGGAACATATAAAATCGATTTATACAAATAAAAGTGGTCACTCCAAGTTACAAATTTCGATATAATTATGTCGTGATGGAGTCACGAAGATTGAGACGGGCTTGTAAACAAACGAATACCTAAGATGTTAATAAGCGCTGTGCCGACTGGGAAGCGTCTGAGGGATAGACCGAGGCGTAGGTGGGAGGATTGCGTTAAGAGTGATCTGGCGGATTTGGGTTCAGGTAGTGCTCTGTGGATAACTGTTTGTGAGCAGAGATCGGTGGTGTCGGTTCCGAACCTTCGGGTTCATCAAGCCTTATTATTATTATATATTACGTACATACGAGTGTATATCTCCTGTATGTGCGTGTAGTAGTGGGGAACGACATTGGATAACGATCCCAAGGCGACCTTAAAGGACGCGGCCGCTTTCAGGACAACAAATCAAAAAGAAAAAAAACCTGTTTTGGATTTGGGCGGGGCCAACTTTACGATCGCCAAAAACGCATGCAAATTCGAGAAGGCGGTTCTACGGCTCTCGATAAGACGTATTTTATTTTATGTTGTTTGTTCCACGCCTAACATCTTTATCTCCTCCTTAAGGAATCCCATTAAAGAGGGGGGGGGCTTAACCAAGGCAAGGAATTTTCCGTTTTTTTTAGCGAATGAATAGAGAAATTCTCCTTGGATATAAGTTTGAACACTCTCATGAATAGGCAAAAAAAAAACAATGAGTATAAAATATATAGTTATGAATTATTGATGACAGCGTCCTTAAGATGCCAATTGCATTTTCATGGTAACATTATGACGCATGGAGAATGTATTCAGAATAATCTGTCATATATCCTTATAAATTATTTCCTCTGATCTATGCCGGAGTATTTACAAATGCAAGATATAATTTAAACAAAAGATGTGAAGTCCGCTGCATTGTTCGACAACTTCTAAATACATTTTTGTGAGGACGTATTTTTTAATGTAGTTCATTGTTTATCTTCCTGGGTTGTTATACAGTTTAAATCCTATAAAATTATTTAAAACGCATTTTAAATAATCCTTTTTTCATTAAAAAAAATTTTAATTCAATAAAATTACAGAAAATATCTCTAATTAATAAAAATTAACACAGATAAATTAGTCAATTGATTAGTATCAAGCTGAATCTTCGTGAATAGCTTCGTTTCGATGAGACGCCCAACAAGTTCCTGTGCGAAAATTCTCGATTGTGGTAGCTAACAGAGGTAGCAAGGATAAAATGTGGCGATTTGATGATTCTCAAAAATTTATTACTAACTGGGTTTTTTTTGTTGTTAAATCTCAATATAATTATCTAAATTATTGGAAAAAATATTTGTCCAACAAAATGCATGGTTTGATCACAGAGTCCCCTACTTCCTATATGTATCGATAACGAGGTTATAAAAAATGATTACTAACCAGCTGATTTTTTGTTTTTTTCATTTATATTGGAAGGAGGGGACTCTTTGTTCAAACCATACATTTTGTAGGACAAATATTTTTTTAAATAATTTAGATAATTATCTTGAGATTTAACAAAAAAACCCAGTTAGTAATAAATTTTTGAGAATCATCAAATCTACATATTTTATCCTTTCTACCTCTTTTAGCTACCACAATCGAGAATTTTCGCACAGGAAATTGTTGGGCGTCTCATCGAAACGAAGCTATTCACGAAGATTCAGCTAGATACTAATCAAGTGAAAAAATGGACCATGGATCCTGGACTAAATATAATGACTCCTGAGGAAAAAACGAAGTAACTCATTGGCATCATTATTTTTATTAAAGTCCACGCAGATTGCAGGTCCTGTCAATCTTACGATGAAGAGGATGTTGAGAGGCTCGAAGCCCAACTCGTGGAAATCCCTACCACCACTCGATCTTCCCCAGACACTGTAAGTATCAAATAGTTCTTCCAAATTAGGTACATTCTTATTCACCCGTTTGAACTCTTTCTTATACTGTTTTGATGAAGCTACCGCATTCGCCATCGAAAAATCTATCAGAATCCAAAATTGCCAAATCTTGAGGGGAAAAATCAAATTACCTCGTTTCCCCCGTATTCTGTATATATTTAACTGTTTTGAGGATTACCAAACCTTTATATAGAGATAGACTCTTTATAAGGGATTTAATTAGGGGAAACGGGCCAAATTATCTCCCTGCACAACCTTTGAAACAGTACAGCCCCTACCAGGTGATTATCCATATCTTTCATAGGTTATAGTAGGAATTTATTTTTTAAGCTATTGAATGACCCTTTCAAATATTTAATGCTTCACAAATGTTTATTATTGTTTCCCCATCCAGGTATTATATTTTGAAAATATAATATCTGGATATGGGATTTTTCGACTTGTCCAGCGAGACAGATTTACATACAAGTTGGATACCAAGACGTAGTGGGAATTTCACGGGTATTTATTAGGTATTGGTAGTTGATTATTTAGCATCTTTTCAGGTTTTCAGATTCACTACAGCCTTACTATTCTCATCATACGGAAATCAGGTATTCTGTAGCCCTTGTACCTGTTATATTTCCTATAAGTATATTAGATTGAGCCTTACAGTATCCAGCCTGCACAGCCTGCATAGCCTTACAGCCTGCAGCCTGCACAGCCTCACCACTCTCTCCAATACAAAGTCTCCAACATTCCTCCTCCAATTGGAGACCGCCTTCCATGCAAACACACATCAGGGTGTCATGTTTTCAGGAAAATAAATCTATTTATTTTTTTTAATGTAATTAATTTGGACTGATTGATCATCATTGTTAGGAAATTTGATGAGAAACTAGAATTAAAATATCTGATACAGGCAGCTCATAACTTATCCTAGCTAAGAAAATTTTTTTCAATACTCGAAAAACTAAACATATAAAATTTAATATTTATTTGTCTTATAACATTTTACCAAGCCCAAGATCACGGGTTCGTAACCCGGCAGGTGGCTCTAGGATTTTTTAAAGAGAGTAAAAAAAAATAAACCTGCACCACTACAACCCATGATGGGTCTGGGGTTCAGTACATGGTAGAGACTGTACTGTTTCATGGACAACGGTTCTGCAAGGAGGTGACTTGTCCTAGGTCACGCTCGACCGCCAGATTTTCCCCCCTTATTTTGGGTACCCTGTTTTTATAATATTTTATAGAGGCTGGGTGGGCCCCAGGAGGGTCCTAGATCCTATATGATCCATCTCCCGCTGCAAACAGACTAAATAAAAATCATGGCCTGCAGCGGGAATTGAACCAGGATTTCCGGCATGGTAACTCAGTGCTCTACCACTGAGCCACTCCTCTCCCTAAAGAGAGTAAATAATCCTTGGTTATGCGATCCTAAGGCCCCGAGCCTGTAAGATGTCAGGTACTCATTAAAAATCCCTATCCTAATTAAACCTAGATAGGAAAAAATTTGAGCTCCCACTGTAGCATTGTCCGATTAGCCATAGCAGCATAAAGTGACGTTAAGCAAACAAACACAAAGCAGTTTCTCAATCTTTTTCTAGGCAACGCTGAGAAAATATTATTAGATTAAAAACTTTTTTATATAGAAGAGAGAAACAATGACTATTTGTATATAAATTTTAAAATCAGTGTATTGGATAGTAATGTCGATAGCGTTTTTTAATACAATATATTGATATTTTTTCAAGAACCCTCTTGTTATGTATCAGTTGGAAGATATAGTCAACATGTATAGAAATGTTAGGTATATTATCTTTTTTTTCTTCAACACACTGTAATCGTAATAACAGACCAGAAAAAAACCCAGACGAGACATGAAGACAGATAATGGAGCGCTGAGGTAGATTAGAGATGAACAAACAAAGGAACACGGCATTCCTCAGGGATGACTTTCGGAGCTATAATCCCTGTATATTGCGTCAGTTGTCGAATAGTTGGTACTTTGTACAGGTACAGGTACATCTCTAAGGTACATCAGGTCTGCTCATAATTGGTAGCTCAATATGAAACAAAAGACTATTTGCACAAGATATTGAACATCTTCAGGGCAACCAGTAGTGTGTGCCAAATCTGAGGTGACGTGTCAAACTGAACTCCAATTGTCAACTGATCCGCCACCCTGAATATGGCCTACAAGTTAGGCCGAAACGTTGGGACAACAAAATAAGTTTTAATTGTGTAATCATTGACTGCACCCCCTGGCCAATTCAACCCATCATAAAAATTGTCCAGTAAACTATTTTCCACTCATACGAAAGTGATAATTATACGTTGTGAATGTAATGAGGTAATGCATGGATCCATTCATCAAAAGTTTCTTTGGGATCCGACCGCGTTGTCAATTTTTTTACCAACGTTTCACTTGACATGTAGCAGCTTGTCTAGTGAAACGTTGGCAATGAATTCGACGACCCGGTCGAAACCAGAAGAAATGTTTGAAGAATGGATTTAAGATGTACTTATTATTAATAATGTAAAGAAAACTGCATCGCTAATATACGAACGCTTTTCTTAATTTTTATTTGTCCTGATAGCGACACAGTCTAATTGATATAACAGCTGTTATAATTAAAGATATATGAGAGGCTACAGTTTGAATGTACGGTTATAAATTGTTTAAATAATATCGTGTGTTGAGTAAACTACAACTAATCTCCTGAAAGATATAAAAAAACACGAAGTAAAGGCTTTAATGCTGGATTTTTTTTAGGAGAGTGAATGTTTTGTTGGACACTGTAGTAATTATTTAAGACTTTTAATATGTACATTAAATAAATATTTTGTTTTTTTCATAGAAACACAATTGTCTTTATTTTCCTATCCAAGAGCATAAAAGTATTATATTATAATGGTTTCGTGAGATGCTAATAGAACTTACGTTATTCTTCAGTCAACTCCATTCCCTAACTGCGGACTATACATACTTAAATTTCATCATTGAAGTCATGCCATCAATCAAATGGTATTTCCGTAGGATGGTTACACAACACTGAATAGAAACAATCGGATACTTAGGGCGAAGTGTTGGGGTACTCCATCCATAGATCCAAAAGGAAGTAAAGAAAGAAACCGCTAAGAGGTATTAAAGACTTAAAGGATAAAATGTACAAAGTACCAAGAGCCAAACAGGTTTCGTACCGCAGAGTATAGGAGACGAATCGATATCAATATTGCAATCGATTTATCTTTTGTACATCGCAATGCGTTAATTTAAAACAAATATCTTCCTTTCTTTAGAAATCAGTGTTGTTTAAGGGGCCCGCCGTAATATTGTTAAAATTAAACTTGCTTACCTTGACTTAATTCAAAGCAATAAATCATGCCATTCAAAACATAGGTGCGTTTAGAAAGGGACCTAGAAAGAGTTGAAGATTAACATTTAACAATGATTCTTTTATCAGGAACGGAATAGTCGAACGAATAAAAGATAATAGATTATTGAAAAAAAATTAAAATAGAAATAATTGCGCTGAACAGTTTTCTGTGTTAAAAGTGTGCCATGCTTCATTTTATGCTTTAAATATAATTTTTTTTCCTGACCTAGTTAATATGGAGTAAGTTTGTTTCATCCGTTCTTTCCTTCTAGCTTTAAAGGTCTGTACATCACATAGAAACTCGTCTGAAATCGGAATATTTTCATTTTTACAATACCCCCTTTTCTGCGTAGAAATATGTATATGTATTTAATCGTAATTAAAATACAAACCATTACCGACATTTCAACATAACATTTCTGCAATTTTGCTCGGGTATATTTAACAAAAAGGGACCATTGCACGACGCTTCCCCGCAAACATTTCACAACGTGTTAACTGCCAGTAAAATGTTTGTTAATGGATTAGAGTAGAAAACACAAACACAATAGTTTCATCACTCTTTTCCAACTTTTATAATTACTAATACACTAAACATTAAAGGCTTGCTGAAGATGTCTGCCTTGGCCATTTCTTCACCTGTATTAACATATTTATGTCTTTGAAAACATAATAAATACAATGGGGTATTGAGTGAAGTTTCCCTTATGAAGACCTGCTATTTGCGTCGTTAAATGGCTGTTTCCAACAAATAGCCTATTCCTAATTGAGAATTTTGATACCCGCCGAGGCAATTTTTTTAAGGTTTCTTTTTTTTTTTTTTTAAGTCAACCGAAACTTTTTTCCAGTTCCTTTCCCAATTCCTCCTGTCTGATCCTGTCTGATCTTCCTCGCTTAGAACGTCAGTATTCCAATCTATTTTTTTTCAATACTTTAGAGGACATTTTGTTTGATTTGCATTGGCTCTCCACTCTCCAACCACCATAATCCATCGAGTATGTAGTATTATAATTACAATTAGTCCAGGCTCCATGGTCCATTTTTGCACTTGTTTACTATCAAGCTGAGTCTTCGTGAATAGCTTCGTTTCAATAAGAACCCCATCAATTTCCTGTGCGAAAATTCTCGATTGTGATAGCTAACAGGGATAGCAAGGATAAAATATGTCGATTTGATGATTCTCACAAATTTATTACTAACTGGGTTTTTTTTTGGTAAATCTCAAGATAATTATCTAAATTATTTGTCCAACAAAATGTATTGTTTGATCACAGAAGTGATACAAAGAGTCCCCTCCTTCCAACATGTATCGATTACGAGGTCATAAAAAATGATTACTAACCAGCTGATTCTTTCAGATGTTTTTTCATTTATATTGGAAGGTCTCTGTGTTAAAAATTTGTTTCTAACACAGGGACCTTTTAGGCGGATGAATAATTAAATATGCTCACATTTAGTATTTAAGACTCAACTAGATATTGTAATTTCCGAATTGTGCATCATCAATGACTCTATTGCACTATGCTACATTGACATTGTGATGGTCTGTACTATAGTGTCTGTATAGATTAGACACTATGGAAGGGCAGTTTAGTATTCTAGCTTCGGTGCCATTGTTTAGGATAACGGTAGATGGCCACATCGACAGTCCGATCTGGGCTAATGCTTTGGTCAACTACAGTGGTCCTAATAGCCAAATCACTATGTATTAAAAAAAAATTAGCGTAAACAGATTTTTTTTCTTTATATTTATCTACAATATTTCACCATTCCACTAATTTATGTTCATAAATTATCATAAAATATCATTCGAGAATTTTTTTTTCTATATTTTTTTAGGCGAAAAAATATAGATGGGGCGAACTTACCTTCTCAAGAAAATAAGCTTGAAGAGTATTTTAACCAAATTTTAATTTCCTAGAACTAAGAACTTTAGTTTATATAAAACAGAAGCGATGATACAAATTCGGGTAAGCGAGGCTCTATATGTACTTAAATAAAAATCTGTCCCACTACAACCCGCTCACAGGCCTGGGGTTCAGTACATGCTACAGACTGTGCGGGTTTTTGAACAACAGTTGTGCAGGGAGGTGATTTGTCCTAGATCAACGCCCAGATTCCCCCGTTATTTTCGATACCCACTATATTGAGGCTGGGTGAGCCTCTATAGGGTCTTAGATCCCATGGGATCCATCTCCAGCTGCTAACAGATTAAATAAAAGTCTACAAAGCAGGGGGATATGAACCAGTACTCTACCACTGAGGAACTCTATCCCCTCTCTACTGGATACTCGTATAAAAAAATCTTCGCCTCAGACAGATAATTGTTTTCTAATAAATCTTAGAATTTATATTTACATGGGTAGCGCTTGTTTTTATTTTATTATTACAGTTTATTATTATTCAACTCGAGTAATCTAATTATCATTCTAATAAAAACATAATGACTGAGAAATAAAAGGATGAATAAATTGGCACCCTCCGCGAACTGTTCCTAGAGCGGCGATGCTAATCTCTAAGCGGTCGTTAGCTCGGTAATGGGGGCGTAACCTGCCGCTCGTGACGTAATAACTGTTACGTCACTCTTTGCCCCCCCACCGGCAATAAATATTTACGACGTGTTGTTATTCCCATGGAGGCTGTTAATAGTCTTGCAGGGAATAAGAAAATAAACAAAAGAAAAAAGTCTGTTGGGAAAGATGTTAGAGTCGGTGGTGCCTTTGAAGTTGTAGGCGCAAGCTAACTAGTCGTCGGGATCGTTATGTAATTTAGTGATATAATGAAATCAGTAATACTTATTGTATTGGCACGATAACCAACTTGGTTTATTGTAATACACCTGATGTCGATAAGATACAACTGAGTCCTTCTACGCCTTTAATTACTTCTTCCTCTGCAAATGATTGGCAACTATTTTCTTGGAGGAAGAATTATTTCTCTTCGGGAAGAATACTTTCTTATTAGTATCCTTAAATTAGTGAAACAAATCCAGTTATCATAGATGTAGAGCAGTAAGGGATGAAACCTTTGGGGAATTTAGGAGATTACACAATGGAGAATTGCGAAGCACGCACCCGGTTTATATTATTGAAGTGATAGCGCTACGAAGATTAAGATGGAATAAAAAAGTTGCTGGTCTAAATATTGAACGAATTCCTAAAATGCTAATAAGCGCTGTGCCGAAGCTTCTGAGGGGGAAGACCGTGGCGTAAGTGGGAGGATTGCGTTAAGAGTAATCTGACTGGTTTGCGTTTGGGTGGTGCTCCGTGGTCCGTGGACGGAGGTTTGTAACCGGAGGTAGGTGGTATCGGCATCGAACCTTCGGGTTCGCCAAGCCTAACTACTGTTGTAATTATTTAGATTGTATTGCCAAGGAACCATGCCAAAGAAAATTTCAGATAGTTTTCAGCACTCTCATAGAATGCGGGAGTTAATAACAATGAAGATGCTCTTATTGTGAACCCCCCCCCCCCTCGCCTTCATCCTGTGAAGGAAAATTATTCGCAATTACACCATCTAAGTGGCCCCTCCGCACTCAAAAATAATCATGAAGTCAAAAGCCACGAAATGTGACTCCCGCATTCGAGAGGTAAGATAAATTATGCTTTAATACCCCATATTAAGAAAAGGAAAAGAATTTCTTTAATTTAGTGAGTTATGTAATAACGATGTATTTGGTTAAATAGCTATGTAACATATTTTAGTTCAAGTCTTATTTAGATATTTAAATAATTTTCGTCATTAAATAAATGGAATTTAAAAAAATAGGAGAGAAAAATAAAAGCTCACAAGTCTCCTCTCCATCCTTCATTTATTCCAACATCTATTCTCTTATAAAAAATATTATAATGTAACGAATATAGTTATAAGATAATTTGTATTGTAACATCTTCCTGAATGTAAGATTTAACTTCAACTTAAGTTTCTAAGTTTTAAATTTATCAAATGTGTAGTAACATTTGATAAATTTTTACAACACATTTGAATGTGAGTTTTAAGTAAACCACTAAATACGGTTAAGTTTGTTAGCCGTGATGTAAGGCTTGTCAACATTACCTTACTGCCTTCACACTGTCAGCTTGTTCAAGATGTCCATAGAGCATGACGATGAGGTTCCAAAAAAATATAGGCTCTTTTTTAAAGCTGATCGAAACATGAGAGAATGCCTAGAAATTATTTAAAGTAGGTAGGTAGGGCTCTAACCCTCCGGTATAATATCATAGAAAAGTTATAATTATATTCTATTTTATTAGGATTATCTAAATTAAAGGTTGAGTTCAGAGCTAGTTTAAGCCCGACCGACAGCTGTACGGGGAGGTGATTATTCAGAGATCGCAATCAACAGAATACATCATAAATAATATGCCATATAGGATATTTCAGCTCAATGTTCATTTGATGGCGATTATTTTTAAATATTTTTATTTTGAAGAGAAAAGATTTGTCCTGGCCGGGATTCGAACCCGGGTCTTCTACATCTCTAGTGCAGAGCTCTAACCACTTAGCAACCAGTCGTCGTATCCAACGCAGACAAATCCATTCTCTTCACCGATCCTATATCCCCGTGTTCTCGCAATTTTTGCGATGCATACACGAGGAGAATGTTCATTAAACATTACTTTAATTGGGATCTTGAGGATCCTCAAAACTACCAGTTTTGGATAGAAACGGTGAAGAGAATGGATTTGTTTGCCTTGGACACGACACCTGGTAGCTCAGTGGAGATGCAGACGATCCAGGTTCAAATCCCGGGCAGGACAAATCTTTTATCTTAAAAAAAAAAATTTTAATATTATTATTTGAAAAGAAAAGATATGTCCAGGGCCGGGATTCGAACCCGGGCCTCCCATGTTTCCGTCATGGTGCTCTACCACCTGAGCTATCCTAGTTCACATCTCGGTCAGACACCCTGTCTCTTCACTGATCCCATATCCTCGTGTTCTCGCAATTTGCGATATATACAAGGGGAAGAATGCTCATTGAAAATTACTTCAATTAGGATCTTGTTGACTTACGTCATTATATAATTTATAAAATAATATAAAATATTATTATAATTTATAAATACATTTTAGCTCGATTTGTTTCAATATGTGAATAATCACATGGGATATTTTTCATAACTGCTCACCTCAAGCATTAAATTAGTACTTGAGATTTAAATTGATGATAAACTACTTAATCTGTTAATAGCCAGGGGTGGGGATCCTTTGAGATCTGGAGACAGTTCTGGGGCTCAGGCAAATTCTACACACTGGGTAGATTCCCTTAATTTAGGTAAAAAATTGGTTCTGATCTCGGACCAATCATCTTCCTGCATTATGTTGTCCTGGAAACAGTACAGGCTCTACCATGCCCTGGATAAAAAAAAACCCTGTACCACTACAATCCGTGAACGGGTCTGGGTTTCAGTACTTGGTAGAGACGGTGCTCTTTCATGGATAACCGTTCTGCAAGGATGTGACTTGTACTGTCCGGTCACGCTCAACCGCCAGATTCCCCCCCCCCATGTTTTGGGTACCCTATTTTTATAATATTTTATAGAGGCTGGGTGGGCCCCAGGAGGGTCCTAGATCCTATATGTCCATCTTCCGCTGCAAACAGACTAAATAAAAGCAACTGCCAGCAGCGGGATTTGAACCAGGATTTCCGGCATGGCAGCTCAGTGCTCTACCACTGAGCCACTCCGCTCCCTCCTGGACATAAGACCCTTAATTGATTTTTATAGTGCTACTAAGAACTAAAATCTAGAAATCACAAAAATGGCGCTGTATATTGTTAAATACTTTATAATAATATTAAACTCAGTTTTGTAGTTCAATTTCCGTAGTGGTAGATCCAGCTAAAATAAAAATGAATAAATTATACAGAAACAGATATACAAATCATGTGAAATTTAAACTTGTTGCCAACGTGCATAGTCATTCCTTATTTCCAATAAAAGATATTGACGTTGCCGAGACTTTTCTCGGTTCGAAGTGAGGAGAATTTTTACAGCCCCTTCAATACTACAATAACAAAGATAGTCCTGGATATGAAAGAACATTGAAAGTGCATTTTCATAGTTCAACTATTTACTATGGTAAATAGAAATCCCGCTGGAGTATTCTCTTCTTCCGAGAGACCGGGGAATGACTAGGGCGGAAATATTCTATTCATAAAAAAATTTCACTTTGAGAGAAGAGATTTCAGTAAAATAGAGACTTTCTGTTTGTCCTGGAAGAATTACCTCCTTAAAGAGACAATACTTTCTTTCATTACGCGCACGCAATCCTAGACCAATAACCATTGTATCCATAAGCCTTCTATATTGCATGTTAAAGGAAACAGTTTACTGCGAACCGACCTCGTTACTTCCGCTTCCTTCGAGAACCCGAAGACATCCTTCCCGGGTCCTTCGTTTGGTTTCGTAACACACACTCGCACAAGTGGGCTATCGTGGCTCTAGCGTGACATCTTTTGGTTTCGTGGTATAAACACGTCTGTGGTAAAATTATAGGTCATAACAAGGAAGGAGGTTCCAAGCAGTGTTCTTCGTTTCGTAAATTTATATTATGCTATTTACAACTAAGCATTATTAGTAAACAAATCAATAGACAATAAATTTATTTACAGAACTAATTGTGGCTATGACCACAAACGCTTGCTATATTATGGTTGTTTTTTAAACTGAACAATGTTATCATGGATAGCAATATAATACAATCTGCAACCCTTAACATAAATAAGTGTTAGAGATCTAGGATCAAGCATACATACAACTTTTGTTGATTATTACCATAAGAAGCTGAGTTTCATTGTTTGTTTCGTATAACTCCACTTTATTATGTGGCTAATCTGGCGATGCTACAGTGGGAGCTCTAAATTTTGCCTATCCAGGTTTAATTAGGATATCGATATTTAACGTGTACCTCTCATCGATTCGGGATCCTCATTTTACGTCTCTTCCGAAGTCGGAAGACCCAACGCTTTTTTATAGATATTATTTATACCTCAAAACAAAAAAAATGATGTTCCACTCGTTGGTTGAAAGTTATTTCCTCTACGGATCCGAAACGTGGGCGATTACGAAAAAGGAAGAAACGAAGTTTTTTTGCCATGGAGATGGACTTCTGGAGACGCTGTTGTGCTATTTCCAGAATTCAGGACGTCCCTAAAAGAGCAATTAGGCAATTGGTTGATCAGGAAACAACGATCCTCTTCGAAATGGAGACAAGAATCTTAAAAAGAATGGCAGAGGACCGATGACCAAAAATAATCTTTGGTTATTGTCCTGTGGAAAGGAGGAAAAGAGGACGAGCCAAAAAAAGATGGTTGCAGGACGTGGAGGAGAGGAGAGGATGGTAGCGAGGAGTATTAGAGGTGGAGCCTGGATGGATCGAGATCTGTGGCGAGGCCTTTTAAATATAAATAACAACTAAGTTGTACAAAAATGTTAAATAAAATTTATATAGTAAGATCGTGTTCATTAAAGGGAATATTGTGATGAAAACTTGTTTTGAACTTATGTTTTCAATAAAATTGAGTCTATCAATCCTCAATGGGCTACAATGTTTGACTTTTTTTTAAAAGTTGTTGATAATTTATTCTAGATAGTTTTTTTTTAATTTCTCAGGCATTAATCAAAATTAATTATAATTATTTATCTCGATATGATTGGACTATATTTATCATAGATAAATTTGTTAACTGGAACGGGGTGACTTAGTGCTTACGTGCACTGTCCACTTACGACTACCGGGTTCGAAAACGGCCGTGGTAGATAATCTCCTATGCGGTTTGTTATAATGAAACCACGCTGTACAACAGTTGGCTTAGAAACAATACTCCCCCCTACAACCGAACACTGAACCCAGCCTTTGATTTGGTTTATCTCATTATTTACATAATAAATGTAACTTCATCATGTATTACTGTATTCCTGTAGTATTTATTTTTTATACATGGTTCAACCGGCTCTCTGGCTTATAATGTACAAGAATCAATTTAGAATGGCCTTATTTCGAAATAGTAAATGTAATATTCATATAAAGATAAGAAAATAGAACGGATATAGAACTCCCTGAAACAAACGGAGGAAATCAGAAAAATATCAGATTTAAGTAACATCGGCAAGAGAGGAAAGATGTTGAAATAAGAGAGCGGTGGAGCTAATAAGGCTCACCTCGTCCAAGATTAATGATATATTTATTGTGTACATAATGATTTGATTAATTCAAATGATTTTATTTTTTTTCAGAACCTCCTTTATTTTATGACATTACAATTACAAATAGTAAGAACTACAGCTTCTATATAAATAAAAACCTTCCATTACCCTTCGGTATTTCGTTCAATCAAGCTGAGTCCGCTGAAGGAGGTTTTTACTCGAACCGGCACGAGGCCGCTGACATTATACAATACAAAACGGTGAGGGACCGTTTAGCGGGATCAAGTGACAGTTTAATTCAAATGATGGATTTTAGGATAGATTACTTAAATCGCAATTAATTCGTTCTATCGGGAGTATAATTTATCGTAGAAGAAAGCTAAAAATAAAAACGGCATCCAATTCAATCAAAGCTTTTTAATTGTTCTAATTTCAGTTGTTATTTCTACAAAGTTGTGCAGGACTTGTTCCTAGATCAAACTCAACTGCAAGATTCATTCCCTATTTTAAGTAATAACTTTATAGAGGCTGGGTGAGCCCCAGGATGGCGTTAGATCCCACAGGATCCATCTCCTGCCGCTAACATACAAAATAAAATCTGCCAGCAGCGGGATTTGACCCAGGACCTTTGGCTGTTCCCCTCAGCAACTCCGTTCCCTTTGGTAAAAAAAAATATGGCAATATATTCAAACAGTACAGAAAATTATAAGGATTTCAAAATTTCATTCTGCTCTCCATGACATTTCAGACAAAGTTAGATAATTTGTTATTTTTCTGCAATATCTTTATCAGCAAGTAGTTTTTTTTATATTTGCCGTTATTTTTAGATCTTGCAGCTAATAGATTGATTCAATTTGGAACGAGCTTTAAATGAGATTGTTCTATTGGATTATTTTTTGCAATCTGTGCAAATGAAAAGCTCACTCCGTAATAGAAGCCAAATCGACGCCTTGGGAAGATTACACAATGCGCTCTGAGGCAAGCTACTATCGAGGCATCAGGTAAATGCCACACACATACATATCACAGGTGGCTAATCCCAAACCAATCGCTTAATAAATAGAACCTTAAGAGTGTAGGAGGTAAGAATGGAGGATTCGGTAACAACTTTTGCTTAATAAGTAACACCTTTAGAACTATTGAATTTGATTTCTACCCATCTTTCTGATATATTGGAAATGCCTATAATATCAACATAATACATTGGAATTGATGCAAAATCATTAGAAAAATATGTTATCAATAAAGATTAATTATCACAAACCTTCGGCGAAGCCACGCAATGAATAATGGCCATGATGAAGTGGAAAATTACTAAATAACAATAACAATTAGGTAACAACAACTCACTTCTATAAATTATTTTCATATTTAAAAATAATTCGACACTTCTTGAAAAGTTTTGATTCATAGTTAACACGACTCCATGGGTATGATGTTGCCATAACAAAGCAAGTTGCCAGGGAAGTCATGCAACATGCAGCATGTCGATAATGAAATACCCTGTCTTTTATGAGGTGTATATATGACTTCTGAATATACCGAACATATCGGAAAAAAAGAACCATTTCAGGCCTTAGATTTTTAAGAAAGCTACTTGTAATACCAATGAACCAAAAACATCCAAAATTATGTTGTTATATGGAAATAGGTATTCAAATTACAAGGAATATCAAAATAATGCTATTTTTGATAAGATGTAGAGAGTTTAAATGGAATTATGTTCAAGCTTTCAAATTTCGAAAAATACAAGTGAATATTTTAAAAGTTTTAACTGTAACAAAACATTTCAATGATACAAAAAAAAAATGAACTAAATAAGGAGCATATTATAGAATAATGACTAACAACGCCTGAAACTTTTAAGATGACTGGTTTGAACACTATTTGGTGGTGAGTACTACTAAAGAGCAAACCCAATTATTTTTTTTTTTTTAATCTGAATAATATCGATTTTCTCAATGATTCCTGAGTTAACGTCGATTTACAATATATCAGGAATATATTATAAGTCGATTTATCGATATTTTTTAACATTCCTAATCTGCGTAAGTAGGGATTCCATTCAAGAGAAGTGTGTCGTTGACTTAACGACTCAGGTTCAGGATTATAGTATTTACAGGTGTTCTATACATTTAATATCACAATACTTAATAAGTAATTTAAATTTAAACATGTATTTTAACATTTTAAAAAACATTGAACTTATTTTCCATCATTGCCTCAGGAGAAGAACGGTTTAAGAAGAAACCTCAACAATCCGGTCCACAGGAGACTGGACTTCAAGCAAAAAAGATAAACAGGAACTGACCGCCGAAGAAGCGGAAATTAGAGGGATTTTTTCTTTAGGTTCTTCTTCTTCGGCGGAAGAAACAGGTCGGCCATTGCCGCGGTAAAAAGACGAAAAGTCGAGAGGAAAAAAGGTAAATTTGACACCACTCGCCGAATTTTAGCCTCAAAAGAATTCCTTGTATGAGGTTAAAATCCTAAGTAGAATCCGACCTTCAATAAGGTTTTTTCTGGAAAATATGGATTTTTAATATTTAACTTCATAAAGTACCAATTCTATTTAAAAAAATATATTTTTGCTAATTTATGTGTAAGATTAGAATAGATAAACTGACCGATAAAAGGTTTCGAAACATGCGAGTATAGTAACCATTTCGAAACGCGTACATTTCGTTGTGTTGGTATCGTCATTCGGCAGTTAATTAGTGAAACTAACAATCCAATAGGGATGGTGCAAGAAGCTTACAATAAGCTACGACCCATAAGAATGGTGCAGTAACCATATACCATGCTACAGCCAAGATTTATATGCTAGTGTCATATACTAATTGAAAGATGGGGGGGGTCATGGGGGAGGGGGTCAAACATGATCCGGGCTCTGCTGTTTCTAAGATAACGGTTGTGCAGGGAGGTGATTTATCAGAGATCACGCTCAACCGCCTAGTTTTTTCCCCACCAAGTTCCACCATAACGACACAAGTTTTACTAAATTTAATTTTTTTTTCCAGTAAAGACCCATTGAAATTAAATTCCAAATATGTCTACCTGCAATCAAAATTTCAAATTTTTGTATCATATGTGATACCCAAAAATTTTACAAAAACAGTTTATCATAAACCGAAAGTGGACCTGAAGTTTTAAACAGATTCTAGTAAATTTAATCTAAACATAACAGAACTCATGTTAAACTTGTTATTTAAGAGCTTAATTAATTGTGAACAGTTTTATATCAAAGGAAATAATCCTTTTAAATGAAGTTGATAATAAATGTTACTCTACATGAAATTTTAGACTGTTCTTTGCATCCTGCCTCACGGTAAGCTAGATATCTAAGGCAATAGTCCTAAAAAAGGTTTTATATTAGTAGATTTTTTTTTATTTTGACAAGTGCTAATTAAATCATACTTGAATTAGGCCAAGCAGATTTTAATTATATTTCTTTCGAGATCACTTTTTGAGCGACTGATTTATAGCCTGAAGGGCACACGAGGAAGACATCAGGTTATATACATGTATAATTACTTGAAAATTATGGACTTTTAAGCATGAATAAGTAATATAATATCCCTCACTTATTCATGCATAGATCTACGCTTATTTATTCAGGATTGGTCAAAATAAATTTCGAATTTAAATAATGTTCAACTATATTAACTATTTTGACACATACGACCTCTAGTTAGATAGGTGGGGTAGGGGAGGAACGCACCTGTAATCAGTAGGGCAAACACCTGAAAGGGTCAGGCAAGGAAGGAACAAGGACACTCCGGAACCGGTTCCTCGAGACCACTCTCTTCGGGTCCTCCGGGAGGTCCTTCCAATATCCTTATCCTCCATGGGATCCTCCCAGTATCCTTGGTCCTGAGAAGGCCATTAAAGTATCTTTAAAAAAATAAACGGTTCTTCTAACTAAAGATAATTTTTCTAACCTCCACCCGGACCATCTTCATCACATATATGTTTATAAAGATATTGAACAGATTTAATATGGGTATACAAGAGGCTTTTCATATATGAACTAACTAGGTAGACTACAGTGTAACATATGGTCTATTGGTCAGTATTACAGCCTACTATGCCCAGGATCGCGGGTTAGTAGCCCGCCTTGTGGCCTTAGGTTTAAAAAGGAGTAATTCCGTCCTTCGGAAGGGACGTTAAACGGGGGTCCCTAAGCTGTACGATGTCAGGAACTCGATAAGGATCCACCAATTATACTTAGGTGGTCAAAATTTAGGACTTCCACTGTAACATTATGTCCGATTAGCCATAGCAGCATAAAGTGAGGTTAAATGAACAAACATCAACTCCCTTACATACTTACATAATATAAACCAACTACACAATCTCTTGTCTACTCTAATTTCTCTTTCTCTCTACTATTCCTAGAGCTGATATTCCTTATCCAGGTAAAAGAAGAGGGAAGGTGAATGAAGTTACATTGCTGATTGAACACGGAACATCTTTAAAACAACTTAAGAGTTAGAAGCCAACAAGTATACACGATTCCCTTAGGCCATGCCATTATTATCTGGTCCACATAGTATGTATCCATGGCAACCACTGAAAACACCTGGCCAGAAGGTTCCAGCTGTTGTTAGGTTATCTTCAGTTACTTATAAACTTATTACTTTACGTTTATTTTCAAATGTTATGATTATTATCAATTTAATATACTGTTCAAAGTATCTACTGTTCTTTTCATTTCTTAATAAACCTTCAATCCGCGAAATAATTATTGCCAAACGATAGATAGTTTTATTCTTTGATTTGTTTCCAGTAGTATAGATTTACTTAGAAACAAATTAAGAAATCGTGACAGCATTGTGAAGGTTAGGAGATGTGTGGGTTCTATTCCCACCTTAGCCAGTCATTATGTACTTCTTGGTGGTTCTGAGAATGGAATCTTGGCACTCCCATTGCGAGTAATGAATACCTAAACGTTTGAAAAAAGAACCACAACACTATTCTCTCTCAAAAAAAAATAAAATGTTCTTTGAATGATCGACATTCTTGAGAATCTCCACGAGACAGTTAGAAAGTGGAAGAATAATTCGAAGAAATATCTCGGCAAAGGTCACCTGTACTCGTAATTGAGTTCGTACTCCGCAGTCGAGCTTTGAGACAAAGATAACTTGGAAAGAATTGAAGCGTCGATGAATCTGCGATGATATTGTTATGCCGTAGTAATGGAAACGACAGTTGTGGCAACTATTGTTGTGAGCGAATCTTCCACAAGAGGGGAGAAACTCCCCCACACAATAAACTGACCTGACTGAACAGTTGAATTATAATTAACATGTTTACTTTCAGTTCGCTGTTATTGTTTGAATCGAAATTATAATTAATACACGAACTTAGACACTATTTGGTAACCTTTAACCTATATGTAGAAGGCATTGTAGAGGATAGTTAGTTTCAATTTCCAATTAGTGCCGCAAGAGTTCGCAGTCGGCCTGCCCTGATTCCAGCCAGCCGGCTACACTTCATTCTCAACCTAACATACTCTTTCCGGGTGACCTAGACTTTCCATTTTTAAAGGAAGAGATGATGGACAAAATGCATGGAGGTTTTATATATAGATTCACCGTTACGGAGGTCTACACCAGATTTAAATTATTTATTCTGTTATGAGTTAATGGTTATAATAGTGATTCAAATAGATGAGAAATAATAATTTATTCAGGTATAAATAAATATGTACTGATACAACATTTCATGATCACTTAAGGGTTAGAAGGTACTGAACTTCAGATCCCGACAAGATCAGGTGTGGTATAGAAGTTATTTAATCTGTTATCAGTTGTGGATCACTGGATTCCACCAGCCTCTATAAATTAGGTACCCGCAACTGGAGGAAAAAACTGGTGGTTGAGGGATCTCGGGTCAAACTACTTTTTTGCACAAACGTTTGATTAGATCCATGGGCTACCCAATACCATCCACAACACTACACAGCCCAGTCTCGACCTTTTAACTCGTATGTGGAGTTTAATGTTTTAAGAAAACAAATTAAAAAAACAAAAACAAGATGAGCCACAAAAACAACTTAGCTAGCTCGAACACAAATAAAACAATAAATTTCAATCATCTGAGTTAATTTAGTGTAGAGCTGCGAAATTCTTTGAAGACTGTGAAATTTCTTTAAAATTGGTCCCCACTTGTATATGATTTTTTTGTCATGAAGACAAATCGGCGTAGTCCATTTCAGTAAGATCGACCGAAAGGGGACCGCAGGTGAACGAACGAGGATATACATATATATATATGGATACGGTATTTACTCATATAAATTATACATATCAATAAATAAAAAAGAAACGATTGAATATTAAAAATGGTTCACTCATTAATTTTGGATTCTTTTCTTATCTATAGATATTAATACAAGGTCATTCCTACATAGTAGATTCAAAATAAATCTCTAAAATTTAGCCCTCTTCTTACGAACTTACAGTCATGTTGTTTGGTTTACTGTCACATAAGTAAATTATTAAATATTATAAAGACCCCAGATAGTTTTAAATACCTCGATGCAGCCCAGAAGCCACTCAGGCCGAACACTTTCTTTGGCCCACTTGCTGGCCGGTGGAAGCCACAACTAACTGTTAATAGAAATGGAATGCGATAAATACCTCAGAGGATTCTCTATTCCAGCTCTTCGTCGCCTTCCAAGAACGTCTAATGGTAACATCCGGGCTTCGTTCATGTCTCGGGGTTATTATGTAAGTCCTTTTTCAAGAACTTTCCAAACATATTTCAGTAGTGACGATCCCTTGATGTTAGTTAACTTTTATGAGTAAAACCTGTACAACAAAAATCCGTGAAGGTTCTTGAGGGTTCTGTAGATAGATGTAGTGTTCATAGGGCAACGGTTGTTCAGGGTAAGGAGCACCAACTTTATGAGGCCGAATGAGTCTCAGGAGGGTCTGCAGATCTAACAAGGTCCATCCGATCCTGTTAACAGCTTAAATAATTCAACTGCCACAGCCAGATTTTGAAAGGTAGATAGCATATTCTAATAATCCCTGCTATTTGCCATAGCAAGAGTGGGAAAGGACGTTAAGCACCAAAAAAAAATTGACTCATTTCCATCACTATTCTTAAATCATTGTAAATACTAACAACCTTCACATCTATTAAAATAATAGAATAGCAGGTTCATCTCCGTACTTGTGACCTACATTTATATTACAAGCCCTGAAGAAGACCTATAATGTTGGTCGAAACGATAGCATCTGCAACCCCTGAATATCTGGTTTAGTCCAATTTTGTCCAGCTAATTGTAATGAAGAAAGCGGAATCATGTAATTTTCGTAGTTTAGGGAGTGAAATGGAGTTGTAATAAATTAAAACTGCGAGTTACAAGTTATTGCTTATATTATAAGCAATAACTCCATTTGAAGCCAAGGCCTGACTTAGCCAATTGTGCACTACGAGAACGACACAAATCCGCTTCCTTAGAGCAATTAATTTATTTTGGACAAAATTCTACTTTACCCTAATTCACTGGGGCTGATTTTACTTTATTAAAAATAAAGTATGAACCAGCTATAATATAAAAATCCGTATTTTTAAAAAGAATTATTCGCATTGTAAACCAGATTTCATGACCGTAATTGTTACATTAGACAATATTAATGGTTAAGATCACTCATGGTAAATTATTTGACGTTATTTATTTTAAAAGAATTATTGAATATTTGATTTAGTGTACAATTCAGACAGCAGTATTAGAAAAGAAAAACGTTTGGGTTAAGATAAAATTTTTATTAAGAAATGCCCTTAGTGTGGGAGATTGTTCTTATTGATATCCAACAAAAAGATTTTGATTAAGTAAATTAAAGTACTATATAACAATGTATGTGGTATAAGAATTAGCAAAGAGAAAATGCAAGGCGCGATAGACAAGATGATTGGGAAGTGACTAGGCAGATATGACCTGAATTCCTGAGAAAGACTTTCCAAATTCACTTTTCTTCATCGCTGCCGGACATACCCACATCCTTTACATCATTATCATATCAAAATAATAATTAATTTCATAATAACTAATTATATAATTATAATGATAAGCAGTTTATGTACAAGTCGATGAATAGGTATTGATTATCGATAAATATTTGAGTTTTGTATGCAAATTCAAAGACAAGCTACTTCTTATCACAATATTATAATTATTTTGATAGAGAGAACAAAGTGAAATAAGATTAAACAATTCAAAGATAAAAATCTTTCGAAGTATCTTCTGAAATAAATTAGCACAAAACTGAAAATATGAAAAAAAATAATACAAAATGGGTGCTCAAGTTTTAATTGGCTTACTTGGGGGCTGCAAAATAAGTTCTCAACTTAAGAAACTCGACTTCAATTTCTAGATTAATATCGGGATACTTCTACTATTATTGTACTACAATTAAATGAACTGTTATAAAATTTGTAACAGGGCGATTGGTCCGCCGTTGGGTTAACAGGGATTACCTTCCTGTTAATAATAAAAATAAAAATCTAAATAGAAATAATAAGAAAATTAAATAATCCCTGTAATTTACAATCCGAAATTCCAACTAAATGAAAAGTATACTGTTTTTATTTTTATTTTATTGTGATTATTTAAATATTTATATTTTGACGATAAAAGATTTGCCCCGGCCGGGATTTGAACCCGGGTCCTCCGCGTATCTAGCGTGGTACTCTACCAACTGAGTTACCAGGCTCATAACCAGGCCAGACAAATTCATTCAGTTCACCGATCCCACATCTCCTGCACTCCCAATGTTTGCGTTGCACATAAGGGGAAGAATGTTCATTGAACATTACTTTAATTGGGGTCTCCTTTACGTACGTCAATAATCACAATAAAATTAATTAAAAAAAATTATCTAAATTAAATCTAAATTGACATACATCGAGAATATCCCAATTAAAGTAATGTTCAATGAAAATTCTTCCCGATATATACATCGCAAAAATTGCGAGTGCTGGAGACGTGGGATCGGTGAAGAGAATGGATTTGTCTGACCTGGTCAAAAGCCCTGCTGGCTTAGTTGGTAGAGTACCGCGCTAGAGATGCGGAGGAGCCGATTAGGAATCCCAGCCAGGACAAATCTTTTCTCTTCAAAATAAAAATATTGAAAAGTATACTGGCACAGGAGCTCATAATGAAACCAAACCTATAAAATAAACCGGATGCCTTGTAGCACCATATTATTTTAATCTTTTCTTATTAAGGATGGATAAGGAAGACGAATATCTATGCATGTTGTTATTATTTAGGTATATGTATAATATGTATGTATGTATGTATGTAAGTGTATATGGATACCTATGAGTAGTCCCTGTTGAAACTGAGGCATATTTTAACCAAAATGTTAATATTTTCGATGTACAGGATATGTTATTTGGTCTTCAAACCCCCTGACATTAATTTATTATATAAACTGGAGTAGTGAAGTCACTTTTGGAAGCAACCTCATTCCCAGTTTTTTCTATTTTTCTTTAAGTTTTGAGAACCCATATCTATCTTTGTCATCTAAAAATATCTTTCCAGCCCCGGTGAATAAGTCGTTAAGTTTAAGATTGTCCTAAAAGAGTTCTTTGCATTGATTGAAGCGGAATCATGACATTCTCGCAGTTTCTGGCTTGAAATGGATTAGTAATATAAGCAATAACTCCATTTCAATCCACTAACTTAGCCCTTTATTCACGACGAAAATGGCACGATCCCGCTTTCCTAAGTACAAGCACTAGAAACTCAGTTCGGGCGAAATTCGAATTAACTATTAATTTGTATCGGGATAATTTATAAGACTTTACTATTTTTTTAAGGCATATTATTCAGAAGGATAGCAGATAAGCATTTCAGTTATGTTAATATCATCCATTTAAATACATCATCATATTTTAGAAATCGCTGGCTATGACGATATCGGTATCCCCAGATGACAATAAGAGGAAGAATTCTTACTGTGACTCAGAAAGCACTTCAAACCCACAGAGGACTCCCCGCCTTCACGCAACCAAACCCGTACAGTTTTCTCTCTCGAGTCTGTTAATCGATTCAGTTATTGTCTGTTCTGCGGGAGAGTAGAAATCTCTGGATGAGAACTCATTAACCGTCTCGTATTCCACACTTTTTTTCTTTTTCACTTTTCCTCGATATTGCACTAACATTCTGAAAGCGAGATTGTATTTTCTCTTTCCCTTCCGGTATATTGTCCGCCCGGGACAATGATAAGGCAGCTCTAATATATGCCTGGTAGTTTAGTGGCCAGTTCGTCTTTTCATTCTCTATTATAACAGCAAGATATAACACGACTAAGTAGAAAGTCAAATTTCAAAAAGTTTAATAACACTATTTTAATTTAGTATTTAATATACATTTAAACATTTTTGGTCTATATCATTATCAGTTGATTTTTATAACGTCTAAAACCATCTTGAGATAAAATATTCATGTACCAAACATACCATGAAAAAAATAACCATATAAAAATAGGCATTTCTCTCAATGAATTTTTTTTTAATTGAAAGTTACAATTTTATTACTATATTACGACAAGTAAATATAATGAATGATATACATTGACAAAGGCAAGTAGAGAAACTGCCCTGTGGTAGCACTAAAATAATAAATTCAAATTTTAAAAACACGGGGCCATCTTCTTTTCAGACACCTCGGAGGATTATCGGGAATTGAAGAGGTAGCTAGTTTGAAACTAGTGTTTTAGTGGAAATAAAGACTCTCGTGATAAGATTGATATCGGGTTCCGGCAAAATTAGCAACAAATGGTACATTAAGGTCATTATGGATGACTTTATTCGTACTAAAGTAAGGAACATTGAGGATTGGACACGATAGGAATTCTATAGCCTACGAGACCCAAAACTATCTGTGAGTCCAAAAAGGTCTTATAATGGGTATCTATATAAGTCTTTTGTAATTAATTGGGATCTTAGAGTTTTTATAGTTAGTATAATAAAAAGTAAAATAGTTTATTGTTGACAATTGTACCTATCTCGGTTCGTACATATTCAATTCAACAGTTATAGTCGAGGATCCATGTTTGCACTTGTGCACTTGATTAGTATCAAGCTGAATCTTCGTGAATAGCTTCGTTTCGATGAGACGCCCAACAATTTCCTGTGCGAAAATTCTCGATTGTGGTAGCTAAAAGAGGTAGCAATGATAAAATATGTCGATTTGATGATTCTCAAAAATTCATTACTAACTGGGTTTTTTTTTTGTTAAAATTCAAGATAATTATCTAAATTATTTGTAAAATATTTGTCCTACAAAATGTATGGTTTGGTCAAAGAGTCGCCTCCTACCAATATGTATCGATAACGAAGTCAAAAAAGAAGAAGTACAAAAAAAAAACAGCTGGTTAGTAATCGATACACGTTGGAAGGAGGGGAGGGACTCTTTGATCAAACCATGCATTTTGTAGGACAAATATTTTTTCAAATAATTTAGATAATTATCTTCAGTTTTAACAAAAAAAAAAAAAACCAGTTAGTAATAAATTTTTGAGAATCATCAAATCGAAATATTTTATCATTGCTACCTCTGTTAGCTACCACAATCGAGAATTTTTACACAGGAAATTGTTGGGGGTCTCATCGAAACGAAACTATTCACGAAGATTCAGCTTGATACTAATCAGGTGAAAAAATGGACCATGGATCCTGGACTATTAACAGTTGCGAGTTACGAAAAAAAAGTAAAATTTCTTACTTTCTTTCCTCTCTCTTTATTTCTAAATAAATTTTGGCCCAAAAATATACTTAAGTATATAAAAATTAATTTCTAAGTTAATATTAACAGTTTTAAATCGATGAAAAAATATCAAATGAAACGGAAATGATGTATTACTAGATTAAATATAAACTGCTTTATTATTTATAAATCTATTATTAAAAACAAAAGAACCTATAAGATATTTCTGAAAATGTTTTTTGATAAATAATAAGTGATAACTAACAATAATATAATAATAATAGAACCAAATCTAAATTTGATTCAGGCCAATTGTAGTTTAATGGGCACAAAAGAAAGTCATTTGATGTATACATCGCATTTTTTATTCTGCTCCACGGTTCATATATCCCCTGTACTTTGAATTGTAAATTAATTAAAAGCGTTAAATTTAACAGACCACAAAACATGATCTATATAAATCCAGAACCTAAATAAAGCATCTTATATCAATATGAAATAAAAACACTAACAACAGTAACTTCAGTAAAAAAAAAAAAATCTAGAATGGTGTTGAGTTCAGTAGCCAGAAGGAACTGAATTATTTCAAAGCCAACGATTATGTAAGTAAGTGATTTGGCAGTTGTTACACTATTTCCACGCTAAGATTTCTCCAATTACGATTACCAATTTTATAGAGTTTCGGTGAACATGAGGAGGATCAGAAATATAAACTATGTATTTGTTGACGAAGCCGAGAGATTGGAAGCAAAATGCCCTAGCCCTACTCGCCCTACAGGGCAAGCTAACTCTCTACTTGAGAGTCTTAAGGCTTTATTTCGGAACCACTCAATAATGAGCTTATCAAGCTGTAATTATTGCTCATTTTCTTCTTGTTTTTTTATTAATATAAAATTATTTTACATTTTTTATTGATGATTTCTGCCTTAACTAGACTACCCCGCCATTGTAGAGTAGCATAGAGAAGACAGTGGCATGCCAGATGCGTGACACTAGAACAGTTATAGAGATCTGATTAGTAATCAGAGCTTAGCCTATTCGACTGGCACACATTCTCAACCAGTCGCACTCCACTAACTGTCCTCGCAAATATAATATCTAGCGCTCACATGACCACATGATAATATTGGCTAGGCTATAAGGAATAATAATAATTATTCTAACTATTAGTAGTCAGTTCTAAGTAACCCAGCCAATAATAGTTTCTTCTAGTGATAGGAAGTATTTTATCAATTATTTTATTTTAGAAGAATAAAATAGAATAGAAAAATAATTTTATTCTGGGACCAGGTCCCTTTAGAATAACAGAGAAGAACAAAATAAATGTCTATATATCTGGCCCAAGGCCTACATCAAAATAAAACAATAATTACATAATATCTTGAAAGTAAATAACTAAACAGGTGTGTTTTGGTAGAGCATCAGAAAATTTGATACAAAATTAAAATAAAAAAACAGACAAATTTACAATAAAAAGAAATAAGCTTTTGGAAAAATAAGTGAATAAATAATAGCATCCAATAATAAAATTAAAAAAAAAAAAATCATTATGAGTGAGGAATATTTACAGTAGTTCATCAATCGATCAAGTTGAATATATCTATAAATTATTTATTGATTATAAAGCATCTGATTTGGAATTTAGAAGATATAGGAAAAGTTTGGATTTAAATGAGGTTAAAGAAGACGCATGACGGATATCGAGAGGAAGAGAGTTCCAAAGAGAGATGGAGCGGGCTAGAAAGGAGCGCTCAAAAGTTTTGGCTCTGTGGGACCGGATATAAAGATCAGAAGTGCGAGATCTTGTGCCCTGGGATTGGATAGAGGATTTGAATTGTATGGATATCTTATATCCATAGATATAAGATGGATGTTGTGAGTGGATGGTTTAATATAAGAAAGAACCAAGGGAAGTATAGTCTACGGATAGAAGGGATAAGCTAATTTACCTCAGCGTAACGGAGGGACACATGAGACCTCCTCGGGGGAGTCGAAGACAAATCGAAGCGACCAGTTCATAACTCGCCTCAACCTCTCCTCGAGCCTGATGGAGAGACCACCATATGCCACACAACCATAGCCAAAGTGAGGAAAGATAAAAGAAGTGATGAGGAGCTTACGGATAGCTAGTGTAAGAAGAGTATTGGTATTTAAATAGAAAATGTATATTTTTTTTATTCTCACATATCAAGTAGGGTGGAGGGATGTCGAAATTACTAAGAATTCATCAATAGCTCAAACCATCTGTATAATGCCCTTAAAGATATGAAAGATAGAACATGTCACGCTTAAACAAATATATCAAATAAATTTAATTAAAATTTAAATTTATTATTTCTACGGATGTCGATAAAAAAAAAAAAAAATTAAAACTGTCCGGATGGAGATCAATAAATTTCTCTTAGAAAAGCTTGGTAAGTAGCCAACGTTTCGACCTACATTGCAGGTCTTCTTCATGGCTGTCGAGGGGGCGGGGTGCCTGATATAACCACGCCGCAAGTTCTAATCACATCCCTATCCTAATTAAATGATTTTCTTTGAAATTTTATCATACGTAAAGAAAAGAGGGAAGCAGTTTTGATTCCTAAATTGAACAAACTGCATTTTTTTTTATGCCTCAAGTTAACATAACTGAACTATTTAGTTCAAGAAAAGGAGGTGACAATGTGCCAACACAAGAAGATGATCCAAGCCGAAGTCATATAGTCATAGTCCTGTACATGACTAGGTTTGTCCCCGCCTAGTTACACCGCTGGTTGCTTCATACGATGATCTCAGAGGACAATAACAACCTTTTGAGTAGCCTGTGTTTAACTTCGTCCTTCAACTTCAAAGCGTCTCAATAATACTCATCAATCAAATCTAGATCAAAAATATAGTCATCACTTCGATCGTTAGATTCATCAGTCCTTTTTCAATATATTTTCCTACCTCTAGAAAAAAAAATCGGATTTGCCTGAAGCTTAGAGAGCTGACGTATATATTATTTAGCAATATAACAATAGTACATTCTATAAATATTCTATATATTCTGCATATGTCAAGTCTGTGGTATACATTTAAATATACCACAGACTTGACATTTGCATATAATTCAGTGTTTAATTACTCGGGAGGAGTAATTTTTGTATTTCATAAATCCTTGAAACTTTAAATTAAAAAAACAAACAAATAAACATTGGATTATTTGTTTGCTGTATCTCAAAAAATTAATTATCTTAATTAAGCAAGCTATTCAATAATATTAAATATTTACCTTCTTGCAACGCTGTACTCTTCACTAATGATTCATCACACTCCGAGTAATCTGAAACAAAAGTAAAATTAAAAATAAACAACTTGAAATCTAATTTGGGTTCAACAATTAACAATTTTCATGACACTGGAGTGCCCCGAACACTGGAGTGCCCCGAACACTGGGGTGCCCCGGACCTCAACTATAACGACAACGAACAATGTGTAAATAATACTTTAGAATTGATTCAATAACATTAATATATTTCAGTAAATTTGACATATATATATACAGGTTTATGTGTATACATAGTTTATACATACACACACACATATATATATATATATATATGTAAAGTTCTTTCTCACATATATATATATATGTTTATGTAATACTTTATTTTATCATATGCCTAATATAGCATGGTATGTTAATATTTAAATATGTAACAATATTTTTACTAAGTAATGATGTAACAAGAATGTATATAAGTAATTATGTAGGTAATGTAAATATGTATATTCTCTAGTGGTGAGGGCAATAATAACCATTTGTAGTTGTTTTCCCTTGAAATAAAACAACAACAACACAGTTTGGGGCTTCAACTTACTTCAACCCTGACAAACGCTCTAAGCTCCCAATTAATTGCAAAATACTCATATACTTGATTATAAGACCTATTTTGAAGAGAATAGAGCATTGCGGCTCCGCTAAGCCATCGAATTTTTGGGATATTCAATTCTTACTATCCAAAATCCTCATTCTTAATGACCCATTCGTTGCTGATTTTGCCCCAACCCGATGTCAATCCTTTCATGACAAACTTTATTACCAACTCAAACCTAGCTATTTCTTCAGTTCCTGATAATCCTCTGAGGCATCTGAAAAGAAGATGGCAACGCGAGCTTCTAAGTTGAGTTTGTCATTTTAGTACTATCACTGGGTAGTTTCTCAACCCGCCTTTATCCGTTTCATTATGAATCACTCATTTGATTTATTGTTATAATACAATTTTAAACAAATATTTAAAAAATTAGATATAAATTATAACCACAGTCATAGAAATAAAGGTATTTCAGAAAGAATTAAGGTGAAATAAATAATATAGCCTACGCTTTGTGGAGGCTGTATAAATATTAATAATATGTATATGATGATCTGATTAAATATAGAGCAATAATTATTAATTACAACTAATAAGAAGTACATATACAATTATTACAGTTCATTATTATTCGCACACAGTATTTTTATTATCTTTTTTCTTCCATTGGTGATTATAAAATTAAAACATAACATGAAGCAATAGGAAGTTTGATGATGGGGTAAGGATTGGGGAATAATGAATGCCAATGGAAACAAAGATAACATTCTTTATTAAGGAGTCCACAGTCCATAGTATTTGGAAATCCTTCCATATTCCATATTATGCCACAATATAATTATTATTCTTTTATTTAAAATTGTATAAAATAAACATTGTTGGGCTACAAATGGTATAAGATGCAGACTCATTAGCAAGATACCCCGGTACCTTGGACACCCCCCTCCCCCCCCCTCCTTTCAGTGAGGAGACTAATGGATCTAGATTTAGCCTCAAACCAGCCAACTCACTTTCACTATCGGCATTTCGTCCCGGCAATTGAAAGTCAACTTGAGCAAAAAATATCATTCCGCAAATATAGCTTTTTTTTGCCAATCCAATTCGGATCAGAGTCGAAAAAAAAATATATATGTGTCGCTTTCACTTGGACACCCGACGGGCAAGATTCCTCAAGTTCTTCGCCCCCCTTGAGATGTAGAAGGCGATCAGGAGGAGTGTCCTTCGTCCTATCAACAATATCCTTCAGGGCGAAGAATTTAATTTGGAATATGATAAACAACATTGGAGTTAGCAGGTTTAGAAATTTTAAATGGTGTAAGACATCACAATCAACAAATTTACACTCCAATCAACAGAACTCCGATCTAACATCTAAGGGCAGGTGGAGTTGCAGACTTCCATTTTTTAATTTTTTTTTTTCTATAATGTATATAAAAACTACACTAATTTTTACAAAAGATTACCATTATTTTCATTTTTAACAAATTTATTGACCTCTAATTTTTTTTAAATCAGTTTTTTCACCTTATTTAAGATATCTTAAAAACCGACAAATGTGTATAAGAGGATTCTGCATGTAAAACTAAAAAATTGTTTAGATCAATTCATTTATTCAATCAATTTATCCTGCTATTGAGACCCACTCAAATATATACATATATATATATATATATATATATATATATATATATATATATATATATATATATATATATATATATATATATACAGGGATATATATTGAAGTTGTAAACAATATGAGGAAGCCAGAAGTGAGCTATGGAAGCCAACCAAAAGATGCTCTGGTTAAGTTGAAATAAGAGTTAAATACACATAATTTACTGGATACCCCAGATACTTTTTTAAACTATTAACTAAATAATAATAATTAATTAAGAATGTCACGTCTAATAAAGCAACAAAGATCTCATACATTTTTTGTATACTTTTCTTTTAAATATAAAAATATAGTAAAATAATTAATATTTTTACTGGAACAAATAACAGTCATTATTAGAAAACTTTAAGGCGTTCGAAATATTTTTATTTTTGAATCGAGTTTACTTAAAAAATGTTAATGAGGTCTGTTTTAACAGGAAAAATTCCAAAAATAAAAGGCTTAAGTCTCTAAAAGTAACCAGTCGACGATTCATCAATTGAAGCTGGATGAGGACAAAGAAGCCAAACGCACACCTCACATCAACACTCCAAGCAGACCCACCAAATAGAGACAGAACTCGTAAACTACTCATTTTTTTCCTTTTATCATTTTTCCGTAAAAATTCCATTCAATTAAAAACTTTAAAAATTTAATTTTTTAAAGCCTAGTCAAGCACAATTGAAAAAATGTTAAACTTCAATTTTCTTTTAAATCAAACCAAGCAACACAGAACCGTTTTTTTGTACAGGGCAAAGTTCAGGCATTTTTTATAGAACTTTGTTTCCCTTAAAGTCAAAATTTTCGGTTTTGAAAGCAAGTTTCAATGCTTTTCTGCCCCCAAGTAAGTCAATATATTCAATGAAATATATTTAAATAAATACGAAAAACACAAGTATGTCTACATTTTTGAAGTAATTACTTGTAGTATCCATCTGTGTATATAGAAATATAAATAAAGAAAACCTCTTGCATTTGTGTTTAAATTATATAAATTAAATTGATATAGGGAGTTAAGAAGATTGTCGATATGAAAGGCAACCGATTACATCAACTTCCTATATTTCTTTTCCTCTTTTATTAATCACATTTATAGTTTATCTAGTCCTCCAATAATTAGTAATCGTAAAATAATATAAAAATTAGTTAAACATTTTTTTAAAGAACAAAAAATAACTAGTTAACAACTACGAACTGAGGCCGGACTAATTTGGAAAGAACCCTGCCCTCGAAGAAGTTTTAGCTCTCAAGAGCAAAAACTGGCGAGAACTGGTCGACCTTAGCGCGCCATGACGCAATCCTCTCCAATACTCTTCTTTCTTAGGTCTCAGCTGAGCTCTTAAGAAATATTTGTTTAAATTTAAAGTCGACTTTTATCGAGATTTGATGCGAGTATCGAGAAAAAAAATCGAGATTTTTAATTGTAAACGCTTTTCTGATAGTAGTTCCATCTTATGTATCCTGGACTTCCATACAAACCCCTGGATTAAAAGGATTTTGTGATTTTGTAAAGTTTAAAATATTGAAAAATAAATATATTATATATAAGTGGTTATATATAGGATGTAATATAAAAAATCCCAAAACAAAGCCTTAAGCCTCCAAAACCAGTTGATGTTTCGCCATTTTCGGTAATTAGAACACACACCAAAGAAGACAAAGTCATCTCACACTCACAAGTTGTTTGTGGAGTTGCTGCCTCTATTTAATGAGCCTGTTTGATGGTTGGTGTGAGAGGTGCAGGACTTCTTTGATTTCCTTATGATGAGTGTCCTGATGATCCTGGAACAGGCGAAACGTCGACTGGTTGTTTTTGTTCCAGTATATTGGAGGCCTTGTTTTAGGGATTTTTCTTATTGCGTCCTGTTTATAACCCATGCCTCATTTTGAGTATTCGCTCACTTTTACTCATTAAAATTATTATAATAACATAATATAGCATAACGTATAAACATTTTAAAAAAATTTAAAGTGTAAAAGTAGATATATCGGATTTGTATAATAAACTTTGACTGTCCGAAACCAATATTTTTCTCCTATTACAGGCTTAAATTCTCAAAAAATATATACAGGATTGTATTGTGTTTCTTTTATTCTCTTTTTTATTTGAAGGGACGATCATTTGTTACAATTTTAAAATAAGTTTATGGTTTGATAATATATGAATAATCATTGTTACAGCTTTTCAGTAATTCTTTCAACACTGATTTTCTTATTTTATTTTATTCAACTATTTTAATTTTTAATTAACTTTTTTTTAATTTATTAGTTTTTTCCACTACCTAGTATTTTCTATTTTAGATTTTTTAATAACTTAGCAACCTCTTCAATTCCTGATAATCCTCCAAGGCGTCTGAAAAGAAGATGGCCTCGTGACCTTCTAAGTTGAACTTGTTATTTGAGTACTACCACTTCTCTACTTGTCTTTACCCATGCCAATATGTACCATTCATCCTATTAACTTGTTGTATTAGTATAATACGGTTGTAAATTTCATTGAATAAAAAAAAAAAGGTTTTTAATAATTGAGGCATCATGCTTGGGATTTCTACATATAAACCCTCAAAATTACAACATAAGATTCTTGTTACTCGTACTAAGACTTATAACCCACTAGCGTGGACCATCTAGGCCACTCTGGGAAGAAGAATCACCCAAGTTGATCCCGAAGGAGCGGAGGATCAGGAAACAATAAGGACTTGGTCACGACATGACCAGAAAGAAAGGGTGTCTTCCTCCTCATCTCATTTCCATCAACTCCTTCCTCGGTCAGGAAGAACCAGTCGCTCTTACGTCATCGAGGTGGTCTACCATTATCATTATTGCCAGTCATGTTCACATAAATATTTATAATATATCACAGTTATCGCTGCATGTTTTAAAATGTTGTAAGTTTAAACAAAAGAATAATGGGAGGCTAAGGTATTGCACAACAAGTAAGGCCTTCAATAAAATAATGCGTGACAAGTTAAATAAATGGTGTCCTCAGAGGGAGCTACGCAAATATCAAGAAAATTACATTATTCTGATCACCGAGTGTTATATAAGCTTTTTTTGTTCCTTCATTTTTATTATTTACTTGTTTGGCCCTTTTTTAGATACCTCATGGTTTATAATATGTAGCCTCCTCGGCAGATTCACATTATGTTTTTTTTTTCGATCATGTAATGTACAGTTATTCTAAAGGGACGTAGTCCCAGAGTCAAATTACTTTTCTAACCTATTTAGAAATAACCTCAACTATCATTGACAAGTAGATAAACCTATAAGATAAATATTGAAAATTAGATTTTAAAAAATAAATTAAGTAAAACAAAGCGTCGAATTCTTATATTTTTTTAAACGTTTGTTTTAATCCGTTGTTAACTCACCAAAGAAACAGGTTTCGTACAAACACCTACATTTTTCAAGGAATAGACAATTCCTGTATTCAAGTCAGTTATTATATTGTTCATAACGGGTTCAGTTAGGGATATATTAAAAAAATACAACTAAAAATAAATCCGTAATTTTTACGTACATTTTTTATCGGATATCCCCATAAATAATGTCGGGAAAATTGGTTGTGTTGGTATAATGCCTAAGATCTATAAGCTGTGACCAATAGTGTTCAAGCCATCCATCTAAGGCTACACCTACATTGAATCCGGTGTGATACGATGAGACGTCGCTAGCAAACCAAATGACTGAAATATATCGAGAGTTATAACATTTGGCTCTTTAAATTTATAAAATTAAGATTATTTATTAATTATTTTTAATACATTTATATTTTACTATAATGTATAGTAAAATATGTATAATGTATACACCCCAGCATCGTATGTGATAGAATCGCGTCTCACCGAATCGGATCCAATGTAGGTGTAGCCTAAGAAGTTAAATATCGAACAAATATACTCCTTATCAAAATCTATATTGTAATTTGATATATTGAGGGTTATAAATAATTAAGTGCTTTAAAAAATTCTTCCAGTTCGGTGGAATCCATAAACTAAGAACCAAAACTTTCTTGAATACAAACACTATATCGATATATTCGATAGCTATCGATACAATATCTATAATAATACGTATACCACTCTTTTTTCTTCCTATATTCACCCTTACTTTGCAGGGAATATAGATACTAATCTATACCAGAAGAACTCGAACCTAGCTACACAATCAGTCGTTCCAACAGCACCCTTGGTATAGTCCATAGACTATCCTACAACTGCTGCGCTACTGCCTTAGTACACGTCTGTACAGAAGAACTGATCAGAGTCCTGTCTGGTTAAGTGAAATTATACGTTTTAATGGTCGGTCGTTTCTCGACAATCAGTTATTATGAGAAGCAGTTACACGATCGCATTATAACGGGTTCCTACTACAATACCAGGAGGTGGCTATTCCTTTAAATCGATTTGAGGCAATCGATTGCGTATGTCGATCTATCGATAGGGAAGATTATACGTGAGCCATGGCGAACCGATAAAGAACAGGTTTATTATACTAAATTTGAAATTTAATATTCGTTAATTTGCCATGAATAACTTTTCCATCAACAACCAGCACGCTAAAAATTGAATTTCAATCAAGCTAAAATTACGAATTCTAATATTGATTGCTAGTTAAAAAATACAGTTACTTTTAATTTTTTTAAATGTTTGACTTTTTAATGTATCACATCATGAAGTAAAATCATATAATGAAAAAGTCGTTGGATAATCTAATTTCGATTTTTATGCTTTGTTATGAATATATCTATTTGTTTTTTAATACACTTAAAAAAAAAAATAGATAACATTTTTATTTCCAATTTTCAACACCTACTAGTTAAGCAAACTAATAAAGTCGATCCAAAACTTTTATTGCCATTTTTAATAGATTTTAATCTTTCTGATCCAAACAAAACACCAAAAACCATGTATGCCATAATAATATCTTGAATGAGTCAATGGATCCAAATTGCTTTTTGGTTTTACTATCTTTAACGAAAAATATTGCAAACGAAAAGAAAATTATATTGTAACCTCTCTTAAAATTTGAGGTTTTAATGAAGCAAGTCCTGGCTCAAAATTTAGATAAATATACCAAATCCAATACCCATAAAATTCATTAGCGTTAAATTTATATACAAAGGGAATATATGATTATAAGAACCGAAGATTTGCCATAAAAGGGCTCAATTAATATAATTGAAGTGATGGATTGAGATTGGACGGATGTGTGTAAGCTGCGACTGTATAAATAGGTTACTTAAGAACTTAAAATCCCATTCTATATTTTTTCCCAGCTACAAAAAATGTGAGCGGGCGATAATCTTAAACGTGACACTTAAGATGTAAGAGAACTGACATAAAAACTATAAGTACCTTCAACCTTTAAAGCCTGAACTAAATTCCTAACGCTTTACTTTGTGTTGAGAAGAAGAACGAACGCATTGAGCGACAGCACTAACTATTAGAACTAACGTATTGTTTTTATTATTCTACTCACAAGAGTGCCGTTAGAAGCAACGAGAGCTGCACTTACAAAGGTTTATATCTCTATGTCTGCTTTTTGTATCAGTCGAGAGAAAACTGTGTCAAAGGATGAACTGCTTTGTCTATCTAGGTCTTCGACGGCAGGAAGGTCCCTTCCTATCTTAGGGGTTGCTCGAGGGCAGGAAGTTCGTGGAGGAATACTTTCTGGGTGTTGTGGCAAGAGACGT
This sequence comes from Troilus luridus, assembly GCA_964056705.1. Classification (NCBI taxonomy): domain Eukaryota; kingdom Metazoa; phylum Arthropoda; class Insecta; order Hemiptera; family Pentatomidae; genus Troilus; species Troilus luridus. The sequence continues at coordinate 111,710,936 of OZ057416.1, forward strand.
TATCTGAGGTGAAGCGGCTTGTGCCACTTCTTGAAGAGCAGAGGAGAGAAGAACAATAGGCAGGCACTTTATAATATAATATACCTATGTATGTTTTACATATTATAACTTAAAATTTTTTTTTATAAATAGTAGATTGAGTAATAAGTTTTGCATTTATGTGTGAAATAAGAAGACAACGCAAGCTCGGTTAACAAAATGAAAAAATATGCAGAGAGAAATAACATAAAAATAGAAGACATAAATGAAAGAAAAGAATTTCGGAAAATGGTGCTGGAAATGGAAGGATTCCAAGGCAGAACAGCAAAAAATACAAATTCATGGTGGCCTGACGATAAGAGGAGGAATCTTAATGAGCGTATAAAGGCATAGCAAGGAAATAAATAAAGATTGTCTATTCGCGGAAAATAAAATAAAATAATAGAACAATAACTACACAAAGGCTTAAATAAATTTGTGATATTTCTATATTCACAGAAATATAAATTAGATTGTGACTAACAACGAAACAGCATATTTATGCATCTCTATGCGGCGTATGACCGAAATATTCAACATGTGGTAGTTAAATATCTAAGGAGGAGTTTGCTGATCATTTGGGTGAATAATCAATATCACTAATACCACGAGGATTGCATTATGGGTGATATTACGTGTTTGGTAGTATCGCCGTCCACCTCAAATGTATGTCATCAACTCACATTGGGTCCCTTTAAACATTCCAATACAAAGAGTGCTTTTTATAAATCTTAATTACAATATCCTCCTATAAATCAAACATGTTAAAGGTTTGATGGAGAAAAATAATTCTATCTTTTGATTATATATTATTTCATATAATATACATATTTTTTAATTTATGGAAAAAATAGAATAGGTCAAGAATGGAAATCAGCCTACGAAAAGAAAATATAATCCAAAATTGGAAGACTCAGACTTGTGCATTGTAATTAAGTCATATTTGGAGATTAAGTTCCTAGAATTCTCCGCATTGCAATCCATTTTTCGTTAATAGTCTAACTCTTTTTGTTGTTTCTTTTTTGAAGCTATTATCTTTTGAATTATTAACTTCTTGTAGATTCGCTTTTTCACTTCATTTAATAATCGCACCAAATCAATATAGAAACCTGTCCAAATAACAGAGTTAAGATATATATGGGGTTATAGGGCTCCGAAACGTAGTCATTCCTACGTTTTGGTACACCATAACCTCAAAGACGCGAGCACTTTCTCGAGACGACTTAGAACCACTAAGTCAGCGGACTACACGAGCGGACTGGACTGAATGCTCAGGCTCCGTGTCCTAGAAAGTTGCATAACATTGTCCTAAATCTTGTTTTAAATTACTTCAGTCCACCACAGTCCAGTCGAGGGCACTTTTCCTTCGGTATGGTCAAGCGGTCTTCAGGGCGTCAGGACCGTGTCTTTATTCTAATGTAGCTGTGACAAAACAGCGTGATATACGTCAACACATGTTTAGAGGTGGTTATGTAGAATAGAAGAGTGACCTTATTCTGAGAATAGGTCCCTTAAAAACAAAAAAGATAAAGAGAAAAAGAAGGATAAAATACATTTACCCAGAAGGCTACATAAAATGAATACAAAGGTGTCAAAAAAGTAAAAAGAATAAGCATGCACATACTAAGTACAAAAATTGTATAACATATAATATTATTGTAACAATATTATATTGTAACCAAGTTATAAGAAAAAAGACTAAAAAATGACTTTCATTATTTAATAAAAATGCATTAATCAACAGGAAATAACCAAACATATTTAGAGAGGATCTGCTTTTTTTAATTATTTTTTCTCAATTCATGAGAACTTCTTGCGACCATTATCCGCACCGTCTTCATAAAATTAAGGGCAGCCAATAATTATTCAAGATTGTAATTAAATATTGCTAATTCCTTATATCTATCTATCTCTGATTTCGCTTTGGCTTGTATATAACAAAAATGGTGTCAGCACCCCATCCTGTTTAATACATCCATGTTCTCTTCCGGCTGTAATAATATATTATATAATAATATAAATTATATAAGCTATAAAAATAAAATTGCTATCGTATTATATTCTATATTTATGCTGATTAACCTTTTTATATACACTATTAGCAACCCGCCCCGACAATTGCGCGGGCAGTAAGGCATATTATGCTTACATGTGTTTTATTATGTAGCTATTATAAACATAAAAACAAAACAAAATATTTCTTTATATTTAATTTCTTGCGCGTTAATTTATTGCGATAATCCATAAGATACTCTTTTAAATTAAATGGTATAAAATATTCTAATAATGCGCATTGAATGCTTAAGGTAACTAAAGCATATAAGTTGATAAAGATTAATACTGTACCCCTCTAAATAACTTTCCAAATACCGCATTGTACCTGATACATTTTCTAGAAGATAAAATAGGTATAGTAAGCTATCCTTAAAAGATAGATATCTGCTATCCCGGAATTTTCTGTAGATCTATAAAAGAGGAATATACTGCCAGTTATTGTTTAGTTATATGACAAAGGGATTGGGCAGTATCTTCGGTGAAACCATCCTGAAGGCTATCCTCTTTCCTACACATCCAACAATTATCGTCATATTCCAAACCATTCAAACAAAACCTCTACAAATTATATACTTTGTACGGAAAATACGTGCAATAAATCTTGAGTTTACCACGAACAGACGTGGCCGAGGATTTTGTTTTATAATATGTATGGAAGCACCCTATTGGTTACTGTGTCAACTAAAGGAATTATATATTCCACATTACAACCCAGACAACCCAGATATGGACGTACCGCGATGTATGCAAGGGGCAAGACGAACGGTGCTGCCGAATCTCCTCGTAATATTATTCACAATATGAAGGACCCCAATTTCACTTCTACCGTGGCGATATGCGAACCTGAGGCGCGCGTTGGCCACTTCAAGCCCGCGCATTCCAGGTTGGACCCTCGCCGCATCCTAAGCAGTCGCTTCCGCGGAGTCCTCAGGTATTCCGGTGGAGTACGAGCAGGCTGATGGGTGTTACTGAACCGCAGGGTGAGCGGAATGTTCAGAGAAGTTTATTTCATGGAAGTTTCTGGTGATGTGGAGGGGTAAGAGGTATTTAGGGAATATCGAAATAGGGACGAAACCGTCCAATAGTAATAATAAATAACAGAGATGTTAATCCTCAATAAATTAGTTTCATTACTTTTTTTACTTTATATATTTTGTATATATATTACTAAAAATACATAGAGTAGTTTCATGTTTAATTATTACTAGTTTATAATTATTTTTTATTAATATTGAAAGAGAGAAAGTGTTAACATAATTGTACGTAAAACTTTATTTATTATTATAATTTAGTATACTACAGTTTATAAATAAATCGATGCACCGCATTGATTCATAAGTTGACAATACACGACCGCCGATTGTTTTTTGTGTTCCGGTGGCAGGCGACACAAAAAACACTGACAGTGTTGAACTGGATTTCAACCAGTGTGCATCACTCATTACGAGTACTTTTTTGTGGCTAACTGCATCCAAAACAGTATTGTACAGTACTGTACAGTATTTATTGTACAGTACTGTTCACTCTTTACCAGCTCCTGTGCTTCTCCAGTCATCATTCATCATCATCCTTGTTCTCATTACGAGTAACCGCTCCGAACGAATTGCTCATCATTAACATGTGCTTTCTATTAATACTAATATCCAAAGGCCTTGATCTTGAGAAGACCTATTGCAGATTTATTAATATCAACTTTCGATAGTAACATTTTAATATTGATATTAGGATATATAGGAGAATATTAACGATATATTTCTTTATAAATATATTTTTCCAGATAACAACCATTATTGGTCCTTTTTACTTCCGTCCTTTATTGGAAGGGACCAGGAAAGGTGAGAGGAAGGAAATATCCTGTGGATTGGTCAGCATACAGTTGCAAGTACTAAGTAAACTAATTAACATCACAGACTTGAGGAGAGATTTCAGGTTGGTACAGGTTTCTTCTTCGCTGACGTGCCCCGATACGGCTCTTGATGTCGCACATCCACGTAGAGGAAGGCCGATAACGGAGAACACTTGTGCCTAGAAAGTATTGGAAAGTGGTTAAATAAAATAAGACGGAGGACTTGTGCAATAGTTGTAGGTCAGTGGGGCCTTTATAGTGAAAACAGCATCCCACCACCGCCAGGACGACACAATGCCCGGAGGTCCTGCATGAAGAACCTAACTCCTTCGAGGGTCCTTTTTCTCAGGATACGAAAGTGATGGGTTTCACCACCGCCACACATCTCCGTCGCTTCTTCTTATCCAGAGCAAGTGTCCTCACATATCCTTAACAACGGCGCATTGTTATGAACGGCACGTAGGCTTAAAATAGGGATGCGAAACATTCCTTTCCAAGGATATAGAGGGTAACTACAGTGGAGTTTCTATAACAGATTTATCTTGCTTAAAACATCAGGCATTTCGATATATTACAGTATTTATTATCAATAGAAAAACTCTTATTTAATTAATATAAAATATTTTAACAAATAAAAAAATACCACGGTTATTTATTAATCAAATATTATTCAATGATTTAAAAAACAAGTGAATAATAAGTCTGTATCATTAATACCGTATTAATGTATATATATTTGTATTTGTATTATTCAATAAAAATTAATATATCAACATTTATTTGCAGCGGTTGAATTATGACGTTACTTTCCCCGAAGTAACCTTTCCTTGAGAACTCGTTACTTTAATAAGGTTACTGGAACCGTTATTCTTTTTTTATTGGCCTTGTCAAATTAATTTACAATACTGAAAAGCTTGGGCCATCATTAGACTGTTAAATTCCTCTTTTCCTATATGGTCTCCTAAATTCCTAACAACATATATTGATAAATTGAGAAGTATGCTGGGAAAAAATAAGTTTGCTTCAATTTTTTTGAATTTAGTATTTTTTAAAAATGTGAATTTTAAAATGCATCTTTTAATTTAGATCAATTCCATGACAGTTTATTGAGTTTACAATTTATTCCAGATAATGTATTAAATATGTGATTGTTGGAGCTGCTCCATTGCCACAAAATATAATTAACAATGTATATAAATTTGCACCATTTAAGTTGCCATTGTTTTATTAATGTTAATATTAAGAGGACATTAAACTGTTAACACTAAAACTGGAGATTGAAATTACAATATTCAGATACACAACAAAATAATTATTTTTTTCCACAAAATGTTATATTTGAGTCCAGAATCAACTGAGATCAAAGCTTCGTCCTTAAATGTAATGAACCCTTTATATTTGGGCGACAATACGCCAAAAGAAGAAAATTTAGAAATTTCGTTATTTTTTATTTATTTTACAAGTGAGCTCAATAGAAGAGCGCTCAGTTGCCGTGCCCAAGGTCCTGGGTTCAAATCCCGCTGCTGGCAGTTTTTATTTTATCTGTTAGCGGCCAGAGATGTATCCTATTGGATCTAGGACCCTCCTGGGGCCCATCCAGCCTCTATAAAGTAGGTACCCAAAATAGGGGGGATAAGGTGAATGAGCGTGATCTGGGAAAAATCACCTCTCTGTACAACTGTTATCCAAGAAATTGTACAGTCTATACCACTTACTGAATTCAAGACCCTACATTGCTGTAGTGGTACAAGTTTTTTTTTTAAATTTATTTCACTAACATTGTGGTAAACCAAAAAGTAGAGAAAGTTGGTGACTCAATGGCCACAGACCAACTAGTACCTACCCCAATAGACCCACCAACCATCACGGCAAAGAGCCCAACATTACCGTACACTAACTACCATCTTCCTGCTCATGATTAATTGACAATGTTGCAATTAATTAAAATCCCACGGCTATTATCATAATTGAAGCGCAAGTTAATTATGAAGCGGCTGATTAACGACTTCATTACTATTATGCATGTACATAAACATTACATTAACGTATATACCTGCATTGAAGCGTAAGAATTGAGTTATTAATTAATCAAATCATTTCCATATTTTATAGTTATATGTATGCGAGGCGATAGTTGACTGGAAGATCTGAATAAGTAAGGAAATAGTTGGGGGTGCAGTCATATTAAACACTAAATAAGTGGGTACATATTTTATTTTGTGCCGACGTTTCGACCCACTTTATGGGTCATCTTCAGGGCTAATGGAAGCTGAGGCTAGACTGTAATATAATTCATTAGCCATATATCATTCATTTCATATATAATTTCTTAGCCCTGAAGATGACCCACAAAGTGGGTCGAAACGTCGGCACAAAATAAAATAAGTACCCACTTATTTAGTTTTTAATTTGACTGCACCCCCAACTATTTCCTTCCTTATTGTTTTAAGTATGATTATGTTATCAAAGGGGATTTAGCATGATAGTAACATCCATCATGTTACATTACTTTAAGCATCACAATCATGCAGAGTTCTGTATCATACTCTACATACCAACCCACCTTCCATCATTGAGTGGCCACTCTGTTTACTATTTTCTACTTACTTCGCACTCTGACTATCCGGGTCGCCCAGTTTCTTCTACTTCGCGGATGTCCACTTCTTCTGCTGGAGATAAAGGCTCCATTAAGAAGACAATGGACAATCTCCAAACAGCCCAAGATTATTGTGATGTTGAAGAAATGATTTTCGCTTTCTCGATTTGATAGATATTGAATAATATGAAAGGATACAACTTTCTATATAACTGACAAAAAGAATAAACAATAAGCCCTAAAACATTTTTCAAAAACTTTTAAATTATCGTAATCGAATTTTAAGTTATAAAGTTATAAATTGCTGAGGTTACAATACAAGGCAATCAAGAAGCAAATACTCCGAAATATCCAAAAACTTTTTCACATGTATGTGAAGCAACAACTTAACTAGCAGAGGTAGGTTACATTATCACCTACCGTTCATAACCTTCCTATATATCCATTATTTTATTCCTTTATTCATAATAGTCCGGGGTCCATGGTCCATTTTTTCACTTGATTAGTATCAAGCTGAATCTTCGTGAATAGCTTCGTTTCGATAAGACGCCCAACAATTTCCTGTGCGAAAATTCTCGATTGCGGTAGCTAAAAGAGGTAGCAAGGATAAAATTTGTCGATTTGATGATTCTCAAAAATGTAATACTAACTGGTTTTTTTTTTGTTAAATCTCAACATAATTATCTTAATTATTTAAAAAAATATTTGTCCTACAAAATATATGGTTTGATCAAAGAGTCCCCTCCTTCCAATATGTATCGATAGCGAAGTCAAAAAAGAAGAAGTATAAAAAAAAACAGCTGGTTAGTAATCGATACACGTTGGAAGGAGGGGAGGGACTCTATGATCAAACCATACATTCTGTAGGACAAATATTTTTTCAAATAATTTAGATAATTATCTTAGATTTAACAAAAAAAAACCCAGTTAGTAATCAATTTTTGAGAATCATCAAATCGACATATTTATCCTTGCTACCTCTGTTAGCTACCACAATCAAGAATTTTCGCACAGGAAATCGAAACGAAGCTATTCACGAAGATTCGGCTTGATAATAATCAAGAACAATGGACCATGGATCCTGGACTATAACATTCCTATATATAATTAATATTTTATAGATGCGTACGTGTAGTTGAATAAAATCACAAAAATTTGGGGATAATTCATCTAGAAGGCGCTCTTTCAGCTTTGATCAAAGGTTTTAAAATAAAAATACAAATAGGAGGCTGGAAGTGAAAAGTAACAAGCTAAAACATGATGTAGAGAAGGGACTCAACTAACTATATCAAACTATATCGAAACGACTCTACAAAGAGATGCGCTCTACAGAGCACTATAATTAGAGTCGGGGGGGGGGGGGGCTTTCAGGAGATTTCAGCTTAGTCACTTTAACCTAGGCTGGTTTCTGTAACCTAGCGAGCTCTCGAAGCCAGCTCCTTTTACTTGACACGGCACCAAAGATATCTAATGTAAATTAATAATCAAAAAGATAGAAATCATTCATCAAACAATAAATTTCATCAAATCAACTCACAAAATGTATAGTTGCTGTATACATTAAAGCGAACAGTTTATGGTATAGTAATAATCAGATAACATTATTTAAGGTTAATTTGGATTTAAACTAGAGAAACGTTGTGATGCAAATTATGCATAACCAATGATAAAAATAATAATAAAATACAACAGCAACATCGCCTCCAAAAAATTAATAAAGGATTAAGGTTGACGCAAAACCTCTACAACAAAAAATCTATGACAAGAGCGGCAAAAATTCTACACTACAATTAGTATGTAATTAAACCAACGATCCTCTAAGCAAGTGAACCACTAATCCTTAACAGGAAACAACAACTTGAAGAAATAAAAAAAGAAGAAAAGATCATCAGGAAAATTCTAGGAGGAAGACAAACCCAAGACGGTTTTAGGCTATAGAGAATTAAAACAACAGAAAAGTGTGGAAACATCGAAACTGATATCAAGAAAAGGGGAATGAAATTCTTTGATCATCTACTACCAGAAAATCGATTGACGAAAATTAATAATAGAATATGCAATTTCACTTAAGAATTCCACACCCTGGCTAGATGAAATTCGAAAGGACCTCAAAAATGCAAAAGCAAGACCAGCCGACATTTTAGAAAGAGACGCCTTCAGACACAAAGTAGACAAATCGGAAGTTGTATCTGTTTCGGAAGAGCGAAAACAATCCTTTGCGGAAAGAATGAAGGCCTATTCGAAGAAAAAGAAGAACCCAAAGATAAATTGATCGAGTTACTTCCTTAACCTCTTCCACTTCGTGGGGGGAATTCGCCAATAATAATAATAATAATTAAATACGAAGTATAAAATTATTGGAGAGCTCTGGAGAATGAACAAGCTCAGATAGACCAAAGAAATATTCGACTATTTCTGGAAGAGGAAGACCAGTAGTACAACGTTTACTAAAGAAGATTGACTAAATTTAAACATCACAGAGCCTCACATGTTAGAAAGGAGTGAATTGAAGATCAAAGTGAAAATAAGGAAGGATTTCAGGACAAAGAAAGTCCAGAAGTTGGGCCAAATTGTACAGATCAAAGGAAACATGCAAGTGAACGTGAAGGAATATTGGAGACAGAGAAGACACCAACAGCGGAAAGGAAAATAAAATTGTTGCGTGATCCTAAGAGGTCAATATAAAATAAAAAACGTATCTGTGCCCCAGAGAGTAAGGAACACCATGTCCACAACGTAGGTAATATTTTAAGTAGATCGTAGTAAATAAATACTATGATCAATATTTCCAATTAATTACCAACGCCAATGAATTTTTTTTTTATAAACGAAGAAACAAATTATAATAGCTCAAACTTATGGAAAATTGGCTATAGAGCATATACATAAATGTGACATGGTTTACACTCACTTTGCCTCCGGGGTACAATCATAAATATAAAATAAATTTAAATTTAGCGGATTATAAAAATACTCGTCAAAAACTGCCATAAATTATCATTAATTAGACGAGAAATCAACTCTAGCCAATCTTGTCCTCAGTAACGATAATGTTGATTGAAAATAGATATTTAAAAATTTAAAAAATATATATCTGTGTTAGCATTCTATTTCTTTTAGTGTTCTATCTATACTTTTATTACGTAAGCACCAGAGAAAAGTTAAATCTTATATATATACAAATATATATATGATTCCATAGTTAACTGTTTGGAATCATAAAAATGAAATATAATTGAAATTCGATATAATCGTTTATTTTCTATTTTATTTTTTTATTTATTGAGAGGTTCACCAAAATTGAGATTTTCTCTAATCAAATATTAGAATAACATTTTTTTCCAGCGATATAGTTTTAAATTGCATACAAATTTATCATTTATAATTGGTTTATTTTTTACTATTTATAGAGATCTCTTGTTCATTTCTCTTAATTCTGGATAAGATTACACAATCACATAATTTTACATATTAAAATTGAATTCACAATTAGCATATTATCTGGGATGGCTAAAATTATGTAGGAACCTTATTATCAGGAAATAAATAAAAAGACTAAAAGATTTTTTTTTTCATTGCTAGAAATCCAGGAATATTTTTTCAATTTAAACGAGGTATATAAAAAAATAATTTAAGGATATTTCCTGAATGCGAGAAGTATAATCAGCCAATAACTAGAACTATTGATAGAGCAAAGGATCAAGATGATAGAATAGATCGATATTATCGATTCGATAGTATCGAGCGATACTATACCTAGATAGATAGTTATGTCGATTGTTCTCTACACCGAGATATAATTGTTAATAGAACTAAAAATGAAATTACTATTTCAGGAAATGAAAACATATATAATCGGGGAGCGGAAAAGGAAGTGACATTGGACAGGTAACCTCTGCTCACAATAATGGCAGGTAATGCGGGCAGGTAACAACAACAGTTGAACGGCTGGTATAATCCTAGTAGCCTTCTTAAACTTTTCCTCAACCTTCGTCTCCTGGAAGGAATATCTTGCAAGTTACGAAAGAGAGAATCGAAGCCGCTCTAGCGAAACGTTATACAGAGGTTGGGCAAACCGTTGGCCAATCCGCCCTTTACTAGAGGCCTGTAATAAAATTAAGATGGCAATAAATCGATACTACGGTCATCTCGATAATAGTCGATTTATAACTACATATGTCTTGCTAACCTTTTTCCAGATCTTACAACCTTTCAATCGAGTATCTATAAAATGTTCGTATAATATGTTTTATAATTTGTTTTCTCATTTGTTTCTTCATATGTAACATATTGTCGAGATACTAAGTCCTAACCATCTAAAGGAATAATGAAGAAGAATAAGTGGCTATATGGTTATTTACAGAAACAACAATAATTTAGATAATATAAATGTAAGTTAGAACAGGTTGCGGAATCAAGGTACTATGATAACAAGGAAAAACGAATTAAAAAAAACAATAACTGTACCACTACACCCCTGAAGGGTCTTGGGTTCAGTACATGGTAGAGACCGCAGTATTTATAATAGAACGGTTGTGCAGGGAGGTGATTTGACTGGTACTACGCTCGATCGCCTGGTTTCCCCCAATAAAGGGTACACTTCATGAAGGCTGGGTAAACCCAACAGGCTCTCCGGATCCCACAGGATCCATTCCTGGCTGTTTACAGATTAATTATTAGATTAATATAAGTATTAAATTAATTAATTACAGATTTAATTGTTATTCCGCTGGGTTTGATTGGTTTGAATCTGGGACCTTGAGCACAACTACTCTGCACTGAGGAGAAGGCTGAGCTACCCGCAACATCAAATAAAAAAAGGCGCAGTTAAATGTTCTCGGCAGTATTTAGCTCACTTTTTTTCAGAAACTTGAAAAATAGTCAACAAAAAAAATCACATAGGGAAGTTAAACTTGATTGAAATGGTTAATGTTCATCAGACATGAGCTATTGAGTCCAAAAATGTATGATTCCACTGGAGAATTTTGGGGATATTTATGAATAATTTTTAATTTTAGATAAACATTAAAAAATCTCTATTATTTTGAATCATAAACTTGCTTTTAAATAGACTATAATTATGAAATATACCATGATATGCCGATAAGAGGATATTATTATATAGACAATAGGGTGCGTGCTGTGGTAGTTACCTAAGACACCTTCCAAACAATTAGTTGGCTGCCTATTGTAGCCTTAGTCCCAGCAAACCCTCTGTGCAATCTATTTAAGCTATATCCCAGGCTATCCTATAGGATCCAGGGAAGTGAGTGTTAGGGTATTCTAAGGAGCTGTAGTATTTGTAGTAATTGGAAAACTGTTAAAACGTCATTATAATTAAATTTAAATTAAACAAATGACCATATGTGAACAGCATATGAATATATAAAATAAAAAATGTACCATTACAACCCTTGAAAGTGGCTTGTTTTCAGTACGTAGTAGAGACTGTGGTGTTTCTTGGATAACGGTTGTAGAGGGAGGTGACTTGTCCTAGATCACGCTCAACCATTAATCCCACGCTCCCTATTTTGGGTACCCACATTAAGGAGGCTGGGCAAATCGCAGAAGTTCTTCGTTTGGAGACCTTTCTGTGGCTCATTCATCATCCATAAAGTTTTGACCCTAAATTCGAAGTTGTGTCTCCATGCACAAACATTGGCTCAGAGAACAAGTACCAACTGTAATGTAACAGGATTTCTTTTTTACAATACATCGATTGTAATACCGAAAGCTCAAACTTTCGATTGTATATCGACTTACTATAACATTAAGCTATAACCTTAACTAATTAGGACTAGGAATGAAGACAGCTAATTAGTCGAGAGATCTCTCGCCCCCACCACTTTACACTGACCAGCTGACCGCTCCCGTTGTTGCCATAGTAATTGAGTTGATAAGGTCAGTTCTCCGACCCACAAGTGTTACAATTGCACTATCTAAAGAAAGTAGGTATAACTATATTTATATATATATATATAAATAAAGTTATACCTACTTTATACATACATATATATATTTATGTGTAGTTATATAAATATATATATATATTATTTTTGTTTTTAGAAAAAGTTCTATAAAAAATAACTATATTTTGGCGAATTTTCGGGATCATATTGTTCTCATATTACAGTAAAGAACAGGCGTTTAATGGATACAAAAATCAGTTATTAGACACTTAGAACACAAACTTATGACAGCACAGAAATACTGCGTAACTATAATTATACTGTTCAGATAATTATATTGTGATCACAATAAAGATTAATTTCAGTATAATTTGGTCTATTGCCCAATGCAATGACTAGCATCCCCTGTTAGAAGAGAGAACGAGAAGTAGTGATAAGAGCAATTGTAGTGATGTTGCGGTATCCTCCCAGATCGTGAGCGGGGCGATTGTCCCTCAAGGTCTCCTGGGAAGGGAGAGGTGTTGCTCACAACAACCTTCTTCTCGAGGAAGGTTCCTCGGCAGTTACTGCCACTTCCTCGACAGCAACTACCACTGCTTTGACAGTGTGACTGTACAATGTCGTATCTAACACTTTCGGCGACAGCATTACATACTCGCAGTAGGCAATTGAAAAAGAAGTATCAATATCACTTAACCTAATAACAACTATTCGGACAGCTATTTGTTGCGTTTACAATTCTATTAAAACAAAAAAAGAGTTCCAGCAACTCTGAAGTAACTTTTAACCGTGTTGAGTTTTCTGAATGTTCAATGGGAATTCAATGAAACAGTAACTTAGCAAGGAAAGATTAAACTTGGACTCTTTAGTTTAAAGGACAAAGTAGAAGACAAAGAAGCAGATGCTATTGAAAAGTGACTTCAGATGATCTAAATTATTAATTTGAATATTATTCAAAGAAGATTCGTCACGATTTTATTATATATAACTCTTTAAATTATAATTTAAAGTAATTAAAAATAAAAACATAGGAAGGAATGTCCATAAAACCATATTTAATTACAAGATTAACATTTATTACTGTAACTATTTTAAGTAGTTTAGAAACAATTTGGAAACTCGCACTTAGCTAAATGTACATTGTTCAACAGATAGTAGTTCATATTTTCAGAGTCCACTTCACAATGAAGCTTGCCAGCTGTTCATCACAATTGAGGAATATATTAAGACGAACAAGAACGCCAAGCCCAAAATTGAAAATATCGCTCCGTTTTGAGCATCCTGATGGAGTTGATCGTTTATAAAGATCAGAATCAAGATGATTAGGAACACGAGGACGAGCAACAGCTTGATCACGACGGCGAACATAAGGAGGTCCTTGTTTGTCCTGTCGAAGAAGGTTAAGATGAGGATGGCGGCTGCGAGGCAGAGCCAGGCGTAGGGAGCGAGGAAGAGGAACTGGAGCCAGACGGTGTCGCAATAGTCCTCGTTGCAGATCATGTCAAGATAGAAGAGGATCACATTAGTTACCGAGAAGAGCAGGTCCAAGATGCCTATCAGCAGCGCCGCCAGCGGTAGCTCCACGAAGCAGCAGCACTTGGACACCCTCGGCAGGAAGTTGAAGGCCATCCTAATGAGTCTTCATCTCAACCTCCAGCGGATCATCTGGTGCTGGGTCGTAGGATCGTCAGGGTGCCTAGCAAGGCGGTGAACAAGTCGACTGAAAATACGGAAAACATGATCTGAAACAGCTCGATAAAAGTGTGTTTAATAGTGGAAGGAATAGTTTTGGATTTGAAACCAAATTGGTTTTCTGATTAACCTATTTATTTACTTTGGTTTAGTCAAATCTTGTCCAAAATGAGTTGACCGTACTGACCTTCAGTGGAATAGTGTCATTCTCGTGGTCTTTTGCTTGAAATGGAGTTGTAATATAAGCAATGACTAATATAAGCAATGGAATGTAGTCATTGCTGATATTACAACTCCATTTCAAGCCAAAGATTCCAAGCATGACACGATCCCTCACTAGAATTGACTTATTTGGACCAAGTTCGACTTGACCACTTAATAACCGTGGCCGCAGATTTAACTTAACTTCTACACGGGTATACTGATCCAAATAGAACATAATAAAACTCACTTTTTTTAATATCAAATCTTCGACCAGGTGTATTCTCAAATAATGAATATTTCAAAAATATTAAACATTAAAAAAATTATGATGAAATTGATTAGGTTATAAAAAACAATTTCATGGCAATGCATTTGACATCAATCTATTCTAAGACGGTTTTTTGACAGGGAAACGGTTTCCGTGGCAACAACAAGCATACCTTGGTAATAAGTTACATTTTTCTTATGAATTAAAAAATTAGATTGATGAGATATAGTAAGTATACAAAATCAAAATAAAGTTTCACACTTGTGTTTTTCAAATCAAATGCTTACATCACACAAATAATTAAGGCAGTTTAAACTCACGCTTCTCTATTAACTGGCACCTAAAATATGGCTACAGTAAAAAATCAATTCGAATTAATTCGTATACTAAACTACCTGTTACACCATAAGCACAATGTTTAATTGTTTACACATAACAATAGAAGGACAATAACAAACACATTTAGTGTACGTCGAAGAGCAAAATACTAAATAAGAATCTAATAGACCATTATTGATATTTAACGCAATAATTACAAATAAATGAGAATAAACTTAGTTCTGCAACAAACAACAGTAAATATGTCACTTAGGTGATCGATAAGAACATGATCGATGTAGCATGAATTAAACGAATTGATTGAATTGATCCGTAAATATCGATCTTTTATTGGGTTGTTTTTCATTTCATCTAAAAAGGTTTAATGATATATCTTGAAAATTGAACAAAAATTGCCTCCTTGATGAAGGCAAAATCGATTCTGATTAAGTGTAATTTATCGATGGCGTCGCGTCCATGGTTATCAATGGTATGAGACAAAAACAAATAAGACAATGAATAATGTAAATTATCTATAAAAACAAGAATTAATTAAAAGTAAGTTATCTGAACAATTTAAATATTTAGGCAGGTGGCTTTCGAAGGGGAACAGGAGCAAAAAAGATATCGCCGAAAAGGTAATAAGAGGCAGTAATAAATATTTAGGACTTTAAATGCTGTTCTGTAAAGTAAGGACGTCATGATAGCAACAAAAAAGAGGCTCCACAATTCATTTCTTATAACTACCGCCCTGAATGCCTCAGAAACTTGGTCCGTTTCAACTGACTCGGCAAGAAAATGCTTTCAATGGAGATGGATTTTAGGAGGCGTAGTTGTAGGATATCAAGACTACAGCACGTTCCGAATGACAGAATTAGGGAAGCAGTTAACAGACCACTAAACGTCCTGTACTCAGTTGTAACGAAAAAACTAAGTTCGTTTGGTCATGTTATGAGGACGGCGGAAGGAATCCCGGAGGCGATGGCGGCAAGAGGACTTAGAGAGGAAGACTCCTATGATAAAAAGATCCTATGGTATATATATATATATATATATTTATATATATATATATATATATATATATATATATATATATAAATAAAATTGTTTTTAATTGCAATCTCGTAATGAATTAATTGATACTTCAGTGCGATTTTGTTTTTATGTAGTTAATGAAAGTTATAGATGATTTCTCTAAGCTTCTTACATAACAATATCATTTGTGAATAATATTAAGAGAATAAAGATTTAAAGAGAAATAGACTTTTACATTTATTAAGTTTTATTAAAATTAGAATCAGTTTTTCTTAATTTAAGAGACACGGTACATATCAGAGTAGTTTATTCGATTTCCAAACCAATTAAATTGAAGATCACAATCTACTGTTCTATATTTATGATGCATTTGCGAAACACAACCCGATTTCAAGAGGACAAGGTTAGATGCAGAAAACAATCGATTATAGATCGAACGTGCATATCGCCGGATCGATAAGAGAAGACAATAACCTACAAAGAACCTTCTCGATCAGGGACTAAGCTGAGGCTCCTTGATAACACAAAAGTGAGTTAATAATTAGGTATATGGGTCGTCAAAGGTAGATATTTGGCTAGGTTATTATAATATTTAAGTATTGAAAATTTTATAGTGTAATTTATGTAATATAATTGTTAATTGTTAAATTTATGTAATGTAATTGTTACAGTTGAATATTTATTGACATTATTACTACAATTATTTATCTTCCGTAGTTTACAAATCAATTAAATAATGGAAATTAAAAATTTACAAACCTCTTTACACTTGAAATATTAACAACTAAGCTAATCGTTTAAGAAATGTTTATTATTTTCAGTTTTCATTAACTAGCTTTTATAATTGATAAAAAAAAAAAAAAAAACTAAAGCTCTTCAAAATGTATTTGAAGATAGATAGAACATGGTACTACATTTTTTTTTAAATCCCACTGTACTGTATATTTACCGTCCACGGATTATAATTAAGATAAATTTATATATTTTCATGAAATTTAACACTTCAGTCGTAGGTGCATATCGCACCACCAAATTGATCCTCAGAATTCAAAACAATTTTTAATCCGTTGAAAATGCAAGCGGCTAACCGGAATAATAACTTTACCAATTGAGAATATACTGGGAAAATAAAATGTAATCTGTTTCAGAGGAAGTAAACCAATCTTAGAAATTTTATAAATAAATACTTTTAGTTAATAGTAAATTTATGTAATGAACCTTTATAATCCAACGAGAGAAACAAATTTAACCTCTTTCCTGTATGGGATTTTACCTTTTAGGATATGGAGAATTCAAATTTCGAAAAGATAATATTAATAGTAAAAAATGCAGGGTGAGTATAATTTTAATTTCATTGCTTATACTGTCTGCGCAGGAAACTCGCTAACTACTTGATATTTTTGACAATACTATTATGGAATTTAAGGTTTTTCAAAACAATTACACGGCAAAGTGTAAGAAAGCTACATATATAGAGGCCTTCTTATCTTCAGATACATCACCTAACACCGTACGCCTTACAAAATCACTATAGATAATTCAAGAGAAGATATTAACTAACACACAGGTGATTTTGCCACACCTGGATAGATCTCTAGCCCCAATGACAGGTTCTTAACCTTGGCCGGGTCTTGTCCAACAGCATCCTGCAATCAGGGGAGGATCTGGCTGCTGTTGTATCCATCTTGTTTCGAGGTGAGATTATCTTTTAAAGGTATGAAATATTTTAGACTATTCTAAATTAAGCTACATAACGAATACAATTAGTCTTATTAAAGGAAAATTCCAAACAAAGCTTCAACTATCTCAAACTGCATTATTTAAAAAATGTCACAAAATAAATAACTCCATATTTAAGAGTGCAATAAGGATGGTGCATCACGAGTAGGCAGTTCAGTGCAATAAGGATGGTGCATCACAAGTTGGCAGTTCAGTGCGATAAGGATGGTGCATCACAAGTTGGCAGTTCAGTGCGATAAGGATGGTGCATCACAAGTTGACAGTTCAACAAACTTATAATTGTATCTATTATTATATATCCTCATAAACAAAGATTTTGTCAATATATGTATCTATCTTTTGACGATGTTTTGAGACTTAATTGTTCTTATATACATGAAGATATGTGCTTCACTACATCACAACACCCTATTAACATGTATCAAGCAAATATTGTTTAAAACTGAATGAAATATAAACTATGTAGAGTTTGGGTTTCTAAAAATTATATATTTATTAAACATGAAATCATAAACCAATTGAACATAGAATAAACACATATTTATATATTATTATTTGAAAAGAAAAGATATGCCCAGGACCGGGACTCGAACCAGGTCCTGGACATATCTTTTCTTTTCAAATAAAAATATTTAAAAATAGTAACAAATAAAATAAAATAAATTGTAATGACGTAAGTCAACTAGATACAAATTAAAATAATGTTCAAAGAACATTCTTCCCCTCGTATACTTCGCAAAATGCGAGAACGGGGGGGGGGGACTTAGGATCAGTGAAAAGAAAGGATATGACCATGGCCGGGGAGCGAGCCTGATACAGCCAGGATGGCTCAGTTGGTAGAGTCCCAGACTAGTGATCTGGAAGACCCGGGTTCGAGTCCCGGTCCTGGACATATCTTTTCTTTTCAAATAAATATATTAGTAAATCATATGCATCAGTTATTTTGAAGTTAAAGACAAAATAACAAATGGGATGTTCTACTTCAAAAACACAGAGAGATAACCTAGCACTATAACCTCCCAATAGTTACCTAGATATCCCAATTTCAGACCTATCTGACTTTTTAAAATTAAGAACGTATAAAAATATATTAAAAATAAAATAATAAACTTAATAAATTTTACGTATAATTTTTATTTGTAATTTAATTATGATAGATTTAAATGAGAAAAATTTTAGTATGTAAATATAAATAAAATACAGTATAAATAGAGACCAAAGTTTAAAATATTAACAAAAGGACCATGGAGGACAATGGATCTCCAAGAAAAGATTTTAGCTAATGACAATGAATAATATAAAAAAAAGGTATCTATACTTACTTCAATTTATGGACGATTTTAAGAAATGTATATTTGTTATATTGTTATGATTGTATGTAATTAATAATTTACAGAAAAAATATGACTTATAACTCTTCTTAGATGTTAAAGAAGTTCTTGATGGATTGTAAATGACATATAGTCGAAACGTATCCACGTAATAAAGTTATATGAAAAAAGAAACGACTGGAAATAGGTTTTCATTGAGTGAATAAATATATTTAAAAATTAGTAACAAATAAAATAAAATTTATATATTATATTTGAATAAAGTTATAAAATACATAGGGGTGTTACTTATGGGGTGTAATATATTGGTTTGTACTTTTAAGATTACTAAAAATAATTAAATCTCGCCTGATTCATACATTTTCTGGCCTGTTTAAGATACAAGTTTTTTTTTTTTTTTGATTCTCGAACAAATATAAAACTATGCTATAATTGATGGAATATATTGTTCTTATATTCATGCAATTAACTACGAAAACACTGAGTTTTAGTGATCCACAGTAAACAGTTATGACATTAAAATGAAACACAAAAAATTAGCACCTATACATTATAATTTGGCAAACATTAAAAATAAAAAACGTTGTTAATGCATAAGTTGCACGAAAAATGATGCTCTGCATTACATAACAAGCTAGCTATGTATGCCGATTGTAAGACTGATATCGAAATAAGAAAATTTGAAATCGTCACTAATATACAGCTTTATGTTTGTGGCGAGTGAACCTTAAGAACCTAAAAAAAAAATATACTCGCCCACAACTTTCCCTAGAGAAAATTGTTTCCAGCCATGATCCTACAGAAAATAATTTTATTTTCCTGGGACGCCTAGAAGATGAAAGATAACACTCAACTGAGCTACGACGGAATACAAATTACTTATTAAGTCCCCACAAAGGTTGTTTACGTTCCCCTCAAGGCAGAAACAACTTCCATTCTGTCACTCATTTGTAAATGCATGAGGTACTGTTAGTGACAGGGAGTCAACAGTGTAGTTCCAACTAACATCCGTTTTGTCTAAAGAAGGATCAATTACGTCAATAAGTATGGAGATGAAACGTGTATAGGATATGTTATATCATGATGAAATATAAAAAGAGAACAAAATAAAGGTTATAATACACCTAATTAATAAAATCATTAACCGAATAGGTATCATTTATATAGGTGTGCTACTATTGAAGCAATTATACGGCATTGGGCAATAAAGAACCGACCTACTCGAGCAACTAAATGAAAAATGTGTGTGTCAGCTCCGACACACATCCTTAAGAACTATTATTGTGTATATTATGTAAAAAGAGGGAAAATTAAAGCAATTTAAAAAATAATCAAAGCATATATAAATATTTATTCATATTATTTAGATCATTCCAATGAAATATATAAAATCAACTATTTGACATAATGATAATTTTTAATATTTTTATATTAATCATTCTTGGGAAGATTTGTTTGTTGCACCATAAACATTTAAAATGATTTTGAGCAGTATTTAGTCCGTGAATAGTATTATCATCATTATTAAATACTGTGACAATAGGATTGTGGTAATTAAAATACGATACGTGTACGTCAGAAGTTACATGGGTTATTATGAATCATGAAAACATTGCATCAATATTTGTAGATCTTATATTATTGTTATTGTTCATGTGGATGTATATAAGTTACTAAGAATGTATAAATACAATTTTTGTTTATTTTGTTTATAATTTTTTTTCTCACTGCTGAAAGTTTTTTTGTACAATTTTTTTTCTTTAATTGTATATGTGATTCTTTATAGATACATTTAAATTTGTCTATTAAGTTTTCGAGTTTGAGACTGGTCTGTTTGGTACAGCATATTACTTTTGTGAAATGTAACAAATTATCTTAGAAATAAATTAAAAAATCAATAGTTGTACCATATCTAATCGTCCCGAAAATTCTGCCAGAAATAAAGCCTAAATTAAGTTCATTTTTCGAGAATTGTACTTGTAGAAGTACAAACTTTCATGTTTACGTAGTGAAAATTATATTTACTTTTCACTATTAAAATTTTACTTAGTGAGGTTAAGTGAATAAACAAATATCCACTGTCTCTTTATCTTTGAAAGAACCAACGATAAATGATTTCATACTAAAACTGGTTTCCCTGTAAGTAAGAATTTTTCAATTTAAAGGCAATCTTGACGAAGCGTAGAAAGAAGTTCAATCAGTGATAAAGCTATTTGATTTTTTTTGAAAAATTTCAATCTGATGATTTTGAAGCTATAATATAAAAGCTATATCGGGGGTTGCAGTCAATATATTTATATTTTACTGTAAAGTTTATTGACTAAACCTCCTCCCTCACCATTTAAAACATTTTTAAATCTATTCTCATAATAACAAAACATAAAAAAACATCCAAGCTCAAAGGTAACATTGAGGTTATATATTTATCTTCTTAAGTAGTTCAAACAAAGCTAACCTTAATTTGTGGTTTTAAAAAATTATCGCATTTCAACACTTGGAGAATAAAGCAATAGAATACACTGTTACCACACCTATCTCTTCCCGATTAGTCCCGGAATTTAACTTTTAATTTCTATCTATGATGTAAAACAATAATACAATCTTATCGAGAAAGGAACGTAACGCACCACCACATTTAGTCAAAACTCAATTTTACTCCTCAAAAAATTTTCACACCGCGGGCTAAATATGAAAATCGTTTCTAAAGGAGTAAACTCAAAAAAACCTTAGAAAAAACTGTAGAAATTCGACGCACACTTATACCTTGATGCATATTATAATTAATAATTATAATTTATAATAATTATAACGCTTATTGATGCGCATTTAAATTTTATTATTTACTATATGTAATTTTAACTGTCTGAATTTTGCATATTTATGCCTGAAGAAGAGCTCCAATGTGGGCCGAAACGTTGCTCTCTGATAAGCAGTTCTCCCAACTTAAGAGCAATTTTTTTTTTTACCTCCACCAGGACCATTTTCATCCTCTTATTTATAAATTTATTTTACAACGCCGAAACGTTAGCGCAATAAAATAAATCTGCCTAATTTTCTTTATTCAAAGACTACAGCCATTATTAAAAAAAAATAAAAATAAAAACTGTCCTACTACAACTCATTAAGGGTCTTCAGTTCAGTACATCGTAGAGAATACTATTTCAAGGACAACGATTGTGCAGGGAAGGTGTTTTATCTGATACCACACTTGAATGTCAGGTTTTCTCCTAATTTACCGAGGCTAAGTGAACCCTAAGATCTGGTCTAACCAGGAATATTTTAAACTAATTTTCCACAGTTAGATTTGAACCCACAGCACAGTAACTGAGCATAGTAACCCTAACTGCTATGGAACCCATAGCACAGTAACTGAGCATAGTAACCCTAACTGCTATGGAACCCATAGCACAGTAACTGAGCATAGTAACCCTAACTGCTATGGAACCCATAGCACAGTAACTGAGCATAGTAACCCTAACTGCTATGGAACCCATAGCACAGTAACCCTATCTGCTTTGGGACCCATAGCACAGTAACTGAGCGCTCTACAACCTGACCTGCCCCGCTCCCGATACGGTTCTTCATGATACAGAACAAATTTGTATGTCTAAATAACCCAAAGAAGTATATCATGACAGTTCAAGAAAATACCTATCAAAGTGTGATATTTTTCTTCTTCTCTGAATCCAATGATAGATAGAATGGTAAAATATCTCATTTTGTTTTTTGGCGTGACGAAAGACAAGGTAAGGGACCTAAAGCTGTTTGGCGACCGTCCCATTGCCTAAATTCGTCACCCGCAGTTATCTTTCCCGATTTAGCAGAACAAACTCTTGAAATAGTTTTCTACCGCCGATTTGATTGTTGACAGTAAAATAGTTTTGGCAATTTATATTTTGGCTCAGTATTTTTCAACTAAAGAAGGATTTTATAACAGAAATATAGCAGAAGAGGTTATAGGGAACAAGTAGGTTATTGTTTTTATATAAGTTCGGAGCGCTGTTCTACTAACATCGTGAGAAGATATGTGTTTCTGTGGTACATCACTTTCAGTCATGAAATTAGGTAATAAGAAAAAAATTTATTTCCGAATTCGAAATTTCATGACTCATAGAATAAAAAAAATTAAGTTTTTTGTCACGGGTTCATAGCCTACGATAGTAACGGGTAGGTAGCACTAGGATTTTATAAAAAAGAGTTAAAATCCTTTGAAAGGCCGCAATACGCAGATCCCGATCCTGTACGATGTGTACTCGTTAAGGATCTCTACCCTAATGATACCTGGATAGGAAAATTTCAGGACTCCCACAGTAGGATCGTGCTACTGCTAATAGCAGCATAAAGTGACGTTAAATGAACTAACAATTTTGTTTACATCGCCATCAAAATAATAAGTCTCCGCACCAAGACAATCCTTGGTACTCGTAATTACCACCAGCCTTTTTTTTTTTTAAATGGCCACCGATAAAGAGATTTAATTCACACATACCTCAGTCATTTATAAAGATGGTGATAGGTGGTTTGTAACCTGCACTAATAATGCAAGAATGACTATGGATATTCAACAGTGAACCGCTTGGTATCAGTTCCGCAGGTTGTCGATTTGAGTCAAACACAACATATCATTTGTTTCTTTCTTAATATTCTCGAAAATAAAAAATAATTTGACTACTTGCTGTATATAGTCACTATTATTCACTGCATGTAGGAATCCTTACAGACTTGAAGAACCGACTTACACATAGTGTTTTGACTATTTCAAAATCTATACTTCCAAATTTTTGTTGAAACGTTCATTTCTTTATGAAATCATAAACGAAATATATACATTTCTCAAAATTATAATCGATCAAGAAAAATAAATCTAAGAAAGAACCCTTAACAAGACAACCCATGAGGCATATTAGGCTCAATACCTAGAATAATGTGAATTATTTCAATAGGCAGTTCAAGAAAATGGTTTGGTCAAAATTAAGATGTTTCCTCTAAGTAAGGATATCCACCATATTCTGACTGAGTGAGCCGCAGGAGGGACTCCAGATACTACAGAGTTGATTCACAGCAATTATCAGAATAAATAATTTATCTGCCACAGCTGGTGCCTAGAGAAGGGTAACCTGTCACCCTAAGTACTCAACTACTCGCAGGCTAAGATCTAACGATTCAAAAAATATACTTAAACTATAAGGCTTTCTATCATAGTACATTGATCTAAATAAAATATAATTTATATTAAGAATTTAAGAATTAATCAATATGTGTGCTTTGATAGGAATTAGATTTTTTAAATGCAAAATCCAATAAAAACATACATTTAAATAATAAGTATCGATCTACTAAAAATTTCTTGGTTGAATTGGTAAATTTCTTGTACATTATTTCAATGGAAACCGATTAAACTTTGTTCAATTATTTTATAAAACGTTACTACATACCTGAAACGTTGCTGAAGTTCATTTGAAATAGAGTCCAATTGTGAAGACTCTACTAAATCAAAGCGATAAGGGAGCTTGTGTAAATGGACAAATATGGTATTTTTGAATAATAAACAATTGTGTAACATCGCTGTTGTTCGTTACGTGTTCGTAGCATTATTACATGAACTAAAATTAAAACTTTGTCACGATAGAGATATTTAAAGAAAGCAAACACAATAAAATAAATGACTACGATACTAATAAAAGATTTTAAAGAGTAATAACAACAACATAAAATTATACAATGAATAAATGTGAGCAAAAACTCGAAAAGAAACATAAATTATAAACAGGATACAATTATTACTGTTATAGTTGTAGTGAAGCGTTACTGCCTCTCTACTAATGAGCCTGTGTGTACTGTTAGTGTGAGATGTGCTCCGCTTTGTCTTCTATCGGTGTGTCCTAATCATACCTGAATTGGCGAAACCTTGACTGCCTGTTTTTTCCAGTATATTAGTGACTTGAGGTCTTATTTTTTTTTCTATTGCATTCAATTTATAAATTGAACAATACTGGACAAATACACAGACATTAAGGCAGCTATATTTCATTTCAGATTATTTAACGAAACTAATCTACACTAACAATTTCCAACTGATCCAACTGAACTCACTTCCAACTGATCCGCCATGCTTCTTCCTTATCAACATTCAAATCCAGGATTTTCCTACATCTCCTAAATTTCCAAACAGATGCTCTCTAGTCAGTTATAATTATAGCTCAAATCCATAAGAATTAATGGATGATTAACTGTCAATTTTCTTATTACGTTATTTTTATTTTTTTTACATTTGACGTACTATTAATTGTTCTGTTTTTTCCAACTTAATTCTTGTTATTTTAAATTTATATTCTATTCTTTTTTTTCCTTTACCAGAATATACCTTTTTGTTTAGATATACTAATTTATATATTTATAAGTACTTATATAAATACTGTATAATTCTCAATTATTTTTGTATAGATTTGTTATTCTTAAAGGGACCTGGTCCCAAAATAAACTTATTTTTCTAATCTATAAATTAGTGTTCGTGATAAATAATTGGTGCAATATCATTCAAATATCTAGAGAGAAGAGTTATTGCTTTCATAAAAATAGTGCGCCAAGGATTCGAACATGGGGTGGCCAAAACCAGTTTGCAGTTTGAAGGATGATTTAATGTCTATTTTTCTTGGGAAACAAAACAAGCAGGATGGAAACAAGATCGAAGAGGTGGTGAAGCTGTGCCAAGGCTACAAAGAGATACGCCTCTTTCGAAATTATCGTCCAGAGGCGATTAAGAATAATCGACTAATGTAGGTTATAATCGATAATTTACGGAGATTAGTTTGCCTGAAGGTCGGCCAGAATCGATCATTTATAAAATTATGATGTAAGTGATTGTATTTGCGATTCTACACTACCATCTTTGATGATGTGAATTAAATATTTACTTTTATTGCGTAATTATTTGCTCTTAGATTCTTCTGGAATTATATCTACATCCCGGAAAAAGAACCTAAGGAATGGTAACAATTTTACTTTTTTATGAACTTTCTGGCAATTCTGCAGGTATTCAACTTAAGTAACATCTGGCTCATTCTAATTTTAATTGTTCTACTGATTCTTAACTGGAATTTGAGAGACTTAAGGCTTTACTTCGATATAATAGACGAAAGACTAGATTAAAACATACTGAGACAATAGACGAAGCGGAGACAGACATACAGACAGAGGCACGTAAGCTGGCATTGGACTCACAGGAGAGAGAAGCGAACGCTTTGAATAGTCCACAATGTCCTACTTCTTAGTCAGCATCTCTTCTTCTGCGAGGATCTTCTGAGCTTCGAGGATATGTCTAAGGTAACCCTGATGATGGTAGTTCTTCAATAGAGGGACAATAGACAAGGGGGAAGTATAGCTAGAACAAGGAGTGTCTTAGCTCAATTGAGTCGAATCCTAGGCTCTGTCGAATATTACTTCGAAAGTTAAAAATCATGGTAACATTTAAGAAGTCTCAGATCAATCCCTGAAGATCTTCATTAGATGTCTAACGAAACGTAGATAAAAAATTGTATGACGCAATTGAAACGGGAATATTTGATGAGTTCAAATCTTGGCCGTGGCAAGTGAAGGGAGCATTTAACATTTAAATCGTTAGTAAATATGTCGTACAAAATGCTGCTTTGTCTAGTTGTGCGAGGCTATTAAAGTTTTTTAATAAAAACAAGCCTAACTTATTTTTTATACATACAATATTGATACATATGGAATATATTTTCAAAATAGGGATTGAAAAATAGGCGCCTGTCGCCATAAAAATTTCTATCTACGGAAGGTGAGAAATTAAGATTATGGAGATTATTTGTTAGGAATTCGACTTGGATGAAATAAAAATCACAAGGTAAATCTAAAACGTTAACGATTGTTTTCTACAAAAGCTACTTTATTTCTCTTCCGGAAGAGGGTGTGCAGAAAAACTTGTCCTTTTTTACACAATGGTTCATCTCTTTCGGAGGTTCAAGTCGTGGAAGTAGAGATAGGCTCGCCAAATGAAACTACCGAAATAAATATAGGGGGAATTAAATCGAAGTTATGAGGAAAAAAAAAATCTCTTATATAGGGAGAACTGTTTATTTGGATGCCGAGGTTTCGACCCACATTGCAGGCCTTCTTCAGGGATATTATAGTAGGATCACACTTGCCACTAGACTGCAATGTGAAAGGCCTGGAGAAGAGAATTTTTTTAACTCCATCCGGACCATTTTCTTCCTCAAGCTCAACTAAAATTATTCAACATAACTCGAAATTGTGTTTATTAGTAAAAAAAAAAGTAATCTAAATTAAGTGGCTTGTAAAAAACAAAACATGATTAATATCAAAAACGTTAACCCGTATTTTATACTAAGCGTTACTTTGTTTTTAGCCCGTGATTCTTGCAAATAAACAACAACAAACTACAATAACTGAACTTGAAAATATTTAAGGATAAGAAAACTTCAGAATTTAGTTGACGGAAAGGAATAAACCTAATCAGGAACAAACAAACGCTTCTGTAAAAGCTTGATTTTTCTTATCTACTGATTTTTCATCCAACAAAATCGCTAAAGTTAAGGGGTTGATATTGATTTAAAGAAATGATTAAAGATTATATTATCAAGCGAGTGGTATTGTTGGGCCACCCGGGAGAGCACAGAACAGGTGGGCTGTGCCACACCTAACACAAATAGCATTCGGTTATTGCACTTAGTGGAGGTGAAGCTGGTCAATATACCAAGAGCATTAGTGGTCTAGGGAAAGGCAGAATAGAGGAGTGAATGAAACAAAATATTAGTGAATGGATATGAAGCTTCGAATACTTTGATATTTTGATAGTCTTTGTCTCCAGCTGGTACAAAAACATGTGTTTTTGGCTCAATTAATTAGGACTAAAGTACGTCTTTTCTGCCTGTGCATTAGAAATTGAGTCAAAAAGTCAACTTTATGCCCTAGGGAATAAAGTAAAAAGATGACAACCTAATTCGTCTAAATAATGTAGGTTTTGTTCTGAGTAAGTTCAGGGTTAGGTTGGTACACCTGTCACACTGTCATTAAAATCAGCTGTTGTTTCAAAACACCAAAACTGATAAACAGAAGTTCATTTGTGTCCAGGTTGTGTTAAGTTATGGATCCACCACATATTGTACAAGAAGCAAATAATGTTATTTCAAATTTAATGCCAGCTAAATCAAGTCAGATTTATAATAAAACGTATGATGACTTCAACAAATGGCTGGAAAAATTGTAATAATTGCACATTTAATTTCAGTTTTTGAATTTATCGTAAAACATAACATAATATAAAATATTATAGCGTATAGTTTGCCTTTTTACATCCCATCTGGAGATAAAACCTTGTATGCCCCTCGGGACTAAATTGATCATTATTCCCAGCAATACTTTACTCGCATTCGCTCGGGTAAAAACTTTCAGCTGAGGGAATAATAATCTTCTTTAGTCCCTAGCTGAATAAATAACTATTATTCGTTATCAATATTGTCATTAATCGAAAATTTCATTTAAAGAATGATTATTTAAAAAAAAAATACCGATATGCATATATGAATAAACCATTGAAAAAAACAACATGATAATAATAAAACACGAGTAGTACGTCGAAAAATTACATTTCGAATGAAGTTAGAGACTGCTGTTATATTTTAAGTAATAGTCTTCAGATAATAAATAACAACAGTGAATAGAAACATAAGATGTAAACAAGTTACAGGAAAACGACTAAACAGTGAAATCCATTATTCAGTACTCATCCGTATTAGCTAATAACTACACCTGCTTAGGCAGCAATTTTTTTGGAAATTAGGAAAATCCTCCAAAATAAGGGTTTAAATGAGTATAGAGAATAAGAAAGAGGTACATTAGTTATTTAACCTAATTATAGTATGTATAATAATTATAATATGTCATCGTATAATTGGATTATTATCACTATATAAAGCAAAAACACTTAAGTCCTTTGTATATATAGTATAACAAAACAATTTTGAAAATATAATATTTAGTATCACTGGAAAAAATATTATATTTGATATATGTAAATCCTTCTATAAGATTGGAATGGTACGCAGCAAGTATAGGTCTAGGGAAAAGGTAATAATTTCCATCCAACATTTGTCATTTCTTTTTTCGCAATAGAAGGTTTTGAAATAGAGAAAGGAAACATCGCGTCTTGCCTTAGCTCCTGCTGATATTCGTGAGAAAAACCAAAATAGGTTTTGATTTTAAGTTAATTAATATATATATATATTAATTTTTATTAATTATTTGATTGTACTCTAAAAAAAATTTATGATAGTACTGAAAAAGTTTAGTAAAAACCCAACAAGTAAAATGGCACCGCCATATATCCTAACTAGCTATATGGAAAAAACGATGTATTAATAAACGCATTGTTGTATTTAAGTCGTTTATATATATATATATATATATATATATATAAACACACATATAAAATGCTTTGTCCTGAATAACTGACTGAGGTATCAACGCACAGCCTAAACAAGAAACCTTGTGTCTTAATCAAAAAACGTACTGTTACTTGAGTTTTTGTTATATTTTTTAAGAACCGAAATTCAGGAATCAATTTTTATTTGTGTATATGTGTGTACGAGCGAGCGTGTTAAAAAAAGGTTATATTAAAAAAACCTTGGAATATTTATTTTGGCTTATCGAAAACGGGCATCTGGTACCATATTAAATAAAATTTAAAATTATAGCTAGGAATGAAATGAATTCAGCTCTGAAAGGCTGACCTATTCCTACAGCTTTGGATACGTGGATCGAAACTTGTACTGAAAAAATAAGTAATTAATAATGTTTCCTACCTCAAAACTTAAGAACATAACTTCAATAGAATGAAATTATTTTGCGAGAATAGTTTTGGGAAACTTTACCATCTATATCCGATGATAACTCGGATTCAACTTAACAATTACTCGATTATTGAATATGATTGGATATATGATATCCAACACTATACTAACCTACTACACTACGCTATACTCTAGTAGCCTGCCCACAGCTGAATAGACAGAGCGAATGAACCGTATGCTGTGGCGAGGATAACGGTCCCAACCGGGCCTGCGTCCGCCAAACTTAAACGTCAGCAGAGCTTCTTCACTATAAAGGATGTATCGAAAAAGTATCATCAACAGTTGTTTTGGTTTTTTAAGTTTAAATAAATGTTACGATATATAATATTTTTTTATTTTCATTTTAATATAATAAGTTTATATCTTCAATATTAAAATGTAATCCACATGTTTTTGAAATTTCCATTCCATTTCTCTTCTTGCACAAATCGACGGCAAACATTGGGACCCCTATATTCTTATGGGAATGATAGTCCTACGTAACATTTTTGGTTGGAGAATCAGATCCGGCAAAGAACTAGGAGGTCTACACGATGAGCCCGATATAGTAAGAGCCATCCAACTCAAGAGACTATGATGATTGGGGCATCTGGAGAGTAGGCACACAACGACCATTCCAAGAAGGATGATGTACGGGATGTCAGATAGCTCGACGATGTGGAGGGTGAGCTGAAGGCGATGGGTATAAACCGCAGGGAGCGAATGGCGGAAGAAGTTAGCAGAGGCCATGGTTCTTCAAAGAGTGAAGAGCACAGTAATGAATGAATGAATAAAAATTTAATCATTGTTATATAAAACCTGTTACGAGTATCTTCGTTAGTCACAAATTTTACTCGAGATGGTGTTTTTTCTATTATCAAAACATGTAATAGGTCCCAGGAATCAACCTGAGAGGAGCACGCGTGGCTCTGGACAAATGGAAGTGTTTTTATTGCGTCGTAAGCGCTAGCCTCTCGTGAATAAGCGATTAAGTCGAATTTTGACCACATGAGGAAAGCAGAATCGTTGCGTTCTTGAAGAGCATACGTGGCTAAATCAGGCCTTAGTTTGGAATGGAGTTATTTGTTTTATTGTAACTCCATTATAAGCCAAAGACTACGTGAATGGCACTTCTTAAGGTAAAATTAATTTATTTTTGAAGAAATTAAACGTAACCACTTATTCATAGTGGCAGTACAGATTTAATAGAATAACATTAATGATAACAGAACTACTTGACTGTCAATCTAGATTACACTCAACCGTTAGGTTTTTCTGTGAGAGTACTTACACTATCGAGACTGGGTGAGCCCAAGAGTGTCTTGAGGCCCCACAGAGTATATTCAAAGTTATTTATTAACAGACTAAATATTTTATTTTCCCTAGCCGGTATCGCGTAGCTAGATATTAGTAGCCTAGCACGTAAACGTAACTTCAACGCCACTACCTATTATTGATAGATTCACCTATTGTAATCATCTACATAAACTTGAAACAAACGCCTTGAATTTTATTATATAGGTTCATATAGAACAACCTTAAAATACTATATTTATATTTACGTATTTTCCATTCAGACCGCGTCCCCTCGTGCTACTGCTAGCGTCCTATAGGTAATTACATTTTTAATACTCATATCTTCTCCTCACCCCTTTCCTTCTCCATATTGCACACCTTTTTATTTTCTCATATTAGTTTTTGGCATCCATCATATGTTATTATTATCTAAGATTTCATTAGCATTTAACATCACTATTTCATCATATTTTACTCTATTTCCATGCTAATGCCATATTGTTACTTATATTTCTATACGTTCCTTGTATATTTACATCATATATTTATACCACTTCATACTATAGGTATGGTTTTTTAAAAAAACTGTTATACTCTATATTCATATCTTGACTTTCTACTGTTATTCTTCCTTTATTTACTCTTTAATTTCATTTTGGTTATATCTTATTTCATTTTACTTATGTAAACTCCCTAGGAGTCTATTATCTTACCTTTTATAGTTTATATATATTCCACTACCTTTTCCATAATTTTACTTCTCATCTCTGATGTTTATACTTTTTCTTTCTTTTTTAAATATCTTTCTGTTTACTTCCGTCTTTTATCTTTGTATAAAAAAAATTTTTTTTTGGCATCACCACCGTTCTGTACATTTTCTCTGTAATTTTTTGTATTCATATATATCCCTCACTTTTGTTCTAAATTTCTACCTCTCTACATATATATTTTTTCTCATTTAGCATATACTTAGTCCTCAATGTATTTTTATTGTATTCATTGTATGTTGTCTGTTTTCTTTCTTAGCCCTGAAGATGACCCACAAAGTGGGTCGAAACGTCGGCACTTAATTAAAATAAGTATCCACTTATTTAGTGTTTTAATTGACTGCACCCCCAACTATTTTCTTACTTAAAATACTATAGTTCTAAAGAATAGCCAACCTCCACTGTTTTATAATTAATTATATTTTAATAATATCGAATTAAAGAGGTTAATGGAGAAATAGATAGGGATAGATCTAGCGAGTAAAGACTATAAAGATGTTGCTCGTTTCGTAAGGACTACAGATAGCCTCAGGTGAGCCTTGCGCAACGAGGTAAGACCTTACGTAAACAATATCGATTTGGACCGAAGATCGGAATCGATTATCACGGATCGATCGCCACTAACAAGCATTAGTTCACCCAAGTGGTCAATCCGGTCCAAACCGCTCTTCAAGTCCTCCTTCGGTTCCACCGTTCGATTCCTCCAATTATCGACAGTGTAATCTCATATCGAAACTAATGTGGCATGTTGGCTAAGGAACAAAGCCATTATTTGTTATTATTTTTCTTGAATAATTTTAGTTGACCTTACATATATGAGGAAGAAAATTGTCCAGGTGGAGCTCAGAAATAATTCTCTTTGATAAGAAAAAACTGTTTATTTTTAAAGCCGACGTTTCAACCCACATTGCAGGTCTTCTTCAGCACTATACAAGACACACATGAATTGAAACAATATATGGTAAAAAACAACAATAGATGTAGTATAATGAATCATGTATTCAGTCCACAGCGATGGTAAGCGCTCAGGGCTCGCAGTATCTTTGGACGGCATCGTCCGAGAGTCACTTCAAGTGTTAAAAAAGGGGATTAGAACTAGATGAGATCGTACTCTTTCTACGCCAAAGTTTGTGTTGAAGGTGGATATGATCACCCTCAACCGTGAGGTTTTCCTCAATTATAGAGGCTGGGGAAACCCAGAAGGGTATGATTTCACAAGGTCGATTCATAGTTGTTTAGTAGAGCTGTGGTTCTTATACACACAGCCACCACCTCGGTATTACATTTCCTTAAGCTATAAATAAGATAACTATAAATGAACTCTAAATATTTTATAAATATTTTTTTTCAACACAAAGCTTTCTAGTACACACCATCTTTGACCATTCGCAGACGAACAGATACCTGAACTGGATAAGCAGATGCTAATTAGTAATACACCTAAAGCACCTGCACCAGCCACGCCAGAGAAATCCTGCCCAGGCCAAAGCTAAGGATGGCAGTAGGATTATCCTCGCTCAGGTATTTCTGGACCGGATATCCTTACAGGACTTCTTGCTATTAAGGAGGAGAGAGCGGAAGTGTCCTATGGCGATCCAGGAGGTGTAGCTCGTCCGATTTCTATAATCAAGTCTATAGAATCTAGTCTTGGTTTGTTCAGGTTTAGACATTTTTTAAATATATGAATGAATGATATTTCAATAAGTAATAAATTGAGGGAAAAAACAAGACAAAAATTGATAATGACCCCTAAGAATTAGATTAAAGAAAAAATCACCCACCTGATGTCCGCTACTTTTCTTCCAGATTATCGGGCCTATTTTATCGAGACGTGGCATCAGAGCCCAATTGCTCTGGATGATCCTATGAACACACAGTTGCAATTTGGTGGTTGGTATCAGTTCCGCAAGCTGTCGCTTTGAGTTAACTCACAAATTTTTATTATTTTCCTTTTTATTAATATTCTCGAAAATAAATATAATTTTATTACTGATTGTATGTAGATTAAAGAACCGACTTACACAGATTTTTAGGATCTATATTTTGAAATGATTGTTGAAACAAACAAAAAATATTACGAAATATTTTTAATTTGAAGAGAAAAGATTTATCCAGGACCGGGATTCAAACCCGGGTCTACCACGCATCCGTCTTGCTACTCTGCCATTTGAGCTATCCTGGCACGTACCTCGGTCAGACAAATCCTTTCTCTGCACCTATCCCATAAATTAATATTTTCTCTTCAAAATAATTTTTTTTTTAAATTATTTATTCATTGGTATTTACAACTTTATTACAATAATATAACAAGTAAATAGGCAAGTGATACATAATAACATGATATAATGACAAGTAGAGAAACTAACCACGGGTAGTACTCAAATCACTAAGAAGGTCAAGAGGCCATCTTCTTTTCAGACGCCTCGGTGAATTGAAGAGGAAGCTAGGTTTGAAACTAGAGGGTTTGAGTGGGAATAAACTTTGTTATGAAAGGATAGATAGCGGGCTCGGCCCAATTCACCAACAAATGGGACATTAAGGTCATTATGGATGACTTTATTCTTAACAAAATAAGGAGCATTGAGGATTTTATGAAGGATTTTGGATTGTAGGGATTGAATACGAGAGGAATTCGATGGCTTAGTGGAGCCCCAAAGCTTTACTCCGTAAAAAATATTTAAATATTATAATAATTATAAAAAAATAAAATAAAATATAAAAAATATTACTATTGTTATGTTATAATGCCATGAATGGAGTCGGTTACTTGGCATACTAACTTTAAAGTTTTCTTGTACTCTACAAGTGTTCCAACATAAAAAATCTGACAAAAACTAAGGAATTTAGCGTTTACATTAGTCATACCAAAACAAAAAAAATATTCCAAGGCTGTATAATGTATAATATAATCTTAATATTACACTTACATAAAAATCGAAAGTTATAATTCGACAAATATTGAAAATACGTAATATAGGATATTATTTCATCATTACATGAAGGAAATGGTATCACTGAATGTTGCTACACATCGCGGCGTGCCAGGTGAATGGTGGATCCGTTTTAGGCAAGTAAGATACGATAGGCTTCATTTCCAACCAATGTATTATATTATGTATTCTTCTGGTTATATCCTTCAGGTCAAGGATCCAATGGGTTGCCTAAAAGGGGTTCCTCACAATAGAAAAATAAATAAATAAATAGAGGCTAATTAGGTATGCTATAACAAGTTGCACACCTTCACATCAAAAAAATTATTGATTTTTATAAAAAATAATCTCCAATTTATTAGCAGCTGCAGTTTTTCAGTCGATTAGATCGAACATAACAAAAGTATTTTAGTTTTTTTTATAATTATGGACCAAATGAAAGATAACCAAATGTTTCAAAACAGTAATGAAAAAATAAAGAAATAGTCGATAAATACAATAACACATCGTCAACTTACGAACACCTGTCCCAGAATTAGATAGTAGTTACTTCTACTCACATAACTGAAACAGAAAAAATAACATTCAATTAAAATAATTCACTTTTCGAACATTTAAGATTTATGATATTGGAAATTATATATAAAAATTATTGAAAAATATACCGTATCATCCCAAATGGAGTTCGTATCAGGAGATAGAAGCAATAATTGATACCATGAGGAAAAAGAGAATATCGTCTTTTAGTCCCCTAATGGGATAACCTCGTGATTAAAATGAAAAATTTCGAAGAAACTTTAGATAAAAAAACAAAAACCTGTCCGGATAGTTTAGTTTCAGTTTTATAGGGTTGCCTCAACTAGCAAGTGGCCCTCTGTTGACTGTTTTTAGCAAACCAGATTTTACATCGTTGAGCAGCTAACCCTAGCGATAACCCCCAACCTGGAGGACCAATGATTTCCTTCCCTTAGACAGGCTGCCATCGCCTGGTTTACGAGTTCTTTTCCACCCAAGTTTTTCTTCGTAGTTGTCCTTCTCCTAGGGAGAGTACCGCGCTAGGGGGCAGCACTTATTTAGTGGCGCCTCGCCATGTGACCGAAGTCGTCTCAGGGCCCACTGGGGTATTTGATGAACATGGCCACGCAACGAACCTCGTCGCTCATGATCCGAGGCTGGTATTCATCATATTTCCAGCTATCCTATCTAGGAGGGCAGGTATCCAGATGAAATAAGACATCGAAGAATGACAAATATCACTGGATGACTTAAAAACAGACCAAAACTACTAAATAATTGAAAAACAGAAATATTCGATTCTTACTGAAGATTGATTGAAGAGAATCAACTAAAAATTGTTTTCAGAAGAAGAACGAAAGCGAAATGAAACATGAAATCGGAGAACGGAAAAAAATTGACAAACCTGGTCCAATGAGGCCGTAAAAACTTCCTTTCAAATCCCTGATTTTTAACATCGTCTCATGTCCCAAACAGAAGCTCTTTGTGTATAAATCAGCAAAAACTCAATTTAAAATAATGAAATTGGAATACTTCAAAAACTAAACCACAAACTTAATGGTAAATAACTAACCATCCAAACGCATCATCAAAATCTACACCAAAAAAAAATTCATATTGAGATCACAATGAAGATCAAACGCAGCACATCTCAAATGAACAATCCAAACTGACTCCTCAATCAGAGGGAGTAATGTCAGTTGAACATTTTCAATAAAACCTGAGTTTATGGAAGGTAATATACGAACAGGTGGTGAGGTTATATAAAAACAGCTGATTGGGGGGGAGTTGAACTAAAACCAACCATTCTAGATTTAACGATTTATTAGGATTGTTTGAAATGCTTAAATATATTTATCCCCACAGACAAACCCCTGGATTGCCAGCAGACGTTCCAAAGCTGAGAAGAAAGGTCTATATATAACAGGCTGATAAAGGATTCCACTGGCGCAGTGACAACGGCCGGGCACAGGTATGTCACCCTGGGAGTCTTCGTAGGAGCTATCTATCTGAACTCTTATATATTTATATAAATACAAGGATATAAATAGATAGTTTCATACACAAAGTATGGAATATCGAAAATAACAAATAATGGCCAAAACGAGTCAAAAGTTGGTAATTAGCAACTCTAGTCAATGTCCCAGCCACCAGGATAGAAAAATACATGAATACAATAATACGTGTAGCTCATACCACAGCAACATTATCTAAAAGACATCAAATAGAGAAAGTGCCTCGCTATAATACCTACGAAGGAGTTAGGAGTTAGGTGTCGTCAATTCATCTAACTTAATGATTCAATAGTTAGCAGGCCTGATTTTACAGGTTTTATGTCAAAAAAAGAACAGTAAACATGGCGCATGTTATTAAGTGAAAATATTCTAATATTAATTATAGAAAATATGTTTTGTCGATTGAAAAAGTATATTATGTAAAAACAATTTGAATACAAGAAAAGTCGAATTTAAAAATGTTTTCTATTTGTTTTAAGATTTTGATAAATATAACCATCTATCTTTTTTTTAAAATAATTTATTCATTGAATTTTACAATTTTATTATAACAATACAACAAGTAAATGGCAGGAACGGTACATATTGGAATGAATAAAGACAAGTAGGGAAACTACCCACTGGTAGTACTCAAATAACAAGTTCGACTTAGAAGGTCACGAGGCCATCTTCTTTGCAGACGCCTCGGAGGATTATCAGGAATTGAAGAGGTTGCTTGGTTTGAAACTAGAGGGTTTGAGTAACTATCATTTAGAATAATAAGATACAATGAAGGAATAAGTATTTAAAACATTCTTCCTAGGAAAAATCACTGTTACTCTAAAATGCCCTATATTACACTCTTGTGTAAGATATATACAGTCACCCATTTCCATGTCAAGAAAGCGATTCTTGATAGAAAATTGAAAAACTTTCAGCATGTTTAAGGAATACTTATCGTTAGAATAGTTTTAAGTTATTTAGGTTAGGCAAACAGTTTTAACCTTGATTGATGTTATGTTTATTTTGTATTCAATTCTAAAACATGAAGTTGACAGACGAGTAGTTTTCCATCCTTAGAGAAAGCTATTCACGGTCATTCCAAGTTAAATGAGAAAACTTCCATCGTAAGCAAAGGAAGAGTGGAATGAGAACAACCTCTACTGAGTCGAAAGGTAAGAGAATACTTTGACGACCAAAAGGACATCCTTTGGCAGGACACTAAGGATACTATGCAGAAGAGACATAGCGCGGAGGCTGCAATGTCCCTGAAGCCGCGGGTGAATGTCCTGGATCATTGTGTCCTGTCTTCCCAGGCAACTGTACCTGTCTGAGCGGTGTCTGTGTCCAGCGGGTATCGATGTTATGTCCAGCAGATATTGATATAATTGCTAGGGTCGATTAGTCACAAGATCGATTGCTCTCTCTCTACAATGCGTAGTCTATGCTACTATTGAGATTTTGTTTCAAAGTAAATATTGTCTAATATAAATAATTTAATGTTTAATGTAATATAAATATTGTTTTTGATACTCCTAATTGAGGAATGGAGTGATTAAGGAATGAGTTTATATACTAGATATGTTTCTTCGAGGCGAAAGTCAGGGTAGAATCCGATAGGAAGCTTTATATGTTAAAAACTAATTCGATACTGATAAGGTAGGAATGCGCGTGCGTTTGTGACTATATCACGTTAGATCTAAATAAAAATGGGCTAAAACTCAAAAATAAACATAAATAATAATGTATAATGCATTAGGAAAAAACAAAGTCTTTAGCCTCTAAAAGTCGATGAAAAATCAATCAATCAACGTTTCGCCAATTCAGGCTTTATCAGGAATACGCTGAAAAGAAATCACGTGATAGAAGACAAATCCAACACTTCTCACATCAACAGTCCAAACAGACTCATCAAATAGAGGCAGCCGCCTCACTCCAAGACGTTCAATAAACTACAAAACAAAGGAAGATCGATCATTCATGAACAGGTGGGGAGGTTATAGAAACAGCTGATCAGCAGAAAAATAAAACATTTAAAAAACTTCCACTGGATATTTTATAATTAAAATTAATATCCAAATTCGTGATAAGCATAGCCTCAAATAACATTCTCCTTTTTTAATAAATAATTCTAGCTCGTTCAAAATCAAACAGACTCTTACAAGAGTTAGTTTGTTATTATCAGCCTCGTAACGATTTCTATAGCGACAAAATGTCGAATTCCTAACCTCACCCAAACAATTCATCGTAAAACTAGCATGCTTCATACTTCATACTACTAAAAGCACAATTATTAATAAACAAGACTCAAGTAGCATTATAACAGCTCTTAAAATTTTAAAGGATATATTTAAACTTATTTTCTAATAATTTCAACATCGGTACCTCCTCCTGTCATTCCCGCAAACCCAGTTCGGACAATTGACGTTCGGATAATCAACGCATTCACGCCAAGTATTTTACTGCCGTACCATATTATTGGAGCTTTAGCTGTTGCGTTGCTACTTGAACAAGTAGACAGCCATGAACCACAGCGACTTCCGAGAACGGCAAGTCATTGCAGTTGAAGGACGACCAGTAAAGGTAAAGCTCATGCAATATTAGTGAAGACCCGTCTCAATGGCTGACTGCCACTACCGCGACAATTGCTGTCAGAGTCCCAAGAGATTTATTCCTATGATTAATGTAATATACTTGGAACCATGGCGAAATTTTTTTTTTTTTTAAATGTATTTATTGATATTTACAACTGTATAAAAAAAAATACAAGTAAATGGGCTAAGCGATACATAATGACATGTGAAAATGACAAGTAGAGAAACTACACACTGGTAGTACTCAAATCACAAGTTCAACTAAGAAGTCACGGGGCCATCTTCTTTTCAGACGCCTCGGAGGATTATCGGGAATTGAAGAGGAAGCTAGGTTTGAAACTAGAGGGTTTGAGTGGAAGTGAAGTTTGTTATGAAAGGATAGATAGCGGGTTCGGGCCAAATCAGCAACAAATGGGACATTAAGGTCGTTATGGATGATTTTATTCTTAACAAAATAAGGAGCATTGAGGATTTTACGAAGGATTTTGGATTGTAGGGTTTGGATACGAGTGGAATTCGATGGCTTAGTGGAGCCCCAAAGCTCTACTCCGGTAGTCCAAATAGGTCGTATGATGGTCATGTAGATGAGTCTTTTGTAAT
Source organism: Troilus luridus (assembly GCA_964056705.1). NCBI lineage: Eukaryota > Metazoa > Arthropoda > Insecta > Hemiptera > Pentatomidae > Troilus > Troilus luridus. The sequence continues at coordinate 111,751,012 of OZ057416.1, forward strand.
TAATTGGGAGCTTAGAGCGTTTGTCTAGTAAGTGTTGAAGTAGCCTGAAACGTCGAGCGGTTTCTTGACTTTTCAGTCTCGTATGAGGATTCCGAGTTAATTGTTTGTCAAGATGCAACCCTAAGTATCGGATCTGTTCTACAGGAATCAGTGGGGTATTATTAAAGGATACTGAAGGGCAGGAAGTCATTAGTCATTAGCAGATACGCCATATTAGATTTTGGGCTATAATATCATTTTTAATCATGAAATCATGATTATTACAATTATTTTAATTATATCTATTATGATATAGGAAAGAAACAGATTGAGCATGTCGAGAAGTTTTAGTATTTGTGGTTTATGGTAACTAGAAAAAACGAAATTCAAGAGTCTCTTAAACAGTAGCTGTAATGATAACTATTAAAGAAATACGACATGACAGTAGGCTGTGGATTCTTGCAAACATTTATAGCAGTGATTGTGAGGGCAACCATTTTTAAAAACAATTATTCATAAGAACACTTCTAAGTTCGAAATTGATCTTATAAAATGTTTTGATGTTTTTAATTTCCAGGAAAAAATTTTTTAATGTCATCTTATGCATAAAGACGACGGTTCTCATGCGATTTTCTACATATTTTTAGGGGTTTCGAGTAGTAAACTGTCGAAAAAGATGTTTACATTTTTTGGTTCTAAATATTTTCCTATTGCTAAAGGATACAATTCTTGCAATTCCATTGACAATTTCCTAAATATTTATCTAATAAAGTAATAAGTCCAATGATTTATCAAATAATTTCTGCTACATTCAGTATTGTAAGATGTGAGGATTCATAATAATACTAATCACAGAATTACAATTGATCGGATTTATTGCGTTTCCATAATTTGTTGATTTTATTTTATTTTTACAGTAAAAAAAGTTATATTTAAACAACAATATGGGTTCAAAGACAAAGATGTATGCCTATATTAAAAATTACAAATGACAGTGTTGAGATAAAAGTAACTGTACTAACTTCATCGTGGCAGATACATACAGAGTTCAGTTAAGACAAAATAATTGCGCGAGAAAACGGTCCTTGAAATATTATTAAGTCGTAACAAGATGCAGGTCCATTTGTAAAAGTGCAACATGCAAAAACCAGCTGAAGTCTATTCTAGAGAATCACCAAGTTACCCGCATCCAATATTGTCCAGAACATTGACTCAGGAAGTGATTGTCAAATCATGTCGGTCGTGAGTGAGCATTACTCAAGATGTTCGAGTCACGGAGGATGGAACGCTAGAGCAGAGGAAGGTCGTATACAAGAGAATGGTGAGCTTCTTAGATCTGGGAGCATTTCGAAAACACAAAACATGAACGAGCATAGCTGCGATGTTCGGAGAAAGGGGTATAGAAGTTGTACCACTATAACCGACCAGAAGGTAATGGGTTCAGTACACAGTAGGTACTGTACTGCTTCTAAGCAAGATGTGTGCAGGGAGGTGTAATGACCGAGATCCCGCTCAACCGCCATGTTATCACCCAAATTAACCGAAAAATTCACGGCACCACTTGAATTGCTTAGTCCAGTTCCAATGTCATTATACCATAAAACGTCCATCCTCACTTTCAGACAATATACCATTGTATATACCATAAACGTATTTATATGTCACGGTCACTGTTTCTACACCTACAATATGTATATCCCCGATTCATAGCAGGACTCTACGTACAGAACCTCTCCATATGGATAGTTTAATTTTCTGAGCTGTAAAAATAAATATTCCATAAAAGAATTTCTATAAATTATGTGAAGATAAAGATTTTTTTCGTTATGTCCCGAGGGTATATTCTTGGTGTAAAAAGACGAACAAAAAAAGTTGTAAATGTGACAAATTGTGCAGAAAAACCCAACAAGTTAAAAATTGTAAGCATCATGTCTAAAAAATTCCATGGGTTAATGTTTAATACATGGAATTTATAAATAATTTATCTACGGTTGTGTTGAAATTACCTTTGAATTAAAATAACTTGCTAGTGCAGTAATATAGCAAAAAATATATAATTAAGCAAAATTCAATTATAAATAAAACGTTATATAATCCAGAAAAAATAATTCGATGTTTGGCTATTTTTCAATAAAATGATCTTTTTTTAGGGGGGATTTCTACATAAATGCAGTGTTAATAAACAATACATAATATTCTTAATCAATGTATATTTTACGAAAACAGTTGCTCGTAAGAGTAAACGTAGGCGTATATTACTATTAATAATAATTGGTGTAACCTAAGTTGACAAAACATTTTATTCAGGGAAGATGTCTATATCAAAAGTCTATATTAAAAGTTTGCTTAAAAGAAAGAAGGTGCAATTTACTCATAGGACTTTTCGTATTCATGTATTATGTATACATACATACATACATGTGCATATATATACACAGAGAAGCGTATAAGTGATATTACGGTACCGCACAGCCGTTAGTGGGATAGTGATAGTTTATTTGTAACCTTCAATTGGATTTTCACCAATTTGCGGTTAACCCACTGGCCATTGTAGGCCGAACCGTTTTCCTTCAGCGGCTCACGTCTTTTAATAAAATTCTATCAGAATATTTCAGAGAAAACAGCGATTTCAGAGAAGGTAATAGAGAGGTTTATAATAGAGAAGTTAAGGGAAACACTATCTATATTTGATATTATATTTTAGGTTCCTTTGTACTGTTTAAAAAGAAGAAACTATTTGATTCACTAGGTGTTACCCATTTCATCCCCCATGTATCTCTATTTAAAAAAATATATATACAGTGAGCGGATATTTTAAATAATTATAAAAGTAACAAGAATTTTCCATATTTGAATCATCATCCTCCTTGGTGCTACAGACGATGTCGTCTTTCGCCTCCTTGATCACTTTTATAGAAACATAGACATTATTTAAATTAAGTCTCTAATTTGGCAAAAGTCAATAACAAATGTCAAAAATATTCTTATTATTAACATTTTACCATTACATAGTAATATAGTGACTATTTAGTGGTATAGTTGTACATATAAAAAAAGGCAGTAAGTAGCGAGTAAACAGTTACTTATAATTTATTAGCTGGAAATGATACCGAAATTGAACTCTTTTCTTCCCTTCAAATTGCAAGATATCGAGCTAAAAACATTTATTGAGAATATTTTCATGTAAAAAACCACTAAAACCCAACAAAGGGTTCAGTAGATTTTTAGAACCTCACAATTTCCAACCTTACTAATTGTGCAGGCGGGTAATGTTTTCCAAACCCCAGATTTTCCCCAAATTAAGGGTATCCACTTTATTGAAAGGCTGGGTGAGCCCCAGGAGGACCTGAAGATCCCCCAGGGTCCACCTATAGCTGTTAACATATTGAATAATGTAAATGCCCTAGCCGCATTCGAACTCGAGTCTTACGCCTGAGTAACTCGGCGCTAAAAAACTGAGAGCTACCCCGCAGTCATTTTTTAATGAGCAAAAGGTCCTGATTTAAATTAGCATTACATTCAGCATCACATTTTAAACCATCGATCTATATTTTATTATTCGTACGAAGGACATTGCTGCTTGTAAAAATAAAGAAAAAATTTAAACCTTTGGATTTGTTAAGCCTGTTAATACACTTAGTCCAAATCCTAGCATAGTTAAGTGTAAAATTTCAGGATAGACAATTCTTTAAGTATGTATATGACGTGAAATGAATATAATAATAACACCAACTAAAAGAATAGTTGAAACCATATTAAACAATAGAGAAAATAGGATAATATATATAAATACATATATATTAGTGGTTGTTGAGACCTCGCGCTCAGAAAAGACATTGTCGAAGGACACCTTTGTCCTTCTGGTTCGGTTTTTGAGGTCCTTAGCTGGACCAGTAACCTCGGCACGGTACTCGTGTTCTTGTTCCTGCGGTACAAGAGGTTCAACCCGTTCTCAGTTGACCATTCTCGTACTTCCATCACTATAAGTTAACTCGTCTCTGTTGGTTACTATTTTAGGCTATGTGATGTGCAATCTCCAGTATATTGGGGGTTTTTTTTCTATTCGGTATATTTATTCAGTTATTTGCCGTGAGACAACTCTTTCAGGACTCTCAGGACATTTATAGTGGACTTTGTTAATCTTCACCAAATACCTGCACAACCGTTGGTTTAGGAATAGAGCACTTAGAAATAGAACAGTCTAAGTAAATCCTCAAATATGAAGTAACCGGTTGTATCAAACCAAAATCTATACATATAAAATGTGTTGTCCTGAATGACTGACTGAAGCATCAACGTACAGCCTAAACCGCTGATCGTAGAGACCTGAAACTTTGAGGTTGTGTTCTTTGTATGACGTAGGCATCTGATAAGAAAGGATTTTCGAAAATTCTAACCCTAAGGGGGTGAAAAAGGGGGCAAAGTTTGTATGCTTGCTCACGTGTATCTTACTCGCAAAATCTACATATTTTCGCTGAACACAATAAATAAAGTAACATAGCTCACTTTTCGCTGCCGTGCCGTACGAAAAGTGAAACCGTTATACTAAGTAATCCTTTTCAATAAATTCAATAACATTACATACTAATCCTTTACTGACATGAACAACAGTAAGGTTCTGTCTGTCACGTTTGTTAATAAGTGTCAATGTATGTTTCACGGCTGTGCAGAAATTTGATATGGATAATCTCAAGCCTGGGGAAGGACATAGCCTACTTTTTATCAACACACCACATAGTCGAAGTTTATAGAAAACTGTACCTTGATTGACTAACACACCTAGCGGCCAACGTACAGCAGAAACCACTGAACTTAGCATCTTGAAATTCCTAGATAGGTTCTTTGTATAGCTTAAATGAGCACTAAGAAAGGAATTTGGACAATTCCACTCCCAAGGGTTTCCCCCTTAATATAATAAGGGTTCAAATATTGTGTGGAATCCGTTAGTTTTGAAGTTAGACATCTGAAATTTCGGATGTTAGAGTAACTTATAGTTAAAAAAAATTAAATAATTTATTAAAAATGATCTGTCACGAAACTTAATGTGGCAGGCCGAATTCCACGCGAGCGAAGCCGTGGGCAAAAGCTAGTTTTAATACATTATGATCTTCATTAAGTGTGAATAACCCAGATTTGTTCTAACTTTATTATTTGTAAGTTTTTTAATCAGCCTTGATTGTTCTACAAAGAAGATTGAACATTGGTTTATTGATAAATAGTTTCTTACTAAATAATAATTTATCCAAACCATTACCTCCTGCATATTATTCGTCGAATAACATTATAAAATTTTCGATAACAGATAAGTAAAAAATACTTCATAATCCCCCCTCTTAAGCTGCTCGGACTGATCGGACACACACGGATTTGAACAAAAATCGTTTCTGATTTAATGAAGTGAATATGAACGACTACCGCTCTAGATCTTTTGCAATCAAATGTTATAGGTTGAATAGTTCAATATTTCGTAAACTATTTTCCTATTTCATTCAGTAACTCGTTTTCAGTGAATTAGAGGCAAAACTTTGCCATAACTAATTTTAAAGAAGATTAAAATCCCTGTATGTTTTCACGCGTGATAGATTTTGAAATTCGAAACAACTATGGAGGTATAGGGTTGATAACAACATTATTATGGCTAATCTGCCTTCGCTAACTTAATCACTTGGCTCAATTACATTTTTGGAGAAGTTAAAATATATTTGGATTAACTTCTTGTTGTCCAAATTATAAAATAAAAAAACTTGGTTTAATTATGAATAATTATTCCATCAATCACGAAATAATATGTCACTCTAAATATAAATTTAGAATATAAAAATAAAATTCAAAGGTAATTGAAGGGTTTATTACTCTAGTATTAATTTAAATACATTTTCCCCAGAATTATTAAAATTAATTTTCTTGAATATTATTTATAAATTGTAAAGCTCGTGGATTTTCCTTTATTACGAGTATAACATTTTATTGATAACTTAATGAATTTGAATGAGTTTAAGTTTTACCAATTAGTCTAAAGATTTTTTTTGTAAAACCGTTAGAATTCTTGGGGACCCTTTAATACACTCCGAAAATACTTCTTCCGTATATCATTAAGTAGGATCAGATAAATTAGAGAATAACCTTATTATAGACTTGAGTTGAGAACAGCCTAAATAAATATTGTTGCTACAGTGCACGGTAGAGCAGGCAACTGGACCTGTATTGACTAACGTTTCTTATTGGCTAACTAACTGCTCGGCTACAGTTAGATATGATAATTAATAGGCCAACAGCAACCAAACCAGTTGTCGATACATCGATGTATAAATCCAGATGTCGATAGTAGTATGAACAGAGGTCCAATAAATTATAACTTCTGTATATTTGAATTTTCCACCAAAAATCAATCTATTTGGAAAATCATTTCTTATAATACACAAATATATAAAAAATAAAAGCAATGTCGCAAAATGATCTGCACCTGAGATTAGGCTAAAACTTTTGAAAAATTTAAATTATATATGTATGGTATCTAGGTATTAATACATGGATGTTTTTAGTAGCAATTTTCCTGAATTGGACTTGACGGAAATGACTATTTACCTACAGTTTTATACATTTTTGTACTTGTGATTTAGCAGACGCCATGGACTGTTTTAGCCACTATTTATAAACAGAGTTTGATAATTCAGAAACTGATAATGCTTAATTAATTATATAGATTGATGAAAATTGAAATATACTAAATTATTTACTATTATAATAGAAGAGTTTTCTTAAATTCCTTTTCTTATAGAAGAGTTTTTTTCTACACTTTCAAACAAAACATCTTCAAATTAAAGTTTCAAAATTAATCACCTTACTAAATATTTGGAAATATTCCAAAATCATGCAAGTATTTCACAGCTTCTTCTTCGGTAGACAGCAATTCCCAAAATGCTATTCTATTCATTTGAAATAGACAATAACCAAATTAATAAGGCAAAAACACAAAAATTAATTTAATAGACAGTAAAGAAATTTAAATAGATAATAAACAAACTTAAGGAATCCATTTAAAAAGGAACAAAAAAACTCAAATGAGACGAGTGATAACAAAGGGTTACACTAGATAAGGAGGAAGGTTTCATCGGTACCGGCTAAATCACAAGTACCTTTTTTTCAATCTAACAATTTTGATCAACATCATATCTATGAATAATCAGATTTTGCAATCTAGTACCCTCATTTAATTGAATTAATATCCTCAATGGCTAACAGAGCTTAAATAGCGTTTTAAATATTTAAAATGTCAGATACACAGTTACATAGTATAAACATACGCATTTTTTCCAAGATAGGGTTAGGAAAACGCTACTACGACATTAAGCAAATCGATAAACCAATTCGATTTATTTATCGATAGCTGGCAGGATGAACGAAGCGATTGGAGGTAGTTAGGGAAGAAAGATGCGACCACATGAAACCACTGGTCATCATTCCGATCCTAGGTCACGTCCAGGACCACAACTGCAATCTGCGGTGAGCTCTCATGTCCACCAACGTGTGTTATGCCGAGGCTATGCTAATGCCAAAGGTAATGGCTCAGAAGCACGAAATATCTATCTGGAAAATAAACAACAATTCTATGCTCTTTTCTTTGCCTTCCCAAGTCCTTATCCACGCATGTATAAACTGTTGCTATAATTTAGAGCAAAGATGTAGAAGATAGAATATCAAAGATTTCATGTGAAAGAAGACTTGGGAAGGTATGGCAGAATATAATTAGGTTCTCCAGGGACTTCAATTAAATTATGAGGACAACACGTAACTTCCTTGTACAACAATCAAACTATAAACCATCGGCTCATAAAAGTGGTAAGAAATAAAATACTTTTCAATTATAGTTTATTACCCTTCAAGCGCTATAGCAAGTATATAAAAAAATAATTAAATAGTGGCACAATAGTCCAAAGTAGATTTATCCGTGGAAATCTGAAATTTTCTCGATTATTTAATTTCGAAAAGGTTTTGCAGCCACGACCAAATGCGTAGTTTAATTAGCTAAAAATTTGAGAAGAATGTTTCTAAACATTTTGTTCAGTTTTTCTTCTCTGATGAAACATTAATACAGAGTATTATCATCATACAATATAATAATTTGGCACTACTATAGCCCATTCAGAGTGTTAGGTTGAGTACCTCTTGAGACTGTACAGTGTTAGGTTGAGTACCTCTTGAGACTGTACAGTGTTAGGTTGAGTACCTCTTGAGACTGTACAGTGTTAGGTTGAGTACCTCTTGAGACTGTACAGTGTTAGGTTGAGTACCTCTTGAGACTGTACAGTGTTAGGTTGAGTACCTCTTGAGACTGTACAGTGTTAGGTTGAGTACCTGTTGAGACTGTACAGTGTTAGGTTGAGTACCTGTTGAGACTGCACAGTTTCTAGAGCAACGGCTGTGCAGGAAGGAATTTGTCCTCTCAGATCGCTGAGGGCCCATCTCCTACGGTTAACATATTAGATAGTTTACATGTCACAACCGGATTTGAACCCGGGACCTTCGGCACAGCAACTCACTCCCTCCTACCCCACTCCCTAGTCAAGTACACTTTTAAATGCGCACTTGGTCTCTACCAACAGGGTCCTTACACTCAGTGTGGAGAGAGTATGATGATGATGATGATGATTTTTAGCAGAAAACTAATAGTTACCACTACTAAAATAAACAAGTCAAAACGGATTGAATATTGGGCTAAATCCATGTTTCTGTAACAATGCCAATAAGCCTAGATGGTTTTGAGTGAATTGAATGTGTGACATTTTAGAAGTAGTAGGTATTCTAATTAAGTGTTAATATATTATACTTTCTATTGAGAAAAAACAACTGTAAAAACCATAATGATGAGAGAAATATCTATATACATCTGAAGTTTATAGCCGTTTTGGAATTTGTCGAATTGAATATTTTCGCCTCATTTGCGTAATTCGCGACTTTAGGGCCTGTTTCGGGCAACTTTCACAAAATTCGCCGACACCTATAATCCAAGATTTATCGAATTTCGACAGGCTTCGGCGAAATTAATGTGATGAAATCCTTGCCCGTACTAATGGAGCTAAATGGTCTCGTTTGACGAAACTAAATAACTACATAGCTTCGCTTGGCCAATCCGCAAATGTTATGTTTTAAAGAATATTCAAGGAAATTAATTTAAAATAGTTCTAGGGAAAAATTATTTGAAATAGTAACAGATTAATAAACCATTGGCCTAACATAAATAATTTTCTTCTAACTTTAATTTTTTTTAAGGGCTGTTATTTCATGATCATAATCAAACTGTTTCAAATTTTAAGAAGTTAACATTTATTCAATTATCATAATTGAGGTTAAACTAATACTTTCAAATTAACATTTTCCATTTCGTAGCACCATTTTTCAGATCGAACATTTTTACCAAATAAAATGTAAAGTTATCCGTTTTAATTGCAAATAGGATTTATTTATTGGGAGCGGAGTAACTCAGAGTGTATAAGGCTGAGTTGCGGTGCTAAAGGTGCGGGGTTCGAATCCAGCTGCAGCAGGTAAATTATTAGATTTGTTAAGTTGAATTTGCTAGATGATTACTACCACTACTTGTCTACTCTAGTTCTCTTTATACACGAGATTAAGTATCAATCCAGTCATTATATTTACTAGTTGTGTTCTTATAATACAGTTCTAAATTTCGATAAATAAATTAACAAAAAAATAATTTCAACTGTTCGCCATTTTTCAAACCGCTTATCACGAAGGCCACGTATAGTGTCGTGGTTTTGACATCAGTCACTATGCACGGTCTAATGAGCATTTGTCCACAACCTTTAAAATTAATAAAAAGAACTAAAGCAGTAAGATGAAAAAATATCCGAATTAATTTATATAATTCTGGAATTGTCATTTAAACTATTTGTCACATCGAGGGAAAGTGTAGCTGCCCTTGAGCAGCGCCCGAGATCTCGCTTTCTTCTAAGTTAGGAAATCGTTCGTGGACAAGTAAACAGCTGATATGTGGAGGTTTGAGAGCTTATGTGTGAGCTTATAGGCAGCTGTGTAGTAACTAAAATTAAACCGAATCCACATTACCGAAGGTTAACGAACACCCCGGGGCAAACATTACGAATTGAACATTTTGCAATGCAAACACAACATGTGACCTCGACGTGTTAAATTATTCTTTAACTTTATTTATTCTTTATCAGGAATAGCAAAACATAAAATAAATAATTTTTATTTAAACTTAAAATAACCCAATACTTGAGGCGTTCAGGCTCAAGAGCGGACAACTCCGAAATTTCACACTTTCAGCAAGTTTAGTCAACCAATTTGGAAACTTTGCAACATGAGACATTGCCGTCTTATTTCTCAAGGTTTTAGTATGATTTCAAACCTGAAGTATTGAGAGCGCAAATCATTTCTTCATTAAACTAGCGAAAAATGTGAATAAGTCAATAGAATTTCAAAGCCTTTCTTGTGAAATAGTAACAATTTACTACAACAATCACTTATTTAGGTAATTATTCTGTTATCCTCTATTACCTTCCATTGTTGTACAAGTTAAATAATTATTTAACGTAGAAAGTATAATTAAAATTCTAGGGAGCAGAGTGGGTCAGTAGTAGAGTCAGTGGTTTTATTTAATCTGTTAACAGACTGGGACCTGGGACCCTCCTGGGACTCAGTCAGGATTCCGGCTGATGAAGAAATTACGACTACGGATGAAAGGACGGTTAAAAGTCAGGACCTTTTTTGTCATAGGTTCAGTTCAGTCCTTGAGACGGCCTCTCATTCCACAGGTGAGTTAGGCCTCATCCTTCTACCTGACCTATTTTTTACTTAATACTACTTCTATCCTTTTCTTGGTTGTATATCCTGTATACCAAGAAGCGACAAGTACCGCTAAACAACAAAATAAGTCATTACAGCAATTATTTAAATTAGATTATATAACAGAATCTATTAAAGAAATCCAAAAATAAATGTTAAAAAAAATATGTCTAGTGTCAACCCCCGCCGATCAAACTAGCCCTGAAGAAGACCTGCAACGTGTTTCAACACGTTGGCTTTCCAATAAGTTCTCCCTAAACAAGAGAATTTCCTTGAGCTCTACCCGGACCATTTTCTTCCTCATAAATATAAGCGCATCTAATAATATTACTCCACATTTTTTAAACTTACAATTTTAAAATAAGACCGATTATTATTAATATGCATTTTACAGAATTATGCTTATTAAATTAAACAAAAGGCACAAGACCACGAACTACATACAGGGAATATGTTCCCAAGTTGGGAGAGGAAAGATGTAAAACTCTGGAGCAGATGATGATGTTTGCATGGGATCGACCGGACCGACAAAGTTGGTTAGAGGCTCCTTCACACTGGAAGCTGTACGGAGGAAGGGAAAGAAGAAGTAATTAAACAAAGTTTGAGTTCATGGAAGGATTGGAAGAGACACACTGAGTCGGCAAGTTTTATTCCAAACAAATAGGGACATTTATACACCCGATGTAGGCTATCAAAAGGCGTTTGACACAATCCAACACGAAAATATGCAAGTATTGAAAGGCACTGCAATGGCCGATATGTCGCCAAAGGTTCTTATTATTGAAAAACCTGTGCCCATAACACATGAAAAAATCAGTATTGATTTGTCCTAGATTACGCTCCAAAGCCAGATTTTTCCCACTTTGTAGGGGCTGAGTGAGCCCCAGGACCCCCCCCCCCGACTGTTTATGGATTAAATGAAATCTGCCAGGGCCGGGTTTGAACCTTTCGCAATTCAACTCAGAACCCTGAGCTAAACCACCGAGCTACACTACCTTATATGTTATATATATTATTGTATCTTTTAATATTCATATGAATTTTATTCCAAAAACTCTTCCTGACATATTTCCAGAACAGTTATGACTGAGGTGGGCGTTGCCAGGAGTGCGATGACCTAAAATTTTCGGCCAACTCAGAAACATGCGATACATTATTTGTAGACCGAATCTGGATACTGAAGTTAACATTTTCAGTAACAGTATATGCGTGAATATGTTAATAAACATCCACAAACACCTCAATCCAGTATAACATAACAGGAACAGAGAGAGTTAAATATATTGAGGGAAGCGGAGTTGTGTCATTCTCGTATTTTTACGACGAGTACAAAAAACTCGTTTTGGGGAAATTCGATTTAGCCACTTTTTCACCGGGAATGGAAATATTTAAGAACTATAAGGAATATTGGGGAAACTGTAAATGGAATTCGTAACTTTTCTTGAAAGTTCTTCCAGCTTCATCGAAACCTATCGTTCCAGGCAGCCTGGAGGGAATTATAAATGACTGGAATTTTATAAAATATAATTTTCATATAGGGATATCGTTTCGAATTCAGATGTTTTCAAATACGTAATTAGTAAAAACAACGGACTTAAGTCATGGAAAATCCAATTACACCATTCTCTTCCGCTATTTCTATATTTTTTGTGAATGCCTTTCAAGGTGTTATCCTCACTTATATCGAATATAAACTGGAATAATCGATAATGAAAGTAGCAGAAACCCGAGATGTGACCACAACCCAAGGACCTTCTAAACCGAACAGGACACCTGAGCTGACCAACTTCCAATCGAACTGACCTCAAATCGATTACTACCGCTACAGTTTAGCCAAGTCGTGATGGCTGTTAGTATCGATAGCTAAGCTGTTATAATATGGCGGCTCTTTAAAGTTCATGGACGGTACGAAGGCGAGAACAGAACTAGTGGCCTTCGTCCACGTACGAGCTGCACAAGATGGATGGAGGCTATACCGGGTTTAGGATTAGAGGATATAAATCAATTTTATATTAATACTCATCTTGGATACAATATCTCTTAAGCGAATTAAAAGAAGTGCTTTATACATTATCAGTTTAAATTATACAGTAAGAAGCAAAAGGGAGTTTGTATAGAGGCAAAGGAAGAATATCTATCTTGAAAGAAAATGGTTGACCTTGATGAAAATTGTGGAAGAAAATGGTCCGGGAAGAGGTCAATAAGTTTTTCTGAATATCAAGAATATTTATTCAGTAGCCAACGTTTCGACCCACTCTGCAGGTCTTCTTCAGGGCTAAATATACAAAATACAGAGAATTTAAAATCACAAAATATTTAAAAATAGGTTAAGCATGGTAAAAACAAATGTTGAAATACAAAGGTAGGAAAAACAAAACAGAAAAACAAATAAAAAAAAAAAAAAAAACTATAGAATACAATAAGAAAAAACAGAAAGTGCTAAAATTAAAGAATAAGGTAATATAAATTCAAATGGGATAAATATTAAAGTAAACATACAAAAGTATCAATTATCTGAGTGGTGAACAATAAAGATGGGGCAGGGGAGAGAACATGAGAGTTATATCGATATAGTAATAAATAAGAAATGTTGATAAGAAATGATGATGATAAGTAATAGAAGTGAGACATACATATTACTACCAATGGGGAAGATGATGTATACATAATGTTCATGAAATAGTATAAAGGATAGATGTAGTACAATATATAATAATTGCTAAGACATGGTGAGAAAGGAGAAAATAATAGATATTAAATTAACATGTACAATCGTATAAAAAGTGCGATAAGTAAGTTACAATTGATGGGTATTAGACAAAATTAAATGTAAAAAGACAAACAAATGTGGTTCAGAAAAGATACTTAAAATAAAAAAGTGAGTTAAGATGAACCCGGATGAAAGTCCTTAAAATGATAATAAAAGGTAGGAAATGAATAAACTTCTTACAGAAACAGTAAGCAAGGAAATAGTAAGAATAATAGTGTGATGTGTTTTATAATGTATATGGCTATGAGGGAAATGGAATGAAATGGAGAAGAGAGGGGGGGGGGGGTAAAGGATTATTTGAGGGTTGAGTTCTAGCTGTAATATTGGAACAGTGAGTTTTGTTGTGAACATTGGTTAAAGGTATCGGCATTGAACCTTCGGGTCCATTGCGCGTTTCATTGTTATTATTAGTAAACAAAAATAATAACACACTACCCTAAATATATTAACACTATCGCTCATATTTCTATCAGCAGTAATGAAGTTGATACTCCTTGGATTTAAAGTCCCGCAGGATTCTTATTTCCGATCATTATAGTATTGTACTATTTTTATTTTATTTTTTTTATTTAATTTAATGATATTTACAACTATAATGGTATTATAACAAGTAAATGTGCAAAAATGTAGAATATGACATGAAAACACTTGTGGAGAAACTACCCATCGATAGCACTCCAATAAAGTTCTATAGTAGATGATCTCGAGGCCATCTTCTTTTCAGACGCCTCGGAGGATTATCAGGAATAGTATGGGAAGCAAGCTGAGAGACTAGCGGATTCGAGTGTTTATGGAGCTTGTCATGGAAGGATATGTATCTAGTTTGGGCCAAATCAGAAACATATGGGATATTAAGATCACGATGGATGAGTTTGTTTGTGACATAATAAGGAGCATTGAGGATTTTACGAAGGATTTTGGATTGTAGGGATTGGATATTGTACTATAACTAGAAAATAACAACAGAACCTGGACAGTGGATACGCTTGCTCTCCATGAAATAAATTAACTTCATTTTAACACAGTTTAAAATTCTCATATAAAAAGTAATAAATAGTGAAAATAGACCATTTACGAATTGCATTCCCAATAAATGGTAACCTCATATCCTTACCTATCTACGACAAAATCCTAGGGAGAGGAAAAGGTGATGGCCACGAGACCTCCAAACTCATTCATTATTAGGTGTAGTTATGTTTCATTGACCAAATATAACATATAAAATGTCTATTATTCAAAAAATAATATGTTACTTGCTTAGAAAGTAGCAGCACAGAGAAATTCCTTCTGAAAGATAATGTTAAACTTGGGATTCCAGGGTACAAGGAATAAGGGAACAGTCGCGAAGTGGTCGGAAGAAAGAAAAAAGAGAGATGGTGAAAAGATGAGGAAGTATTGGAGGAAAATAAAACAACAAATAAATACTTACTACTTCTAAATTAAAAAAGAAATAATGAATCAAGAGATTGTAAACTACTTCAGAAGAGGAACAATCTTTCTCTTGATGAGAGTAGAGATATAAACCTTCGACTGACACATCAAACATGACCCACTTCGTAATGATCACCACCACCTGGAACTTAGAGTTCATCAGGAAATCCCGAAGGACCCTAAGTGAGAACCGATGAGGACGCTAATGCTAATCGTGATGGTAATCTAAGTTACGGAGAACTCTTTACGTAAGCGTTGGCCCAGATCGGAACTGGATCGGGATCGCCGTTCTTCCAGGTCGGCTTTCTGAGGCTTTCAGCTTAGGCTGGGGGGAAAGTAGAGTTAATGTAGTATATGAGGTATGTGTAGAGGGTAAACGGTAATTATAAAGAAAAACTATTTAAAACAGACAGTCATGAGGATTGGCAACAGGAGTGAAAACTCAAAACATTAGAAGAACGACGTTTTATGCTTTTAAATTTATAAATTAATTAATAATTAATAATAATGGAGTTCTTATCACTCCACTGTACAAGAGTGTCATCGTATCATGGGTGCAATATCTATCGCTTTTGAGAAAAAATAATATTGCTCTGCGATTTTTCTTGACATTGAAAAAGGTTTTGATAGTGTCTGGCACAAGGGTCTTCTCTGGAAAATAAAACCTCACTTACCTCCTACATACTTTTTAATTCTTCAATCTTATTTCCAAGACAGATTCTTCTGTACTTCCGTCGACTCTTCGATTTCCTCAATCTTTCCTCAATACAGAGGTGTACCGTAAGGCAGTGTTTTAAACCCCATTCTCTATTCAGTTTACACCTCTGATATCCCGGAGCACCCTTGCACCAACATCTATATCTTCGCTGACGATACAGCCATTATTTCTTCTCACAGAGACTCAAACCTAGCATCTATAGCTCTTCAAAATCATTTATTTGATTTAGAAAAGTGGTTCTATAAATGGCAAATCAGAATAAACGCCTCAAAATCGAACCATGTAGCCTTCTCTCTTCGCAAAGCTTCGTGTCCAGCAGTCAAAATTTACAACGACGAAGTACCTTCCAACAATTATGTACGTTATCTCGGACTATACTTGGACAAAAGACTTACATGGAACGTACATACAAAACTAAAAAGACAAGAACTGACTAGACGGTACAAACAACTATCACATCTTCTACAACTACAGATCTTCACTTGACTTACGGAACAAACGACTTATCTATAATAGTATACTAAAACCTATTTGGACATATGGAGCTGAACTTTGGGGTTCACCAAAAAAAAGTCTACATACACAAGATACAAACAACACGGTCAAAATTCTCAGAAAAATTGTTAATGCACCATGGTATATTTCGAATCACACCAAACACAACGACATGAACATTCCCAATATCTTATATTCATAACAAATACATAACATTCCACTCGTCGACACAATACCACCCAAACCCACTCGTTCTTCCGCTTTCCTACTCCCTGTTACCTGGACTTGATAGGAAAAGATTAAAAAGACATTGACCAAGAGACGTACTCAACGATTCATTGAATGTTCATCAATGTTCAAAGAACATTCTTCCTCTCGTATACTTCGCAAAATGCAAGAACGCGGGGACTTGGGATCAAAAAGAAAAGATATGACCATGGCCGAGAAGCGTACTTCATTAGGGCCCAGGATAGCTCAAATGGTAGAGTCCCAGACTAGTGATCTGGAAGACCCGGGTTCGAGTCTCGGTCCTGGACATATCTTTTCTTTTCAAATGAACATATTTTTACTCCATCGTCATATAGATGATCATGAAGAAAAGCAAAGAGAACACTCGGATCAAATTTGCTGAATGCGCAATTGCACGGGTGCAAATGAATATTAAATAATAAATTATAGTCTGAAATATAAATTTAAATTATTAATGTTAGTCTGATTTTCACATCTACTAGTACTCCTATCAATACTTCCAGTAGTTTATTTATCAATCAAAACATATGATTGGCTGTACAAGCTCAATACAAAACATCAATAACTTAATTTAAATGATAATTAAAATACAGTAATATTATTTATACCTTGGATTTGTACATTTTTTGGAATTATTGTGGTCGTTAAGTTCGACAATACTTTTTCGATCATTTTTGCTTTCAATCATTTTCAAAAACCAAGACATTTATCTAAAAAATAAAATCTTTTGAGGAAAACGAACAACCTAACTAATTATTGATGCTTAATGTTATTATTAGAACGAATTTCGCAGCGAATTTTTATTATACGACTTTTGAGTCAAATATTATTATTCTTACATCAATCAAATTCTAAACTTTAAACTAAAGTTGGTTAAAAAAAAATGGCATTACTCATACATTGGTTATGACGAGGATGTCACGCATGTTGGTGACGCGTATCCACCCATATGTTTTACCCCTACCAAAAAACCGCTCAGCGGCTAAAGAAGGTTTCACGTCAAACAAATTATTTTATCTGTTTTCTGGTTGTATTGAACCTAATTTGAATCAATGATAGCGTAAGGAAATTATGTTTTTTATTTGGGAAATATTATACTTTTGTTAACCTGACGTACACTGGAAGAAGGCGAAATGAAAGGGTGGAGGCAACATTTTTACATCGTAAAAATCCTAGAGCCGTCCTTATACAAGTTAGAAGGTTGGAGGCTTTTGGCGTGAAATGAACTATCCTAATGTACCTAATGACTATGATCCTTTTGCTTGACAAAAGGTTGAATTCTAATGCCTTAACAGTAATTGTAGAAATGGAATTTGTAACATCTACAATATAACAACGCCTAAAAAAGTGAAAGAAATTGTAGATATTCGACAATCTTTGTATATGAACCCTTAAACTACTGCTCTAATTTCTGAATGAGCCTCTTTTCATTTGCAATTATAATTCTTCGCTTATGTTGACTCAAAGCTTTCTGTTATCATTCAAATCGAACTAGAGCGAGGTTATACATGATCGTGCAGTTGCACCTCGGCGGAGATTTTCCACGATCTCGAAGCGAACAAGGCACTTATTGTTAATAGTATCAACCTCTCATCCCTTGCGCACGAACCCCAAACCTGGGTGAATTATCCTGCGCAATAGCCCAACCCCAAAGCTAGCTGCTGGGTGAATTATCCTGCGCAATATCCCAACCTTGGCCTTATGGAGCCGATAAATAGCAATTCATGAGCTGAGGAGGATGAAGGCCAAAACACTTAATACACTATGACTTCAGACATGCTCATATATTGCCAAGTCAAACTAATGATGGTCATTCGTGTCCTAAAGTGTCTGATTAGGACAAAGCACGTTTTTTTTATATAAGGTTA
Organism: Troilus luridus; assembly: GCA_964056705.1. Classification (NCBI taxonomy): domain Eukaryota; kingdom Metazoa; phylum Arthropoda; class Insecta; order Hemiptera; family Pentatomidae; genus Troilus; species Troilus luridus. The sequence goes on from OZ057416.1 coordinate 111,769,346, forward strand.
ATAAATCGTAAATCGATGGCTATAATATCGATCTAAATCATTAAAAAAAAATTAAACTATGCGTGTACAGCCTCAAATATTAGTAAGTTATCAATTATTACAGAATGGTTCAAGATATAGATGGAAAAAAATAATAGTTACGACATCAAATAAACCAGTCTTTATTAGACTAATAAGCTGAAAATGGGTCTATACCGTTGATAACCGACAACAACAACAACATGGTACACCACAACAACATGGTACACCACGACAACATGTTATACCACGTCAAACCTCAACAAAAGAAATAATATAGGTTCTAAAGTAAACAAAAAAAAAATCTGGTTCTAAAGTAAATTGAAAATAGAATCTACTTATGCCTAATAAAATATTATTTAATTATCACTTAATTCAGAAAATATGTACCATAGGTGTATATCTAAAAGTAATAGCTAAGATTAATTGGAAAAAAAAGATATGGCGGGTAGTTTTTAGGATGGTTCCTATCCCACCGTTAGCATCCGCCAGGAAGCAAAAAGCAGTTAAGAGTTTCAAGCAAATTATCCCTTCCGGTTAATAAATTCTATCTAAAATAAAAAATATTATTTCCATTTACATATGACCGCTAAATACTAAATTTAAAGATAATTAGTTATCTAATATTTAACTAATTTATGCAGCCAAAATATATATAAATAAACAAAAATAAACCTGTACCACTACAACCCATGAAGGGTCTGGGGTTCAGTACATGGTAGAGACTGTACTGTTTCATGGACAACGGATCTGCAAGGAGGTGACTTGTCCTAGGTCACGCTCGACCGCCAGATTTTTTCCCCCTTATTTTGGGTACCCTATTTTTATAATATTTTATAGAGGCTGGGTGGGCCCCAGGAGGGTCCTAGATCCTATATGATCCATCTCCAGCTGCAAACAGACTAAATAAAAATCATGGCCTGCAGCGGGAATTGAACCAGGATTTCCGGCATGGTAACTCAGTACTCTACCACTGAGCCACTCCTCTCCCCCTATATATATATATATATATATCTTTAAGTTAATTACCTCCGAAATTTAATTTATTTCTCTAAACATAAAAATTGTAGATATCGAAACAAAGATAATATGATTAACATTATATACTAAAATACTATAAAAAATTGTGTGATGTGTTGCCCGCATTGTGTATTTGGTTTTAATGAAAAAAAAATAATTTCAATCCATTATTACAACAGGAATGTTTTTCTCTACCAATATCCAGATTATTCTTATAAAACTTCAAGTTCAAAAATGGCACAACTCAAAATATAACTTTATTAAAAAAAATGTTGTAAATGGAATATCAGATATGTTGTTCCTGAATTAAAAAATTTCAACCAATTCAAATTACTAATGAAGGGTTAACTCAAAGATGTCGAATTATGAGTTATTTCGTTGTTCTTCTGAAAGAGCGATATGTGAGTACCTCACCTCTGAACAATTGACACCAACGAAACTTAAATACAATAAGAGCCACTAAATTCCACAAATATATTAATCACACTGATAACGATTCCCAGAAAAGTAGAACACTTGTAGGAATGTTTTCACTATGTTGTCATCACAAATATATAGTGCAATGTTCATTACATTGCAATAAAAATGTCTTTAAAATGAAGAAGTTGAAAGTCGAAATTATGCAGATTGAAACGAGACAATCATGAATCGATTCCAACAGCCACGATGAGATATGACATAGATATGGAAGAGCCAATAAATGTTTTATTGGAGGACATAATTGGCTGTTTACCGCCTCGATTAGTTGATTTGCATTTAGCCAATGTCAGCGAGTTACGTATGTCGTACCGACCTGGGCGGGCGGTGCCGTACCTCTGTGTAACTCATATTATATAATAAGGACAAAGAACTTCTTAAGGATAATAACATCCTGAGGAATAAAGCTAATCAGTTTACCTTGTAACAAAAATATTTTATCGAACTTAAAACACCTTTTTTATTAACGTATTTAAAAAATAAAATGTATTTTGTATATCGCTAACCATACTAATTTTATTTTACAAAATAAAATGTATACATTTTACAACTACCCGCGATTTACTAAAATATAATTCCTGAGATATATGTCCATTTTTATGCTTTTGTTCTCTCACTAGTGTAGGCTGAATCGAGATAGGTAACTAACGGGACAAGCAGTAGCTATAGCAACCACTGTCTTGACATAAACTGGAAGACGGTTATTACTGTCATGACAATTCCGCATCATTGGGTTTGACAAGATTCAGTGGCTACCCTTCACTTATTTATATAAAACACATAACTTAGTTTTACGATGCTTTGATACTATCAAAATGCCTCTTAAGGATAACGCATCACTTGATATGATAGTATGATAAGGACGCATGATAGATATGAGTCAAAGCCAACATTGATCGAATAAAAATTTGTAAAAATTCATTTTCAGTGACATATTATATATTTTTATGAAAATATATTATATTCTTCGAGTATAACTTCTGGTGGTCAAGTAGCGCCCAAAAATGATGCTACGCAAACAAATGTTATACTAATACCAAATATACCATATCTTCTGAGGCTAACAGTTTCTGAGTTACATGAGAGGCGAAGTAAGGGACACAAAAAAATTAATTTAAAAACTTCAACAATAATAATTAAGTATTATAATTAATAATATAATATATAATAATATAATATATATATATATATAATAATATAAAACTAATCTGAATTTATTTATAGATGTGCATAATAGGCATTTCATTTTATTTTTTTTTGTACCACTACAACCCATGAAGGGTCTGGGGTTCAGTACATGGTAGAGACTGTACTGTTTCATGGACAACGGTTCTGCAAGGAGGTGACTTGTCCTAGGTCACGCTCGACCGCCAGATTTTTCCCCCTTAGGCATGTCATTAGGAATATGAAAACAAAAAATGTTCGCAATTTTTGTACAATGAAACAAAAACAAAAATCAATCGGCTCAAAATAGGCGTATCATATTTTCCTATGAGTTATTAATTTAATATAATTTTTCAGTATGTGTTTGTAGTGTTAAAAGTGTTTATAATCGTTTTAATTATTTGTTATTCCGATTCGATTGATTTGTATTTCTTTACTTGTTGGGATTTAATCCATTCTTTACTTGGGGATTAATGCGGATGGTCATGAAAATTATAATTTCTTCTTAAATTTCGAAGAGAGGTCCAGCCTAAGAGCCCCCTGATGTATTGGAGAAGTGAACAATAATATTCCAATAATTAGCAAAAAAATGTTCGTCAATTTGCAATATTTTCAATTGAAATATGAAACCTACATTTTTTCCTTTATTGCGCACAATGAATTGATTAGTAAGAAAAGAAAAATAAATTGCCTTGGACGTCAACTATAATCGCTTTGGTTCTCACGATAAATTCACTTCAACAGCCTAATAAATAAAGCAATATTATGAAAGTATTGCAGCCCTAGCTAGAGATAGAAGCAATGTGACTAACACATCACATCATTCTGCCATTACCATTGTGCCATACCCCGGCTGCCAAATGTCAATGCCACGACAACCACACCTTAAGGTTAGAACCTTTCCTTATTTCTCGAAATAATCTTGGCTAGTTTCTTCATAGTTCGTTCAAAAAAACTTTTCAAACTTTATTTCAAATCAAATAAAGATGTCTCCCCAATCTTAAAATATTTCATCCATTCGAATAGTAAAGTTTGGTATATATATATATACAGGGTGTCCCATTTCAAGTGGATCAAACGAAACAAAATTCAGAAAAACGATTTAGGTAAAAGTTGTAGTTGTTCAGCCTTAGTTTGAAGAAATAAAAAAAAATTTTTGTTTTTTCACTTTAAATGGTCAATATCGACCTTCAAACAATTTAGTTTCCTCTTGACCCTCATATATTTATACTTTTTCTGAAATGTACAATCCAAAACATGGAAAAAATGTATGTAACATTTTTTTTCTATCTTCCATAGTTTAAGGAGGAAACTTAACGTAACATTAAGTTATTAAGACTTTTCAGTCGTAATAACTTACTAATCAAGGTGTTTTGAATCTTTCAGAAATGTCTGGACATTTAAAAACCTTCTGTTTCGACGTTTTTATTGAAAAAATTGTTAATTTTCTACATTTTCCATACATACATTTTTTCCATGTTTTGGATAGTAGGTACATTTCAGAAAAATAAAAATAAATGGGGGTCAAGAGGAAACTACATATTTTGAAGGTCGATGTTTATTTCTTCAAACTAGGACTGAATAACAACAACTTTTACCTGAATCGTTTTTCTGATTTTTCAAGTCCCATTTCAAGTGGATCAAACGTTTATAACTTTTAAACGAAACAAAAATGATAAGTTCTTGGTTTGGGATAGAGATGTTATATATTGTGCTTTCATCCGGGAATCCATCTTGTGAGTTATAGAGACCCCATCTAGTTTCTATAAATTGGTCCCCCCTTAATTAGAGTAAAACCAGGGAGTTGTACTTGATATTGATGTAATTACATTCCTGTACAACCGTTGTCCTGAACTTATGAACTACTGGCCATAAGTTCCTTCATGTATTGTGATACAAGCTTTATTTTTCTAAGAATTGAAATGAAAAATAGTCATTTATTTCAAGGAAACAAAATGTTTTTATTTTGCAGGAAGAAATCTTAAATAATCGCAGCTATGTTCAGGCTGTTTTACTGATAAAATTAAATGTAAATCTAGATAACGAACGCAATCTAATTTAATAACCTGGATAGCAAAATTTTTCTGATAAATTTAAATCTAAATCTAGATCTAGATAACAAATATCTAATTTGATAACCTAGAAAATAAGAGTACTTTGATATAAGAATCTTAATCAAAATTATTCCTTAGATCAAAAGCAATATAGTTTACTCCACATAAACATGGATTTACATATTAAAAAAATATGGAAGAAATTTTACTTTTGACAACTTTCCGGGTCACCAAAAATGTTGATAAAATAACATTATATTAGAATGTTTCCTTTCAATATGGCGGCGTCGTTCAGAAATTCATACTTTATTTAAGGTATCACTTCCGCAGGTTGTCGCTTCGTGATGTCACACCAAGTTCTGACTTTTCATTCGTTTCATATTTAATATTTTTCAATAAAAATAATATTTTTATGAAAAAATGAGTGTAATTATCGGAACATGGAGATTTCGGTAATCATTTCGTCAACGCTTAAACAAACATATACCGTCTATATTTTTATTTTGGAAGAGAAAAGATATGTCCAGGGCCGGGACTCGAACCCGGGTCTCCCACATTTCCGTCGTGGCGCTCCCCCACCTGAGCTATCCTGGTTCGTACCTCGGTCAGGCATATCCATTCTCTTCACCGATCCTATATCCCCGTGTTCTCGCAATCTGCGATGTATACAAGGGGAAGAATGTTCATTGAGCATTACTTTAATTAGGATCTTGTTTTACTTATGTCATTATAATTTATTTTTTTATTAATTGTTATAATTTTAAATATTTTTATTTCTGAAGAGAAAAAATATGCCCATGGCCGGGGATATGAGATCAGTGAAGAGAATGGATATGTCTGACCGAGGTACGAACCAGGATAGCTCAGTAGGTAGAGCACCACAATCGAAATGTAGGAGACCCGGGTTCGAATCCCGGCCCTGGGCATATGTTTTCTCTTCAAAAATAAAAATATTTAAAATTATAACAAATAATATAAAAATAAAATAAATTATAATAATATACCATCTATACGTTGACATTTTAGTTGAAACTTTTATTTCTTGATGAAATGATTACCGGGATCTACTCTTCACCCATAATTACATTATCTTATAAAACGAATAAATATTTAAGACTTTTAGAAACTGAACTCGAAGCGACAACTTACGGAACAGGTATCAAAATAGTTTTTTTAAAGAAACAACTCATTTTAAAGACAGGATAGATTTCACGCAAGCAGTTCGTGCGAACATTTTACTCACTATCTACGCAGGAACAAGGAGTTTAATTAAGATGGGGTCACGAAACCGGAATAGCAGCCTTTATTTATAATTGTTCTAAAATAATAAATAGAAACAAATAATTGAATTGAACTGAAAGCGAAGAGAAAAGAGACAAGGCTGTTTGTAAACAATTCGTGACAGTGGATTAAACACAATCCCCAACGACCTTAAACAATCTTTACCATAATTCGCGTCAACTCTTTATCTCGCTCTCTGAGTCCTAACTTGGCAGACCTTGGTCTATCCATACTTCCTCAATCAGGACTATTATTCATTTTAAATTATTCAATCTCATTTATTTATTTTATTCTTCATTTTTACATTTTCTGAAGTTAGAGGCACGAAGTTGACTTATTGTATTATAAAAAGATACGAAATTTTATGATTAAAAATAGAAGAATACAAGATAAAATAAGCTTAACTTGTAATAATAAAAAACGAAGAGGTAATTATTCCGCAGGCTTCGAGTTGAGCCACAGCTAGTTTTAAATATTAATTCGTTTCATTTTCAATCCTTTCCAATAATACAAGATATCCTGAGCTTCAGAATGGAGAAGATAATGTGATTATGTATAATGATTAGATTTCGCTAATCATTTCATCAAGAAATAAAAGTTTCAACTAGCATTTCAAAGTATAGATATGTATATTTTTAAATATTTTGAGTTATTTATTATTAAAGTTGAGCTACCGGGGTCGTCCCCCCACCTAGGACAAATCTGTTCCCTTCACCGATCTTATATCACCCGTGTTCACGAGGAAGAATGTTCATTGAACATTACTTTAATTTTAAGATCTTGTTGACTTACGTCATTATCTAATTTATAATTTATTAATTGCTTTTAATTTTTAAATTTTTATATTTTTATTTTGAACAGTAGCTCAACTGGCCAGAGCGTTGCCACGGTGAGGCGGACGACCCGGGTTCGAATCCCGGCCGGGGGCAAATCTTTTCTCTTCAAAATAAAAAATAAAAATATACATATGTATATGTTTCTTTGCGTTGAAACGTTCATTTCTTGATGAAACGGTTACCGAACTCTACAACAAAGAGAAATAATTAAAAAGTTAAAATTTGTCGCGACTCAACTCAAAACGACAACCTGTGGAATAATTAGCGCGGTTTATATTAACTAATTACTCGTTACTAATATAGGAAATAAGAAAAAAAAAATAAGCTAAGCAAAACGGATGGTTCGATGCCGATACGATTTATCTCTGCTTCCTAACTTCCATCGACATATTACCAACCAAATCCAAATCCGTAAGATAACCTTTAAAAACCCTCCCACCTACGCCTCGGTCGACTCCTGGGAAGGTTCACCAGCAATAGTTATTGTTTAAGGAATTCGTTGGTTACTAAATCTAACAAGTTTGAATTGTCTCAATGCTATCACTTCAGTTATATTAATACTAAATATAACTTGGAATTTAGCAAGGTACATACTCTACTAAAACTATATTTTCCAGTCGACATCCTTTTTTGGATCTAAGATTCCACACAACGCCTATTTTCAAATACCTCCAGATGTTGTTTATCCATCAAAGCTTTTGTCCACGTTTTACAGCCATACAGAATATCAATAAAATTCAACAAACAATAATGCAAGCTATCAGTAATCAAACAATCCCTTTTACCAAAAAAGGTAGAGAGAGAGCCTGAAAATATCATGATGAGCCAAACATAACTATAAAGATGATATCCTCAATATATCTTCTAATATTAATTTTACTTATATAGTTTTAATGACTAAATTCAGTTAATGTTGTTTAAATTTAGGGGGCTAAGTTTAGTTTCCCCTACTGTTTAAATTGTCAATCCAAAATCGAGTGTAGGGGGGTTAAATAAAAACAACAAACAAATCATTTAAATCATCTATCAATCTGTCTGTCTAGTAAATCGGGACCAGAATTAAATTATTATAGGAAGATATGTAATAAGAAAATTACGGAAAAAAAAAATTACGAAAATTTATATGTACATATTCTTAAGAAAGAATTATGACACTGGTTAAAAAAAATACATTTTTGAAACGATCAGTTTATTAATGTTACTATAATCATTATGTTTTAACAATTATTCTTATTTTTTATTTATTTAAGAAACATAAAGCATGATAATTTATTTTTAATTTAGATAGTTTTGATTTTGAAAGGTTCATAGATTTTCACAATTGAAACACTAAAAGTTCCTTATTATTTATAAATTAATTTTGAAAGTAAGTTTAAAAACATGAACTACTAGATATATTATAATTACTGTATGTCACCCCAACATTCTGCTGAAAGTATAAAACTAAAAAAACAACTAACAAATGGAACATTACGTTATCAGATAAATAACAGGTTATAAATAACTTGTTGATGCATTCAACGTGAAAACACATAAATTAATTAGCACTTAAAAGTCGAGAATGCGTTAGTTGTTTGTTTACACGCGTAATGCTTTAAATTAACTACTCATAAATAAAATTAATAAGTTAATATTGCTATATACAGACTGACATGATTTAGTTGAGGAATGCAGATAGTTTAAATAGTGTAAATATTTATGATTGTAATTTGTTACAGCCTAAATTATACAGTTAATATTGTAACATAGTATTAGAATGAAGAAATTATTTTTAATGTAAAAAATTAAACATAAAAAAAAACCTAAGAGCAATGTATATACATGATTTCGATGGGTGATTTTAAGTACAATATCCCTAAAATGACGAAAATACGTTTATATGATAATAAATTAAATAAAACTGATATAAATAAATAAAAAATTGTTTAGAATGAAAGAAAAAGGTTCGTGGCTAATTCTGTCCTACTTATTCACTTCTTCCATTTAGTTTTTAAGAACGGTTTCTCTATTGTCAATAATATGCATTAATTATTGTTATTTTAGATTATAATATTAAAAATATGTGTTAAGATTGATAATGTATTTGATACATAAGATATTTTTATTGTTAGTATCTATAGTAATAATAAATAATAAATATAGCAGTTAAAATACCTGATATAAGAAGAGAATCCTTGTAAATATTGAGCTAAAACACACTAAATAAAAACGAAAACCCGACACGTAAAGTTAAGAAAACATATAACGGATCGAACACGACCTCACACCTTGAAGGTAAGCACCTCACTGAATCAGGTTGGAGCGAATACCTGCGCACAAGACCTCTGCGCAGGGCACCTGTTGCGCAGCGCTATGTATGTATATTAGTTCGCTAGTAATATATTGAATGGTATTTTTAATTATAATAATGTCTCAAATAACAATATTAACAAAAATAGACTAATGAACTTGAATAAAAATTGATCCTGAATTAATTTTAAAGTAAAATCTGGTGGAGAATTTGGTTCGTGGGGAGTTCAGTAAATTTTCAAATGGACTCCGCAAAAATTAATAGGGGTATTGCTAATTTTGTAGAATATACTTTACCTAGCATTTATATTTAATATAATTTCTAATAAATATTTATGTTTTTTATAATAAAAATAATATTAATATGCTAGGTAAAGTTAATACAATAAAATCCCTATTCATTTTTGCGCAGTTCAGTATAAAAATGTTTATTGGAAACCAATTCGAATAAATATTAAATTAATAAATGTAAAAAATAAATTAAAACCAGAGCAAATTTAATCATTATAATAAAATAAATATGAGATATACTGTTGATAGGTTTATTACCTTAAAAAAAAGCTGTTTTGTAAAAATAACAGATGAAACAAATTACATTTATTATACGCGTCAGTATATTGAAGTTATTATTATTATTAAATACAAGTTAATCTCATTACATTAATTTAATAAAATAAACTTAAGGTGGAGTGGATGTTCCCTGCTAGCTGGCCTGTTACCTAACACTACCTGTACCACACCTGCGAGGGGGAGGGAATAGAAACAAACTCAATCCTAGTGTTCTTTGTAAGCGTATATAAACTTCTTATATATTAATTTATTAACTTCCAACAGTCATCGATTTTCAAGGAAAAATCGATATCCTGGATTTATTACTGCCAAAACATTGATGTGATATTACCGAATAATTCGAAAGAAAAATATCGATTTTATGTGATGTTACTTTCTTTTTCCTAAAAGGTGCGTTGAAATGAGATGTGCTGGCTACAATTACAGTTATGTAATCCTATAATTAGAACTCATAATTGGCGAAAAATGACCTGAGTATCTAATTAGTGGAGTGAGATAAAAAGCATTATGCTTCAAAGTAACAACTTTGATTTTTTTTCTTTATTTGAATTATTTAGACAGTAAAGTGGACAATCTACACGATCTCAACTTAGATTAGCATCCTACATTTTTATGAATTCTACGGGTCTTTCATAAGGTTATGAAGCTGTGGAAGAGCTCAAAAATAATAAAGCACCAGGACCAGATGGACTCTCCCCTGAACTTTTTAAGTATGGAGGAGAAGAATTAGTCAAAGTCCTCTATAATATAATAATGGATATCTGGAGGATGGAGGAAATCCCTTGTGAGTGGCGCAAAGCAGTTATATGCCCGATTTACAAGAAGGGGGATGTGCTTGATTGCCATAATTATCGTGGTATATCCCTCTTACCATGTGCATATAAGGTGTTCTCTCGAATACTTTATAAAAAATTGCTTCCTTTTGCCGAGCAGAATATAGGAAAGTACCAGACGGGCTTCATGAGAGGAAAGTCTACCATGGATCAGATATTCTGCATTAGAAGCATTCTGGAGAGGTGCAGGGAGTATAATATCCACACACACCACCTGTTCATTGACTTCCGAATGGCCTATGATAGTGTAAAGAGGAACGAGCTGTACAAGGAGCTGCTGGAAATGGGAATACCACCGAAGCTGATGCGACTGATTAGGGCTACGATGAAGAAGGTACAATGCACAGTGCGTGTTCAAGGTGACCTGACTGAAAGCTTCGAAACTCACAAAGGGCTGAGACAGGGTGATTGCCTTGCATGCCTTCTCTTCAATTTGGCTCTTGAAAGTGCAGTGCGGAAATCTGGAATACAAATTGGGGGAACTATATTCAATAGATCTTCTATGATTTTGGCCTTCGCCGATGACATAGATATTGTGGCAAGAACCCCTACAGATTTAGAAAATGCTTTTAACAGTCTCCAGATAGCATCAGCTAGATTAGGTTTAGAGGTCAATGAATCAAAAACCAAATATATGCATGCAGGCCCACAAGTGAATGTGCATGAACCATCGCATTTTATGGCTGGAGGGTTTAAATTTGAAAGGGTGGAGGAATTTGTGTACCTTGGATCGCAGGTGAACGCGGATAATGACATAAAAGCAGAAATCCATCGGAGAATTATGTCCTCAAATAAATGCTATTTCGGGTTACTGAAGCATTTTAGAAGCAGGGCTATTTCCCAAAACACGAAGGTGCATTTGTATAAGACCCTAATAAGACCAGTTCTCGCTTTTGCCTCCGAATGCTGGACATTACCCAGTTCTCAGGAAGCCCTTCTCCTAAGGTTCGAGAGGAAAATTTTGAGGAGAATTTATGGCCCAGTTTGCACCAATGGGATATGGAGGATAAGGACGAACGCTGAGCTAGCAAGACTCTACAAGAGCCCAGATATTTTAAGGATAATAAAAGTAGGCCGGCTTCGATGGGCAGGTCATATAATTAGAATGACCCAGGATGAGATTCCTAAAATGGTCCTAGACGAAAGGATTTATGGGACAAGAAGAGTGGGAAGACCTCGGCTCCGATGGATCGATGGAGTGGCGGCGGATGCCAGGTCCATCTTGGGAATTCGCAATTGGAGAGCAGCTGCAACCAATAGAGAAGACTGGCGAACCAAGCTGCAGGAGGCCTTGACTCTGCAGGAGTTGTAGCGCCACGAATGATGATGATGATGACGGGTCTTTGCAGGATGCATCAGACAAAAAATTGTTAAGATAGTTTGTATTAACCAAGAAGTCGTTATCACACAGAAAAGCTGGAAATATAAGTTGTTAATTTTATATTTACATTGCGCAAGTTTTGTATATTTTTTAGGTCTTTAGTTATAAAGAAATCCACATTCCTTACTATATTAAATTTTCAAAACAGCAAGAGAGCATTCTGAAAGATTTTACAAACGTGGCGTAGCTCTGCTGCTTTACTATATTGTCCATGTTCTTTATCGTATTTGTTATTTGTATTTTGTATTTTTTTTTACAAATATTGTGAATAATTTATTTTCATCATTATCGAATAAACAAATACATAGAAGAAAATCTGTGGCAGATAAATTATTTAATATGTTAACAGCGACGGATTCCTGGGGCTCACAGAATAAAATTTCTGTAATTTTAAATAGTGAAAAACCCAGCGATTGATTATCTCGGTCTCTAATTATCTCCTTGCACAACCGTTGCTTGGAAACAGAATTGTTTCAAGTGCACACCGAACCCAATACACTTTACTGGTAGTTTTGGTACAGATTTTAAAAAATTTAGAATAGTTAATGCAAATCAGTTATTACTATCAATCAAAGCTCCACTTATTTAACTGGTGTTCATTGAATGATCAAAAATGAATGTGTTAATATAATATAATACATCTACAGTCCCAGTGAACAAGTGGTTAACTCTAATTTTCTCCACGAGTTCCTTGTACTTAGGAAAGCAGAATCTTGTCATTTTCGTTGTGAATATGGGCTAAGTAATGGATTGGCTTGAAAATGAGTTATTGTTTATATTACAACTCCATTTCAAGCCAAAAACTACGATAATGGTACGATTCCGGTTATCTGAAAGCAGTAAACTCTCTCTGGACAAAATCCGACTTAACCACTTATTCACCGGGCTGTAGATCTATGATATTATGAATATTATGCACTATAATAATACAATAATATGATGTATATTATGCTCTATAATAATAGAATAATATGATGTTCTGAGGAGGCCCAGACTCGCTAAGCATTTTCGCGCCAATCATGATTATGATTATTATCCGATTTATATCGAATCGAATTACCATGGGCCACCCTGCCCCTCCCGAGCTCATTGGTAATTACTATCATGTTAATTATCCTGGTACTGACATTGCCGTTAATTGACCAGACTAGCCTAAGAGCCTTAGCCCACCTCCACCTGCCCAACTTCGGTGGCGCGTATTACCTCAATTCTGGAAGTGGTCGATGAAAGACTACTTCGATTCAATATAAATCGGAACGAATTATCCAAAAAGATTCATGGAACATCAAAATAGATGTTTCATTTGAAATCAGAAAACAGAATATTACTACATATTTTGTATTGTTGTTTCACCACAGTTGGCTGTTTTTTCACTTTAAACGGCATTACGGTAGACGGGAGAAGTTGTAAAGGATTTCTGCACCAGTGCTTGGTGTAGCCGTTGGAGTCCCCTCGCGAACAGGAATCGTACGAATCGTACGAATCGGATTGTTTAGGAACCGAATATGAAGTCGTCAAATGACCAATGTGACCAATCTATGAATCGAAATCATAGAAACTAGCCAGCGGGTGTCAGGTATACGGTAAATAACATATGGCGGTAATACCATGTGTATATGCATGGTAAAGGGGCGACCTGTGGTCTAGTGGTTAGCGTAACAAACTACTAAGCCCAAGATCGCCGACACGTGGCCCTAGGGTTTTCTAAAGGGAGTACCCTTGGTTATGCCGTCCTTCGAAAGGGACGTAAAATGGGGGTTCCGATCCTGAAGGTATAGTTAAAGATCCCTATCCTAATTAAACCTGGATAGAAAAAAAATTTTCATTCCCACTGTAGCATGGTCCGATTAGCCATCTCACCATAAAAGTGGCGTTAATTTAATAAACTTGGAGAATTTTATTTTTTGTAAACCTTTTATGGACATTAAATTTATGGCAAATTAATACAATTGAATTTCTATATGATGTATTCCTTTAAGGAGTATAATTTTGTTCCTTACGGAGGTGCCCAGGCAAAAGAGTAAGTTCCAACACTTGCCTGTTTTTTTTTTAATAAACACGGAATTTTATTTTGTTTCTCAAACATAGGCATCGACGCTATACAACGTTCATCAGTTCCGCATTGGTTACCAATTGTCAGTTGAAGACAATTTGATGCAAAAATATAAAGTTTTTAAGAGCTTAATAAAATGAGTGAATAGAAAGGCAAAGAATGCCTGCAATAAGTTAGGAAAGCAATAGAAAAGGAGAGAATACGTGCAATATGTAATAAGGCGTGAGTAAATAGGAATTAGTAAGCGAGCGACAAATACTCCTAGCTACGGATGAAAGTGAACGCTTTCTAAAAACCTTTTTGAATATTAAACCTATTTGAAACGTCACGTCGGCAGTTATTTCAGTCTTATTAATCACTTCGTCAAATCGGCTTTGACGTAAGATATGAATCCCGATATCGATTTTTTTGTAATTTATCGAATTTTTAATAATTTCAATACCATCATTACAATAAGAATGCTTTGCTTTACCAATACCCAAATATTTTTTTTTTTCAACTCACATGGAACTTTCAAAAACCTTTATTGAAAAATTAGGTTTTTTGAGTTATGATGTTCTTTTGAAGGAGCAATATTTCCCAGCCCTGAAGAAGGCCTACATCTTAGGCCGAAACGTTGGCACAAAATAGGTTTTGCTTATCTTGTGTTATCTTTGACTACACCCCCTGACCAATTTATCCATTATTATAATTATTGAGTCAATTATTTTCCACTTAAATAAGAAAACGTTTTAAATTTTCTGATTTCAACATAACAGCCTTGAAAACATTTCGACTAAGTTTGTTTTAGTAATAGTAACTATTATTTTGTATTAAAAAAAAATTGAAAAACCTGTAACACTACAACCCATGAGGGGTCTTGGGTGCAGTAAATGACAGAGACTGTACTATTTCTCAGACCATGGTTGTTCAACGAGGTGACTTGTCTGTTATCACGCTTAGCCACAAGGTTTGCCCCCAATTAAAGGTAACAACTTTATAGACGCTAAGGGAGGCCCAAGAGGTTAAATAGATCCCATAGGAACCATCCTTGGCTGTTAATAGATTAAATGTATCTTAAATTTATCTAAGACAGCTGGATTTTAACCTTGAATCTTCAGCTTAGTAACTCCGCATTTAACACACTGGGCTACGCCATTATTATTTTATCTATAAACTTCATAATTTTATGTAATCAGTATTAAGTGATCATAGACTGTATACTATTACTTCATACTGTACTCACAGATTTTAATTTGATTTAGAACCATTTTTTGAGGCACTGGTTTATAGCTTGATGAATGCCCAAGGAAGTCATACTTTATCCACATCAAGTTATTTTTTTTTTTTCAGCCACACCAGATGCTAAGGGACAGTTAAATTTAGAGCACGTGTAATAGAATTCTAATTGTCTAAAGTAAAATATTACAATTTATCGGAAAAAAACAAAACTTTAATTAATAAAAAATTATTGATTCAACTCGGACAATTTTCTTTACCGCTTTTGGATGCAACAATAAAAATTGCTTTATTAAAATTAGACCATTTTATTAAAGTATTGAACTATCTTTTAAATGAACAGTTTTTATTTTTTAATTCAGTCAAACAAAAGCAAAAGTATTTAAATATATTGCTACATTGTCAGGCTCGCTATTTCTTTCTTTCTTCAGTTTGGATTCAAATTTATTTGGTTATCTATTACAGTTATTTTATTAATTTTAGTGAATCAAATAATTATTCATTTATTAAGTAATTATTTAATGATTTAATAGAATCTAATAATTTCTAAATGAGTTTTTTGATTTATGCTCACATAAAACTGACTTTTCATAATTTTTTTTTCATTTCTGATGATGTATTATACTAGAATAATTAAAGTGGTATATATAAGTTTAGTGGTTCTATTTATAGGAAACAACAAAATCAATTTAAAAAATTTAAAGATGATCTTAGCACATTTAAAAGCATATTTTTAAAATGAAAAAATATTTACCTAATAAATTTATAAACAGATTGATCAGAATTTAATCAGGGTCATGATGACAGATGTTAATAGTTCATCCATAAAATAAGATGAGAAGTACTATCAATTATTTCTTTAAAAATCTTAACAAATTCTGAATAAAGGTGTATTACTGAAACAAAACTAAATTTTTGTTTGAGTCAAAATGTCCATAACATACATTAAATACATTAATTATACTTTTCTGAATCATATATTCTTATTTGATGATTGAGTAATATGAGTAAAGGTAGTATAT
Organism: Troilus luridus; assembly: GCA_964056705.1. NCBI lineage: Eukaryota > Metazoa > Arthropoda > Insecta > Hemiptera > Pentatomidae > Troilus > Troilus luridus. Next base: position 111,785,562 of record OZ057416.1, read on the forward strand.
AACATATTCACCAAGAGGATTTACAATGTAAATATGAACCAAATGATTTTTTGGCCTTAAATAAAATTAAAGAAACTATTCAATAAAAACAATTTCACTAATTTAATAAAGTTCCAAGACATTTCATTCAACTACAGCTAACAGTAGAAGTGCTTAGTGCTACCATCTGTTGGTCACTTCCAAGTACTACCATAAGAAATGTGTTACTATGGAATATGAAATGCAAATCAGCCAAAATGGCATAACAATGAATTTTAATAGTTAGTTAAATGTTTTTTACTTTCTTTTAGAAAATGAAAATCAAGAAAAATATTCTAATACTAGCTAATTTACTTTTTACAAGTGCGGCTGACAGAGTATATTCTTTCTGAAAGTAATTTCCAAAAACAATAAATATAAATTCCATATTAGCTGATCTCAGTATCAAGTTACAATTTTTCTAACTGTTTCAACAATGAGGTGTTGCAGTACCAAAACACCACATATTTATGGGGGTTACAATTAATAATAGATTTGTTGTGGGAAATATTTGGAATAATGGAGTATTATAAACAAGTTCGATCTGCCAAATCGTTTAAATTTTTATTATTTAAATTTATTACTATTTGTTGCTAACCGTTAAAGCATCAGTCTAGACTTCATATTAAAAATTTAAAAAATGAAGTTTTTATTTTTTGATCATTTAAATTACACAAATAATTAAAATAAAATAAGCTGTACTTATTTATGTAAAATTTTTGACTGCACTCGAGCCCATATTCAACTGTTCTAAACTAACAATAATTTTTTATTGTGGGAAATAATGAAACCAAAAATTTGAAATTTATTCCCAAAGAAATGTATATTACTGGATATAAAAAATAAATAAAAAGCAATAACAAAAATATTATATTAAGGCAATCTTATTTTGAATAAAGGAATTAATAAAAAAATAATATAGTTGAATAATTTAAAGGAAGGCCCTTTCTATAAGGCCGATTCTATCAACTAACATAGGTATAATCTTAATGCTTGGATTTTTATGTAAAATGTTGATTTATGTATAAATTAAACTTAAACCAATGATAATGTATGAATTAATTCCAAACACCAAGATCTCAATAAACAAAAAACATTGAACCAGGAAAAGATTACTAGTTAGACTGATAGCCTCTAGATGGCTGCACCTGCCAGAGACCAGTGACTCAGTTGGAAGTCCCGAAGATTGGTCAGTTTAGATCTTTTGTTGTTAGGATGAGGTTGTGATAGTTGTTCAACATGATTGGAACGGATTCATCGGAAAGAGGTATGAGTTTTCAACGTTATTTTTAAAATTATGTCTATTTTCAAGATGAAAAATAATTTACGAAATCCGTTATAACCTTAACCTTCTGATCAAAAAGCGAGAGGTTATTGTGTAAACAAATGACTATGACAAATAGAGGTTTCATGCATTATCTCTTTGAAGTTTAAGTTTTTAAGGAAAATATATTTGATTTAAATAAGTTTAACAATTTTACGCATATGTTTTTTTCCAATGTTCGTTATTTGCATTTCTTTATAATAATTCTAAAATTTCATTGTAATGGTTTTTTGCATTTTTTTATTTCAAAAATCATTTTATTTTATTATACATTTTTACTAAATTTTAAAATTCAGTTTGTAAATTTATAAAACTTTATATTTATTACAAACGTTATAGAACTTTCAAAATATTATTTTCGCTCTGAATAAGACCAAGTAACATCTTGGCAATTACCCCTTCAAGGGTAAGTAGGGCCTGACACAGGTAACTCCAGCTACCCGATCTTAACGGTACTTACAGGTAGTCCTCCAGTTGCAGATATACAAGAACAAAGTAACCTGCAGATCGCGGGTTAGAAGCCCCGGCAGGCAGGTGGCCCTAGGATTTTTAAAATTATATGGATTATAAAAAATCCTTGGTTATGTCGTCCTTTGGAAGGGACGTTGAATGGGGGTCCCGAGCCTGTACGATGTCAGGTATTCATTAAAATCCTTATCCTAATTAAACCTAGATAGGCAAAGTTTAGAGCCCCTACTGTAGCATCGTCGGATTAGCCGTAGCGGCATAAAAGTGACGTTAAATAAACAGACAACAGAATAACCCGCTCATTTCATACTACAGAATATACGATCCTCTTGATGATAACGTCATGTACGTAACGAATCAACCACATAACTCAAGGAATGTACCACTGTAGTGTTTTGAGAACCGATGTAATCAGTAATGAACAAGTCAAGAATTTTTACCCGAATTAGTTTATCTTTGTAAGGATGTATGCAATATAAATATAAAAAACAAACATATTTTAGAGGTTACCAACAAAATTTTAAATATGCATCCATGAGTAGAAAATTTGAATCGAGACTGTAGGGTATGCAATTTTTTTTCTAGTGAGGAATTTGATAAGAATAAATGTTATCGTTCGTGATCATAAGAAGTGTGTATAATCACCACACAAAGAAAAAAACGTATCAATAAATATAACGTTTTTGAGATACTTGTAGTACGTGACAATATTTTTCATATTCAATTGCAGGGTTTCAAGATCTTTTGTCTGGCTATAACTTTTTTGTTTTCACTCTTAAACTATTTCGTCTATTTCTGAGAAATGGAAAGTTGTAGATATATTTTTGTGTTTTTTGTTACTTGTTATTTTATTCGTAATAACAATAATAGTTAATGCATAGGTACTTATTAACCTAATAACTTGTGGTTAGTGAGTATGACAATTTAATTTTTTTTTCATAAATTTGGCTGGGGTTTGACATTTATGTGAACGATACTGATTTAAGGAACGTTATCAATAGATTTTTCAAGATAAAAAATTTTAAAAAAGATTAAGAGCATGACTCAATTGGCAAAATGTTTAGTTAGTTTTTTCTGTGTCATGTAAAATTGCAATTATTTATAATTCATGTCGAGTTTTTTATCTTTTATTTTTATAATTATCAATATATAGTTACTAATTATATTAATTTATTTTCCAGGCAGGTTGCCCTTTATTAGTTGAAATTTAATAAAAATTATTTAATAAGTCTAAGCCTGTCACCAAGAAAAAGGGCTACTTGCAGACACGGTTTAAATAAGATTGCATTCATGTAAAACAATAAACTCTTATTATAATGTAAGTTTCAATTTCACAAAATGTTAATCTATGAACTAATATGGTACTACACCAGAAGAACCCATTAGACTAGAATAATGGTTCCCAGCCTGGGCGTGAGGCGTGAAGACAAGTTAGGGCGGGGAGCTCGAGACCAGTTGAAAATAAAAACAAATTCACTTAGTCTTGGTTATTTTTCTCTTGCAAGTATCTGTTTATCTTAAATTAAAAACATATAGTGTTGTAGCCAGTGATAGTAAAACTAGATGTTTTGTTTTCAATGTAACACCTCTTTATATGCCTTTACATATTTTGTGCAAGGGGAGACGTGGTACAAAAAGGTTTGGAACCACTTGACTACAAGAACCCACCTTACCTACAGGGGCATTATGTAGTTGGAAACTACAGATTCGAGATGGTTAAGAGCTTCAAGAATTTGGTATCAGCGGACACTTGGGACGAGGGAGAAGAAATGACTTATAGAATAGTCGCAGCCAGTCGTACGACCAAGCTGAGACTGTATTAAGCACTCATCATGAGATACACATCGGAAGCCTGGGTATTGAGCAGAGGATCAGCTGAGTGTGTTGATAGGTTTGAAAGAAAGATATATGGACCTTCAACCTGATCTAAATTGTTATTGGTCAAGATAAAACTTGGCCTAATCAGTGGAAGTCGACAGAGACTATTTACAAATCTTTTAAAATATATATATTTTTGTGTAGTAATATTCTATAAGGTTGCCTAGCAACGGATCCAGCAACTACTTTTTATTTAATATTTTGTCCTGCTCGAACAATTAAACTATTAATATTCTTACAAACTGGTAAATTGCAAAGCCACTGTTCGTGACTTCTTAAACCCGTTATGCGAAACATAGCACTGTTTTTGAATTTAAATGAAATGCAACGACTTAAAAAATAAAAGAGATGAGATATTCAGCAAAACTGATATTACTGTTGGTTCCAAAGATGCAACTGTTGGCTAACCTAATCCTGTGCGATTGGCCTGGACTGAACCTGTACCAAGTAGCTAATCTCCCTTATCACCATTCCACACCTGACACTGTCTCTATGTCCTTTAAGGGGCGAATTCCAATCCAGTGATTCATTTCGTATTCTGTAGAACTCTTCCCTACGTAATAGGGATCACGTTTCACATTTATAGTGAACATTAAAACTTGAAATTATTATGTATATCAACATACATATATCTACGGATGGAGGATCAATGTATAATTCCATATACTTGTCGAGTATCAGTAGCTATTTTTTAATTTAATTTTTTTTTCTTCCAAACGGATATTTTATTACATTAAAACCAGATATAATTTTTGTTTTATGTAATTCTTACAATAGTAAAATTAGCTAAAAGGAAAATAAAAGAATTCAGATAGTAATTTAATTTTCACATTGTAATTAAAACATATGTTACAATACTAAGTAGTGTGATGTTCGAATAAACAAAAATTATATCTGGTTTTTAATGTAATAAAATATCCGTTTGGAAGAAAAAAAAATTAAATTAAATTAAAAAATACCTATTGATACTAGACAATACTAAAAAACATTTCAATAAAATTGAACATTCAATGTTTATTTACATAATAAGGAATGTGAAAAAAAAAATTCTGCAAAAGAAGAGCTTGCCCAAGAAATGAATAAATATTCCTGCATCGATACTTTTTACCCGACATAATATATCGTAATATCTTTGATAATACCAAGTAGCAATAACAAAAAGGAACAGAGTGCCAAGTAGCAGTCAATTTTGGTTTGCGATCAATCAATCAATGCTTGGTTCATACCTGGCTCTGAAAAATAAATTGTTTATTCTGTTTCCGATCAGCGTGGACTATCTACGGGCCTTTATGGTGCTGTATCACTCAGCATCAATAAAATGGGTTTTCAACAAAGAGTAGGGAAAACCTGGTGGTTGAGCGTGACCTAGGAGCCCAACCGTTGTCCTAGAAACAGTTCAGTCTCTACGATATACTGAACCTAAGATCCTTCATGAGTAGTAACGGTACAAAGTATTTTTTTATTAATTGAACTTATGAAAACAAGAAACATATGGTAGCAGAGCATTCATAGTCTCTTTGTTCTTTTGTGGTTGTGTGCATATATATATATATATTTATATATATATATATATATATATATATAAATTATATCAGCGCTGATATCTAATAAAATATCCAAATAAATAAAATATAAAAATTACCTACGAACAGCTGGTTCAAATAAAAAACATAAAAAGTAGAGTTGTCAGCTGTTTTTACTTTACTATCTGGAGTGACTTTATTTAAGACACCAATAAATTATTCTTTCTATTGATGGATATAAATTTGGAACAAAAATATCGATATCTACTTTATGGAGTGTTTTCAAAGATGTCGAAATAGTTGTTCGAGATTGGATTAAGAGAAGATGACACAGAGAATTTTTGCATTGAATCGAAGAAAATGGTTATTATAAGTAATAGTGTTAGATTTTTAATAGCAACATTTATATATCCATAAATGGAGCGGATTGGCTCAGTGGTTGAGTACTGAGTTGCCATGCCGGATATCCTGGTTCAAATCCCGCTGTGGGCAAGAAGTTTATTTATTCTGTTTGGAGCCGGAGATGGATCATATATGATCTAGGACCCTCCTAGGGCTCACCCAGCCTATATAAAATATTATAAAAATAGGATACCCATAATAAAGGGGAAAAATCTGGCGGTTGAGCGTGACCTAGGACAAGTCACCTCCTTGCAGAACCGTTGTCCATGAAACAGTACAGTCTCAACCATCTACTGAGCCCCCAGACTCGTTCACGGGTCGTAGTGGTACAGTTTGTTTTTTTTATATATCCATAAATAAGTTATCACAAAAAAAAATTAAGAAGAAACATGAGAAAACATTAACTGAATTCCTTAAACATAAAATGAAACTTACGGGGAACAAAAAAAAACATTATTGAACAAATTATAGGATAGCGATAGAAGTACAAATTGTTTTCCTACTAATGTTTAAAAATAAAAGAACCAAGACTAAGCTTGTTATTGTGTTGTTGATATTTTCTATAACGGCTGTGGTTAAGTCACCCATCTTCTTAACGGTTCATTGTAAAGGATGTGCATTTCCAACTTGAATATATCGATAAAGTAGTTCGATAAATCAAAAGATATATATCGATAATTCGTTCACTCTATTGTATCGTTCCTCCAAAAGAACAACGACAAAACTCAAAAATGCCAATTTTTTATTGTTAAACCTTTAGCAGCAATTGTATTGGTTGAAGCTTTTTAGTTCAGGAACGACGTATCTGATCTCCCATTTCTAACATGTTTTTTTTAATAGTCATTGAACAAGATACTAAAATATATATTTTCCCCATTATTTTATCCACCTGTTATGTTCCCAAAGTACACGTATTCTAGTCCCTCCTTATTTTCTAATGTGTGTTTAATTAATCACGTAGTTTTGTGATGATGAAATAATACGGTTAGTTACTCTGTTAAATTGGCACGGCCAATATTTTTAATCCATTCATCACGTGTCCCTTCTGCTTTCGACCGTGTCGTCAAATTCTTTGCCGACGTTTTGACGGCCATACTGCTTCATCAGGGCTTAATCTGAGACTCTGAGCTTAATCTAAGTCTCGGATTAAGCCCTCAGGAAGCTAGCAGTATGGACAGCGAAACGTCAGCAAAGAAAAAGTATTACCTGATGAATGGATTAAATAGCACTGTTATTAAACTACTTAGATTTTGCGATAAATAATTAATGTATGTTTAATTACAGTTGCTGTGAAAAGCAAGATTGATGCCGAGTTCCGAAGATTTTCTATTCTGCGCAACTCCAAAACTTGCTATGAAGACTTCACCTCCATCGCTGAACAAGTACACAAGTTAGCCGGTACGCCATTTTTAATATTTTATATAGACCCATGCGATGGAGATTTACTGCCAATAAACAACGACGAAAACTTCCTCAAAGCTTTGCAAAACGCTAAGCAAGTCTTGAGGATAGTAATACAAAGGAGAGGGGAGACTCTAGAGGCGATTACCAAAGATAGGGGCATAATATCCACGCTCCTGAGGACGAAGAAGGCACCCAACATATCCGGGCCGAAGGACTTCCGGGAAGTGTCCTCGATCATAGACATCGACCTCGTACCGAAGTCCTGCAGGAGGATCCGCTTGAAAAAGCACAGCGACGAGCAACCCTTGGGTTTCTATATCCGCGACGGTGTGTCCTACAGGATAACCTCCCAGGGCTTGGAGAGTGTCTGCGGTGTCTTCATCTCCCGCCTGGTCCCGGGAGGACTCGCCGCAGCCTGCTGCCTCCTCTCGGTAGGCGACGAGGTCCTCGAAGTCAACGGCATCGAAGTGGACGGCAAGACCCTCGACCAAGTGACCGACATGATGGTTGCCAACGCCAGCAACCTCATCATCACTGTCAAGCCGGCGCTCCAGGACACTGTCGACTAGTGTGACAGTAGTAGAAACAAGTGTTTGTGACAGTGCATGGCAGAACACTATCAGCTAGTGTGGTAGTTCACTACCAGGGCCTTATGAACTTCGAATTATATATACTTGTAAATGTCAATTAAACATTATTGTGTTATCTAAGTCAATATTGAAGGAACTTTTATTTAAAATATTTTATTTTATAGTACTTTGTCTAGCACTTTTCTATCTAGAACGTGGAGAAAACCTCCATTGTAAATAAGTTAATTTGATTTTGATTCAATATTGTAATACATCTTTACAAGTATTCTTTCGTCTTATTTTAATAGAAGTTTTAAGCTGAAAAAGTTTTTAAAATAAGAGTATTTATAGCACTACCATATGTTCACTACAATATCAAATTATGTTATTAGTTCCTGCTATTAATTTTATGGAAGAGAAAATGATCCTGGTGGAGATCCTAATAAATTCTTAAATAGTTTAGCAAAATGTTGGTAGAAAACAACGCTTCCCCCCAAATTACTGGTCTTCAGCAAGGCTAAATAAACAAAATACAAAAAATGCACGTTTTTATTTTATTGTATATAGTTTTGTCTTTCTCTTAACATGTTTACCTAAACATTATTTATTTATTCGTATTGGCCTGCTAAGAACTACGTCATTTCAACTGTCTTTTTTTCTTTATGACTGCTCCATTCTTTCTTCTGCCCATCTCTTTCCCGTCTTCAGCTTTGGTTTTTCTTGATAACCCACGCGGATATCTAGTTTTAACCTGAGATGGTTCCTTTATCATTATTATTATTATAATCAAATTACTTATGTATCTTGTTTTTCCATTTTTTTATTTTTATAGTATCTCCCTAGCGAAGACCTGCAATTTGGGTCGAAACATCTGCCTACAGCATAAAGCATATTACACTGATTGTACATAAGCATATATTATGTATTATTCCGTTATATAAATAAATAAATCTACAGCCCCGGTGAATAAGTGGTTAAGTCTAATTTTCGTAGTGAATAAAGTTTGAAGTTAGGCATTGGTTTATAAAGGAGTTATTGTTTATATTACAACTTCATTTCAAGCAAAAAACTATGAGAATGATACGATTCCGGTAATCTAAAGGAGTTAACTCCCTCTGGACAAAATCGGACTTAACCACTTTATTCTCCGGGACTGTAGAAATATCTATCCAACAAACATTAGCAAAAAAATACTGCGTGCCGCCTAAGGCTACACCTACATTGGATCCGGTGTGATACGATGAGACGTCGCTAGCAAACCAAATGACTGAAATATATCGAGAGTTATAACATTTGGTTCTTTAAATTTATAAAATTAAGATTATTTATTAATTATTTTTAGTACATTTATATTTTCCTATAATGTATAGTAAAATATGTATAATGTATACACCCCAGCAACGTATGTGATAGAATCACGTCGCACCGAATCGGATCCAATGTAGGTGTAGCCTTAGGTTGTTGTTGTAAGAAGTTTTCTTTTCTCTTTTCAAGAAGAGTAAAGACCAAAATCTTGTATTTTTATTTTATATAGCAACGATACTTTTCGTTTATTTTTGTATTTGATTAATTGATATTATTTTTTCTTGAATCGTTATAAATATTGAAACCATTTAATAATATGTCAATAATAATAAGAAAGTATTATTATTAACGATGTTAATATTTAAATATTAACGCCTGACCATCCATGTATACTGAGATCAACTATCCATCACACTTTGTCCAATAACAGAACTGTGGACGATTAAGACCAATTTAGGGAATTATAGATCGAAAAAAGCATCAATATTTATTGTATCAATGGTTATAGAATATATCGATATCCCAGTTTGATAAATCGTAAAATATAGATACATATTTGGTGCTTAGTTCTTTTTGCTTTTTTTAACAGCCTTCTTAAAAATACCGTGGAATTATTGGTAATGGCAATAGTTTTGTACGATAGTTTCAGTTCGATTTATAGTACCATTGATATGAAAACTCGAATAATAATATATTTTTTCAATTAAAAACCAATGTAGTAAAATAATTTAAAAAATCTGTTTATGATCGACCAATTAAGAAAATATAATTTTCTTCCTACTTTTTTCTTATGTTTTGCAATTTTGATTATTTTTCTTTTATTTAACAGAGTATTTGTAACAAAACACGTTAATGATGTTCTTTATCCGTTGGTTCAATTTCAATTTTCTTCCGTCCTTTATTTTTTTGTTTTAATGTTTAAGCAGTCAATGTTTAGATTTAATAAACGTTTTCTCTAGCTTATAGTGAATATTTTTCTATCTTTTAATTAATTTATTTAATTGTAAATAAACTATTTATGGATATTTAATTGGTGTAATTAAAGCTATTACAAATCAAAGACATTTTATTATTATTTCCTTCAGCTCCTTCCCTTTCTAATTTCTTTAAAATGAAATATGGAACGACTATTTAGGCTTTTTAGAAAACTCTCTTTAAGTTTTGTTTAGTTTAGTGTTCCAAATTTACATCCTTAAACAGAAGTCGTTAATACTGTTAAGTGTGCCTAATATTAAAGCCATTGCAGTAAAGAGAGGCTCAAAAGGTTTCTTTTGTTACTTGTTACCACAATCCGATGTAATTTCTTAAGTTTTTATTTGTATTTATTTTTTTTTAAGCAGTCTGTCGGTTACAACTATTCACACATTTTCATCTATTGCATTGTATAGAAACTACCGGACAAAATTTTTTATTCGAATTTTTCTAAAATTATCACTGTCGCTATGTTTAATAACATGTTTACGTGCCACCATTACTTTTTTTAAAATAATAATAAGTTAATTATTTATCCTGGGTTAAGTCCCTAATCATACAAGCATGAGATACAGACAATGCAGTCACGAGTAAAATATATCAAGCATTCAGTTTAATTATATGAAAATTAAGTGTAAGTCAAATACTAATGACAAATAAAAGAAAGAAAAAATATTTTTATTTTGAAGAGAAAAGATTTGCCCTCAGCCGGGGTTCGAACCCGGATTTTAGAACAATTATAAAGAGAAAAACATATTAAATATTTGCATATGTATAATTCTTATAAAGAAAAAAAAAGAAATATCCTATAATGAACATCTTAACCGTACAACTGAAAGTGGATGGCAAAATTAAAATCATTAAAACGCGTCTTTCATCTATCTATTTCCATCATAAAAAAATACTCACGATTTTCTGAGAATTGTTTGGTGGGCATGAAGTGATTAGGTAAACGGGATTTAAAGGTCGTAAGGTCATAAAATTACGAATGGTATATTTTTATAGAGTTCCACAAAGACGAGGATCGTATTATGAAAGATCTGTCGAATACTACGGTTCGATCGAGCGTAGTCTACGAATCAGATACCAGTACCAATATTTTATTGAAATGTCTCATAATTTAATGGTTGTTAATAATATAACATAGTGAATGGTGGGAGAATCATTTGGAGAGAAGAAAGAAGATGAATACTTCAAAATCGATAGAATGATAAGAAGGAAGAAATTATCTATATAGCATCCATTTTTTTAAGCATTCCTAGCCCGATACAAGGCTTTATATAGCAGTAAGGCAAACTATTCAATTACATTATTTCTTACGGCATGATATAAAATATCCCTGAGAAAAAAAAACTTATGAATACAAAAATGTTGCCTTTATTTACTCCAAATTCGGTAAAAACCAGGTTAGATAGGAGATAGTAATCACAATTCCTAGCTCACGCATTTACTAGTAAATATTAACAACAACTGTAATAGTATTAATAAACCATTTTCAAAGAAAGTTTTTTCCCATAAATATATTGAGACCTTTTAGTAAAGAACCGCTTCCGATGATCATATAGTAACCAAATAAGAAGATGCACAAATAGATCTTACCTGAAACTGTAACCACTACGACCCGTGAATGAGTCTGGGGTTCAGTACATGGTAGAGACTGTACTGTTTCATGAGCAACGGTTCTGTAAGGAGGTGACTTGTCCTAGGTCACGCTCAACCGCCCGGTTTTCCCCCTTATTTTGGGTACCCTAATTTTATAATATTTTATAGAGGCTGGGTGAGCCCCAGGAGGGTTCTAGATCCTATATGATACATCTCCCGCTGCAAACAGACTAAATGAAAGTAACTGCCCGCAGCAGGATTTGAACCAGGATTCCCGGCATGGTCACTCCGCTCCCGGATGTTACTCAGTGGAATCTATGTTACACCGACCTAAAATACGAAATTTTAACTTCCTGAAGGAAAAAGTTCTTGAGTTGCGCAAGAGACCCAGGAACACACAGATGGCACGACGAAGCTAGTTAACATGGATTTAGAAATGGTTAAAATAGATATGTCTGTTGAAATAGAAAATTATCCTAATAAAACACTACTTACTATACTCAGCAAAAAGGCGTATTAATAAAGTCTGAACAATTTAAAAAAATGGATTTCGTATAAAAAAAAACCGTATTTATACGAAATCCATTTTTTTATTTGAGGGCTGTCGTTTTACTTTGACATTTATTGATCCTTCGTCTTTTTATTTATTAATACAAGTTTTAAAACAATTGTACCATCTGTACAGGAAGTGAAACAGATTGGGTTCCATAAGTATGGTTGAAAAGAGGGAGTAATAAACTTAAAGGTATGACATATTTATTGCACCATAAAATCACTTTTCTGTCCTAGGATTGGGCCAGGTAAAGGGGGACAGTTAGGTAGGGACGCCTCAAGATAGCAGCACTGCCAGGTAGGAAGCGATGCCTGTGTCTAGACCCAGAGGAATGGTCATTCTGCTTTCTGTCCTCAAGGTGACCTGTTCTAGTACTGAAGAAGGAAAATGGAGTCGGTATCTTCTAAAGTTGTCATCGAAGGTGAAGAAGCAGCAGGATCTTCAGGCAGAGGTTAGTCATTTTATTGTTTTTCTTATTTCAATTTCATTTAAAACTTTCCAACTAAGTTTTCATTAGGAATGTACCAAAAGACATTTTAATCTTGCCTGTCCATTTTTCTTCACTTTCCACTACTTTCTATGATTTAATATGTTAGGTGTTGATTTTGTTGAAACTTTTGGGATCCCATAAGTTATTTATATTGTATCATTTGCCGACTAAAACCATGTTGATACTCTTCCAGGACTCTTTCCTCCTTCTCATTCGCTCTTCTACCCTGGGCTATTCATGGAATTCTATAAGTAGTACTGAGGAGTTGCAAGTATCATATTGGGTGATAGTTGCAGCAGTAGAAGGAAGAATTATGATGACATTTCTTCCCATTGGTCCTCTCTAGGAAATATATTCATCTGCACTTTTTCTATGAGCTGGGAGAAAGTGGTTTCTATGCTGTTGTGTTTTATATGGTAGGATTCTTCCCATGTGCCCAGCCCCACTGTTTTATCCTGGCTTAGGACCGATAATGGCATATAACTAGCTACCCCACTGGTACAGTTCAATAAGGGGGACTTTTAAAGAATTGTTTATCTCTCGAGTAATCATAACAAGTGAAGTTCAACGGAAATTATAATTTTAAACATCAAATTGAAGTAGTTACTTTAATAGTTCCAATAATTACAAATTTTATAGATTAAATTAATGTAATGACCAATGGTTTCCAAAAATATTAAAGAAAGTTCCAAAGCTGGATGAATCATTTGCATGATGAGCAAATAACATACTTCCTCTTAAACCTATTCAAATCTTATTTATTAAATTATACATTTATTAATTTATCTTTTATAATATTAGTTCACCTTATATATAGAGAGAAGAAAACTATGTGTAGGGTTCAGAGAAAGAATTTCTTAAATAGGATTGAATGTTGAATATTCAACTCTTTTAAACAAATTCCTACTCTGAACTCCACACGGACCATTTTCTTCCACTTAATTAATTTATGTTTAGAGACTAGACATATTTTGTAAATAATTGTCAATCTTAATATATATATTTTTTTTTGTAAATAGAAAAGTCTGGATCAGACGAGAGCCACAGCGAACAAGAGGTGCAGTTGGAAAAAAATATTACGACAGGACCTGCATTTACTGTCCACACAGGTAAATATTAATTCTCAATTTATATTGTTTCAATATTTAGTAATAATATTTGTAAAAATTGAACAGATTTTGACTTGTTACCGTGAAAAACTTTATCCAAAAATCCATTTCCACTTTGGCTTACAAGCGGATATTCTTTGATCATGTCTTATATTTACAACAGAAAATTTTCTGCTGTTGTTCGTTTGAAATTCTGTCGAAATGAAAAACCTTAAAAATGCTTGGAGAAACTCTACTTCAGCCCTTTGTTCTCAGAAAATGGCTTAGAGGGATGGTTCCAAATCTTAACTCTGTACAAATCACTCCCGGACAAGTGTTGAAATGGTTGTAGAACAAATTCATATTCAGCTCTTCTCTGAGCTGGCCATGTTATTTTCCTTCGATCAGTCATATGCCTGCTACAGGTCAATGAAGGCTAAGCAGAGCTCTCTTCTCAATGAGCTGTTGTAGTACAAAATATTGTCCATGCACCAGGACCACCCAAAGGTCTGGCTATAATATTTCCTGCATTCTTCCCCATTACGTCATAAACTACACCCTACTATATAATGCCAGCTTTTAAGTACACTCCAAGTTTCTCTCAAACGATTTAAACCCACTTCCATATAGTCTCTTTCAGGAGTTATTTTTCTCCTTTGATTCCTTCTTGGCCCTTACTAGACCTGACACCTCTTGAGACCACTGATCAAATTTTATAAAATATTGTGAAAGTTTAATTATTATTGAATTTATTTTTTTAACTTGTTAAAAAAACAGACAAAACCTGGACAAAATATCATGGTATATATTTATTTTTTTGAAAATTAATCAAAAATTTAAGTAAAGAAATTTTTTTTTTTTAATACAAGTTTACCTATACCTAATACAAGTTTATCGGTTTTTTTTCAGACCAGAACAAAATAAAATTTGAAATTGTGGTAGACAGTGATGAAGATGATGGCGATGATGAAGAGGAAGACATAAGAAAAAAATTGAGGAGTGAAGAGGAAAAACTCTCTGCTTATAAATGCTGGTACTTATCTGATTTAGAAGGTCAGAAAAATAATTTACTAAAAGAAATGAGACGAAAGGAGAACAAGATAGTGATTGCAAGGTGGTCTCAGAAAAGAAAGATAAATTGCGGGACACCGTCGGTAGATAGGCTAAGAGAGGAATGGTATCTGCTACAAATTATGTATGAGCAATTAGCTATTTAATATTAATTGATACATACAAACAATTTTGTTTTTATTAATATATTTTAATTTTATATTTTTTAAATTATTCTATAAATAACTATATAAATATTAATTATTAAGATTTTTTAGTCATTAAGAGAGTAATTAATCATACTGTAATTTGCATACCTGTGATTTAAATGTATTATACAGTAGTAAATTATATACATGTACTATATGCCATTATAGCCTTATTATTAATAAGTTGATAAGAAGAAACAGTTATTATATATAATTACTTGTAATTTAATTTTTATTTAATTAAACCTGTTATATTTTAATAGATTAGACTCCAATAAGTTTTTATCAAAAATGTAGTTAGTAGAATTGAATAAAAAACGTAAAAAGACATATTTCATTAATTTTTACAAACCCTTTGATACTTCTTCACTGTAAATATTCACACACAGAATATCCTTCTTTTTCTATAAATGTATGGAATAGAAAAAAAAATCTTTATTCTGGGACAATGGTCCTTAAGAATGACAAAGTTGGATTATAAAAAATGAAATTGAAAATCTTTATGATTACAATATTACTATAATGCATAAATCGAGTTAAGTTTACAATAAAAAAAAAAAGTTTGAGCAATTTTATTTGTTTGCCAGAAGAAATGATATTCTTATAAAAGTTTCTATCTGTTACTTGGATTTGCCATTATCAATGGAATGCAGAATATAGAAATACATACCATTTAGGGTTATGAGTATCAATTACAATGGGCATTAAAAATTTAAAAAAGTGAAAACTGTGATTGCTATAGAGAGAAATAAAAATGTCACAGTTAAGAGAATTATTTGCGCAAGATTCAATTAATATCATTGTAATTAGTTTTATATTACATTTGTAGTTATCAACTTTGTTGTTATGTTAAGATGATCAATACTTATTACAAATAACCTGAGTTTTTCAGCTTTAGTTTAAAGCTAATGGGTCATTCGGGGCAAAGTAATTCTTTATATATTTTCATTAACAACTATTAATTGATAGCTATGATTAAACTATTTCTTTGGAAATTCTATGTTTTAATAAAACAAAAAGGTCAACCCAAGAGAAGTGATCCAATGAAAATTAAGTTTCTTGTTTGACAATTTTTTATATAATTTGATTTTTTATTTGTTACTATAATTAAGAATATCAAAACCATTCCCATTGAGGCCATTTTCATTTCCTTAATGAACTTCTAACATTAAAAAAAAATATTTTGAATTCCGTTCATTAGTCTTATATCATTTTACATATTTTCTTATTAATTGATAACCATCATTAAAAAATAATAATCCATTAACGAGACACCGCATTGAAACAAAAAATAATTCATCTCATCAATATTTACCGCTACAATTAACTATTTGTTTAGAAGATAAATATTTAATTGTAAGGATGTTAACTAGTGCCTGGTTTTTTAATTTTTAAAATACACCTAAAACCAAAAACAGCTGAAAACGTAATATTCATAGATTTAAATATTTGTTGGAATGTTAGAAAACCTTTTGTAAAATACCTAGAAAAGACAAATGCACTGAGACTCAGGTACATTTCGAAAGGGGTGGCCTGATAAGGTGTACGTAGCCGCCATAAATTATGGAAAATTTTCGGTCAAGGGGCGATACCTGGTGCCATAAACTCGACCGGGAGTCCTGCTGGCAACTATCAGGATATAATTTAAAAATAACTATAATGTTTATAAATATTAATATTTAGAAAAGTACGTCCATTTAAGTAAAAATATAAAAAAAATGTCTGCTTATTGTCCTCAACATTGCTAGAACCTAATCCCTAGCCATTGGTCCAGTTCCGGCAAATGCAGGAAAGACTACTATCTAACCACCTTTATATAATTTCTAACATAAATCTCTGTATCTATATGTCGAAGGAAATGGTTGGGATTAAAGGGCCAATGTTTCGACCCACATTTCTGGTCGTCTTTAGGGCTGTCGAGAGGAGGTGGGGGGGGGGGCGGTGTGAATTCGTCACTAACACGCAGCTAAATTAAATACGGAGGTTTTTTTTTCCTCACAAAAACACCTCCCTCTTTCGGTTAGTTATGTGTTAGTGACGAGTTCACTCTACAAGTTATTTACCAAAAGGTTTTCTATAAGCATTGTACCAAATATTTAAATCTATGAATATTAAGTTTTGACTCGGTCTTGGTTATTGGAGTGTTAAAAAAATAATAAGAAAAAAAGAAATGTGGACACTAGTTATACATTCCTACAATTATATATTTATCTTCTCAACAAATAGTTAATTGTAGCGGTAAATATTGATGAGATGAATTGTTTTTTGTGTCAACGCGCTGTCTCGTTTATAGATTATTATCTTTTAATGACGGTTATCAACTAATAAGAAAATATGTAAAAAAGTTATAAGACTAATGAACGGAATTCAAAATAATTTTTTTTTAATGTTAGAAGTTCATTAAGGAAATGAAAATGGCCACCATTCAGTGATGGAAAGTAATTTTTTTTAACGGTTTTGAAAATTCTTAGTACATAATAGGCTAATAACAAATAAAAAATCAAAATATATAAAAATTTTCAAACAACAAACTTAATTTTTATTAGATCATTTCTCTTGGGTTGGACTTTTGTGACTAACCACTTATTCATAAAAGGTATTTTTAAACTGTTAAAGTTAACTCTTTTGTTAAACAAAATAACCGTTTAAATCCCTGAATTAAAGTGATAATGTATTTCAATATATTCTTGCAGACTAACAAATATATTGTAGGTATTATAAATATCAGCAATCCTCTTGAAACTCTAGCGTGTTTCTGTTTCTTAAGATCCAGATTGTAAACAGTTCACTAGGACTTTATCCGAATAGGTTAAGCCTTTGCTATTATTGTTATTAATATTGGAGTAGTTAAGTGGACCTCAGACGGAGATGTCAGATCGTACTGGCTCACAAACCCATCGTGAGGATCGTGATGTATGCAAAGGTTTGTTGTTCCTTTTTTTTTTTTTTTTTTTTTTTTCCCGTAACAGCTATTAATTGTGCCATCGGAGAAATTGATTTCTATTTCACTTCTTCAACCAAATCTTCCAACTAATTATCTTATATTTTAGGTACATTAGCTATTAATAAATTATTTTTTGTATAGGTTTTTTCCAATTCTTTTTATCTATTCTTCCAATACATAGTTTGTTTTTTCTAGCTCCTCAACCTCGTTAGGGTAGTCATATTCTGAAGTATTAATAGTCCATTCATTTAATTATATAATTTTGTTCTGATTGTCGTCCTCGGCTTACCAAGAAGAAATCTCGAGTCTTGCTCAGTTCTGGCAAAGAATGAATAATTCAATATTTCTTATAAAATTGTTTTATTAGAAGCATTGCCTTAAAAGATCTGATTGTATTAGAAATAAATTAGTTTTCCCTCTTGTACAGCAATAAATTAATACAATTACTTTAATATTTTCTGTTTTCGACTCCACGTCTCCAACTTAATCCAATAACAAGCTAAAATAAATATTCATTGGTTGAACTTATTCTATAATTTTCACCACAAATTAGGACCGCATATTTTTATCAGTGATTAATACTTGAAGCTATTTATTTGCAAAGCCCATCTGGGCTTATTTTAGTCGGTATGCTTCATTGTATTCATATTTAATATTTATAAATATGTAGCAATCGTTCTATTTACTTGTTGTATTAGTAGAATACAGTTGTAAATTTCATCAAATAAATTATTTTAAAAAATATATATATTTATAAATGAATCTGAATCCGTGATTGGGTTTGTGGAGGATTTGGTACAGTTGGGCGAAGACGCGGAAACTATAAAACTATATGCAGAAACGTTAATAGATCCTGGTAAGGAAATAGGTCTGGAAGTAAATTCGGATAAGGCTAATAGGCCAGCGGCCACTCGGCTTATATATATAAATTGATTTCGATTACCAACGAAGTTTTCACTTCTGCCGTGCGGTCTCAAGCACACATTCTTTTTTTTTTTGTATAGGTAATTTACAAGTAAATATTTATACTTTACAATTAAACAAGCTGTTTTAGTTCGATTTGTGTAGTACAAGGTAATTTTCTTAAAACATCCGCTTTTCCCGATTTTCATTTTTTTGTAATTAACAAGAGAAGTATAACACCTACAGGCCTCATTATGTGCTTAAATTAAACCTAATTAAATTTACTACAACTCCATTGCTAATGTCTTTCATCCTAGAATCACTCCTTTGCCCGGTGTTCCTCACGAAAGTCGGCCAAAACTTAAAATTTAGATTTTTTGGAAAAAATGGCCAATTTTCAAAGGGACGTAACTCTGAATCTATTAGAGCTACAGAGCAGCGATTGAGCTAAAATTATAGAAAATTTGGTCAAAATTAAAAATGGTCACCTATGTTTTTTAATTAAAAAAAAACGCACCAATAAGGAGATATAAGCCAAAACTTGAAATCACTCCGAAAATTTCGAGGTTTTTTGGCAACCACAAGTTTTCCCATCCATTTTTTCGGTAGCAAACACGGGTTTCCATTAGTCCGACATGCCCTTACAACATATCAAAAATGCAGCTCTCTTCAATTTATTCGATCTTCAAACACCTTGCCGCAGGCCTAAGTTTACGGTCAGTAGCAGAAAAAGGGGAGATGGTGGCAACTTTTTTTAGGAGGGAATAAGTTTTAACATGTCGAGTAATTTAAGTACTTAGGTTACTATGGTAACTAGGAAAAACGAAATCCAAGAGGAAATTAAGGCAGGGAAGGCTTGTTATTATTTGCTATCAACATTACTAAGCTCGCGTGTTTTGTCACGAAATCTAAAAATCAGAATTAATAAAACCATCATCCTTCAAACACTTCTTTACGGGTGTGAAACGTGGCCGTTAACGCTGAAGGGTGAACGACGTCTTAAGGTATTTAGAAAATAAGGCGTTGCGCAGAACATTCGGTCCAAAAACGATGAGACCACAGGAGAATTCAATAGATTTACACAACGGAAAATTGGGAAGCATGCACCCGGTTAATATTATTCAAGTGATAGCGTCGCGAAGATTAAGATGTGCTTGTAGGTTCGATGGTGGTTCGCGGACAGAAGTCTGTAAGCGGGGATTGGTGGTGTCGGCATCGAGCCTTCGGGTTAGCTAAGACTTTTTATTTAATAATTATATAAAAAAATATTATAGTTACTTTTTGATTATTTCCTGGTATTCGCCTGTTGGACTTCCATGTCGAGCTAGGATCATGTTTATGGCACCAGGTATCGCCCCTTGACCGAAAATTTTCCATAATTTATGGCGGCTACGTACACCTTATCAGGCCACCCCTTTCGAAATGCACCTGAGTCTCAGTGCATTCATCTTTTCTAGGTATTTTACAAAAGGTTTTCTATAAACATTCCAACAAATATTTAAATCTATGAATATTAGGTTTTCAGCTGTTTTTGGTTATAGGTGTATTTTTAAAATTAAACAGACACTAGTTATACATTGATAGAGGTAGGTGTTTATTTAACGTCACTTTATGCTGCTATGGCTAATCGGACGATGCTACAGTGGGAGCTCTAAATTTTGCCTACCCAGGTTTAATTAGGATAGGGATTTTTAACGAGTACCTGGCATCGTACAGGCTCGGGACCCCCGTTTAACGTCCCTTCCGAAGGACGCAATAACTGAGGATTTTTACTTACATTGATAGAATTAAATATTGATCTTCTGAATAATATTAGGTAAATATTGATAAGATGATTTTTTTTTTTTTGTTTCAACGCACTATCTTACTTACTAATCATTGTTTGTGAATTTTTAATTACTGAAACTGTTGAGATCCGAAATAAATTGATATTATACATTTTTTAAAAATATTTTAGAAGTTCACATAGGAAATAAAGAAAACGTGCTTTTTTATATGATGCTATTAAATACCTATGTATCGATATTTATCATTTGTCAGCCTTCAGCAGGGGGGGGGGATAAATAAATATATCTATATAATATATAGGAAATTAAATAAAAAATACATTTTTTTCCTGCCTCTCTTGATTTAAGATTTATGGTCCTCTAATATAGACGTCTGTTTGTGTTTGAGTGGGTGTATAAATCGTTGTGACTAAAGTATACTCCATATCGTAACCATAGTTGACTAGGTTGAGGTAAGGGTTAGGAAAAATCTAATATTGTATTTGTTATTGTTATTGTATGTATACAATAACAATTACAAATGGAATCAGTACGTGTAGCATATTGCGTTTTTCAGTTATCTAAACTATTACTTATTACTAATGTATATTACAAAATCCTTAAAAATAATATTTGTTCTCTCGAGAAACAATAATAATTGCTTCAGACGCTGTAAAAAAGTATGTTTCAAATCATCATCATCATACCCTTTCCCTCCGCTACCGCTGTGCAGCGAGAGGAGTCTTCTCATAGAGCCTCGAATAGGTATCTCTTTCCCTAGCCAGTTCTCTTTGAATGAAATCAAATCTGAAATTTTCGGGATTACCATGCTTCCTTAATTTTTCAAAAGTCTTGGCCAGGTGAATTTTAGCAAGATTCCTATTCCTCTCTTGCCATTTGGTGAGAGGTATTGCTAGCTTAGTTAAGACTCGTTAATTAAGTAAATTATCAATATATTTTTTTTTGAGAAAAAAGATTTGTCCCCAGCTGGGATTCGAACCCGGATCTCCGCCTCACCGTGCCAACGCTCTAACCAATTGAGCCACCGGGGTCGCTCCCTACCTAGGTCTTATCTTTAAGAGGACTAATCTGTTCTCTTCACCGATCCCATATCCCCCGTCTCCTCCCAATTTTGCGATGTATACACGAGGAAGAACGTCATTATATTAATTATAATTTTTAATCATTGCTTTAATTTTTAATTATTTTTTGGAGAGAATAATTATAATTAATATATTGACGTAAGTCAAAAAGATCCTAAAATTAAAAGTAATGTTCAATGAACATTCTTCCTCGTGTATACATAGCAAAATTGCGTGGACACGGGGGATATGATGGGATCGGTGAAGAGAACAGATTTGTCCTAGGTAGGGAGCGACCCCGGTGGCTCAAATTGTCAGAGCGTTGCCACGGTGAGGCTGAGATCCGGGTTCGAATCCTGGCTGGGGAAAAATCTTTTCTCTTAAAAATTCTTTTTTAAATTAAAGCAATGATTAAAAAATTATAATTAATAAAATATCGTTTCAGAATTATCAAATATTGTATATTTAAAGCACAAATTTTGCCTATCCAGGTTTTATTAGGATACGGATTTTTAACGAGTACCTGACATCGTACAAGCTCGGGTCCCCCGTTTAACGTCCCTTCCGAAGGACGGCATAAACAAGGATTTTTTACTTCCTTTAAAAAACCCTAGAGCCACCTGCCGGGCTACGAACTCGCGATCTTGGGCTTAGTAGTTTGTTACGCTAACCACTAGGCCACAGGTTGCCCCTTATAGTATGTTTTTGCATTCATATAAAAAATATCATATAAGCTGAATTGTAAAGTTATAAAAATAAATATAACGACATAATATTATAGTTTATCCAAGTGTATCAACATTAAAAAATTCTTTATTTAAAAAAATAAATAACAATACTATTTTGTCATGTTCGTCCCTCATTTTATTTAACAATATAAGTTTTAATTCAAAAGTACCATTTAGATAGAATGTGTAGAGAACAGAAAGTGAAATAACACGGGTTTCATAGATATCCTTCCACTTTCCAATTTCCACCATTAAAAGTCATAAATCCAAAGTCAGCAAGGTTCGGACCATAAAGTCACTCTTGAGGTCCAGGGTTAGGCCAGGTAAAGGGGAGCAGTTAGGTAGGGAGGCCTCAAGATAGCAGCACTGTCGGGTAGGAAGCGTCTGGGTTGTGACCCAGAGGAATGGTCATTCTGTTTTCTGTGCTCAAGGGGACCTGCCTCAAGTGCTCAAGAAGGAACATGGCCTCGGTATCTTCTAAAGTTGTCATCGAAGATGAAGAAGTAGCTGGACCTTCAAGCAGGGGTTAGTCATTTTATTTTATTTCATATTTCTATTTCATTTAAAACTTTCCATAAAGCCATGTACCAATAGACATTTTTATCGGTAAAAATCAATTTATAAAGTTTGTCCGGTTTTTTTCACTCATCACAACTTTCTGCAGTAAGTTAGATGTTGACTTTTCTAAAACTTTTAGTATCCAAATGGTGTATAGATTATGTATATTTACAAATTTTCAGAAATTATTGATTCATTTTTTGAAAATATTTTCTTTGTTTTTCTCCTTCAGCTAAAATTATTAAATTCCTTTAGATTTTCCTTCCATTTTCATTTATAATTAAAATTACTGATACATGAGAAGCGAGGGGATGGTTGACTGGAAGATAGACGTAAGGAAGAAAATAGTTGGGGGTGCAGTCAAATAAAAACACAAAATAAGTAACCACTTATTTAGTGTTTTTATTTGACTGCACACCCAAAAATTACTGATAATTATTCTAAATTGACAGAATTAAGGAATATTAGAGAAAGCCCATTTGAAAATTCGGTTGGAGAAAATTATATATTTAAGCTAGTCAAAGAGTTTGCATAGTACAAAAACCTATAATAAAAAGTGTTTAATCTTTTTTAATGTATTTCTTTTCTAAAGAACTAGCTTGATTTCAAATTAAACATATAGTTATTTCTAAATATGCAGAGTGCGGCCAAAAATCCTTTTCGAAAACCAAGTACATCAAAGATAACTTCAATACTGATAGTATAACAAAAAGAGTATGCATGATAGAAGGTACAGAAGTAAACTTTCAAATATTTTAGTACTTAAAAATTTGATAAAAATTAATTAAATGCTTTCTAATCCAAATAAGATATTTAAAAACTTCAAAGAGCCTTCATATCTACTATCTACATTATTATATATTTTCATCTATCTGCTACAATAACAATAAGTTAAAGGTTATTTTCCATTTATAATTTTAAAAATTACATTTTAGTTAACATTATGGAAATTTAATTCCATAGAAAAAAGTTTGAAAATTAAAGTACATAAATGGAAAAAAAAAATTGTGTTTCAAGGTATGGTTGCTCTACTTTTTTTTTTGAAGTGCGTTGAGATGTTTATAATGTACAAAGACAAGAGCATAAAATTTAATAAAAAAGTAATTTGGGGACAAAATAACTTCTATAATTATGATTAAAAATAAATCTATCTATGGAAATTCAATTTCATATGCATAATATATTAGATTGAAAAACAAAAAGTCATTCTTATAAATTTGGATCTTCAAGATAAAAATGTATTCATACATTTTAATTTTATAATTTATATTCATTTTAAATAACGAATAAGTTAATTTTATACAGGAGTTAATAGTAATTAAATTTAAATTATTGATTGATTATTGATTATTTATTTAACGCCTCTTAATGCTGCTATGACTAAGCATACGATGCTATAGTAGGAGTCCTAAATTAGGATAGGGATCATTAAAGAGTTCCTGTCAGTGTACAGGCTCAGGACCCCCGTTTAACATCCCTTCCGAAGGACAGCGTAACCAAGGATTTTTCACTCCCTTTAAAAATCCTAGGGGAACTTGCTGGCCTACAAACCTGCGATCTTGGACGTAGTAGGTAAATTTAAATGATGTCACTTTGTTAATATGTGGTGAAATAATAACCTAATGAAAAATTAGTTGTGTTAATGCATATTAATCGTATATTAAAGTCAAATAATAATTTATAAATTAAAAATAACATACATTAGTGTTATAATATTAATGGCGATATTTAGATGTTCATGATGTACTGCTACATAATCAAAAAACAAAATAGTCACATCAGGCACCTGAAATATACACGTATAACTTCTGTCATTAAAATATTATTTAGATATTTAACCTAATTACGTTATTTTCAGTAAATAATACAAAACTAGCTCAGCAGGAATAGTTTCGAAATGATTCTTTGTTTCTTTGCTATTTAACCTATGGCCACTTTGTTATTTAAAGTAATTTTACAATATTTAAAAAAAAATATTTTTAGATATATGTGCCAACTCATAACTAACAGAATCCATGAATGAAATTATTTTACAATTTTCAATTTAGGCACTTCTTTACAGAAACATTAAACAGAACAATACAGAAATATACATAAGAAAATTTATCTCATAAAACTAATAAATTCCAACAATGCATTTAACTTTTCAATTTATATTTAAATCATATTTACAGTAAATTAATATCCAAATGTTACATTAATAAAAATATAATATTTTACTGCTTTAAAGATTAATACCTAAACAGAAGATCTGTAATAGAGGCTGTATTTTAGTTTATTTTTTTTATTTAACCACTTTTTACCCCTGTCAATTGTTTTCCTTCCCCCCTCCCAAAAAAAAACTGAAACAAAACAACCCTTGGAATCTATGAAGAATTACTTTGTCTCGACTTAGCCATCAATTTTAAACTGAATCAGAAAAACTAAGATTATTTACAGTAGATATTTATCATGTTAACATAATTACTACAAATCTAACATAAAACTAAAAGCTACAATGATATTAATTGCGGAAATTTCTCTCCATGATGACATTTTTATTTCCATATTTATTCCCATCCATAGCGATTAGATCTTATATTTTCATTTAATTAAAAACAAAAAACCTATACCTCTACAACCTGTGAACGGGTCAGGGGTGCAGTACATGGTAGAGACTGTACTGGTTCGTGGACAACATTTCTGCAGGGAGGTGATTTGTCCTAGATCACGCTCAACCGACAGATTTTCCCTCTTTTTTGGGTACATTTCCTAAAGCTCTCACCTAAGTTCACAACCGAGCCAGTCTCCCTCCGAAAGTACCCTCGCTGCCATGTCCTCCTCCACATATTTTAACCATCTCTTCTTGTGCCCCCCTTTTTCCTCCTTTCTGCCGAGCATAGTCGAAGTCGGTTTAAAGTCATTGTTCCTCCGACATTATTTTTAAGCAGCCATTTTATTTCAGTCTCTTTTTATCTATTTTACAGAAGATAGGTTTTTCTGCTCTACGAGTTGCCTGATAGTATTTTTGGAAATGGAACGTCTCCCGCAGTCCATCTCCTTGATTTTTATTTCCTATTGACTACTTAGGATCTGTAAGGTATCAAATATAATAATTAAACAAAAAAAGAAATATATAAATATGATATTAGAAAAAGATGAAAATTTACATTTGGATGAACTGGAAATTGTAATAGGTTAAGCGATGTATAAAGGTTATGATGTAACTTGTAAATATTATTTTGTACTATTATAAATTAATAAGTAATAGATATGAGTATAAATTAAACATTCTTTTTAACATCACATTTGATATATAATTGTTAAATTGTGTTAATATGTAAAAAGTAAAAATTGCAAAAGATCTATTGTAAGATCGACGAAATATGGAGAAAGGATGAAAAAGTGACGGGGAGCAAGTAGAGGGAGTCTTATGAAGCAGGGGAGCTATGGAGAAAGGATGCAGAGAGAAGTGAAAGTGAAGGGACATGAACAAAGAACAAGCCTTCCTGGAGAACAAAGGAATCAGAGAAGCGGACATTTTGTTGACATATAGTCAAAGTGACAAAGGTGCTGTAATTTTTATATGTTGTTAAGTGAAGTGCTATAAAGTGGGGATTAGGGATATAATTAGTTAAGGGATATAATTTAACATTTCAAAATGTTTATGTCAAATGAGTGGCTAAAACCCGATTTATATTATTTTTATAGAAATGCAAATATTTGTCCATTTTTATATCATTGTTTTGTCATATTAATTCGTATTATATAAAATATTATTAAATTCATTATTTATTTATTGGCGCCCGAAATTAATGTTTAACTTATAATTAATTGAAGTAGAGCATTTTAGAGTTAGGTTTTTCATAACTAATAATAATTTATGGTCATGAACCTGAAGGTAACAGATCACACAATAACTTAATTTCTTTCCTTTTCTCTGGTGGATTTTGCTTTGTCTCCAATATTTTTTTGTGTTGGCTGGCTTGTTTCCTATAATTTTCTGTCCAAATAATTCCAATTATTATTTCATTTATTTACCTTTTTTTTCTTCTACAGAGCCATCATAAACTACTTTTGTTTCAACTATTCTTTCCTTCTTTTCTTGTCCTCCTTATCTTTCATTCATTCCTTGTGTTTTTGTTTTCTTTATTTATGTTTTTGTTTTTTTTTCGTTTTCTTCAGTAAAAACTGCACCTATTTTATTTTTGGTCTTTCTTTAAAATAGAAAGCGTTGAGCATTCTAAAGTTTTTTCCTGAGTGAAGAACAACTCTTAATTCAGTTTGGAGAGACCCGATCACTTCAATTTTATTTATTATTTTAATATATTTTAAACTTTTTTTTTTTAAAAGATTTATATTATTTTGTTAATTTGTTTTCAGTCTTTTTTTTTGTTTATTTATTTAATAATATCGTGTACTAGACAATATATTAATGTAAGGATATAATTGTTAAATTATGAATTCAATTATTTTTAAAATAAAGATTTACATAAATCTGTAAACTATATGTAATGTAAAAAAAAATATTTGCCAACCTTAATTTAAAATATATGAAATTAAAACAGCTACATAAACTGTAATGAACGTTGAAAGTCACTGGTTCCCAACATTTTTTGTACCATGCCCCCCTTGCGCAAAATTTGTATGGTTCATATGAAAAAAATACAAGAATTACATTAAAAACAAAACATTTAGTTTTACTATCACAAGATAGAACATTATAATTTTCATGTTTGAGTGGAAAATAGTTGACTGGATAATTCTAAATGGCGGCACAATTAATAAATAAATAAGTTTTGCTTATTTTGTGTTATCTTTGACCGCACCCCCCCCTCCAATTAAATTCATCATTAGAATTTGAAATGTAAGATAAAAAAAGTATTGCTAAGAGAAAAATAACTATGTGAGATTTTTTAAATTTACAACTAGTGGTGCACGCCCCCCCCCCCCAGCTGTAAGTGATACCAGTCTGAAGAAGTGGCTGACTAAACAGAGCTGTAAAGCTTAAAATACTATTGGATAACATAAGACAGTAAAATTAATAAAAGCTTGATGATGATGATCTTAACTCAATTATTGAAACTATATTAGATATTAACAATAACTTATATTTTTAAATATTTTCTTCTTCTTCCCATGGCTCTACAGCCATTGCAGGGCCCTGGCCTCCGCAACAACGCCTCTCCAGTCCTCCCTGTCAGCAGCTCGACCTCTCCACTCTCTGATCCCCATCCTCTACAGATCGTTCTCTACATCATCCAGCCATCGCAGCCTGGGCCTTCCTCTTCTTCTTTTGCCTCCTGGTTTGCCATATAATAGCTTCTTTGGGTACCTATCTTCTCCCATTCTTTCTACGTGCCCAAGCCATCTTATACGTGTAGATTTAATAAAGGTGACTAGGTCTGGTGCATTGTATAGGTCCTGAAGCTCTCTATTATTTCTAGACCTCCATTGGCCTTCATTAAATACTGGCCCAAACATCTGCCGAAGCACCTTCCTCTCCCAGATCTGCAGCATCTTTTCGCATTCCTGTGTCAGGACCCACGTTTCACAAGCGTATGTAGCAATCGGTCTTAGGATTGCTTTATAAATCAATAATTTTGTCCTCCGTGACAAGTTTCGAAATCTTAATGCTTTTCGCAGTGCAAAGAGACATCTGTTCCCTGCTGAAATTCTTGCTTTAATTTCTGCAGTGATGTCATTCTTTCTTGTCACTAAAGCCCCCAGATATTTGAAGCTGTCCACTTTCTTAAATGTGTGGTGGAGCAGTTGCACATGACTCAGCTCTTCCTGCCCATCATTTTTTGTGGAAATCATATATTGGGTTTTTTCCTTATTTATCACCAGACCCAATTTTTTCCCAGCTTCTTCAAATTCCTGCAAAGCTCCTGAAAGCGCCGCTTTTGACCTTGCTGATATCACTACGTCATCAGCATACGCTAGGTAATGGGTCATCCTGTTACATATTGTTCCTCCTGGGTTGGTCCTGATTGATCTCGCAGCTTGTTCGAGTGCGATGTTAAATAATACAGGTGAGAGGGGATCTCCCTGGCGCAGACCATTCTCAACCTCAAAATCTTCTGATATCATATTTTGAATCTTCACCCTACATCTGGTGTTTTCCAAGGTCATCGCACTCAATCCGACTAGCTTTTCCGGGACCCCTAGAGTTTTCATTACTTTGAGCAGTTCATTCCTGTCAAGACTATCGTAGGCCTGGCAGAAATCTATGAAGAGGTGGTGGAGGTCAACATTTTAAATATTTTACAAGAAGAAATTACTCAATTCTAATTATTTGAAGAGAACCCGTTGAAAAGTACCAACCTATGAATAATGAATTGTGAACAGGGAATTCCCTTTTCAACATCCTTATCATTATCTAAAAAAGAAAAGGATAACAGCTAAAATTAAAAAAGTTATGAAAAACTTATTTGTAATCGACTTAATAATCAACAATGCCAACAAATGGCTTTAACTGAAATAGTTTTCAGTTAATTTTTAAATTAAAATTATCTAGAATATTACTTAATGATGTTATTATATTTATTTTTATTTTATAAAAAAAATTAATTTGATGGAGTAAAACTTGTTTGCAATTATATGAGATCCCAAAACATAAATATAATTAAAAATTTTGGGAATATAAGAAATTTTACATTTCTGGTAAATTTAATTCATTAATAAGTTCTGTTCTTAATATCATACCAACATAAGGCGATATGAATATAATTATATAATTAAGTTGTACAATACTATCAATTGTTCAGTCCTTAATAGTTAAGTTCTTATCAATATAGAAATTGGATAAATAATAAAATAAACTCTACAAGAATCTATTTAAGTACACAAAATGGTTAATTGATGAACCCAAACATATTTATGATTTATTAGCAAAAGGAATAAAAGATATAAAAATAAGTCAATAAGTTGAAGTTGAATAACTCCGATGATTACAAATCTTACAGTTTAATGTATTATTTAATTTTATTTAATTGTTATCATTAGTTTAAATTAATATTTATCACAAATTCCAGATATATTATGGTGAGTTGTGAATCAAGATAATTTAATCTTTTAATATCTTCGGTATAATGAGCAAATTGCAAACTTCCGGTCAAGCATATACGAATCATATTTATTTAATTAATTTATGAAATTAAACATTTTTAACTAATGTTTAGAGATTATATGTATTTTAAAAATATAAATATACACTCAATAGCAAAAAAAACCGGAGACTTAGATTTGGTCTTATAATTTTGTTAAATATATACTTATATGTATTAATCTTTTTAATGTATGGTAAGAATTTGTTAATTTATAGGTTATTTAAATAGATTTTTTGCCAAAAGTGATTAATTTTTATTGATTATGTACAAAATAAATAAAAAATCATAAATGAACACAGTTTTTAGAAAACGTTATTCTTCATTTTTATTAGCTTTTCTAACAATTTATGTAATTCTAATAGCGGGTATTACTCCCTCTGGTACGGCGAAGGGCTCTAACCCTGTCTGGCTTCGAATAAATTAAATTCTGGACGTACTCCACCGTCATAGTATCCCATTCTTCTCAAAGAGCAATTTGGAGCTGATTTAAGTCTCTAGGAGAAGGATGACGACGTCTACCACGTCTTCCTAAATTATTCCACAAATGCTCTATGGGATTCATATCGAGAGATCGTGCAGGCCAGTCCAGGACAGTGATTGCCACTTGCTCCAAGTATTCGGTAACGATTCTGGCGGTATGTGGACGAGCATTATCCTGCATTGCTCACCAATAAATGGAGCAAATGGGATCACAGCCTCTAGGAGGACTTCCTCGATGTATCTCCGAGCAGTCAGAGCCCCATTATTTATGAAAATCAGTTCAGTCCGGGCCTGAAATTAATTCCACCCCAAGCCATAACTGACCTCCTTTCAAAAGGCAGTGATTCACGAATGGTAAATTGAGCAAATCGCTCCCCTGGTCGTCTCCACACTCTGTCTCGACGAGTCTGTCACACTCTGTCTGTGTGGTATAGACAGATCGACAAATCGAGACTCATCCGTGAATAAAACAGTTCCCAATTGCTCCAGAGTCCAATGAGAATACTGATCAGCAAATAATCGCCTTTCTCTTCGATGCCTTTCCAGGAGTTGGGGCCCTGTCGCGGGTCGCCTTGATATGAGTTCATGCTCCCTCAGTCTGCACTTAAACGTGTATTTCGAGCCACTTCAAGTCTTTCCCGGACCTCAGGAGCCGTTAAAAGTCGGTCTCTCAATACCGACTGCGTAATAAATCGATCGTATACTGCCGTTGTTGCCCTTGGTCGCCCACTGCCGGCCCTCCTATCGTAGTTATCAGTCTCCCGGAAACGGCGGAGTACATCGTGAATGGTAGACTTCGCTACCCCAAGCTCCGGCCTTCTCTACCCAAGGCATCAGCTCGGGCTGTGTCAACATTTGAAATAACCATTATTCTGGACCAAAATTTAAAAAAAAAACATGTCTATTAATCACAGTAAAGGCTTGGTTAATAAATTAAAGATGTTTAAATGTGCGAAAAACTACTTACAGTTTAGAATAGGTCGGGCAGTTAAATCAAATCTGAGTTTTATCTAATTGTTTACTAATCCAGAAGGGATTAGTTCAATGGACTTAGACCCTACATTCTCTGTAATAACTAGAATTCCCGCAAAAACAAACACAATGCTGAAAATTAGCTTTTAATATGAAAAATTTGAAGTGTCCGGTTTTTTTTGCTGTTGAGTGTATATAATATATATATTTTTTGTTAATAGAAGATCCCGGATCAGAAGAGATGGGCAATAGAGAAGAGTCTCAGTGGGAACCAACCGAATTTAACGTCCAGACCAAAAAAGGTAAATATTAATTTTCAACGATAATTTATTTTGTAATAATCCTATTTGTAAGATTTTGATTTTTCTTTTTGGATCAGTTCCTCGGGGTGTTGCTTAGAGTTAAGTGACTGGGTACCAGAAAGTAGGATACTTGAGAAGGCCGTTGTTATGCCAGACATTTAAAAAAAATACATTTGATGTTTGTTTTTATTCTTTATTTTTTAGGGAATATAGGAAGGATAAATATAATTTTGTGAAGATGTTATCCTACGCGTTCAAGTATTGCCAGCATATTTCAGCAATTGTTAAACTAAGCCAATGGCAGACAATGTGCGTTGACATTCTTATCTACATTGACTGTTTGAATGAATTTTTCAAAGAAAAAAATAAAATAAAATATTTCAAAAACCTTTAATTTTTATTTAGATAATTTGTTTAAAAAACAGAACAGAACTTGACTAAATATGATAGTATTTTTTTTTTTTTTCAAATTACAGCCTGTTCTTTTGATTAGATTAGATCTTGAATCTAAACAAGTTTTTTTTTCTTCAAGTTTATATCAAATCAATTAAGGAAGCTAAGAATATTAAAGTTATGACCTTTTTAATTTAATTGTCGTTAAAATGAACTGCTCAAACAGAACTTCTTTACTCATTACTTTTTATTTAATAATCTGACAATAGATTGATTCCAGTGACAACTTAAATTTATCTGCTTTACATGACCCTTCATTCCCTACAATGGTTGATAAGTTACACTTTATTTTTCTAAAATAATTGGCTTTTAAACTGTCTTCCATAAATTAATTATAATTGTCGGAAAGTGTTTCTTTCTTTATAAATTAACCAAAACATTTCATTCAAGTTTAAATTTATCCTTTTTTTTTAATTAAAACTATCATACTAACATTTAATAATTAACTAAAACTATCAATGAAGGACAAATATTTATTTTAAATAAACTTTGAAATTCAACAATTGGGCCTGAGAACAATTTAACGAGGATAAAATCTAGAAATAATTTATTAAA
Organism: Troilus luridus; assembly: GCA_964056705.1. NCBI lineage: Eukaryota > Metazoa > Arthropoda > Insecta > Hemiptera > Pentatomidae > Troilus > Troilus luridus. The sequence goes on from OZ057416.1 coordinate 111,818,251, forward strand.
ATCGAAATTAGATAAAATCGAATATAATTTAATTGTAAATTTTTAAAACGAGTTCAATCAAAATTGAAATCCTTAATACAATGCAATTATATTACTATACTGTTATGAAATAAATAAAGTAAAGGATTTTTTTAAAAATTTATAATGCAAGATTATTATTTTACTTCTCAGAGAAGAGGAAAAGAAAATTTCATACGCTAGATGAAGTTTTGAAATTTTTGGAAAATGGGGAAGAAGATAATGAAAGAGTGGCAAAGCGACGTTTGACGGAGGAAGAAGATGATTCTTCATCAGACGAGTCCTGCGACTCTGACCTCGAAAACTTGAAAACGAACATCTTCGATGAAATAATGCAAAAACAGAAAAAACTTGTAATCCTGAGGTGGGCTGAGAAACGGAGGGAGTATTGCTTTGGATCGACCTCTTTTGCACAGGTGAAGGAATCGCTGACTCAGCTACGGGAAATATATGAAGCCTTAGATTCCTGATAGTTTTTAATAGTATGTTATTACTAGATAGTGTTAGAAAACTAGATAGTATAATAATTAATGTTAGTTAGTATAATGTTAGTTATGAAATTTGAGTAAAGTCATTAGTTAAATACTAATTACTAGTCATTGTAATTGTAGTATCTAAGGCTGTTACTATTTAGACATACTATCTGGTACTGTATTTCTACTTTGAGTGTTTACAAAAAAGTTATGATTTTTCATTTTATTGATTTTAAATTATAAAATAGCCATTGTTATACTACATTTAATTTGTTTGTATTGATTTGAAATAAATGAAACCTTAGATGGCTATTAGTTTTTAGTAGTATCTAATAAGATTTTTTAAAATTAGATAGTATAATAATTAGTGTTAGTAATAAAATTTAATCAAAAGTCATTAGTAACGCGCTAATTATTACTCATTATTATTGTAGTATAGCCAGTGTTATACTACTTTTAATTTTTTGTATAGATTTTAAGTAAATTAAAGTTTGGATTGCTGGTAGTTTTTAATAGTACGTAATAACATTTTTTAAAAATTAGATAGTATAATAATAATGTAAGTAATAAAATTTAAAAGTCATTAGTAATACATTAATTACTAGTCATTATAATTGTAGTATGTAATGCTGTGAACTATTTAGACATAATATCTGGTACCGAATTTCTACTATGAATGTTTTAAAAAAAAGTTATGATTTTTTAATTTATTGATTTTAAATTATAAAGTAGCCATTGTTATACTACATTTGTATAATTTGAATATTATTACTTGATAGATTAGAATATTATATTACTACATTTGAATATTATAGTTTTGATAATTTTACCTTTATATAATTTGATATGAATATTGAATAAATAGTTGTAATTTTTACAATTCAATAAAAGAGTTACAAAACTATAAACAAAATGTATTATTATTTACACAGAGTGTTAATAATCACGCACAGAATATCCTTCTTCTAAAATTAAAAACAAAAAACTTTATTCTCGGACAATGTTCTTCAGAATAACAAAGTTGGATAATACAAAATGAAAAAAATATGTTTTTAGCATGAGACATTCATATCAAAATAAACAAATAAATCACAAACATAAGAAAATACAAGGGAAAAAACATTTCTTGTGAAATATTGTAATAGAATTACAATTAAAAAAGATCAAAGAGAGAAGGAAATCACCTGATAACACATTCACATACAGACACACATGCACAAATATTTATATTATAATATTGGTATTATGATATTCAATCAGTACTCTTACAGAATAAAAATAGTTGGATATACAATGCTCATTGAAGTAATAATATCTTCATGTCAGAAAACAACCAAAAGGCATAAGCTTGTGTTCCATTACAATTTAAAAGTATGATTAAACAAATCAAGAAATTTTTACATCAAATGTTTCTTGAATTGGAGCTGAATCCAAACATTTTTTAATTGCATATTATAGATATTTTATTTATCAATTCATTTTTTGTGAGGAGGGGTAGAATCACAGCTTCTTCCCATTGTTTAAAGATAGACAATAATATAGTAAAATGTGTAATTATATTATAAGGAACAAAATGGTGCGGGTGGAGGTAAACAAATTCTCTTATTTAGGGGCGAGTGTTTATAGTTCTCTCTATATAAGAGGATTATTGCTGACCTCCACACAAACCATTTTCTTCCTCATATATATAATATTATATTCATATAATATTCCTCATATTCAACGTGTAATATTATAGTTAAGTCAATAATATTATCGTTAATGTAATGAACTAAATAAAGGAATTAAGGTCAATACAATAAAAAAAAGCTTAGCAATATTTTTTTGCTTAACCTTCTTCTATTTCTCCAACATGGAACACCGCGTCATCAAGCCACAACTGAATTCTACAGAACTCTATCAGCTCACTCTCCCTCACGTAGAACTCGGCCAGGCATCTCCTCCTGGACTCCTTCCATCCACATCTGGGTCATCCTCATCCACGCTTTCCAGGTTGTTGCCAGTCCATGACTCTGAATGACCAATGCTCTTCTGGCATCCTCCTGCAGTGTCCATACCACCTTCCGATTCTTGTTATCTAGATACGTCTGTTCTAATAATCCATTTCCACAGCCTGATCTTTGGCTTCTCGGTAAGCAGCATTCTACTACCGGCCTTTAAAAGCATCTAATGTAATTCCAACTTCTCCCACCGGATCCTGGAGCTTTTCCAATCCAATCTAACCAGAGCATTCCTCAATTCTTTATCCATTAACTGTATAGGGTCTGGCTGGAATATTTCCTGCACTCTTCTCTGTTACGTCATAAACTGCATCCAACTTTACAGTACTAGCTTTTAAGTACACCCTAGGTTTCTCTCACACGATTTAAACCCAGTTCCTTCTAGTCTCTTTCAGGAGTAATTTTCTCCTTTGATTCCTTCTTGGCCTTCACCAGATCCGACACCTCCTCAGACCACTGACCAAATTGTATAAAATATTGTAAATGTTTAATTATTATTTAATTTATTTTTTTAACTTGTTAAAAAATAACATACAAGACCCGGAGAAAATATCATGATATCTATTTATTTATTTTTTGAGAAAATTTATCAAAAATTAAAATAAAGAAAAATGCTTTTTAATAATTTATGCCTAATACAATACAAGGGGACTAAGGAGAAAATAGTGAAAATCTTAAAGAATTACAAAACAAGGACAAGCTATACCACTGACAAAAAAATAAGGCAGATTCTGCGTCGTGCAAAAGATGACTTAGGCCTAAAGAAGCCAGGAGCCTAGAGCATTCCATGTTCGTGTGGGAAGGAGTACAAGTAAGACTAATATGTACAAGACTTGTAGAACATATTAGAAGGGTAAAAAAGGTGGATAGCAATCATTAGCATTGGCAGAACAGTTAGCAAATCCCAACCATGCTATCGAGATTGACATAATTAGAGTGGTCAAAAAGTGTAATAACACGACATAAAGAAAGATATTAGAAGCACAAGATTTTATATAATATAAAGTAGTGATTAATATAGGAGTATGTTATGCCAAATATCATGGAATATAGTGAATAAGTGGTTAAGTCGGATTTTGTCCAGAGAGAGTTACCTGCTTTCAGATAACCGGAATCGTATCATTCTCGTAGTTTTTGGCTTGAAATGGAGTTGAAATAAAAACAATAACTCCTTTTCAAGCCAATGCCTTACTTAGCCCCTTATTCACTATGAAAATAACTCGATTCCGCTTACTTAAGTACAAGAAACTCATTTTGGAGAAAATTAGACTTAGCCACTTATTCACCGGGCCTTTAGATATATTAATAACTAGTTGGTAAGAAAAAAACATTTCGTATATATAATTATTTATAATTTTTTATCAAAGATGCAATTGATACTATTTAATAAAAGAGTAATAAAACTATAAGAGATATTTTGTTATTGTTTACAAATCCACAGATCCTTCTTCACTGTAAATGTTCACACACACAGAATATACTTCTTTTAATATAAATGTAAAAAATAGAATAGAAAAAAAAGTCTTTATCTCCAACAATGTCCATAAGAATAACAAATTTGTATTATTAAAAATAAAAATAATAAGTTTCTAGCCAGTGACCTACAAATGAAAAAATAATAAAAAATTTGGGGAGCCCAATAATAGAATTAATAACAAAGAAATATATACTAGCAAACTTGTCCTGTTCGAATATTTAAATCCACAAATTATTTAAAAAATTCAATAGATTGTAATTATTTGGACTGTTTTGATGAAAATATTTGTTTAAAAAAATCGTTAATTTACCTGACACCATCACACGGACAGTTGTCACAACATGAGCTACCAATTATGTTTGAGTATATCTGTAAACTATAAGCTTAAATGTGTTAAATATAACTTAAAACTCTTTCAATTAATTGTAAGAAAGAAATACTCATATCATTTTTATGATAAGTATATTTTTTTAAATAAATAAAAAACATTATCTATCAAATCCAACTGTGAGTCCTGATACCATCTTGAAAACATGCATAAAATTCCATAAAAATCCGTCCTACTACTTAGGAGTTCAGTCAAATACACACAAACAGAAGAAATATATATGTAAGTATTTATTTGTTTTAAGAGAATATCCCTAAACAAATAGAATCTGTCATAAGTAGTAAAAAATTATAGGGTCTTTTTTATTTAATCCCCGCATTTCTAATTTATGGTTAGAAATAAAACACATGTTATAAAAAAAATAACTACATTTAATATCAGTTATTCTAAAGACCAAAATGATACTTAATTCTTCTTTACAAAATAAGGTGGTTGTATATTTTTTAGTCCAAGTATAAATTAATGTCTAAATCGTATTTAATGGAACATTAGAACCAATGGGTCTTTTTCCTTTAATCCCAACATAAAAAAATGAAGTTATACAAGAGTATATACACAGCACTGAGTTTTCGGTGGGATATGCCTGGGAAAAAAAGAATGCTTTATTTATGACATGCCGAACAGGAATAAAAACACTATTAGCCAGCATTAAAGAATGCATTCATCCTCAAACAATTATCATGTCTGACTTATGGAAGGCCCTAATCAAAAATAGTCACTTATGAGTACAAACATTATACAGTCAACCACTCAGAACATTTTGTGGATCCGTCAACTGGAGCGCACACGTAGTCAGTTGAGTCACTATGGGCTCCAGCCAAAAAAAAGAGGCAGAAACTAAAAGATCCTGGACTCGTATTTGTGTGAATTTATCTGGTGACAGAGGTATAAAGACAAAAATATTTTTGAGGTTCCCTCCGTCGTAAACCAGCGACTTCCTGCCCCCCCTGTATTGTTTAATAACATCCCTCTAAGTCCTGTAGAACAGATCTGGTACTTAGGACTACACCTTGACAAACGCTTAACTGGGAATCCTCATACTAGACTGAAATGACAAGAAACAGCTCGCCGTTTCAGGCTACTTTAACATTTACTAGATAAACGATCTAAGCTCCCAATTAATTACAAGAGACTCATATACATGACAATCATTAGACCTATCTGGACTTACGGAAAAGAGCTTTGGGGCTCCATTAAGCCATCGAATTCCTCTCGTATTGAATCCTTACAATCCAAAATCCTTCGGAAAATCCTCAATGCTCCTTACTTTGTAACGAACAAAGTAATCCATAATGACCTTACCGTCCCGTTTATTCCTGATTTGGCCCGAACCCGATATCAATCTTTTCATGACAAACTTCATTTCCCATCAAACCCACTAGTTTCAAACCTCGCAACCTCTTCAATTCCTGATAATCCTCCGAGGCGTCTGAAAAGAAGATGGCCTCGTGACCTTCTGAGCTGAACTTTTTATTTGAGTTCTACCACTGGGTAGTTTCTCTACTTGTCTTTTCATGTCAATGTATTCACTCATTATAATTACTAGATGTATTTTGTATACAGTTGTAAATTTCAATAAATATATTTTTATTTTTTTTATTTTTTGAGGTTATTATAAATAACACATTTACATTTTGGTCTTTAGAATAACTGTTATTAAATGTAGCTATTTTTTTCATAACTTGTGTTTTATTTTTAATATGTAAATAGATGCGGGGATTAAACGAAAAAGACCCAAATTATATAATATTTTCCACATTAAACTTGATTATTTTCTTCTTGATGACATAATATCAATACCATACAATTTACTTCATTACATTTAGCTCTCTCAAAAAATAACAAAAAACAAATAAAAAAATACATAAATAAAACTATTTGTAATAACAGTAGGGTATTTGAGACCCAGAAGACAATGGACCAATCTCCAGAGAGGGAGAGAAGAGAGGAAAAAATTGGAAAGCCACAAAGAGGCAGGGCCTGGAACCTGGAAAGAGCTTTCCCTGGAAAGAGGCACCTCACGATGAGAGTCATCAATAATGAAGACGAAGAAGAAGAATTCAAACAGTAGGATATGCTTACAAATATTATGTTCATAAATATACAACTTTAAAAACAGAAACGCTTAAAAAAAGGATCACTAGACTATAATTCAGCTGATTAAAATGATATATGATAAAAATAGCACAAAAATTCTGCAATGATAAGCTTTTGGGATTATTTATCTAATATATAAAATTGTCATGTCACAGTGTTTGTAACAAAACACCTCCAAAAAGACTTGACCGATTCTTATGAAATTTTGTGTCAATATTCGGTAGGTCTGAGAATAGGATGTAAACTATTTTTCCTAAGTGATATGTGTCGGCCATTATCGCTTGTGCTATTCTATTACTGTCTGGTGATTTCCAATAGACATAGCCAGTTATTCCTTTTCATTTTTACCGATGAGATTAACACATATTTAAACCAATCGTTTTTGTAGCGGAAATGTCTAAACACTTAGATTGAACATAAGCACGCGAGTACAATTACAAAATGATCCATCAGTACAAATATTTTCAAAACTACTACTGAATATTGGAATCGCTGGAATTAGGAGTGTCTTCCCGGATGTGCAAACTAAATACATTGACCGCAAGTGGCTCTGTTATCGTTTTATTTTGGCAGGGAAAAATGTGACAGAATGATGACGAAACTAACTTTAAATATAACAGTTGTAAATCAAGCGATCTATTGTTGATGAAAGCCGAGCCGTAAATTATCCAACTGAATTTTGAGAACCACACAATCTTTAGTTGAAGATCGGTTCACCTATTATTCTTCCGTGCAATTTGAATCCACCTAAATTATGGAATGGTACACGTTTGGTCATCAAAAATATCACCGGGAATGTTATTGAAGCAGCCATGTTGAATGGAATCTTTAAAGGAGAAATAGTCCTGTAGCCACGAATTCCAATGATACCATCAGGACCCCTAAAACCGTTCAAAACACTTCATTTTGATATACGCTTGGCTTTTGCTATGACCATAAACAAGTCTCAAGGCCAGACAATGTCCATTTGCTGTTAGGACACAGAACATCCGTGTTTCTCCCATGGAAAGTTATATGTTGCATGCTCACGTGTTAGTAAACCATCTTGTCTATTTGTATTAGCATATAACAGATTAACAAAAAATATTGTGCATCGATTAGCGCTCAATTAAGATGAAATAAATAGTTATAATTTAAAAAATATTATTAGCCATAGTTAGAAATCAACCATGATACACCTCATTCATTAAACTAATGTTTATATTTTATCAGTTAAGAATTTTGTATATTATTTATTTATACAATACTTAGATATAAGGTGAATAAAATGTAAAACAAAAATATATTTAATTCATTTTTTCCATTCATTGTTTCTTTAAAATTAAAATTTTAAAGTAATATTTTTTAAAACTATTTCAACAGCCACAGCAGCGCGTGTCCGTGTCAGCTAGTATACATATATTATTTTAATAAATAAATAATTGAAGAATGTTTAAGAGTGATTCTAAATACATAAGTTTGAGTAGAAAATAGTTGACTGAATAATGGATTGAATTGGTCAGGGGATGCGGTCAAAGATAACACTAAATAAGCAAAACTGATTTTAATGTGCCTACGTTTCGGCCCAAGATGTAGGCCGTCTTCAGGGCAGTAGCAGGTCCAGAGTCTAAGATGACGCGCCAAACTATCAACTGAAGATGACCTACATCTTAGGCTGAAACGTTGGCACATTAAAGTTAGTTTTGCTTATTTTGTGTAATCATTGACTGCACCCCACGACCAATTCAACCCATTAATAAATATATAAGAGTGATTCCAAAATGAAAATCAACTTAACCATGGCAGTATTGTAACAATATATTTATTGTAATAACAATAAATTCAAACAATTTAATTAATAAAACGCCATAAATCTTTAGACAAAGTAATTCTTTATCAAGTTCCATTAACATTTATTATTAATTGATACTAAAAGTAGTTTATTTCTTTTGAAGTTCTGTTATTTAATAAATCAAATGGGTCAACCCAAGAGAAGTGATTAAAAATTAGGTTGATTGTTTGATGATTTTCAAATATTTTGATTTTTTTAAATATGTTGCCATTTTTTATTGATTTTTCAACATGGAGACATTAGCATTAATTTGAATATATCTGCACTGAGTAAATTTACTAACTGTAATTGACATGACTTTATTTATAAAAGTCTCCCCTACAACCTTGTTACTCTAAAAATTACCAGTCCATATTACCTCCACAGTTTGGTTTTGAAAATTTAGAAAATCCATTTTTCAGACCCAATTTGTGTGGTAGATACCCTGGTAAAGAAACTTCTCTTGAATAGTTTAACAAATATGAGGCGAAAATGCCCGACAATTTTACTGCCAGTCAATGGGTTGCTTTGAATCTTTAATTGATAACTGAAAAAGTCTCAAAAGTCACTGTTTCTAACACAAAGCACGTTTTCGAACGAAAATGCACAATTTGATGAAACTGAATGCATAGTGCAAGTTCATTTTGCAGGAAACTTCAAATCCTTTGTTGAGGATGAAAGACATGGATACCACTGGGTCAATGACCGGCAACGGAACATCAATTTGTCGTGAACTTCAGAAATGAGAAAGATGAAGTTTGCAGATCAGCAATTTGCTTTCTAAGCAACTAAATTGGAATAAACCACTTTGGTTTTTCCACAGAATGCAACAAACTTCATGAAAGAAAAGTTGCCAAAGGTTGAGAAGCCCATATACTTCTCAGATGGAAATAGTAGTCAGAATAAGAACAACAAAATTTTAAAAATAATTGCCACCACAATGTTCGAGTAGAAGACTGATATGATACATGTTATAGAAAAAATTATAGTTTTAACTAAATATTGGTTACAGCTAAAGGTGCTTGTGTATTATCCGGTCTGCAGGACTGTTATCCCACATTTTTTATAACCTGAACACTGATAACAGCTACCTAGTTACTCATATTAATGAAAATACAATGGATTTGATATGAAGATGGAGTAATTATTTCGCAAGTTGTTGCTTTGAGTTGAGTCACTACAAGTTTTATAGCGACAAAAAACTTTTATTTCACAAGATTTTATTTATTTTTTAGTACAAAATAGCGAGGAAGGGCTTGTTAATTTTGTTTACTGATTATTTAAAATTATTTCCAATTTAGTCAGTATCTTTATTAATTTAGTGTTATTTTTTATTGAATATTTAAAATGAACAGATTAAATGAACAATTTAATAGCAAGGAAAAAACTAAAAAATAATATGGAAAACAATTTAATAATCCACAGAGAACTAATTCAAATGGACATGTGATGTGAAGAGGTCACAGGAAAGGGTTGACCCCATAAGTTCTGAAGACCTTCAATTTGGGTCAAAACGTTGGCTTTAAAATAAATAGTTTTCCTAAACCTTACCTCAATCTAGACAACTAATGTTAGGATATGAAGAATGGACTACTCTTTTTCTTATCGATCTATCCATACATGCACATATTAGAGGACCAAAATTTCAAGTCTCAAAAATGAACGGAAAAATATGTAAATAATATTGTGTATATAATTTTATTTATGTATTTATTTTCGTTAAATTTGTAAATATTTCCCCCATTCACCCGTGATGAAGGTTTTCCTGATATCATTGTGTTAATAATGAAAATTATATAGATATTTTCATATCTAACATTTATTTTGGATCTATCCAACAGTCTTACCTTTTGACAATTTTTCTTATCGATTGATAACCGTCATTAAAAATTTACAAAACAATTATAATATGTATAAACGAGACAGCGCGTTGAAACAAAAAACTAAAAAAAAAAATAGGGTCCACATTTCTTTTTATTAATCTTTAAAATACTCCAACAACGAAAAACGACTGAAAACCTGATATTCACAGATGAAAATGTTTTAAACAATATTTTTAGAAAACTTTTTGTAAAATACCTAGAAAAGACAAATGCACTGAGACTCAGGTACATTTCGGAAGGATGGTCCTAATCAGGTGTACGGACTTTTAAGCCGCCATAAATCATGGAAAATTTTCAGTCAAGGGGCAATACCTGGTGCCATAAACATGATCCTAACTAGACCGGGAAGTCCTGCTGGCAAATATTAGTATATAATTTAAAAATAACTATAATTTTTATAAATACAACTTATAAAATATTTATGTAAGATCCGTAACTGCTAAAATAAACCAGATGAATTTGGTTAATAAATCATACGAAGTGTTAATCACTGATAATATGCGGTAATTATTTGCTATGAAAATTATCGAATTAGTTCGACCATGAATATCTATTTTAACATATTCTTGAATAAAGTTGGAGATGTGTTCAAAAACAGAAAAGATTAAAGTAATTGTCCTAATTTATTGCTGTGAGAATAGAAAAATAATTTGTTTCCATTTGTAGAATTAATTGTATTTAGGAAAAAAGCAAAGGTATCTAAGTGTTAAAATATTTGGCAAAGCGACGAAGCGTTCTCAACTAATTCAATGGTTTTTATTAAGTATTGATAATATTAATTAATTTATAACATTTTAATGAAACACTGAAGTTTTTAATACTAGATGTTATAATTTTTTTAATACTTTATTTTATATTAATAATAACATCTAACAATCAAATAAATTATAATAGTATGTAATGACGTAAGTCAACAAAATCCGAAAATAAAAGTAATGTTTAATGAACATTCTCCCCGTGTATACATTACAAATTGCGATAACACGGAGATATAGCATCAGTGAAAAGAAAGGATATGCCTAACGGAGAAGCGAACCAGGATGGCTGAGGTGGCCAGGCCCCACGACGGTTACGTGGAAAACCTGGGTTTGAGTCCCGGTCCTGGTCATATCTTTTCTTTTCAAATAAAATATTTAAAAAATTATAACATATAACAATAAAATAAAAGAAAGAAATTATAATAATATATAATGACGTAAGTCAACAGGATCCGAAAATAAAAGTAATGTTTAATGAACATTCTCCCCGTCTAGACATCGCTAATAGCGATAACACGGAGATATAGGATCAGTGAAAAGAAAGGATATTTCTGACCGAGAAGCGAACCAGGATGGCTGACCTCACCACAGTTATGTGGAAAACCTGGGTTCGAGTCCCGGTCCTGGTCAAATCTATTATTTTCAAATAAAATATATCATATAAAGACAGTAAGTAAAGTTTCGAAGACAGTCTCATCTTCGGATAACAGAATTATCTTGAGAAGTCGAATAAAACAAAATGAACGATCCATTAACTGAACTAAGTAAATAAAAAGATCGTCTAATTGTTATTTTTTAACATTGTTAGAACTTATCCCAAGTGTTTGGCTCAGTTCTGAAGAAGAAATCAACAAAGTTTTTTTTAGGTTTTTTTCCTCAATAAGAGTTTCATTGTATTTGAGAAACCGCTCTCAGTTTCTATTACCATTTTCCAATCTTTTAATCATTCCTGGGAATACACAGTTTTTTATTGCTTCTCAGCTTTGTTTTTGACATATTAGAGCTCCGAAGTTATGATTATAAGCCATTTACTCGAAAAGGATTTAATGAAAAAATTATTATGCTTTTAAATGTTTGTTTAATGAAACCACCTTAGAGACTAAAATTCAAGGGTTTTATTTATCTATTCAAGGCTTTCATTAAACAGTTATCATAAAACATTTTTGACTAACACTGATGGAAGATATTTTTAAAATGTTAAAGTTAAACTCTTTTGTTAAACGAAATAATTGTTTAAATCCCTGAATTAAAGTAATAATCAATATCAATATATTCTTGCAGACTAACTAAAATATTGATATTATTAATGCGTAAGGTTCTTAAATAGCAGGAATCCTAATGATAAAAACAAGCTCTTGAAACTCTAGCCTGTTTATGTTTCTTAAGATCCAGATTGTAAACAGTTCACTAGGACTTTATCCGAATAGGCTAAGCCTTTATTATATTTTTATTATTATTGCAGTTGTTACGTGGATCTCACTGAGGACATGTCAGATCGTACTGGCTCCAATACCCATCGTGATGTATACAATTTTGATACCCGTTCATGCTCAAGGATAAACTGTTCAAAAATGGTACCTTCATATCTCCTCGGGAGAATTTTTTTCGTTCTTTAGGTTTGATTTGAAAAAAAAGTCACAACGGTATCGTGTTTCAGTTATTTTTTCTTCAACTTTTATGAACAGGCGATGGCCAGAAGATATTACACCACAAGGATTCGCAATTTTTGAAGGTATAAAGGTTTTTTTCTTCTTTACTTTCCTCAAGAAATTTGTCATGTGCAATACAAATTTTCTTTTCTTTGAATATTAGAAAAAAATTAATTCAGTAAGGAAGAAAATATTTAAAACAGGGCAAAAGGTAATAGGATATGAAACAGGCTCCTTAAATACAATAAGATCTTATAAGGAAAAATAATCCTTAAAAAACTCTGTTAAAGTCTTTGCCAGAACTGAGCCAAAGACATGAATAACTTGATAAAATGTTGAGGACAATATTCAGGAGGAATTCGTATTTACTTATTTAAGTTAATAGACTATTTTTTTTTTTTTTCAATTTGACTTCTTGAGAGAATTTTATATCAGAAGATGAGACTGCTGCTACAGAACCTTGACCTAGTGTCCTTACAATATTGGATATGTAAAACCTCCTAACAGCTCTCCAATGTCATACTGCTCACGGCCCCAAGTCTAGATTTGCCATACCTCTCCCAATAATTTATCATCAAATTATACATTAATTAATATTATCAACATATTACTAAAACCAGCAATTCAGTTCACGACGCTTCGCCATATTTACCTTTGCCTAATGTTAGCATTAAGAAACCTTTTTCCAAGAGTCATCAAATTAATTCAACCAATAGAAATAAATTATTTTTTTACAGCAATGATTTAATACAAATACTTTTATATTTTCTGTTTTCGACTCCACATCTCCAACTTTGGCCAAGCGCAAGTTAAAATAAATATTATTAAAAAAAATAATAATATAAAAATTAACATAATAATTAAATAAAAATTAAAATTAAAATAATATAAATCTTTCAAAATAAAATAAATATTCATTGGTCGAACTAATTCGATAATTTTCATAGCAAATAAGTACCGCATATTATCAGTGATTAACACTCCATATGATTTATTAACAAAATTGATATGGTTTATTTTAGTAGTTACGCATCTTACATAAATATTTTATAAGTTATATTTATAAAAATTATAGTTATTTTAAAATTATATACTAATATTTGCCAGCAGGACTTCCCGGTCTAGTTAGGATCATGTTTATGGCACCAGGTATCGTCCCTTGACTGAAAATTTTCCATGATTTATGGCGGCTTAAAAGTCCATAAACCTTTTTAGGACAATCCTTCCGAAATGTACCTGAGGCTGAGTGCATTCGTCCTTTCTAGGTATTTTACAAAAGGTTTTCTAAAAATAGTGCACGAAATATTCAAATCTATGAATATTAGGGTTTGAGCTGTTTTTGGTTATAGCTGTATTTTTAAAATTAAACACTATGACCATAGTTGTAATAAATAGATCTTCTGAGCTAATAGCTGAAGCGGTTAATATTTATAAGATGAATTGTTTTTTGTAATAAACGTTTCTTTGTTTATTTATCGTTGTTTTTTTATTTTTTTTAATTACTGAAATTGTTGGGATCCGAAATAAATTAATAGTATATATATTTTTAAAATTTGTTGGTTCACAAAGTCAATAAAGAAAATACCTTTTTTTTTAACTTCATGTTTTAAAATATCGAAATTGATGACTAAGTCGAGACAAAGTAATTCGTCATAGATTTCCATTAACAAATATTAATATTTTTATTTTGAAGAGAAAAGATATCCCCCGGCCGGGATTCGATCCCGGGTCCTCTGTCTTACCGTGACAGGGCTCTGGTATCAACTCCGGTAGCTTAATTGGTAGAGTACTGTACTGGATTAGGCCAGGTAAAGGGGAGAAATTAGGTAGGGAGGCCTCAAGATAGCAGCACTGTCGGGTAGGAAGCGTCTGGGTTGTGACCCAGAAGAATGGTCATTCTGTTATTTGTGCTCAAGGTGACCTGTTCTAGTACTGAAGAAGGAACATGGACTCTGTATCTTCTAAAGTTGTCATCGAAGGTGAAGAAGCAGCAGGATGTTCAGACAGAGGTTAGTCATCTTATTGTATTTCTTATTTCAATTTCATTTAAAACTTTCCAACTTAGTTTTCATTAGTAATATACCAATAGACATTTTATTCTTGTCTGTCCGTTTTTCTTCACTTTCCATGATTTAATATGTTAGATGTTGAGTTCGTTGAAACTTTTAGCATCCCGAAACTTTTTATATTTAAATATTTTCCATTTAACTATGTACCGATAGACATTTTTAACTTGTTTGTCCGTTTTGCTTCACTCTTCACAACTTTATATCTGTTAGTGTTGATTTTTCTGAAACTTTTAACACTGTGAACTAGGTTTCTTTCGGCGGTTCTTTCCATATATCTCTCATTTGTTTCTTTAAAACAAATTGCACCTGATTTTTTTTTTGTCTTTCTTGAAAGACATAAGCATTCTGAAGTTTTTTTTCCTAATTTTTTTTTTGTTTGGAGAAACCCCCGTCACTTCATTTTTATTTCATTTATTATTTTTATATAATATATATTATTTAGTAGCCGCTTTAAGGTGTATTATTTTGTTATTCACGTTCAATCATTTCTTTTTTCGTGTGTCTATTCATTTAATAAATTTGTATATTAGAAAATATAATGATGTACCGATTTACCTACGATATAATAATTTACTGATGTAATAGTTAATTATTAATTAAATTATTTTTACTGATCTTAGTGATGTCAAACATACATTGAAATAATTTAAAAGCATAAATTAAAATAGAGATTTACACAAATCTTTAAAGTAACTGTAACTTAAACAAAATATTTGCGCTTAATTTAAAAGATATGAAATCGGAATAGCTTCATAAACTGTTATGAAAGGTGTATTTTATACCAGTTTCAGGAAGTTACAAAAAAAAATCTGTAATCTGTAAACGGGAAATAATTACAATTAACATGCTTAGGTAAATAATTTTATAATTTATAAAAATCCAAACGAAATAGTGTAGATATTCATAAAATACTATTGGGCTACATAAAACTTAACAGTAAAATCAATAAAATCTTGAGGATGAACAAAATGATTCGGAAACATTGTGAGGTGGTTGTTTGATAACTAGTATAAATTGGTATCCTTTACAATGCACCTATCCAATTATTGAAAATAAAATAATAAAAATTAAATATACCTATAAAATGAAGGAAATAAAGAAATTTTCAAGGCCATATTATAGAAAAGAGAAAATGATAATAAAGAAATAATGTGATGTACAACTCACCTTTGGTTTCTCTACCATGGTCTTTCAAAACTTACGGTAGATAGCGAAACTAAAAGTCCATGGTGGCAACTAAATTTCACTTGAATACACACTATACTTGATTCCACTACGACACACCCGAACCACACTCGCCTCAATAGTATATAAACTAAGCGAATGTTTAGAATACTGACCAACACAGAAATTGTTAATCATATTATATCATTATATATAGCATTGTTTTTAAAAATATTTAAAGGATTAAACAATCTTTCCGGCAAAATGCCCGACTGGGGAATGTGGTTATACACCCTTTTTTTCACATTACTATAGTCCATTTACCCTTCAAGAAAAGGTGCTGTGCAAGCCTAAGGATATTATATCAAACGGAAGATATAATAGGCAAGATATTGTATCACATTTATATTAAAGGCTCAACAGGAAGTTTAAAGTTGATTTTTAGAATGACCAGGTTCCAACAGAGGTAATTATAGAAAAATAATGACTAAGTTCTATCTGACTTCGGCATTTCAGTATTTATCTGTAGGTTGTATTCTTACTTAAATATGTCAGTTCATAGCTGAGTTATAAAAATCCAAAAATAGATAACATTTTTTAAAAGTTTTCCAATGTATTTGAAGCGGCTTTATATAATAATCAGTAATATAGCTATTTTATTACAATATTTTAAAATTACAATAAGCACAGACTAGTGTTTTATTTTTTAAAAATCACTATAGAATTGTAGAAATAATTGAATAATAGTTACATAAATTTACATGTACATATGAATGGCTGCTGGGAAATGATTTATTTTGAGGTTTTATAAACCTATGAGTTTTAAAAGATTTAGGTTACTTTTTTTGAAGAAAAACAGTTACGTTTTGGAAGAGGGGTATATATACTAAATATATTCTTAGAGTAATCTGCAAGTTCTCTCCTAACTTGGAAGGCCAGTGCCTGATGGTAGCCTGGCTGAACAAAGAGGTTTCGGTCTCCCTTCTCTAGAATAAAATTATATTACCTATAGAAGCGTAACCAATAATTAAAAAAACTGACATTTTGAAAAATTTACATCTATTTTTAATAGAACCTATTTTAAGTTTATGTTAAATCACTAGTTATTATTACATCCTTAAATACAGATGCAGTAAAATACAATTATGGTGAAACTTTTTGGTTTACAGATAGAAATAGAAACTATCCATTTTTACTGGTTTCGTTATTAGTACATTTTTTTCCCAAATGCCTCACAAACAGAAAACCCTATAATTGTATAAGTTATAAAATTAGTATTTGGGAACCTAAGATCTGGTTGTGCCAGGGATTGTACCAGGTCCTTTAAAATTGTTATCCAAAATAAGGGGAACAATCTTGTGGTTGAACGTGATCTAGGACCAATCATCCCAACCATCCATGCACAATCGTTCAACAGTAAGATTCGTACGAACAGTACTGACTCTACCACATACTCGAGCCAAGACTCTTCATGAGTAGCAGGTTTTTTCTTCTTTTTTTTTAATGATCTGGTAACCAAAAGTAGTATTTTACCTATAGGTAATAAATGTTCATTAAAATTTATACGATAGAGTGAACCCTTGAATTCGATAAAAAATATTTACATTTTGATACATACAACCTACTAGATTTCGTTTCAATTCTTCTAATCCTTCTCACAATGAAAACCTTTCTCCAGTCATTTATGATATATAATTTTATTATATAAAACATTTCGACAACTACATGTCATTTTCAATCAACCTAACTTTCTGTATCATTTCATTTTTATCATCATTTTGAAAAGAGTTACAAGTCACAAATATCTTTTTATTATTTATTGTCATTTTTTAAAAGTTTTACTTGGAGGTCCATTATCATCCATTACACTACACACTTACATTAAACAAAAGGGCTATCGAGGATGGTGGACCTCCAAGTAAAACTTAAAAAAATGACAATAAATAATAAAAAGATATTTGTGACTTGTAACTCTTTTCAAGATGATGATAAAGATGAAATGATACAAAAAGTTGTTAGGTGGATTGAAAATGACATGTAGTTGTCAAAACGTTTTATATAATAACATTATATATCATAAATGACTGGAGAAAGGTTTTCATTGTGAGAAGGAATTATTAGATAAATTCAGTCCAGTTTACATCCTTTTAAAATTCTTCTAATCTTCAAAAAACTATTCAGTCAGTACAACAAAATCAGTCTTATTGATTACTTATAAATTCTTTCTTTCTAATCAAAATCCAAGAGTGTAGTGTTGAATAAAAATATAAAAACTACAAAAATAATATTAAAATCAAACACCAACAACATTAAATGTTTAATTTTCATAAATAATTTGGAATTTAAAAGCAAAATTTTTACTACAACAGAACCTTGATTAATTGCCAATCAAGTAAAAAATTGTTTAATTAAAAAAAATACAAAATTTATTTAAAAATCAATGGAACATAGCCTCATCTTAATGAGGATATAAAAAAATAAACCAAGCTATCCAAAAATAATACCTCTCAATTATGGTACAATGGTTTAATTTGAGGCGTTGAACCATGAATGATTAGGAAAAATAGAGATATTTTTAGAGAGAATGATACTGTATCCATTTACACATCTATTTATCAGCAACTTTACATCATAGACACGTAAACTTATTTTAGTCAAAGAGTAGTTGAATCACGCTTTAATTTAAATCGATATAACCGATTAAAATGGAATTTAAAATTACAGATTTAAATGGAATTTTAAAAATACAGATTTTAGTATATTCATTCTATATAGCTCATGGAATTTATATATCTAATTAATATATCTAAGAGTCTTTGGAACTCATCTTCATCTTAATGCGATATTAGAAAACTAAACTAATCTATCCAAATAAAATAATAAACAGCCGGAAAACTTCAACAGGGAGGACAGGTACAAATTATGTAAACTATAGCTCCCCAACATAGAACAGAAGAATCAACAAGAACAACAAATTAACCTAGCAGCGACAATCAAGCCAAACTCCAGCCTATCAGAGCCCAAGCAATCAGAAACCAGCCAATCACAGGCATGGAAAAACAGACTCCGACCCCGGACCCGAAAAAACCCGATCGACTAACTGAAGGAACCGATGAATCACGAGTGGACCCGAGTGGCTACTATATAAGGCCGCGGGTTAGCTGGACATCTTCAGTCTCAATTAAGCCTTGAGGAAGTCAGCAGCATGTCTGGCGAAACGTTGGCAGAAAATTCACCTACACGGTCTAAACCAGAAGAAACAACTGAAGTTTTTTGTAAAAATAATATCTCTCTATTACGTCAAACTTGGATAGATTTTGTTTGGCACGTTAATTTGAGGTGTTGAACCATGTTGAGGTGTAACCGACTACAGCATTAGTCTCAATAAGTTAACATTTCATTTAACGTTAAATGATATATTAATACATTAGTGGAAAAATTCCAACTAAAAAACTTAAGTCTCTAAACTATAACAGGAAATTGACAGGTATTTTCCTGCATGAATACATGGACAGGTATTTTCAATATCCTGTTTTAGTTTAGAGACTTAAGGTTTTTAGTTGGAATTTTTCCACTAATGTATTAACATTTGTTTCATTTCTCTGTTGACTTTTCCCTTGTTAAATGATAAATTAATGATATGATCAGAAATTTACGCTCATATAATTTATATATCTAAGAGTAGATATATAAATTATATGAGAAGAGACAAGAGTCTTTGGAACTCATCTTCATCTTAATGTGACAATAGAAAACTAAACCAAGCTAGCCCAAAAATAATACCTCTCTATTATCTCTAGCTTGATATCATTTCATTTGACACATTAATTTGAAGCATTGAACCATGAATGATTACAGTAAATTATGAGTTAGGTAAAAAGATAATATTTAAATAATTTATTGAATATAATATTAATAGTTTTGTCCAATGAAATTGTTAGTCTAACAATCAGTTAAACAACAATTAGTCTGAACTAGGCAACTGTTCATTTATTTACTAACATTTTACTTATAGTTAGGAAAAATCCTGACTGGATCGTTATTTATGTTGAAGTGAAAAATAGTAGACTGGATAATTCCAATGATGGATTGAATTAGTCAGGGATGGAGTCAATGATGACACAAAATAAGCATAACTTCTTTTATTGTACGGCTAAAATTTAGGCCATCTTCAGAGCCAGAAAAGAAGAAATTTCTTTATTAAGTGGAAATTCGTCTAAATCTTAATGCGACATAAGGAACTAAACAAGCTGAACATCCATATTTGTTTTGTTTTTTAATGATAAAACGTTTATGAAATTTTGATGTAAAACAGCTTTCAAAAGTCAACAAGAACAATTGTATAAGTTCTGCAGGTTGTCACTTTGAGTTGATTCACAAGAAGTTTTAACTTATCATTCATTTCCTTTTTAATATTCTCCAAAAAATAGAAATAATCGTGAGCTTTAGAATTGAAAAAAAAAGTGTATACTTTAGTTACCATTTCATCAAGAAATGAAGGTTTGAACCAACATATATCATCTAAACTTTGAAATGTTTTTTTCTATGCGAAATGGTTACTGAAATACGCATATTTCCCACAATTACATTCCTTTTTACATATTAAATTTCACGATAATTTGAATTTTGTAAAATATTCAGAAGGAAATGAATAAACAGTTAAAATTAGTTGAATTAAATTGAAGCGACACCCTGTGGAACTTATACCAGAAAAATATAATATATATTAGGAGATAAATCGATAAAACTATTTTTTTAAACTAAGAATTAAGATAACACCTCTAATAACATTGTTAATGTCTGGAAATGGTCAGAATCCTTAAAAAGATTGAAACTGTCAACTTTGTCGTGAATAAAAGTGTAATTTTATTTACTTAAGTTTAACGGATCCATGTAGAAAATATGACATAAATAATCATGTCCCTTTGGATCATGTACAGTTTCATTTCTAGACCTTCTTTAATGGGGGTAAAAAAAAGAAATCAGTGATTGCAGAAATATATAACCAGGCACTAATCATCAAAAAGTCCCATAAAGTAAACACTTCCTTACCAGAATGGTTGTAATCCTAAATATATTTAAACAATTAAAAATCATAAATATGTGATCTAAAACTGTAATAAGCAGCACAGGAATATACTAAGAGCCATTAAAAGAGTAAAAATGGTGGCTTGGCTTCCAAAATGGATTTGGCTCCAAAACCTAAAAGTACTGCTGCCACAATTCCATCATATCTAATTTATATGTTCATCTTAATTCAATTATTAAAACAACAGTAGCTATTAACAACAACTATCATTTTTAAATATTTTACTTAAAGAAACTCTTCTGTTCTAATTATTTGAAGAAAAACCTTTATTAAGTACCAACCTATGAATAATGAATTTTGAACGGGGAATTCACCTTTCAACGTCTTTATTTAAAAAAGAAAGTGATAACTACTAAAATTAAGTAACAGATGAAAAAAAAATATTCGTAATCAACTTATATGTATAACTAATATTACCTACCAATGTATAATTATATTTATTTTTATTTGATAAAAAAATTAATTTGATTGAGTAATTCATTTGCGATGATATGAGATCTCAAAACATAACTGTACTTAAAGATGTTAGGAATACAAGAAATTTTAATTTTTTTAAGTTAATTTAAATCATTTATAAGTGCTGTTTTAAAAAATATCATACCGACATATGGCGATATGAATAATGGGGTAATTAAATAATACGATAATATCGATTTTTATTATTGTTATCGATTATAGTTAAGTTCAAATCAACATAGACATTGGATAAATAAATAAACTCTGCAAAGAAGCTATTTAAATACATATAACGGTTAAACGCGATCCCAAACAATGGTTTTATAATTTATTAGGAAATTAATAGAAGACATAAAAGTAGCTTTACACTTCAATGCCTTTTTTATGAAATAAAAATTATTATATAATATTAATATTTGAATTTAAAACTATCTTTTAAAACAATTATGTGAAATGAAGTTCTGATATCGATGTTTAATAATATCGAAGATATATATATATAAAAATACCCGATAATTACTCTCATAAAATATTAACGAATGCGTAAAGACAATATAAATGAATCTGTAATATCTGTTCAGTATTGTTTCTTATTAAAGGACGGAAATATTTGTTAATTTAGTGAATTTATATATTCTTTAATTTTATGTTTATTTTATTCGTTTAAAATCAAACTTAACACGATTATAATAATTTAAAAAATCACGAAACGTTAACCGATTAATAACCAACCAAAAAAAACATAATATTCTCTGGAAATTGTTATTTGGTGTATAGTTATGCGTTTACGTAATCTAATAACCGCCGCAACTGAACGGTAAGGAGAGATATTTATTAAATTAGACGGTCCCTTCAAAACAAGCAACCTTCAACGGGTTTTTCTGATATTTTTTATCCGATTGAAAAATGAAATACTTAGGGTGTTGTTAATATCTAACGCGATAGTAGGTTAACAGCTGTCGCATAATTAAATGTTTACTGTGGTAAAAATAAATATATAATTAAATATTTAATGAAGGATATAATTGGTCAGGGAGTGCAGTCAATAATAACACAAAAATAAGGCTAACTTATTTTTTAATTTTTTAATAGTGCCAACGTTTCGGCAAATAGAAGGAGATATCCTGAAGATGGCCTACACAGTAGGCCGAAATGTTGGCACTATTAAGAAATAAGTTAATCTTATTTTTGCGTCATCATTGACTGCACCCCCCCCCCCCTCTGGCCAATTCTATCCTTCATTAGAATCTTCCAATCAACTATGTTCCTCTCTGACAGAAATATTTAAAATTACAGTTAGGCTTCTAACTGTTTGTCTCTTTAGTGATCCATAACAGGCGGGGTTTAACAGCAATAATAACTCTAATAATTCCAAATCTTGCTGTGTTTATATTAATATTTAATTGAATTAAATTGTTATCATCAGTTTCGATTAATAGTCATCACGAATTTAAGATATATTAGGCAAAATTCCGAAGCAAGATAAATTCTTCTTTTAAAACTTTGGTATAATAAGCAAACTGCAAACATCCGCTTAACCATATACAAATCATATTTTTAAAATTTATTTATGAAATTAAACATTTTTAACTAATGTTAGAGGTTATATGTATTTTATAAATAATTTTCAATCTTAATATAAATATACATATTTTTGTTAACAGAAACTTCTGAATCAGACGAGAAGTGCAGTAGAGAAGAGTCTCAGTCTCAGGGGGAACCAACATTATTTAACGCCCAGACCAAAAAAGGTAAATATTAATTTTCCAATGTAATTTATTTTCCTCCAATAATAATCCTATTTGTAAGAATTGATTTTTTTTTATCAATTATTTTGAAATTGATATTCTTTATTGTTTAAATTGAATTGGTTCGATCAAAATTAAATGGTTAGTACATAATACAATTCCCTTACTATTGTGAAATTAATAAAGCATAGGATTTTTTTTTTAATTTATAATACAAGTTTATTATTTTATTTTTCAGAGAAGAGGAAAAGAAAACTTCATGCCATAAATTCAATTTTGGGCCTTCCGGAAGATGAGGATGATGAGGACGAACCAATGCCAAAACGGCACTCCGCGGATGAAGAAGATTCTTCTGATGATGAATGCTGCGACCCTGCCTTTGAAGATTTGAAACAGAGCATCTTTGAAGAGTTTAGGCAAAAGGAAAATAAACTGTTAATCCTACGGTTTGCTGAGAAACAGAAGGTGAAATGCTTTAAATGGATGACTGCAGCTATTGTGAAAAAACAGTTGTCTCAGCTTCGGAAAATGTATCAACGATTGGATGATATTTATTAGTTTCTAATAGTATGTAAGAAGATTTTTAGAAAATTAGTTAGTATGTTGAGTACAATGATAATTGTTAGTAATAGAATTTAAGTAAAATTCATTAGTAATACACTAATTACTAGTCATTATAATTGTTGTATGTAGGTCTGGTATCATTTAGACTTATTATCTGGTACTTTATTTCTACTTTGAATGTTTATAAAAAAATTTATTGTATTTGATTTGTTATTAATTTTTATTTTATTTTTTTCAAATAAAAATATTTAAAAGGTTGTAAAAAAAGTTATGATTTTTCATTTCAATTATTAAATAGCCATTTTTATACTACATTTAATTTGTTTGTATAGATTTCAAAAAAATGAAACCTTGGATGGCTATTAGGTTTTAGTAGTATGTAATAAGATTTTTTTAAATTATATAGTATTATAGTAAACATTAGTAATAAAATTTAATTAATAGTCATTAGTAAAAGATTAATTACTAATCATTATAATTTTACTATTATATTGTAGTATAGCCAGTGTCATATTACATTTAATTTTTTTAATAGATTTTAAGTAAATTAAAGTTTGGATTGCTGGTAGTTTTTAATAGTAGGTAATAACATTTTTAAAAACTAGATAGTATAATTATTAACGTAAGTAATACATTTTAATTAAAAGTCATAAGTAATACATTAATTACTAGTCATCGTCATTGTACTATGTCCACAAATATCTGGTCCTGTATTTCTTCTTTGAATATTTACAAATATAATTTTCATTTTATTGAATTTAAATTATAATATAACCATTTTTATACTGTATTTAATTTATTTGCATATATTTGAAATAAATGAAAACATATATGATTATTGTAATGATTTTACCTTTTATGTAATTTAATGGGAATGTTGAATAAGTAATTGTAATATGTACAATTTAATAAAAGAGTTATAAAACTATTTAAAAAAAAAGTATTATATTTATAAACCCACAGATCCTTCTTCACTGTTAAGAATATCCTTCTAATGTATAGAATAGAATAAAAAAACATCTCTATTCTGGGACAATGTTAAGAATAACAATCCTGGATAGTACAAAATAAAAAATAAAAACAATCTGTTTAGCTAGAGACATTTATATCAAAATATACAAATATGTCCCAAACATAAGAAGAATACAAAAAAAAAACATAAAACTTTCTTGTGAAATGGTATAATAGAATTGCAATTAAAAAAGATCATAGAGAGAAGGAAATCACTTGAGAACACATTCATACACACACACACAAATATTTAGATTACAATATTGGTATTATGATATCCAATCAGTAATACCAATATTGTATGTAGTAGAATCTCTTACAGAATAAAAATAGTTGGATACACAATAGTGATTGAGTTTTTATTTAAAAAAATAATGAAAGACAAAGGAAAAATTAATGTGTATACAACAAACACGATTACTAAATTATCACTTATTACTTATTACAGAATAATGAAAAGTAATTTTGACTATATAGAAAATTATAGACAATATTACTACAGTACTGTAGGGAGCAAGATAGCTAAGTGCGTAGAGCGCTGAGTTGCTGAAGGTTCGAATCCTGCTGTGATAGATAAATTATTCCATCCTTTAATGGCTACAGATGGACCCTATGTTATCTGCAGACCGACCTGGGAATGCATCCAGCTTCTATAAAGTGGGTAACCTTAATTGGTAGGAAAATCTGGCAGGTAACATCATCTCAGGCAAATCACTTTCCAGCAGAACAGTCTCCACCATGTAATGAACTCAAGACCCTTCAAGTTCTGGTGTTTATAAAATTAATTTGATAAGTTTGTTAGATTGCAAATACCATTTCAAACATCACTAATATGACAATATTTTTTTAAAGTTTGCTATTAGATTAATTTTATTTTTTTAGTTTATAATTAATTGTGCCATTTTTTATCAATACAATTATCATATTTTTATCGAATCATATGATAAATTTACACCAATCGTTATATTTCTTTTTTGAGAAATTCGCTTGTATTAAGTCATTAATATTGTTTATATATTTTTATAAAAGGTTTAGTTTAATGTTACACACAATCGATTTGACATAGAGATTTGTATTTACATATATTTTTACTTAGTTGTACTTTGATGGCCAATGGAACTCAATTATCATTTGAACATCGATTTTTTTTTTAAAGTAATAATCATTTCGTAATAGTCAGATGATGATGTTTACTTCTTTCTACAGGGATTTTTTATATAGGTGGTCAATTTTTTAAATATATCACCCTGATAAGATTTGTTGAAGCCTTTTGGTAAAACATGTCACTGTGACTTAAACAATCAGTGACATCTCAAACATTCCTCCAGAATATGGTAGCATTGAGTCATTAAAAAATGATGGATGATGTAATTAGGGAAAATATATTATAATTAGACTATCTATAAGTGATAAAGAGTAACAAGATTCTCTATTAACAATAAAGAGTCTCTCTATTGATACAGTATTAGTTATTTTTATGAAACACCAACGTTCTTTATTTTCATTACAATTAAAATGACAATATATCATGTGCAATAACACATGATCAAATAATGGATTGACAAAGTTTTTTAGAAGTTTTAGACGAAAAGAACCAAGTTATAGTTGTAGGACGTAGTTAGATTATTAGGACAGGTTGAAATGTCAAAATGTTGCTGCCGGACGATCAACCTCGCTGTGGTTTCGATGGATAAGCTGAAGCAGATGGAGCGCAAAGTGCAGAAGATTCCGCCGCCAAAGAGGTTCGAAGCCGGCACCTTGAAATGTTATCAGTACCCGCCGATGCCAGCGCCGCCCTCTCCCGTGTCCAGGCGGATGATCGTGGTACTATATCTAACATAACTTCAATATTTATATCTACAGCCCCGGTGATCAAGTGGTTAAGTCGGGATTTGTCCAGACAGGGTCAACTGCTTTCAGATAATTGGAATCGTATCATTATCGTAGTTTTGGGCTTTAAATGGAGTTGAAATATAAGCAATAACTCCTTTTCAAGCCAATGCCTTACTTATCCCCGTATTCACAACGAAAATAACTAGATTCCGTTTATTTAAGTACGATAAAAACTCATTTTAGAGAAAATTAGACTTAACCACGTATTCACCGGGGCTGTAGATATATGTCCCTACAACTTAAGGTGATAAAAAGTAAGTGGTTCCAACGAGCACAAATAAAAAGAGTAATAGTGTACTGAAAATAAATCTATAAAGCTCAAAAGAACTAACTATATCAGCACTGAACAGGCTATTAACAATAGAGACTTAGTTGTTGCTGCATTACGGGTAAAGTTGTAACTTCACTAAATATGTTTGAGCATTAAGTAACAGGCAGGAGGTTGTATGTTTGCTTTGTCACTTTAGCTTTATGGTTTGTATTCAAAATTAGGCAATTATTCCGCAAGTTGTCGGTTTGAATTGAGTCCCAACCACTTTTAACTTTTTATTCGTTTCCCTTTTAATATTTTCCAAAAATACGAGTAAAACTTATCATCAGCTTTAGAATGGAAAAGAGAATGTATATAGTTCGGTAATGATTTCATCTAGAATTGAACGTTTAAACAATTCTATACTTCGAATTGTTAGTTGAAACTTTTATTTCTTTATGAAATCATTACCCATAATTACATTATTTTTTCATACTAAATCTCGTGATAACTTGTTATTGTTTGAAAATGTTAAGAATGAAACACATATACAGTTAAAACTTGTTGGAACTCAACTTGAAGTGACAATGTGCGTAACAGATATCCAAAATTATTTTCATCTGGGTAATGGGTTTTAAAAAATGTTATTACTGATAGTGCAATGAACAACCGTTAATCCAGTAGAAAACAGTTATCAGCTATCACTAAACGGTTATTCCTAACTCTTCTGTCTTTTGTTAGTGGTAGGGTAATCGCTAGCAGTTCATTCGTCGGTCCTATCTTCTTTTTCTTCAAGTGCTCCGGCCCATTAGAAATCGGGTCCTCTTCCAAACCTCATCCACACTCGTTCTGGTCTTAGGTCGCCTTCCACCAGTCCCTTGCACCCATACTCTTGAGGTCTGATTCCACATCATCCATCTAGAGCTATTCGTGCCTTTTATCTACCTTTGTCGTCTTCTGAATGTCCATCCAAGTTGGTTTGACGGAATCTCCTTCATCGAACAAGACCCACTCATATTATTCTTCCTTCCTTGGGGATGCTAACTTTTTTAGAATTACAGTGAGGGTCATTAAAACTTGGTATTTTTGGTAATCCATGATTCCTTAATCTTAGTTGGGCTAAACATACACCTGCTACTAGATTTATTCATAAAAGAGTTTTCCTGTAGTGAATCGCAGCTTCAATTGGTTTTGTCTGACTCAAACACCCTACTTTAACACTTTTTATTTTAATACTTCAAGTTTTTTAAAAGAGGGTCATCACAGATATTTTAGTTGCAAATTAAAAGTACATCCATGCTTTGCTGCTTCCATGTTTAAGAGAATTTCTTTTATGTTCTCAATTTTGTGCATGTCAAATGAGAGAGCTGTTTGTAACTAGCACATATTTACTTAAAGGAAGTAGCAGCCAAAGTAGTGACGACTTTCAGTCGACTTCATATATCATATAAGGATTTCTTGAAATTCTCGATGCCTGGTACTATCACATGACAGGCATACAATACAATAGTTGTAAACATCTACTGTTCATATATTTGTTCAGGTGTGCCCAGTGAAGCCAATGGAATTCCAAGCACCGCCTGTCCCTTGTGTCTGCCCACCCTGTCCGCCTTGCAAGACGTACGCCGAAAGAAGCGTACAGCTGCTGAAGACGGGTGCGAAGTTGTTCATCATGTATCTTGCTGCAAGGTGGACAATCGACAATAAACTTTGGGGTGACCAGAAAGCAACAACAGATTTCATGCTTGCATTTTTAGAGTCCAATTTCCCTTCAAAAGGTTCCCTTACAAAGGTAGGTCTTCTTTTATTTTTGAACATTAAATCTTCAATAGGAATATAGTTATTATCAATATAATTTTGATGAAATCCAGGCGCAATAAAAAACATACGGTCATATTATCAGTTCACGGCGCGGTATAGGTGTTTTCCAATAGAATTAATGATAAAACATAACTTCTTTGGAGTTATTAAAACTATAACGGTATAATTTGATAGTTTATAATAATATGCGAATGCGGAAGTTGTAGTTGAAGTACTAATTTTTAAAATTATGGTTAAGGCAAGATCCCAAATGAAAAAAAAGACTCTTGACCGAGGGAAAGTAATGATTAAAATTATAAATATAATTAAGGCTTCAATCGAAAATAAAAAGGATCCGTTGGGTTTTGATCAAATCATGAGCGATCGTATCAGTAACTGATAACGCTATCGTATTCATGTCTTAAATCCACGTTAAAAAAACAGGTTAGGGATCACAACCTCCTATACCCATGTTCGCTGATTCGGAGCACAGCAGTAATTTTTTTAAGAAAGTAAAAAAACTCAATTATTCCGTCCTTCAGAGGGAATGTAAAATGGGACTCCCCAGGATGTCCTGTGCCAGGTTACCAGGTTAAAGAGCCCTATCCTAATAATACCTTGCTAGGTAACATTTAGTACTACCACTGTGGTTATCCATAGTAGTATTAAGTGGTCTCATATAAATAAACTAGTTGAAACAAATAGCTATTTTTTTATAATTCCTTCTTATTTGGAACATCTAAGACAAGTGTGGATTTACAATTCTATAAGTATTACAATTATTTGATTAATATTGTATATAGGGTGGAGCAGACATAACAAACATACTAATATACTAACGTTTCTAGAAAGAAACTGTATATTAAAAATTGATTTATTCCATTTGTTTTTTAAAAAATCCGTTTTAAATTTTAGGCTGATACTGATTTGGTATCAAAGGCCTAATTTAACAACAAGCAGGAGTTATTCGCCCCTTCTTAATATTATCGGGGAACTTTCTAATTTTCTCAAAATAATCGACACTATGGGGATAACTTTAATGTATCCTAATAAGGACATTACACTTGAGAATCAAATGTTTTATAATTTGGTAGTATTAAGTAGATTAAATAGCAAGAAAATGAGTTCAACCTCTGCGATTGTTATCAAATCAAAACACGTGGAGTGACGTCATCTAGCAATTGCAAGAAACAGGTTCTTGTAAAATGTTTTTTTTCCCTATAAGTCGCCCACTTTCCCCCACTCCACTGATGAGCAACTGTGTTATATCTTCCATATCATCATTGTATCTAGTTAACCATGGATTGAAAAATTATTTGTTTTTGTTTGTTTAAGGATGTTGTAAATCACAGCATATTAGACAATCCACTGGCATAAAACGGACACAGACCGTGGTTAGTTTAATAAAGACAGGAATCTTGTCAGTCGAAAGGGTCAAAATGTATAAAATTATAATAATAAAACAGTAAACAGTTTTAGTAATGTCTTTGTTTAATGAATTTTTACAGTTGCCAGACCTTGGGATAGTAAAGTACAAAATATTACACGGCTGGGACTTGTTGGTCGGCAACTTTTTCTATTACACTTTTGGACTGCCATTGAAAATAATTTCACAATTGATGAGTAAACAACCAGAAGAAGAACCTGTTGACTGGTGTGAAAATTGATGTGGATTTTTTAACGTCACTTGATGTCTAAACATAATAAAATTAACTTTGAAAAAATGTTTCACTTTTATTAAGCATCTGGGGAAAAACCCTGTAACCTCGCATAAGAAGTGCAGAGCATCAAACCAACAGCCCAGAATCCAACGGTACCATAATTGACCAACAATCTTTTCGAGAAGTCCCAAAAGAACTTATAGGTTACCATAATAAACAAGGTGATATCCAACTACACAAACAAGGAAAACAATATCTCGATAAATATTAGCAGTAATTAAAGTTAAAAATAAGTTATAACTCCAGAATATTATCGCCCTATGAGTAGCTATAGCTGCACTATACCTATGGAGTGAAATTCGTGGTTATTAACATATGTTTAGTCAACAGTATAATTAAAGATGAAAAGTTAACTCCTACGAAGAAGGAGAAGAATTGTTACATCTTCAAACACCATCAAGCTCCTAGGAATGAAAGTTTAGTCCAATTAATGTCGTATTGGACAAAAGTTAGTTGGGGGTGGGTCGCAGTTAAAACATTCTAAGCAGTGTTTACATCTACATAAAATGGAGTCACCAATAACTTTATTATCAAGAAAATATCCATATTTTTTGGTGAGCAGATTAAAAATGTCTCCGGAAGTAACAAAATTTAAAATGACAATGAAAGATTGTCAAGTGATGTCTGTATTAGTTTGATACGATATTTAATATCGACGAAGAACTATCGATAGCCGGCGTGACTTGCTCTCCGTCCTCGATATTAAGCTGATGTTATGAGTTATGCAGTCAGTTGAAGCTGAATACTGGCGCTGAGTAAAAGAAGATTATTTTGGTTATAACATTTTGATATAAGAGATGGGATTTATTCAAATATCTGACTTAATGTCCCTTGACAATCCTGCATTCAGGGCCTATATATTTTACAATAGTATTTTAGTTTTGAAAATGCTTTGTATGGCCCCTTTGACAGGAAGGCTGAGGATGGCCAAGAAGGTCTGTATTTCTTATTATGTACTCTCAAATAAACAAATAGTTAATTAAATCATGATATTAAATTTATATCAATTTTTATGGGCTATGTTTTTGAAATTATATTTGTAATTATATAAGCTTATCAATAAATTATGGCTTTATACATTTATATCCAAAAGAGTTAAATTATTATTTTGTTGGAATTTAAGGGATGAATAATTAGAATGTCTGGTATCAGTTCGCAGGTTGTCGTTTCAAGTTATAAGTTTTAACTGTTTATTTATTTCCTTTTTAATTTTCTTCAAAAATATAAATTATCCTGAGCTTTAGTTTGGAAAAGAGAATGCAATTATGTGAAATGTGTAGATTTGGGTAATTATTTAATAAAAAAATAAACTTTTCACATTTTGAGATGTAAATGATAAATGTTTGTTGAAAAGTTCATTTATTGATAAAATGATCACCGAAATATACACATTTCTCATAATTACAATCACTTTTAAGTTAAAATCCCCATGATAACTAGACTTTTTTGAGAATTTAAAAAAGAAAACGAATACACAGTAAAACTTGTAACTCAACTCAAAGTGACAGCCTGCGGAACTAGTACTGAATGTATTCTCTTTTGTATTTGTTATTGTGAAAGTCGACGTTTCTGGTCAAAATTGTGTGCAATCATCAAGGCTAAGTTACTTCAAGAGAGCCAAAGCTGGTACTGAATAAAATAAAAAATGTACCAGTGACTGCATCTTGATTATTCATTCCACCATAATATACTCTTAGTTTAGAATATAGTTTGCATTTTAAAGTATCAGTTTCCACGGGTTGTCCCTTCAAATTACGTTAAGTTGTTATTTAACTCATAGCGACAACCTGCAGAAGTGTTAGTAATAATTTTTTCTAGTTGAAATTTTGAGTTTCATGGTGCTTTTGGAAATTATTTTAAATCTTAAATAAATAAAAGACCTTTAGGCAATGTGAATGTTACTATGTGGTATTCCAAACTCATTCCGAGCTTTACAGTAGAAGCAAAGCACATTTATGAATTCTGTTTTGTATCAATCCATTCAATTCAATCCATCATTAGAATTATCCAGTCAACTATTTTCCACTCAAACACTCATCTGTTTTCTATCATACTGAAATATTTTTAAAAATAGTGAGTAAAATGCTGAGTTATAAAAATTATTCCTTTAAATAAAATGTTGACCATAATAATAGAATTATTTTATATTGATATGTTTTGTATCTTTTTAATATTAACTTAACATCTTATTTTGCACATTTAAATTAATAAATGTGCATTTATATTAGAATCTTTAAATGAACATTTATTAGCTGATAAAAAAAAGTCTTTTGTTTATTTTAAAAATTGTGAGCACTTATTAATTAACCTTGAGTTGTATTTTGGTTTGAAATTATCTGTAAATTAATGAGAGTTTGAGTGGTTGTTTTGATACTGAAAATACCGCAATCTAACACTGAGTTCAAGTTATTAAAACTCAAATCTTGTACACTATCATAAAATAATTTTCTTAGTGAAATTATAAATGAATATTTTGAGCATTTTTTATTGCTTCTTAGTAAGAGTGCTTTTGAAATGTGAAATGACAATAAGGCTTTTATGCTTTATTATTCTTGTTGCTGATTCCAAGTTCATGAGAGCTAAAAGTCAAACGCAAAAGACCAATGATTAATTTACTCATAAAATTTTGTTTATTTGGTTTATGTAGTGTGTTTATTTTTCCACATCATAGTCTTTGTACTTTTAGTGCATAAATGGTTAATAATACAAAACACACACACTAACTTACTTATATATTAGTACTTATATGTATATATTTGCAGTCAATCATATTTTTCCATGTTGTAGTCTTCAACTTTTTCCATTTGTTATCATGAACAAATTATCAAGACATATTATTTTTTATTTGCAAGCTTTTATATTTATATTTAATTTTCTTTTTTATTTACTAGGGAAAAGATGCATAGTCAGTTGATTAAATTCAAAATGTCTGATTCATTCAAGGTTATTGTGAATGTACCATATAAAATACATAATCTTGTCCTATATAATCAGGAGCCTTGAATGTAATGGATTCTCCTCAATAAATATGGAGGCAGATTTTTTTAAAAGTGATTCAGGAAAACAATAAAGAGATGGCGTGGGAAGGAACATATGCATAAAAGAAATCTGAGTGTGGCATTGAAATCTTAAAAAGCTATCTTTTTAATAAAAACATTTTTTCTCAAAAGATAAATAAATAGTTATTTATCTTCATATTTACTGATTTCTGTTTAGTTTTTGTACTAGGCTTAGTGGACCATATGTCCTGCTATCTTGATACTTATAAATAATGTAAAAGTGAATACATTATATATTTTATTTTGCAGTTTTTTTAGAATTTGACACTACAGATAGAAACAAAGGTTTAATTAGTATGTTTGAAGTATATTACATTAAAATCCTCTCGCCAGTTTTAATCAATTTCTTTCTTTTATACCGCTATTTTTGGCTTATCAAGTGTTAGCCTTTAGCTGGGGTTGTTATCTTGTGTCGATAATTAAATTAAAAATAGCTTTTAAAACAGTTATCCAATATTCTTAAAGAAAAAAAACAAACATATTGGCTTGATTATGTAACAGATATTGCTTACAAAAGAGAATAAAAAAATAATTTATATATTCTGAGTATATTTACTTAATTAGAATACATTTTTTCTAGTTATAAATCTATTCAAAATTGTTTTTTATTCAAAACTATTTTTTATGTGTTCAAAGCTCTTTTTAAATGTGGTAGGAGTAGTATCATGCAGCAATAAAGATAATATGAGTTGTGCAATAGCTAGCTGTCCTTGGGCTCTCCAGCTTATTTAACTTACTATTTTTATTAATATTTATGGATACTTGATAGGTTAGAATATTTTCATCCGCTGATAAATTTGTAAAATCATTAGAAATATTTTAAACATTAAGATTTACCAGCAGTGATGTATTATCAACACCACTTGGTTCAACTTCTTAGAGGATAATTAATTTTTGTAATAATAATAGTCCTAAAGGTATATACATAAAAAAAAAAACTTAACAAACCAACAGAACTATTCGCACCATTATGGTATTTTTGGATGACGATGCTTTCAGAATATTCCCTCACCTCAAGAACCCAGAAGGGTACATTAAACCACTCTTCCCACTCTTGAAACTTTGACTTATTTATTTATATATATATATATATATATATATATATATATATATATATATATATATATGTATTTTTTAGATTTTCATTAGCCCTGAGGATTCAAAGCTTTTGAAGGGTGCTAAGCATAGCATTGAAGACCCGGACATTGAGAGAGTGCGCAGGTGAGTTATTGTAGTAATAACTAATTAGTTACATTTATATATGAGGCGTTTAGTTTCAAAACCTGTTGCATCCAGTTTCAAAAAATTTTCAGGACTGATCAAAAAAATATTCGATTTAAAAAAATAATATTTAACAAAATGTTTTTACTATTCTTCGTTATTTTGCTAATGATACACTTCAAACAATAATTACAGACAATTTTTTATGATCTTATCATTTTTTAAATCTCATTTAATATAAAAAATATGTTAGATATACCTAAATTTGATCAGAAAATATTTGTATCTGGTTAGTTTATGGTTGATAAAAATAAATAACTAAATAAAATAGACATTTTTAAAAACAAAACACTAATCAATATAATGATAATATAATATAATATAATAATCAATACAATATAAGTTATAAATATTATATATATAATAAAGGCCGTGGTGGCCAAGCGGGCGAAGTAAGATCCTTGCGATATGTAATAGAAGTTAAGCAAAGTCAAGTGTTGTTTGTACTTTGTTGGCTGACCACTCAATGTAGGAAAACTACAAAGCTCAAGATTCGGTATTCCCCTCCTGCAGGTATGTGTATAAGCCAGCTAGAGGTAACTCACAAAGACTAGGGATATCATTGATGTCGTGGTTTTCCAGGATGTCAATAATGATGGTTTGATGCAGGAAGGTCTGCTTTGGGGAAAGAATATATATGTCAACAGCCATAATCTGTGGATTTAGACTGATTTGTCACTGTCCTTGAACCCAATTCTACATCAGTGAGTAGAACACTGGGGTATTGGTCCAAAGGCACTGGTTATGGGCACCCTTCTGCCTGTACCATGGAAGCCATGGTTAAAAGCAACGTGAGGTAGGGTGACCCCTTTGAAGTTGTCTGTTCTCCCATAAGTAACATATGTCAACCACATCACATGGCCAAAGATCTACAAGATCTGTGGAACCAACCGAAAAAAAAAAAGAAGAAAAAATATATACATAT
Organism: Troilus luridus; assembly: GCA_964056705.1. Lineage (NCBI taxonomy): Eukaryota > Metazoa > Arthropoda > Insecta > Hemiptera > Pentatomidae > Troilus > Troilus luridus. The sequence continues at coordinate 111,853,834 of OZ057416.1, forward strand.
ATATATATAATATTTCTTGCCTTCCATTTAGAAAAAAATATTGAAACCATTTTAATGAATCATTTAATTTATTTCATATTCCTTTTACATTATATTGTACATAATTATGTTGGATTATTTATGTATTGTATTATATACAAAAATGATTTTTATATGTATGCATATTACCACTAAACCCTTAAAGGTTTTTTTAAGGAACTTAAGTACATACTTACGGACAAGAGAAAAATAACTAAAACTAAGTGAATAAGTAAAAAAAAAATTTTTATTTTATTTTCAACTGGTCTCATGCCTCCCTAATCTGTCTTCATGTCGTGGCCCTGGGTAATGGATGCTGCGCAAGCTTATGGTTAAATCCCTTAAACATTTTATTTATAAGTATACATATTTATTCGTCATTTCATTTATTCTTCTTTCATGGCTCTACAGCCCATTAATGAGCCTTGGCCTCCTCAATCCGATTCATTTAACTATTTATAATAAAGAATTGTTGGTATGAGTGGAGACATTGAAGAAGAATACAAAGTTAGAGGTATTTTTGGTTTATCTTTGTAGCAAAATAATTGAGTTCTCTAATCTAATTATTGGTTTAACAAGAAGTTAATATGTTAATAATTTAATTTCGTTTATTAATATATCATGTTTGAAAAATTATTTGATTTATTCTCTTTTCTAGGGCTCATCGTAACGATCTTGAGAATATTCCAATCTACTTTGTTGCCGCATATTGTTACCTGCTAACGAACCCGGCAACAACTCTTGCTATCATGTTAATGAGATTTTTTACCATCGCACGAGTCGTTCACACGTTTGTTTATGCTGTTTACGTCGTACCTCAGCCTGCTAGAGCAATTGCTTTCTTTGTCGGTTATTTCGTTACCGGATATATGGCCATCACTTCGATGATTCATTTTATAAACTAGAAATTGTAATAGATTTTAAAAAATGTACAGTTATGACAGATGTCAGACAAATTTATCTTTATATTTTTGTTATTCTTTTTAATGATACATTTTAAATCACAAATATTATAAATTATATATTTCTGTTTTATGTCCTGTTAGAACTGTTTATTTTTTAAATAATATTTTTCTTAATAAAAATATGTCTTTTTTTTTTTTTATGTAAAGGAATAATTTATTGTCCGATTTTCAAAATATTTGTTAGTTTAGTTTCATGAAAAAATCCTCAGAGGCCAAATATCATCGTTCTTCTGTGTAGTAAGATAAATATTTTCACTCATGTTAACATATAAAGTGATGTAGGATCGCTAAGGAAAATTAAGAAATTTTATCTTGTATGCTAAAAATATGTGTATTAAGCAAGATACTTGAAGACTATTTATGTGTAATCTTAATGTTTGAATTTAGATGTGAACTTAAGTATGGAATAAATGGTTTTAAAGATATTTGTCCTCTGAGGTATAAATGTTTAACATGTATTTTTGGGTTTAACGTCCTTATCAAGGAGATAAGAGAGGCTACCAACCTATTCTAGCCAGAATGGGAAGGTCGTGTTGATTCCTAATAGTGACGCTTCAGACTTGAGGTTGCTAAGGTGATGCCTTAATACTCTTTCCCCTAAGTTATATATTTCTAGATTTTTGAAATTATCGGTGATGGTTTTTGATAATCACTATCATTATTCATTCATGTTATGCTTAATGTATATATATTTATCTTCTTATACTTCTTGGTTATACTAGAAGTTAAATTTTTATCTCTATCTTAACCATTGTTAAATTCTCTTTTAAAAAAATGATATTATATTTCCCAAACTTTGTTGGAGCTGCTTTATAAAATATTTAAGAAGAAAAAATGTTCTAAATTTGCAAATTTTTATAACAGGTCATAGGTAAATTATAAGACGACTTAGCTAAAAATGACTGCATTTGATCGGGAATATTTTATTTTGCTAAATAGACCTTTATCTTTATAGGAATGGGCATGACAATGTTTAGCAGAAATATAAATACTCTTGAAATATTTTTTAGTATACTGGTATTTTACTTATTGATAGAAACTGGATTTTTATTTTAGTGAAAAAGTTGGTGAGTTGAAGTCGAGGCCTTAATAATAATTGTAATTTTAATTACTACTGCTTTAATTAGCTGACAGCTGCCAACTTTCGCTCACTCAAGAAATGTACAAACCCTGTAGGAATCCTATTTAGTCGAGTCAACATCAACAACAACTTTAAACAAAATAAAATCAGTAATGTTAATAATTATAATGAATTCAAATTTTACAGTTAAATAAAAAGCAGTTAATTATAAATTCTGTTAGTTCATATTTTATAAAAATATTTTAATAGAATGCCAGCATAAATGACTAACCTTGCCCCTAACTCATTCTTCAAAACTAATCCTGCCCTGCAAATAAACTTAGAAATCTACAAAAAATTCATCTAATCATGCGTCTTTGTTAACATTATGAATTATTCACATATTGCATAACTGATAAATACCTCCGTAACTCATAAAAAATATTAGAGAGGAAAATAGTTGACTGGAAGATCTAATGGAGGATGGAAATAGTTGGGGGGTGGAGTCAAAATAAACACTAAACAAGTGAGTACTTATTTATTAATCGTGCCAACGTTTCGACCTACTTTGTAGGTCATCTTCACGGCAAATAGGATGGGATGCGGCTAGGTGAACCGTGTAACAGTTACACGGTTCACCTAGCCGCACCTCATTCTGACCTGCACCCCCCAACTATTTCCATCCTACATAAAAAATATTGTTATACTAACAAAACTTTTTCTTTGATTTTTGTCTGTTGTATGTTGTTTTTTTTAAAAAGTCAGCTGTTTTGTTAGTAAGAAAGTTTTGATTGTGCCAAATTTTCGAACTATCTATAAAATACCATAAAAATCCTGGTTTCTAGTCATGAATATCACTTTTAATATTTAAATACTAAAAATTTTGCCTTACTTGATCGTAAATGATAATTAATAAATAATTAGATGAAGGACATTTAGTGTAATCCTAGGGACTCACACCAGGATTGTAATCCTAGGGACTCACACCAGCATTGAAATCCTAGGGACTCCCACCAGCATTGTAATCCTAGGAACTCACACCAGGATTGTAATCCTAGGGACTCACACCAGGATTGAAACAAAAAATTTTTGAATGAATTGTATCTGTTGATAATTCAATATTTTGAATTTGTTGACATTATTTAAACTGTGGAGTGTAATATAGTCTTTCAAGAACTGATAGGATAGCCTATAAGTTTATTGTTATTATTACCTCATAATAAAGAGATTAGGTTTAGCCTCATGTATTGGTAAGAGATTATCTGCTTCAGTTGAAAGTTATAATTAGTGACGTTTAAGGCTAAATTTAATGCACACATTTTTGAGGAATAAAATTTATTGTTATAAGATTTTTTTCTGTTTTTACATTCCTAATGTTTATTTATTGTTTTTACGACATTAAAGTATCAAATGTGAATATACTAAGTAACTGGAATTTTATGATCATCTCATTACCAAAAAATAACTTTTGGTGGAATGGTAAGGATGAATAAGGTAAACAAAATTTTTATTCTTAAATTATTAATAAAAATCATAATATTGTAATATGAAGACATCTAGACTGCACACAGGTCAATAGCAATGTTTTGAGATTTTGTTTCTTGAATTGGAATTGAGAATCAGAAAAGTAATTTGAACTATGATTTGTAGTAAAAACATCCCTCAAAATGTTTTCTTTATTGTTAGGAAAAACTTATCCATACGAATGGCATTTCAAAGTTCTTGGTTTTTGAGATGTATATTTTCTACAATAATATTATACAATTAAAATTATTCTTATTAACCTTGCACATATTTTTTTCTATATATCACAATTGTTTTGTTTATTTTTATCTTCACTAAACACATTTCTCTCCGTGTCCTTACTTTAAAAATTTTAGTAAATTTACTTCAGTGTGACAGAGATATGCAGGGTTGTTCTCAGAAAAGTGACATAAAGTGTAATACGTTCATAAAATGTAAGATGTTTATCTCCTTCAGAGTCAGTGGCAATGGTTGAACCCACGTGGCAATGGAACAGTTATAAAGATGACATTTTTATAAATCTACAATAGTCAGAATCATTATTCATAAGCACAGTTTTTCTATTTTAAAAAAACATGTTTAATTTATAAAACATAACATATTACAATTTGCTGCATTGATATTTATAAGCAAAAGAAATTAGAAAACCGTTAAGTCTAATGAAAAGCAAAAATGAATTTTATTCAAAAAATATATATTTTAATACAACAACGATTAAATAACATTTTTGTTGTAAAGTGTAAATTAAGTGTACTATTATTAAGTTCTACTTAATTTATTAAGTTAGCTAAAAATTACCAAATAAATGTCTGTGAGTTGCACAGGTATCACATTGCCCCATCTCATTTAATTGTATGATGAACTATGTTGTTTTTTAGGATTTTTTGTATGCTTAAAGGAACTCAGTTTATTATATTTAAAATATAATAATGGTATCTGTTCCTCAGTTCGAGTTGAGTTACAAGTTTTAACTGTTCATTCGTTTTATTTTTAAAATTTGCCAAATATACCAGTTATTGTGAGCTTTAGTATAAAAAAGTTGATGTAATTATGGGTAATGATTTGATTTTGGTTATCATTTCATTAATAAATCAAAGTTTCAACTAACATTTTGAAGTATAGGTGATATATGTTTGTTGAAACGTTCATTTCTATATGAAATGGTTACTGAAGTATACACATTTCCCATAATTACATTCTCTTTTCCGTACTAAAGCTCATAATAACTTGTATTTTTGGAAAATATTAAAAGAGGAACAAATGAAAAGTTAAAACTTGTAACTCAACTCGAAGAGGCAACCTCCAGAACAGATACCTTATATTTAATTTCTGATTAAAAATCATTATAATAATTAATAATTATTTCAAGTTTAAAATTAACAGAGTTGACCTAAATGCAAGATTTACTAAAGAACAGTGAACTATAGTTATCAGAACGAGTACCGATAAGAAGCAGTTACTGAAAGGAACCTGTTCCCCCAGTAACTGGTGATCAGAGGTTAGTAGTGACTTAGCTGTTCTGCTGCAAACATCCTCCTGTCGAGATGTCTCAGGCTAGCCTCACTGATCTTATGTCCTTGGACAATCCTGTCTTCAGGTCTTATGTCCTTTGCAACAGTATTCTGGCCCTCAAGGCTCTTGGAATGGTACCGCTCATCGGCTATTACCGTTTCTCAAAAAAGGTATTTAATATTTCGAGTTTTTATGTTTCTTAAATAGTTTATTTATTTTAATATTCCTCATATGAAAAAGACTGTCGACTATTTTCACAATGGCCCTTAAATTAATTTATTAATTAAGTCTTTGTACCTTTGACGTACTTCGTGCCACAAATTAATTTTATCAAAAAAATATCTATTTCTTTAACAGCAAAAATATTTTGTTTGTTTCATTTGCATTATGTAAAACAGGCGATAAGGTTTATCTTGAAATAGCGAACAATTTCACAGATTTTGACATAGTCGGGAGGGGGAGGGGGGTACAATTACATAAAACAATAAGTTTAACTTATTCATTTTTATATTTCATATAAAATAATTGATAACAAATTAAAACAGTAAGTTTTAGCATGAAAGGGATTTTATTTTGGGGGGGGGGTCTTATGCTTGAAAGATTTCTTATTGGTTAAAATGCATATTCAGTTAAAACACTAAGTGATAGCATCGCTAAGATTAAGATGGGTTTGTAAAGTCGTTTGGCTTATTAAGGATCAAATTTTAAAAAAAAATGTGTGCTGTACTGATTGCTAAACATCCGAGGCGTAGGTGGGAGGATTGGGTTTAGGTGGTCTTACAACCTTGGATTCGGGTAATAATCCGTGGATGGAGGTTTGCCAATTGCGATTGGTGGTTTTGGCATCGAGCCTTCGGGCTCGTTATTTTACACATTATTTTGGTTGAATATATCGATTTGAGGATCATCATATTCTCAATCTAGGACGGGAAAAAAATACTCGCCACTCAACTTTAAAATTGATGAGCGACAATTCACTTGAAAATCTGATGGATTAAAGTTGGCTAAGAATTTGCACTATCATCGACTGATTTTCGATTCATTCCCATGATTCTTAATAACTCTGATTTCAATATATTTTTTTGCCTGTTTATTACAAAAAAATACAACCATATCTTTTCATAATTATGAACCCTTTGAAAACATTACAATATCTTTTCTACATATTCAAGTTTCCTTTGGGTGGTTGCATCACATCAATTGTAAATTCAATGCTAATTTGTTAGAGAGCTGTAAATTTAGACCTTGAGTTCCTGAAATACCCCGGGTTCTTAAACGACTCACAAGTCGGCGATTTATAAACAACGGCAAATAGAGTTTAAATAGTTCTATAATCCTCTCGAAAAAAGATGATGCTCACTTCAAAACTCATTACTAAATCTGCAGACCTCAAAAGGTTGTACATATAATTAAATTTAGAAAATGAAGCCTGTAAAAACAACCTATAACCGGAAAACAGCTGATAGTTTGCCAATTAAGGCATCGTTAAAAACCCCATTGCTATTATCGTGTTTTGTTCATATTTAAGGAAAGCAATCCATAAAACAATACTCAAAAGTGGTGGTTAGCAAACTCTCTTATCATTCATAAGCTACAGGCTGTGAAATTAACATTTTTAAAATCAAATATAGTATATAATTTTATTGGTATATTTTGGCTGTTCTGATTGTTTTATCATTGCTGAGATTAAAAAGAAATCTCTAATCATACCCCTTCCAGCCACTTATCGACAAATTATCAGGCGAGATATTGTTTTTTTTAAATTTTCATATCTGATTTTTTCCAACTTTTTGTGTTTTTTCTCTCTCTGATTTAGATATAACTTTTTTAATATAATTTTATATATGTATATATATATATAATGAACTTAAAGCAAAGTATTATTCCCGGTGATGATGGAGTGACCAACAACGGAGGCGCGCAATTGTACATTAAAACAATTCGATATTTTAACTTTCTTCTGTTAATGTCTTTGAGTTATGCGGTAAACTATCGTGTGTCCAGTTATAACATTTAAACTAACCAAACTAGATATTAACCTTGAAATAGGAACAATATTTCTTTTACTGCAAACTATAAAAATTAAAAACCAACTAATTATGGGAAAAAAGGAACTTTTGAGATAATAAATATATTGTCCACGTCAATACTAGGAATTAGTTGTAAGATTGTATTTATTTGTTCATGTTAGGCTAAATAGAAAATAAATATTTGTGTACTGTTTTTTTATTTTTATCTTTCGGTAGTATTAGCTTAACAGTCAAAACATATTCGTTGGATATATTCGGTATCTGTTCCGCAGATTGTCGCTTCGAGTTGAGTTACAAGTTTATCTGTTCATTAATTTAATTTTTAATGTTTTCCAAAAATGCAAGTTACCGTGAGCTTTAGTATGAATTAAGAAAGTGTAATTATGCCTATGAGTAGATTTCGGTAATCATTTCATCAAGAAATAGAAAATTGAACTATCATTTCGAATTATAGATGATATATCTTATTTTATTTTTTTATTAATTATCATAATTTTTAAATATTTTTATCTGAAGAGAAAAGATTTGTCAAAGGCCGGGATTTGAACCCGGGTCTCCGACGTCTCCGTCGTGGTGCTCTGCCACCTGAGCTAGCCTGGCTACCTCGGTCAGAAAATTCCATTCTCTATTACCACAAGACAGGCTAGCTTAGGTGGCAGGGCACCACGACGGATAAGTGGAAGACCCGGGTTCGAATCCCGGTCCTGGACAAATCTTTTCTCTTCAATTAAAAATATAGATGGTATATGTTTGTTGAACGTTCATTTCTATATGAAATGATTACGATTACCGAAATATAAACATTACCTATAATTACATTCTATTTTCCAAACTAAAGCTCAAGATAACTTGTAATTATAGAAAATATAACTTGTTGTGGGCAGTTACTTTTATTTAGTCTGCTTGCGGCGGGAGATGGAACATATGGTATCTAGGACCCTCCTGGGGCTCACCCAGCCTCTATAAAATATTATAAAAATAGGGTACCCAAAATAAGGGGAGAAACCTGGCGGTTGAGCGTGATCTAGGACAAGTCACCTCCTTGCAGAACCGTCGCCCATGAAACAGTTCAGTCTCTACCATGCACTGAGCCCCAGACTCGTTCACGGGTGCAGTGATTACAGGTTACAGGTGACTCAGCTCGAAGGGACAACCTATACTTACGTTGAACAATATACAATACCACAGTTTATTACAACTTGTCCAGAATATGACAGTAACAGAATTTAGTTTTATAATTATTGGCTGAGCAACCAGTTTTGTTTTGTTCATCGTCTGTATGTTTATATTTATATACCATTGCCGTTTATTTATATCCTTTATCTATATATAACGAGCATTTATGTGCTATTTATAGGATTTCTCCCCCAGCAGGTGTGTTAAATTTAACTGAGCAGAACGGCCTTGAGGTACGTTCGTTCATGTTGTTGTTGGTCAGAATAGAAATCTCTTCGTCTTCATCCTGCCATTGTCTGCTAGTGAAATGATTGCATAAACATTTTTAATTATTTAAATTTTTAAGATTTTATATTTCTTTATAGCTTTGAGGTTTTTTCCAACCTATTTGGAGAAAACCTCAACTTTGGGAAAACTCTCAATTAAAAAACCAATATAATAAATAAAATATTTGTTTAGTAATCTAATGAAAGTAATAATATTAAATCATTCGATGCGCCATTTTAAGTTGGGATAGGGTGTTTACGGTAATTTTAGTAATTGCTACTTAAATTACATTACAGTTGTATGTGTAAATAATTTATTTATTTCAAACTAGCGACCCGCCCCGGCAACGCACGGGTCGTGGAGCATATTATGCCCACATGCATTGTCGTAGGATTTTATGCGTCTAATATGTTGATTAGATTTATTATATGATTAGAGATATACTGTCTACACTGCATGTAGTATTTTAATATATTTCATTATGTTGAAATTGTTAACATAAAAAACAAATAAAATATTTCTTTATATACGAATCGATTTTCACAGCGCGTTGATTTTTTGTGGTAACTCCTAAGATATTCATTTAAATTATTTGTTGTAAAATATTAAAATAAAGAGCATGAAATGCTCAAGTCAACTATAGTATTTAACTTGATAAGGATTAATACTGTACCCGTCTAAACAGCTATCCAAGTACGTAACCAATTTTTTAGAAGATATAATGGGTACAGTAAGCTATCCTTAAAAAATAGATATATGCTATCGCGGACTTTTTTGTAGATCTATAAAAGAGGATTATTCCACCATACACTGTTTTCCTTTTCTCAAAGCGATTGGGCAGCGTCTTCGATAAAGCTCCCAGGCGGGTTGGCTTTTTCCAACAGTTGTCATTATATTCCAACCATTTTACACAAAACCTTGACAAATTATATACTACATACCTAATCATATACTACGACATCGACATACCTATTGGTAAAAACCGCATGGAAATCCGTCCAGTTGTCTATAAAATAAATAAATGTTTTATAGACGATATTTACAGGAAGATTATTGTAGTTACAGTTACCAGGTATATATATTTTAGTTATATATACTAAGAATTTCGCTAGATAGCATAGATTGATAAGGAATCAGTTGAGTTGTAATTATTGTGTGTATTGTAGTAGAGTATCATAGTTATAGTGCGCTGATAAGGCGGCCTTGAGTTGTACTATTTCTGGTATCAGGTCGTTGTTCCTCGTCAACTCCACTCAAGGTCACTTCATCATTGCTTTCTATATGTTGGCTAAAAAGTCACATATATGTAAAGTGACATGTCCCTCTTCTCGGTCACCTGTCCCGTTGTCCCTAAACAAATCTCCGGGACGCAAAATTGTCACGTTTTCCAAAAACGCTCGAAAATATAAAATTATGGATATTGCCACACATGAGCTTTACGGACAATATTTAAAAAAAAAAAACGTGCTAAAAACTTTATTCCTATTTAAAATAATCACCAACATTATTACATCATATTCGTTTCTCTGAAAAATATGAATATAATTTTTTTTAAATGTGTCGCATATAAAAAACAATTACTGTTAGAGGAACTTAGCTTTAATAAAGTTGGTGAACTGAAACTTATATGTACTAAAGTCTATATATGTCTGCAAACAATTATATAATAATTATATCTTTTAGATCTTCATAAGCCCTGAGGATGTAAACTTGATAAAGGGAGCGAAAGTTGTAGATAATGATCCTGATATCGAGCGATGCCGAAGGTATGTAGATCACAATAAAACCGATATGTTAGAAATTGCTTTTGTCAATAAGTTAAGCTACTGTTTGTTCGAATGGCTTTGGCTTTGCAACGCTAGTTCAGATTTTATATTCTTTTCATAAAAGTAATCAAATATAATAAACATACAACCATTCAAAATATATTAAGTAATATTTAGATATAATAAAAAAAAAAAACATGAATGAGCTGCCATGTTAAGAAATTAACTAGAATGACCCAGTGACATTTAAAAAAACAAACAAAGTATTCTACTTTTTGTAATAATTTAATCTTCTTATTTCGAATTTAGTCTTGAAAGTAAGCCAGAAAAGTATTGACTCATTTTATATTGCATTTCTTCATCTTTTAAAAACAAATAAAGTTGCTATACAAAACTCCAATTAGTCAATAGATCTATACCAGGTGCTTAATAGTATACACAGACATGAATATTAAATATATCATTATAACACATATTTTAATGTACCTGAAGAATTAACAAGCTAAATCCAAAATTGTTTGCAAATACTAATGTACATTGTTAAATGTAGCGATGGCGCTACATGTGGTGAAATGGTCAAGTTAATTTATTTTAGAAATCTTCTTTTATTTATATAACTTTTATTTTCATTTCTGTTAGTTGATTGTTGCTTATTTTATTTATTTATTCAAAACATTTGTTTGCACTTTCAATAAAACTGTTTGTTCCTAAAATTAGTGATAAATCAAGATTATGTGAAAGTGAAGTCAACTAAAGCAAGTAAATAAAAAATCACTCGACGTTTTGAAAGCATGTATACGACTGAGTTGGCATTTAGTGATGGAGTAGCCATTTAGTGACGTGACACAGCTTTAACAATCAGGTCCCATTTCATTTTATAAAGAAGTACAAAAATACAAGTGCAAGTTACTTATCAACATTATATAATAATAACGGTATCAATTGTTTCAATCTACTGTTTTTTATTTTAAATATTACACATGTAAATGGGTTTAAGCATTTCACAATGTTGTGATAGTTGCAATAAGTCATATGCCAACTTGTCCTGTTTAGGCACTCCCTAGTCATAATATAGTACAATTAACAAATTGATAATACCAAAATTATTACTATCTTAACCAATTAGATTTGTTTTTTCTATGATATAACAAACAGTTATTGATAAATATTGAATGGCACTATTTATCATTCTTAATAAGAACTTATATATTATATTATGCAATGTAATATCAAAATTATAATATAAAAGATTACAAATGTATTGTTTCAGCTCATAATGGCCGCATTAATTATTTTATAAAGATCAATTGTTTCAGGGCCCATTTGAATGATCTCGAGAACATCCCCTTCTTTGTCACTTCAGCTTTTGGTTACTTAATAACCAATCCTGAACCAAGCCTGGCGATAAATCTGATGATGGTGTATACTGCTGCGCGGATCGCTCATACATTTGTATATGCGGTCGTTGTTGTACCTCAGCCAGCTAGGGCCATAACTTTTGGAATTGGCTATTGTATTACGGGTTATATGGCTGTTACTGCCATAATGAAGTTTTTTAAATAACTAATTTGTTTAATAGGATATATGAAAATGTATGTTATTATTAAGGCTTTAAGAATTTGCTTTATTTTAAAAAATTTTACTATATGTAGTATAATGTCTTGTAGATGAATTTTTATAAAGGGAATTCATAATATTCATTGTTATTTTATATACATTTCATTAATAAATAAAAATATTATTAAAAAAGTTACTATATATATATCTTTTTTTTAAATAATCCTAGTATCATACCTACAAAGTGCTAAAGTGGAAACTGAAAGTTCAGACCATGAGGCTCCTGTTACTCCCTAATCTTCTAATACAAAATGCATCATTTTTATTAAAAATTATCAAATCTTGGAAGGGTCAAAGGAAAATTTAAGATCCTGTTACCTCCCACTCTACTGATACAAAATGCATCATTTTTTAAAATTAAAATTAGGAACTTAAAGGAAGGTCCCAAAAAACAAATTAGGCTCTTGTTGCCTCCTACTCTCCTGATACAAAAGATTTAATTTTCTCCAAAGTAATCAATAATCAGGAGGTACAAAAAAATAAGTTGACAAAAAAAGTTGAGCTCCTGTTACCTCCCACTCCCTTACATAAAATGCATAGTTTTTGATTAAAATTATCCAACCAGCAGAAGGTTAGTGAATAAATTGAGCTCCTGGTACCCCCCCCCCTCAATCTCCTGAAACTAGATTGATTGTTTTTCTTAAAAATTATTTAACTTTAGAAGGTTTGAAGGACAGTGGGGCTCCTATTACCTCCTTCACTCCTGATACAGAATACATCTTTTTTTGATTGAAATTATCTAACCTTAGTAAAGTCAACAGAAAAGTGAGCTCCTACTTTCCTGATACAAAATGCATCAATTTTCTTTAAAATAATCAAACATCAGAAGGGTAAAAAGAAATGTTGAACTCCTGATACCCCCTACTCTTCTGATACAAAATGCATTAATTTTGTCTAAAATAAATATTCATAAGAATTAACAATGGAAAAGTGAGCTCCTGTTACCTCCCAATCTCCTGACACAAAATACATTGGTTTTTTTTTAAATTGAAATTATCCAACCAGAGGTGGGTTGTGGAAAAAGTGAGCTCCTGATGAAAAAAACAACAATTTTCTTCAAAATAATGAATCATCAGAATGGTCAAAGGAAAAGTATAGCTCCTGATACCTCTCAGGTACCTACCTACACTCCTGATACAAAGCATTGATTTTGATTAAAATTATTAAAACCAGAATAGGGTTGGCACATGAATTGCGCTCCTGTTACCCCCCCGGCTATCTCTCTCCTAATACAAAATGCATTGGTTTTCTTCAAAATTATCAATTTTCTTCAAAATAATCAAACATCAGAAGAAGTGGCGAGTAACCCTCCCTTCTCCATAAGATTGTATTATTGGTTTTATATAATAGATAGAAGTTAGAAGTTAAATTCCGGGACTATCCGGGAAGAGATTCAGAGGAGAGTAAGAAATTGGCTACCTATCTAACAAGGCTGTGCAGTGACTATTTAGCTCTGTACAGTGTGCAGTGTTACTAGGACAAGAGATTTGTGTATTACGAAGTGGACAGGCAGTGATCATGCTAGGCTTAAATATACCTCTACCAGACTCTAAAGATGAGTCCCCCTTCAAAAAAGTAAAGACAGGGAAGAAATTGGTTGTGATTCATTTTGGTACCTTGTAGAAAAGATGCGTATTCTATACCAGGGCGAACTGTCATGCTGTTAGTCATTAGTTTGGGTATGTTTTGGTTAGTACTGATCTGCTTTTGCTAGAGATCTCTCTTTTCTTCCATCCTTTTAGTCACTATTTCTTCTATTTTTTTTTCTATGGAGGCATTTTCTATAAGAAGCGATGTGGGCTCCCTTCGCAATTCGAGCATTTTGTTTGAGTTTACCTAGTTCACCACTGCATCTTACACATTTTACGGTGTGGTTGGAGTAGTTTTTTGTGTGCCTAAATTGCTGACATTAATAGTACTGGGGCGGTAGGATATCCTTTCTTGGGATGTATTTCACAACCATGAATACATATCTATATGAGCTCAGTTGACAGTTTTAGTGTTGTAAGAATTCACCACACCCACTATTTGCTCTGAACATGGCCTACAACGTAAGCCAAAACGTTGGCACAATCGATAAAAAATATATTGTTACGGTCAGAGCAGAAAGTAGGACCGGCTGACAGGATTAGGCAAACAATGGGATTAAGCGGAAGGGATTAAAGAAGTTGCCGAGGCCAATCTCGTTCAACCTGGATCGGCCTGGATGGTTCTCGATCCTGTTCCGAGTAATGCCCCACCACGACCTACCTTGCCTATATAAAAAGGACAGCGTTTTCGGCCGCGGCAGTCAGTAATAAGACGAGTCAGTAATAAGACGAGTGAGTAATAAGACGAGTCAGTAATAAGCCAGTGAGTAGCAGTCGTTAACTAGTGGCAGTGTGTGTGAGTTAGTTAGTCTGTAATAAGTGCTTAGTGAGCAACAGTGACAATTAGTGGCCGTGTAATAAGTGTAATAAACTGTGTGGCAGTTTGTCATATTTGGAGAGTCTTACGGTCGGTGGACTTTAGTTAGCGAACTGTAAGTGTTAATTTGTAATTGTAAATTATAGTGTAATATTATTGTATTTGTACAAATTTATATGAATAGTTTAGTTACTTAGTATAAACAATATCTTATATTATTTGTATATTATCTTAGAAATTAGATAACATTTAGTAGAATATTATTATTGTAAATTGATATTAGTTTAATAATTTAACTGTTTTAAATAATCTCATTGTATTCTTTCTAATTTGTTAATAAATATTAGATTCTTGAATTAAGTAATAGTTTAGTCCATTTTACACCCAGTAGCCCGTAACAATATATTTATAATTTTAATTAAAATTGTTGACATTAATTTTAAATAATTTAATTGACACGCAAACTTTTTTGTTTGTTAAAATTATCAAACCTTAGAATAGTCAACCGAATAGTGAGTTCATGTTACCTCCCACTCTCCTTACCTCCCAATCGGTCTTTATTAAAATAATGCAACCAGAGGAGGGTCGACAGATAAATTGAGCTCCTAATTCTTTCTATTCTCCTGATAAAAAATTTATCATTTTTCTTCAAAATTTTAAACCTTAAAAGATTTAAAGATACTGGTTTCCTCTTACCTCCCATTCCCCTAATACAAAAGACACCATTTTACTTACAACTATCCAACATCAGAAGGATGAAGGGAAAGGTAAACTGATATTATCTCCTACTCTCCTGATACTAAATGCATAGTTTTTCTGAAAAATTATTGAATCATAGTGAAAATGATTTTAAATGGTAAAATAATGCTTTAAACTAATAAACAAAACTAAACTATAAAACTAAAAAATAAACTACTGCTTTAACATAGTGAAAATGAATGAACAAAGTTTTTAAATCTATTATTATAACAAATTAGTATTTCAAAATTTAACTTATTATTATAAGCATTTATTAACATGTGTCAGCATAATGTTGCTTTCTTCCAGGATTCTGGTCCCTCTGAGAAACAAAGAGCACTCTCCAATCTTGGAAGCATCCTTAATAACTTCAGCTACTTCAGTAGGCGATTTGCGAAAGTTCCTGTAAAAACAAACCAAATTATATCTTTAAATTATATATTTCTTTATATTATATTATATAAATAAGAAATGCTTTAGACTTAACTTCTGCTGTGTTAACAATGTGACAGCGTTTTGAGATTTTGCCCCCAATATCTAAACATATTTAACAATCATATAATAGATGTATCTAACTTTGCATATTAACACTTACAACAAATTAAATGTTACAAATATGTAAAACACTAATTATTAGGATTTTTATTTACATATTTATTGTTTCCCCATTATATCAACCATTCATTAACTGAAATTATTATCTACTTTCTATTGGAAATTATTATTTACAGTGATGGACGTAACTATTGTTGTTGTTTTTATGAATTGCTTATGACTTTAAAGGCTCAATAAAAATGTCTATTTTTTGTGCCGTTAAGTCAATATGTATTTCGTTATTTATCTGAGTTCCACTGCATCAAAATATTTCAGTTTGTTGTTAGATTTTTTCTCAGTGGATTTACTTATTATCCATTGAAATGAAATTACTTACCTTGTAGCCAAGAATAGTTATTCTGGAATGACATTCACATTTAATAAAATCATCTTTATATTTCTTAATAAGCAGTGGTTATTAACCAGAGAATTACAAGCTGCATCATATCTCTTACTACAAAATATTAAGAATATACAATTAGTGACAGTGATTTTCATACCTTACACCTCTTATCATAATTCCCACTTTATGTTTTCTTCATTGTTATAATATTATAAAATAAAGGTCAGACAGTTATGGTTAAATGCCTAGTAGCAGAAAAGTTTGATTTTTAATAAAGGGATAATACAAATATTATAACAATATAACAGTGATGTAACCTTCATACTCATACAAAATTAAAATTGAATGTTTATCGACCCATATTCAAAAAATACTCTGGGTCAAATGACAATCAGTCATACAGCGAGACCGAATATAAAAAGAATAGAAGTTAAGTCTCTACAGACTAAATAATTTCTAAAAATTGATACAAATATAAAAGCTTCCAAAAATTAAGAAAAATTGTAAATAAAAAAAAAATTTCCTACGCAAAATGAAATGCCTTAAGTAATCAAAAGTTTTAAAAGTAAAAAAAAAAGAATTGAAGGCAAGAAATTTGGTCATAAGGCTCCTGAGTGAATAGGACAAATGATTCTTAATGAATAAAATAAAATTCCAAAATTAGCTAATAAAGTGGTTTCTAGGTTAGGGAAAAATATCATTAAGCATCTCCACTAACATTCATATAAACTTAAAATTAAATCAATTCCACTCGTGGCCTACAGGAAGTAATCCAGTTCTGCAAGGCCCATGAATCAAATTGAATTCCTCGAATTTTAAAATAAATACTGTAAAACAGAGTGAAAATGTGCCAATATTTTGCATTATTTGGTTGTTGAGAAAACATTAGAGAAAACTCAAGTCTACGACTTAAAATAAAACATCATATTGTTTATAAATACATAAAAGTACAAGGAAATGCCATTATGATTTCAGTTTTTTTAAATTTCTGATCTTTTGTGGCACATTTTCACCCCACCTCATGGGATGACTGTGTTACAGATCTATTTTTAATGCATATTCGATCAGGAAAGGTAACTGGCATATTCTCACCTTAGTATTCTGAAAAAATAAATATATGGGGCTAGATAAATTTACACAATTATGCACCAAACAACTTTTATTACAAAAAAATGTTTTGCAAACAAAAACCAAATTTATGTTCTAAGGATGACACAAATAAGAACCAAACTGAGAATAAACTTGAAGCACAAAACAAACCAAATCGTTACAATGTAAACATATTAAGTAACTAAGATAATTGAGCAGCTATCAAAAGTTTTCTCTTAGATATTTGAAAGGCTTAGTAATTTTTTTTTTACCAAATTGTATTTTTTTTTTTTTATGTGTCACTTCCAATTTCTACCAAACAAGCACCAAGTTAGGTATTAAAATTGTAACTTTGAATTATGGAAAAATGTTTTGTTTATCAATGAAATGAAAATAATTATTTTTTGATGTGTATACATAAATATATGAAATGCTTGTTAACTTGTGCCTTGAGAGGCTTTACGATATATCGCCTCTGGGGTTTGGTACCTCTTAGGACTTAGGAATGGTAGATGATATTAGCAGCACCATCCGGCAGTCCAATGGCCGTTTTGTAGTCCTGGTGTTTTTGAAAAATATTTTATTTTCGGTCTTATTAGACCTAATTACGAAGGATGATCCTCCTTTGATGAAGTGTTTTCTAAGTACCATTGCCGGTCTGACTACAGTGGGTGCGGGTTTTTGGTTTGTTTGAGTGTTATCTATGTTTAAACTCGCTTGACTAGTAAGTGGTGTGAACAAGTTTGATGTGATTGGTGTATCACTGGTTTTGGGTCCAGGTATGCACATCAAAGGTTTTTTTTGGGTTGTGAAAACTTCTTTGACCACTTGTGGGATATAATGTCTTTAAAGTCTTTGAGACCTAACACATTGTGCTAAATTTTATTTAGGAAAGTATTGTGTTAAGTCGAAGTAGAAGGTTGAGGTTCATGGGCATGACTACCTGACTCTAATCCAATTAGTGATTATCTGGGCTACTGGTGCCTTAATTTCATCATAAACTGCGAGCGGGGGACGAGTAAAGATGTTTTAACTTATTACATCGAAAAAAATACAAATAAAAATAGTATCCATCGTCAAGTTAAAAAAAAAAGTAAAATAAACGATCTGTGACTTGGAGTTTAAGTACTATTATAATAATATATATCCTAGATAACTTTATAAATGAGCAAGCAATGGTGCAGATACAGCGCTCCAAGTAGCCAATTAGGGAACTTTTACAGTAGCACCAGGGAATGAGTATACTCAATTCAATAATAATTTTAAAATATTAATTAATTTATTTAACTTTTGCTAAACCTTAGTAGCTATTTATATATATACATAAATAAACAAAAACATAATTTATATATTTATATATATTATTAACATAATTTATTATTTATATATATATATATATATAAATTATGTTCATTATTTAATGAAGATAAACCATTTTCAATTTTATTTTACATTATTCGACTCATATCACTCAAAGGAATTGTTAGTTTAATGTTCTTATTTTCTCCTCTCAAGTCCTTCAACGACACTATTAAACTTTCATGCCCTGATGACCTGGTAATAAATAGTTTATACTATCACTATTTTTGGACTCACGCATCGCCTACTTTATCCTTTATAATAATTTATATGGTCAACCAAGAATTATTCAATATTTATAAGTATTTACAAACCATGTGTTCCTCATTAAGTCAAGTATTAAAACTTTCTGAGAGTCACTGCGTATGATATTAAATGTATTGTTACTTTGATTCAATTGATTTATTTTTATTACTTGTTATTTCATTGAAACACACATCTTATGCTTGTGAGTTTAAAAATAACATTTTTCTTGTACGTATTATATTATGTTGCTGTGTGAGGTGTATTCATAAAATACTTCAAAATAATGATGTCTACAGTTTATAAAGAATTGTCATAACAATAATGTTATTAGTATTCAAAACATTACTGTGTGTTCACTTCAAAACTCAGCAAAATGGAAGCGAATAAGTGAAAGTGTCCTGCTTCATGGCCAAAAAGTATCAACTTCATTTGCACGTTGTTAAAAACAATTTTTCTTGTTAAAATAGTTATTTTACCAATTTACTAAAGCAATACATTTGATATAATATATATATATATTCAAATTATATTTGACCCTGGACCGCCTTGGATTATCTTTATACTAAATGATTTATAACAAATGTTTTAGACTTATCTTTTCATAATTAATAATTTTATAATATTCCACTACTAATATCCATTTAACATTGTCATGAAATAGCTTAGCAAGGGTTTGCAAAATTTTCCTTAAAAATTCTGACAATATAGAAGAATATTTCATTAAAGCTGGCTTCAAAGTATTTTTTTATTATTTTAAATCAAGACCTGTATATCTCATTCTGTGACTCTTATTCAATATTAATTTTATTTTGATCATCCCCGAATCGATTATGACTAGTTTCGTCTTAGTATCTGTATCACAGTTTATACATTTTTTTGTATATTGCATAATTAAAAAAAACATTTAAAGTTGAAATTCAGGATTTGAAATAGGTGTAATGCAAGTGGGTGCATTACCTTTTTGGTCCTAATAAAGTCACTTGAAGGTTATCATAGACCTTCATTAAAATTCATATTAAACCAAAATGCAAATCTTATTAATTTTGGTAAATAAGATTTGTGTTAAAAACATAAATCGCATACATTTCAGTTAAAATTGGAAAAACTAACAGAAAGTGCTACTTTAAAGTTCTAAACATGTTATGCTAAAAATATATTTTTTTAATGTATAATCGAATTATTATGTAAAGAAAATATTTTCCAGGAAGCACAAAGATTTTTAGCTACGCCATTGAGTTATGATTATAATTGCTTTATGTAAATGCTTGAAGCAAAGGCTTTCTCTATTGTTTGAACCATTTGCTTTGTAACATTAGCAAGAAAAAATGGTTGAGATTGGAAGCTTTGCGGGTTACGATACTTAAATGTCACAAAATATAAAAATATTTCAGAACAAAATAATGAATCATATAAACAAATTTAACCCTAGAAAAACCTCTATTCAACAGAAGAAGCTAGAACTGAATGATAAAGCTATATTTTGCACATTCTTTCTTATTCATCAAAGCACTTTATTGTTCCTCAAATCGCCTAATCAAATACAGACATTACTGGAGTTGATCTCTGATAACCGTTTTTTTCAATTCTCTGTCCATTATCAGCATCAGTGTTAGTAATTGTCTTGCTAGTCGATAGATAATATTTCTGTTAATGATTAGCTATGTCATTTTAATTTTCTATAAAACACCTCGAGTCCATGTAAGCTCTCCCAACGGAAAGCTTCGTGTCCAGGAGTAAAAATAGACAACCATAAAGTACTTTCTAAAAACTATGTACGTTATCTCGGACTTACTTGAGCAAAAGACATACATGGAACTTACATGCAAAATTAAAAAGACAAGAACTGACGCTATAAACAACTATAATTTATAACCGAATGCATATACCTATTTGGACACTTCTGGCAGAACTTTGGGGTTCAGCAAAACACGTCCATAAACACAAGATATAAACAACACAGTACCAAATTCTTAGAAAAATTATTAATGCTCCTTAGTTTATTTCGAACCACACCATACACAACGAGATGGATATTCGCACTGAAGAATGAGGCACAACACTCATCAAAACTTGTGTAAAATTTGCTGGATTTGCAATTGCAAATGAAAATTAAAGAATAAATAAAAAAAATAATTTACTATGAAACCGTTTGAATATATTTTTGGTTACTGTTGGCATATCATTAATTATTAGCAATAGCTAATATCTTGACAGATGGCTGATGGAAGCCCCTACCGGAGCTATCACTGAAGGCGAATATAATCACTTAGGGACTTTCTCAAGCCGATAGAGAAAGCATTGTAATAGGGCGCCCCCCTCAAAGGGAATCGAAATGTTCTTACCTGTGACTTACGAGGTTAGGTTAGGTCACAATCGATTTACATCGCCGCTAACGCTTCAGGGAAAACTGTATCGTGTCCTTGTAACAACTGTCCCATATCTCCCTTTTACCGGTAACATTAGGTATATCTATCGCATAATCTTTAATTGAAACATATAATAATGTACTGATGAATATTACGCGCTATTGAGCAAGTAGATTGACGTAAAATTAAAGACGACAATGGTGGGAAATACTAATTAAGAATGTAGAGAAATATCGATAATTACAAAAATATCAATATATATTTGCATTCAAGTTGGTTTATCGAAAGGGTCGGGAGGAAAATGTTGATATATTTAAAAAAATGTATCGATAATTTTATCAGACAAAAATTATTATCGATATTAAACTTGGAGTATTGTAAGCAGATTTTTTTCTAATAAAAATTAATTAAATGAAAAAAATAGTTTTAATAAAAGCCCACAAGTTCTAGAAGTTTAATAGCTTTCAGTCGTTATAAATTTTATTATGATTTTCATCATAATTTAATTTTTTTTATTGTAAATGAAATTAGGTAATTTTCCTCTAACGGTTGGTTTAAAAAATAGCAATCAATATGAGTTTTGATAGATTTTAGTAATTTGTTCAATATTGATTTTCTCCTGTTCTTTTAACTGTTTTTGTTTATTGAATTTAACGAATGCTTTCTCTATCTCCTATAAAATGTTTTTTCTTTAACGAGTTATTTATGAATGTTTGATTATCACTATTAAAGCTACTCAGAAGACTTTTAATTACCCTTTCCCACAATCCAATGCAAATAATCATTTTACCTTCTCCTTTAAAAGAAATATGGGTTATATTCTTTGATAGACCGAAGTTCATTTTCACAATAGATAGTAACGTGAAATCGATTTGTTCCAATCATTTTGAATTTTCGTTAGTTCAATGAATGGCTCTTTGTTTTTTTTATTATAGATACATTATCGATTATCTATACTTTAATTACAGTGTCTATATCATGATATGTATTATAAAAAATAAATAAGTTAAAAATGTAAGAGCAGATGGTTATGCCTTCATCCCTACGTGAAATAGTTAACATTTTTATTCCTTTAATTTATACAAGATGTACTGTTTGTTTGTCGTACCTCCAACCCGCAAATAAATTTGTTTTGTGTTAATATCGAAATTTAAATATTTGATAAAATTTTAATATCTATATTCCACATTAAGCGTATCACATTTTTTTTAAATATATAGATTTGTGGATATTTTTTCAACATTCCTAGTTAAGCGTTATTCATTAGATGGAGCTTTTGTATGAAAAATAAATTAAAAAAAGCCTCTACCACTGCCTAAGAAAAATTCTAGTACATGGTAGGAACTGTATGTATGGTGATTATGCCGAGCTCATGTTCAACCATCAGGTTTTTCCTCAATTAAGGGTCCCAATTTTATGAAGGCTGGATGAGCCCTAAGAAGGCCCACAGGATAAGATAGCTTCTCGTTTTCTGACGACATTCTTCTTTAATTAATTTTCTAAGAGTGTAAAATGGTGAGGGGTGCAGTCAATAAATTACACAAAATAAGTTAAGACTTATTTTATTCGTGCCAACGTTTCGGGATAAGTTTTAGGCCATCGGCAGGGCTGGGTGGGAGGGGCCAGGGGGGAGGAGGGCAGGGGGCGAGGGTCCCACTGTAACTCTCTTGTTTTATTTAAATTTCTTTTTAAAAGAAAAAAAAACTCATGTATTAACCTAATGAACAATTTAAAAGTATACCCAAATCCTTTGGAAAACATCTGATTAATTATAAGAAATGGTTAAAAATAACCTCTGATTATCGATACTTCAGCTCACTTCCTCTTCAAGACACGCCACCTTGTGATGTAACTCCCGCTATGGACGGAATAGCGCTATTTTTTTTCTTCTTGCGTATCGTTCTCACAAAGCTCACCGGTCTATAGATTTTTTTATTTCCATGCTGGTCGAGTTCATCGCTCCGGCATCGGCTTGCTGGGAGGGAAAGCCTATCGCGATGCTCGTCCGCCATCTTGTTCTGTTACAGCTTATTAATTATATTAATTTTCTTGGGAGATTGGCCTATTCAGAGGAATCTCTATGCTTTATAATTCCAGCCAAGAACAATTATATCCGTTAGCCAATTATATAGTTAGTTGGTATATTTGGACGAATGTTAATGTCAATGTTAATTATCCTTTACTGTAACATTGTTTATTCACTTTATTCATTTCTGCTAGAAATGTCACTTTTGGATAAGCTATTGAAGGCTATGAAAATAACCCAAACAAATATCTATTTATTTACATAACATTTGTTTTACTCATTACAAAGGATTGCTATATTTACAACTGTTATTTTGAAATTTATTATTGCCACGTCGAGGTCACCACTATGTGGGTATTTACACCACATAAACAAGAGTAGTTATCAATAAATGTACTTTTTATTTAACCATTCAAAGAAAACTCATAGTATGTAACAACTCAGTACAAAACAGTAACGCTGGAGACGTGTGCGACCCGGGTTCCAATCCCGCCCTGGACAAATCTTTTCTCTTCAAAATAAAATATTAAAAAATTATAAAAATGAATAAAAAAATTAAATACAATAAATTATAAATAATATAATGACGTAAGTCAACAATATCCTAGTTAAAATAATGTTCAATGAACATTCTTCCCCTTGTATACATCGCAAAATTGCGAGAACACAGGGATATAGGATCAGTGAAGAGAATGGATTTGTCTGGCCGTGTTATGAGCCTAGTTTAGCTCAATTGTTTAGAGCACCGCGCTGGAGACGTGGGCGACCCGGGTTCCAATCCCGGCGTGGACAAATCTTTTCTCTTCAAAATAAAAATATTTAAGGATAGTAGTCGTATAACATTTCTGGTATGATGTAGGTTTGGCAACGGAAATCCTATTGCTGCAGACACATAATCTGCACATCAGAGATCCAGAAGGCCGAATTATATTGCGTTAATCCTGTATAATAGGTTCCTTTTAGGCTAGTTTGTCTTAAGGGACTAAATGAGATAGAAGGCGGCGTGTGGGACGGGTATTGCGTGCTATTTTTCTGAGGATTTCTGAATTTTTCTTGTTGAACATCGATACTTTTCCAAAATATTTGCAGCCTTGATAAAGAATAAAATTGCTTAACTTACACAGATCAAATAAAGAAGAAAAAAAACATAATTGAATACATTATGACTCAAACCTACCTGAAGCCATAGGTTTTAGGACCAAAGGACTATTCATGGACCTTGTACGTATAAAATACTGAGGCCTGATATTTCAACGTTATCATCGATATTTTTTTGATAAGTTTCGCATATAAAAAATTAATACGGAACGGATAACCGTTTTTTCTTTCGCAAGTTAGAAGACATATGGCCTTCTTTCCTACAACTACAAATCGACAAATCTTATGTTAACTAAATAAATAGGAAATAAATATGCAAGTGAAAACAGCCGTCGTCTGGTTTAAGATAGTCTTATTCCAGATTTTCCTTAACATCTTCATTCTTGATTGATATTGGGTTCCGTTGACAGGGTAGGTCGTATCTTTTAAAGAAAATTTTGAAATCCAACTACGAATGGGTCTTTCAATAGAATTATTTTCTTTAAAAGCTTGGTTTATATCCCAACTATCATCACAGTGAAATGACAAAGTTTGAACAAAAAAAAAACGCTTTGAAATTGCGTATGCTTTCATATTGGAAATAAACATTAAATTAGAACTGCTGTATACGGTAAATATTCCGCTGGGATCCTGCCTTGATGAAATTGGACATTTCATGCAAAACAAAGCAATAAAAGATGACATCAAAGCAAACCTAACCATATTATCTAAGATACATTCTTCTTATTGTGTACATTAATAAGTAGCTAATTAGTGGAAGACTTTGGGAGGAGGAAGATCGGAGGAAGATGGAATAAGAAGATGTGAAGAAAGTGGCCGAAGAGGAGGGGATGAGAAAGCAGCCGGCGCGGCCTACTTGGCTCAGTGCCTTCCGCGCTCTACCACCGTTAAAGTCACCGCATGGTCTTCAGCTTCTTCTACCACCGCTAAAGTCCCCGCATGGTCTTCGACTTCTTCTATTGTCGTCCGTTCTCAGGATATCGATAAATCAGGTGAGTCCTAGTGTCTTTGTCTTCTTACCACTCAAAGGTTCAGGTCATCTTCCAATCATAAAAATTTATAATATTTTTAATTTATGAAATACCAACAATTTTTATAAATCTTAATAAAAATGCTGAATATTAAATATGAGTGACAAGGCAGACTTGAAGGAAATTATTAAAAGCGGACGCATTTGTCTCGAATGTTTACTAAAAAAAGTTTTTTTAAAATCCATTAACGTCATAGTGTTCTAAATGATAGCAGTAACATTATTACTACATACAATTCCCTAGAAGAACGTTTTTGTTTCGTGTTAGCCTCAGATCGAGTGAAATCAATTTAATTATAGACTGATTTCTAAAATAAATAATTTCAGCCAGGATCTAATCGCTCCTACTTTCTCCTGCGGTGAAGCCGGACAGCCAAGAGAGGAGTAGCCACTGCCTTCCAATCAATTCATTATCTCAATTATACGCTATAATATAATAATATCCGCCAGGATTTAGTTTAATTTAAGGTCCGTTATTTAATTTTTACTGATTTATCTGACAGGAACAAGAAAATTAAATTTACTGACAAGAGAAATGAAATGATGAAATGAGAGAACTATGTGTGCCCTCTACTAATCATAATCCCAAGCCGCTAATTGAGAGTGTGAATATGATAATGATAAATTATTCTTAAGAAATCACATTGTCATAAATGGTGATTTCTGCCCAATGGCAAAGAAGAAAATGTTATGGAGGCCCTATGATCTGGATATTTTCAAATCACTAAGAAATTTCTACTTACAACGAATAATGAAACATTAAAAGTTAAAGAGAAGGAAGCCCATAGAGGAAATAGGGTGATGCCGAAACATAGGAAGGCATAAATAATAAACATACAAAATAAATAGAACGTTTCAATAAATATTAAAGGAATTACAAATCCTTTGGTTCAATGACAATACAACCAATCGCTGAATTCATACATACAATTCATACCGAACTCCGTCCTAGCTAATCTACAAGGTTGACAGTTACACTATACCCCTACCTACGTTTTGGCCTATCTCTCAGACGATTACATTCACATTTCCAATATAGAATTCAACTAGGTTCAATTGTATTAAGAGGGTCCTTGCTCCGCATTCGCCCTTTGTGTAACTTCTTAAACTTGTCCTTCATGGAACCAAATATTCTAGGTAACATCTTCACCTATCAGCGCCCTCAAATCCATGATCTTCTGTTCAAGTTACCTGCCACTTTTCACACGTGTATAGAACTGTAAACAGGATAATATTTTCTTAAGCCTTAGTGTTTCTTAATGAACGAGAAGATTTCACTAATTTTGGAACTGATAAAAATTAAATGTTTTAATGTTTAAAAAAAAAGCGCGTGTCAGCTCCGACGCACGACTGGAGTTTACTCCTTAACAACTATTATTGTGTTGATTATGTAAAAAGAGGGTAAATGAAAGCATCTTAAAAAATAATCAAAGCATATATAAATATTTATTCATAATATTTACACCATTCCAATGAAATATATATCATCAACTATTTCTAATAATAATAATAATTGTTAATATTTTTATATAAATCATTCTTGGGAAGATTCGATTCGTTTGTTGTTCCATGAATATTTAACATGATTAACTGTATTTAGTCCGTGAATGGTATTATCATCATTATTAAATACTGTGACAATAGGTTTATGGTAACTAAAATGCAATACGTGTACGTCAGAATTTACATGGGTTATGAATCGTGAAAACATTGCATCAATAGTTGTACCATATCTAGTCGTCCCTAGTAATTGCCAGAAATAAAGTCTAAATATAGCCCTAAATTAAGTTCATTTTTCAAGAATTGTACTAAGTGTAAACTTTCATCTTTACTTAGTGAAAATTAAATTTACTTTTCACTACATATTAAAATTTTACTTAGTGACGTTAAGTGAATAAACAAATATACAATGTGCCTTTATCTTTGAAAGAATCAACAATAAATGATTTCATACTAAAAATGGTTTCGCTGTAAGTACGTATTTAAAACTGTTAAATAGTAAATTTTAAAATAATTTGTTTATATTTGTATTCGGACCAAAATGCATTATTCCGAATAATTACTTATTTATTACTATATACTTCTCATTAATTGTTTATTGCCAAAAATGTTACATATTATTTTAATAAACATAAAAGTCTTAAATAACAATTTTAAATAGAACTACATAATATATAGAGTTTCATGTAAAGTAACACTTCCGGTTTGGGAAAAATATATCAGTTTTATAAATCAAATTTCATTAGCTTTGTGTAACATTTAATCATCATTTCTCATCAAATCTAATTTTATCTTAGAGCAAAAAAACAAACATTTCAGATTATTCAGTGGCCGTAAGGAAAGAGTACAATTAGATGCAAACAAATCCTATACGATTTATATTATGTTAATGAACAATCCCATTATGAACATTCATTTTGTTATTCCATGAGGGGTTTTATACAGGCTTATCTACATACACAAATCCGATCTACATTAACATAATTCCGAATAAAATGATAAAGCATAGCATGTTATATATGTTATCCTATTTGACATGCTATCTTGCTAGAAAGCTCAATTCTGGATTTTGAGAAGTTGAATGGAAGTTCTTTCGTATCTTTCTAACTACAGTAGCGCTATCTGCTGCAAGATGGCGTAACATTGCTTTACGAAACCTCCACTTGTGTTATCAGATGAATCGTATTTCATATTACTCTAGACACTGATAAAGACTAAAATAATCGAGAAATCAAGATTATTTGAAAGTTAAGGCTGTGAATAAATGAAACTTAGAACCATAAGATTGGTAAGGTAAAGCTGATAAACAGGATGTTGAAGATTATGACATTTTGCCCATCTTTTGATGTGAAAACGGCCGATGGTAGATACGTAAGGAGTATTGTCGAAAATGGCCGGAGGTGCGGTCCCAATAATTTTATTAGTGGATATAAAAATATACACACTAATAAGTAGGATATAACTTGTCGCCCCTTCCCTCTGCCCAGATGATGGTCAAAAGGTTAGGCCGAAACGTCAGGGCATAATAAGTACGTTGAGAACAAATAAGTTGTTAGCGTGTATTGTTTCATTTAGCACATCTCCAACCATTTTTTACATTGCTTATTGCCCATCTCATTTTACCATTGTCTCCTTCCTGTTCTAATGTTTGGCCTGCGTCTCCAAATAATGATAATTTTAAATTTTACTGAAGTAAGTAAACAAACACCTGCTTCACTCATCGAAACCTTCGAGTTGTAAAGACATCAAGAGATTGATATTACTAAAGATATACAAGCAAAACATTACAGCTGAGATCCAACGATTAGCAAAATAATAAATTGCAATTAGCCCTCTCATCTTATCTATTGTTAACCAGCATATAAAAGTATATTATATTGTAATACATTAGCATTATAAAAATTAGGTCAGTATTGGTTAAAAATCTTGAATAAAAAAAGAAAATGGTGAGGGTGGGGGTTCTCTTGGTCAATATGAGTTAGCTTGGACACTTGAGCCCTGCAGAAGACCTGGGCTGTGGGTCGAAACGTCGGCTTTCCAAGAAACAGTTCTCCTGAATTAAGAGAATTTCTTTTTACCTCCACCCGGACCATTTTCTTCCTCATTGGTTAAAAATATTTTAAAGTAACCGGTGTTAGATTATTTTCTGAATTTTTCAATAATAAATTCTAAATAACCGTTTTAATGATTCTCTATATAATATAGAATTTTATTGGCCTTCGAAGGAACATGAGAATGGTATAGCCTTCGTGTTAGATGCTAATCGATATTAGTTCTTTTGGTAGAGTGGTTAAGGAGACTAAGAGGTGGAGCTGGCCATCCAGTGTGTGAGGCTAAGTTATCAGGCTAATGATAAGTTATCAGAGCGGCAGAAGAAAGCAGAGCATCTCCTCTCTTCCTCACGTTATCCTCTGCGTAACGAACCGTCTTAGATGGTCGATGGTCAGTCCCTAAGGTTCTGTCTGGAAGCAGCTTTGGAAGTGGCGACTACTTTGACCCAAAATATTCCTTTTATTTAGGCGATCTCCCTACTGTAATTTCTAGAAAATTTCTAGGTAAAAAAAAAAGTTTAGGATAATATTTCGTAGGAAAATTAAAAGAATGTAAATAAAAAGGATATTTACTTTTTACTTTGAATGTGAGTAAATAACTAAATGTTTAAATAAAAAAAATAAATAAAAAACTATTTTACCTGCCTAGTAATTACGGTTATCATGAAAACTTATTTATTTAAAAAGGACAGAAGTACCATAAAATGGCTGCAATATGGATATACAAGGATTCTGAGTCCAAAAACCTCGTGAAACGTACATAATAATTTTTTTTTCCAAAATCGACTTAACCGTAAGTACTTGATAATAATGACATGGTTTGCGAACTCTCGGCTTGATGACGATACCACCAATCTCTGCTTAGAAACTTCTGTTGTAATTGTCGTTTTGCCCACGGACCACTAACCAAACCCAAATCCGCCAGGTCTCTTAACAACGCAATCCAAGTAGCTCCTCAAATCTGCGTTTTCAAATTATTGCTACGATTATAAGCTAGATTCCATCTAAAATTAGCTCTGTTTTCTAAAATAAACTAATAGAAAGAGGTATCTCTAAGAAAGAGGTATCTCTAAGAAAGAGGTATCTCTAAGAAAGAGGTATCTCTAAGAAAGAGGTATCTCTAAGAAAGAGGTATCTCTAAGAAAGAGGTATCTCTAAGAAAGAGGTATCTCTAAGGCACGAGGCTTCTCAACTTCTCAACTTTAGCTCTTCCATCTTTTAGACCGTTAATTACAATTTTAATTATTATTCAGTTAGTTTGGTTGTTGCTCTTTTACTTTACAAGGTTGTTGGCTGCCTTTAGATTAACCATTATATCGAGTTTATTATTCTAATCCGATAAATAATCGATTAGGTAATTAATAATTCTTGTTCATTTTGCATTACTTTGTAAAACCCATTTATTATCATCTATACTAATATTAAAATCCGAAAGTAACTCTGCCTGTCTGTTATGCTTTCACGCCTAAACTACTAAACCGATTTAAATGAAATTTGGTACAGAGATAGTCTAGAGCCTGAGAAAGGACATAGGCTACTTTTTAATGCGAAAAAGGGTTGTAAAGGGTTAAAACAGAGGATGATTTAATTTGAAATAAATAATAAACATAAGTTTTAATGCTTTTACACCATGTGCGTGGGGGAACCTCATTTAAAGATCTCAATAATCAAGAATTTTCAACATTTCGAGAGGCATGTGAGGCAAGAGGGTTATTAGAGAATGAAAATCATTAGGATACAACACTGGAAGAGGCTCCACAATGCAAATCTGCGCCCAAGGCGAGAGAGCTGTTTGCTATATCAATAGCGACGTGTGGACTTTCAAACCCTCAAGAATTGCGGGAAAATTATAAAAAGACATGGCGGATGATATTTTACACATATTACAACCACAGAATCCGAATACTTCATACAATGATTTAATTTACAATGGCGCGCTAAAAAAGGTTGTAGACCAAGTGATTACTATTACTGGAAAAAATGTATCCGATTTTGGAATGAGCGGACCACAAAGAATTAGAGAAGTTAGCAGTGATTTAATGCGAGAACTAGATTGCGAAGCTGTTTCTTTAATGCAACAAATAACAGAAGCCCTTCCACTTTTAAATTCAGAACAAAGGTTAGTTTTTGACACAGTTATTCAAAAAGTTGCCAGTGGCGAAGGAGGTTTGTTCTTTTTTGATGCTCCAGGAGCCACTGGCAAAACCTATCTTTTAAATTTACTATTAGCCCAAATCCGGAAAGATAAGTGAGTTGCTGTTGAAGTAGCTTCCTCTGGAATAGCTGCTACGCTACTTAGTGGGCCACGAACAGCGCACTCAGTTCTAAAACTATCATTGAACTTAGCTCATGAGGAAATACCAGGATGTAACATTAGGAAAAGCAGTGAGCGCGGGAGAATGTTAAAGCTGTGTAAGCTGTTGGTTTTAGATGAATGTACGATGCCCCATAAAAGAGCAATCGAAGCACTAGATCGCACAATGAAAGATATCGAAGGGTATCATGGAAGAGATGGTGGTACTTTTAGCTGGCGACTTTAGGCAGGCTCTCCCGGTTATTACTAGAGGTACGCCGGCAGATGAAATAAATGCCTGTTTGAAAGCATCTGTACAATGGGTAAAAAAGTTTTGTCTCACTACAAATATGCGAGTAAAACTTTACAATGATTCTCAAGCAGGGCAATATGCAGCTGCTCTTCTAAAAACCAGAGAAGATGCCAACAGACAGTAACGACATGGTTACACTGAGACGTGAGTTCCGTCAAATTGTCGATAACACAGACGATCTAAAAAATAATGTCTATTCTAATCTTCAAATGAATATGGGCAATCGATAATGGCTGTGTGAAAGGCCAATTTTGGCGCCGACTAATGAGATAGTTAACCAAATAAACGAACACATCATATCAGACGTGGAGAGGAGTGTTTTCGAATACCTCACAGTAGACAGTTTTATGGTCACATCATACCCTATACAGTTTTTCAACTCTTTAGAATTATCAGGAGTGCCTCACCATAAGTTGAGGCTGAAAGTTGGTGTTCCAGCCCTATTAATGAGACATCTTGACGCGCCAAGGCTATGTAATGGTACACGGCTACAAATTACACATCTGGGACACAACATATTAAAAGCTACAATCATCACTGGAATGGCAAAAGGAGAAAATGTTTTGATTCCCCGTATTCCGGTAATTCCGACTGATTTGACTTTTCAGTTTAAAAGAGTACAGTTCCCCCTGAAAACAGCATTTGCAATAAAAATAAACAAAGTTGCAGATATTCATTTAGAAAAAAAATGTTTTAACTCTATACTTGTGCCATGCTCACGTGTATCAAACCCGGAAAATCTCTGTTTTGCCAAAAACGTTTTTTATAAAACTGTACTTAAATAAGCTATTTGCAGTAAAACACTTATTTTAATGTATGTATGTATTTTATTTGCAAAATAATTAGCCTAACAAATTAAAAATGGTGCCCAAAGTCACTATTCCACACGGACGAATTGGCGGGCACAGCCAGTTTTAAATCATTAATATGAAACTCATCACTAAATATTGCAAACAGTGCTAAATTAAAAATATATTTCGTCGCTATCAAAACAATACCGCCTGCCAACACTTTTGGCGATTTTACGGGAGAGAGAAAAAAACCCAACCATATGTTATATTATCTTATGTACCTATATCGGTTATCATTCAAATGCTAATTCCAGACAAAAAATGTTCAACCTTAAACACTTTTTTTAATAGTATGTAATTCAACCTGTAGAATGCGTTGTTACCAACTCATTTTCACCAAATGTTGTAGATAGGCGGCATTGTTTTGACAGCGACGATTTAATATCTCAATTGTTTAATTGTAATTGATCCTCATAACAAGGGGCTCTTAATTAGCTAACAGTTAAATGAAAGTAAAAACGAAGTTCTCAGGAACTATTAAGTCATTGAGTGATTAAGTGCATAGCGCATCAAAGGCAGGGAAAGGTATGGGAATACTAGTCTATTGCAAGTTTTGATGTACGCAAAGATTTATAGTGAACTTGATACGATACGAGAAAGTCAATTGCTCTTCCAATTTTAGGCTTTGGATATATATAATTTAATATATATCTAATTTCCAGTATCAATAATATAATTATGTTTAATAAAATGATGTTTAATCATCTATCACTCACTCACTCACACACTGTTTGATGGTTCAGTCGTTGCAGGACCTGGGCCTCTCCCACTATTCTTTGGTCTCCAGCGAGGTTCTTCCAATTTCTTATTTCTTTTTTAAATCATCCCTATGACGGTTTCTTCCACAGACGCCTCACAGTGGAACGAGCGTTAGGAGCGTCTGGACATTCATTAATATCTCCACTTCTGGTTCTCCTAGAATAAGGCTATTGCTACGGTTTTAAAGCTTTTTGAAGTAACTATTTAATTATATGATAAACAGGATCAAACCTTTTAGGGTAAACGTGTAAAAATTCTAGATTTGATATTTCGATGTTAAATTATTTAGTATCAAACATTGTACCATTTATTGTACCTACATACTACGATAATAGGTGCAATACAGTATTCTATGGAAAGAAAGATACATAGGTATTAAATAAAGTTACACAAAGGAAAAAGTAACAAACCAAATAATTTAATTATTAAACAAAATTAATAAAATAATTGATAATTACTTTTGTTAGTTAATATACTAGGTATAATTGATACATCAAAATTATAATAAATGTAAGTGCCTATATAAAATTGTTTTATTTAAATAACGAAATAAAAATTAAATAAATCAAAAATTAAAAAATTGACGATTTGTTGTAGGGACTATTGCACCTATGTGCACCATTACACATATGTCGTTGAAATACCACACGGAAACTGAGTTTCATTGTTAATACTATTATGTTAGATGAGGGTTGTTCGGATAAATGAATGTAAACAAACACTGGTAAAAAAAAGCAAACTTGCGAAAAGTAGACGCCAATATCAACAGAAATTATTTTAAATTAATTCTCAAGGCCCATAAAATAAAAAGAAAAAATCATTTTCTCGGAAAATAGCACCTAGTAGTAAAATCCGACTAATGGAAAAAAAACTTCAAACATTCTAGTTATTTACTGTGAAGGTAGTTTTTTGGGCGATTTTGAGCGATTTTCGCAATTGACTATTTAATTTTTTCACCCAATTTTCACCGAAAAATCCCAGACGTTTGAAATAATCCCAAGTTTTATTTGCCTAAAATATCTTATTATGGATGTCTTTTTTTCCAGTAGGTGCACGATTAATTTAATGCATTACCTCAAACAGTGGACTGCTTTAAAAATATGAGTTTTTAGAATAATTTATATTTCAATTCAGAATTTTTTATATAAGATTTAATTTCACAATTAATTTATCTATGGATTTTGTTGAGAAGAAGTATAAAGTATAATTTAAGATCAAAATAAAGGACAAATTTAGTTATTAGAGAATTGGTCCAATGTCCAACAAATGCGTTGGTTCGTTCCACTGCGGCTGGGACTGGCTCTTTTTATTTTTCCTCCCGGTGCACCATTTAACATAATTTTATTCAGCCTGTTGGTCTCCATTCTTTACACGTGCCCTAACCATCTTAGTCTGCTCTTCTTAATAGCACAGAGGACATCAGGCTCAATATAAAGTTCCATTAGTTGGACATTGCTTCTAATCCTTTACCTGTTCTCTTCTTTAATAGATCTAAAGATCTTTCAGGACTCATCTCTCCCAAATTAGAAGAGCTCATCTGTTTTCCTTGGTCAGAGCCCACGTCTCACTGCCGTACATCGCCACTGGCCTAACTATTTTGTTATCAAACAAAAGCTTTGCTTTCCTGGAAAGACGTTTGTATCGGAGGGATTTTTGCAGGGAATTGAAACACCTGGTTCCAGCTATCATTAACACCTTCATTCCAACTTGTAGGTTATTGCTCTCTTCTAAATTGAAAAGAACTTCTGAACTGTTATAGTCGTTTATAGACCTTGACATAAGCAAAAAGTGTTTTGGAAAGATAATGCACTTTGTTTTTTGGTATAGCAAAACATAACAAAATGATAATCAAGAACTATGAAATGACAAAAAATATTCTAGATATAGCTACCATTGATTGCATTAATTAGAAATATACAGTATCATCTTTAAGCTTTTACCCGATGCTTACGAAGGCAGAACTGAAAAAATAAACTTACATTGATGATCTTGGAAACAACTGTGTTCCAGGAGCCACGTCTAAAAACTTGAGGTCCAAAGATTCACTTTACTGCATCATTTTTATTTCTTATTTGCGGTAACTTGAAATTTTATCCGTTATTATTGTTTTAATATTAATGCCGCCTTTGCTCTTTTTAAGACCATTTTTTTCTTTTGCGAGCATTCTGACCATTCATTTTAAGCTAGATAATAAATTTATTTCTTTTTTTTCTGAACAAATATAACATTCAATTTTAACTCTCAAATAGCGTCAAAGGAACTAAAATATGCTTCTGTTCCTAGTTGAAGTACACAAGAATAATAAATCAAATCTAAGAAAAGAAAATATAACTAATAAAAATGGTTTCGATTTACGGAAATAACATGGTAATTAAAGCATGTTAGTATGGAGGGATACTAGAACAAAAGTAAGTAATGAAATAATATTATTAACAAGGATTACCTCCCAGCCAGCCATACCAACTGGCTCCTGCAACACTTGCCTCAACTAGCCGACCCAGATACCTCAGAGAGCCATCGAAGGACCTCCACCACGAAAGGGAAAGGACACCGTAGGACTTGGAAGTGGGGCGCTGGCAAACTGGAAAGAAAGTAGCCTCCAGTTCTTGGATATAAACTTTTTCCGATCCACGGCTAATCGTTCGCTCTTTTGGTTCCGGCTCGATCTACCTGCTCCCTCCGAGTTGTGTATGGTTTTTCCAGGAGGAGTATGTTATTTCCAGAGGGAGTATGGTGCTTCCAGAGCATGTCTGGTCAACTTTGGAAGAAGGATGGTTAACTTGGCTGTTGGGAGTTAGCTCATGGATATGAAGGAGTTAGTTTTGACTTTAAGAATTTTAGTTCTGAGGGCAAAACTGAACTGTAAAGGAGGCGTGAAAGAAGTTCCCCGAAGGGATATTAAAAGTAGAATATGGAAAACCAAATTTATTAAAAAATATATAAACCTTCTTGAAAGAAGTTGAGTCCGCCAGACAAAATTAAAATAACTGTAGTGTCTACATGTCACTCACGAGTGTTCATTAGCAGCGATAAGATGCCATCTTAGCAATTTTAGGTTTTGTAATTCTTGGCTCCTTGTGTTCCCTGATCAAATTCCCTTTAAATTTTAGTTTCAATCTTTTGAGAAGTTTTACAATCGTTGAAACTTGTATAATATTTAATTCCATTACTTCAAATTTAAAGCTCGACTTTCATAGTCAATTCAGTATAAACCCTATAAAGATGAAAATTTATTTTTCGTTTTATCTAGCGTTTTAACGTTTATTTAGCGTTTTATCTATATGTGGTTATATCGATGTAATTAAATAAAGTATCGATTGCTTTTATACCTATTATTTTTTTGTAGAGAAATTAACCACTGGTAGTACTCGAATAATAAATTCAACTAAGCAGGTCACGAGGCCATCTTCTTTTCAGAAGCCTCCAAGAATAATCAGGAATTTTGAAACTAATGTATTTGAGTGGGATAAAGTTTGTCATGAAATGATTGATATCGGATTCGGGACAAATCAGCAAAAAATAGGGGGGCTTTAAAGTCATTATATATGACTTTATTCTTAACAAAGTAAGGAGCCTTAAGGATTTTAGATTGTAATTATTAGATACGAGAGAAATTAGATGGCATAGTCCCAAGAGCCCAAAAGCTCTACTCCGTAAGTCCAAATAGGTCTTATACTAGCCATGTATGTGAGTCTTATTGTAATTTGTTGGGAGCTTAGAGCGTTTGTCTGATAAGTGTTGAAGTAGCCTGAATCGACGGGCACTTTCTTTTTGTTTCATTCAATATATTTTTCGATACAACAAATTACTATTTCGATATATTAAATAAATACCTATATATTTCTTCGATATTGGTATTCCTTGATTACCGCCTTAGGCTTAGATACACCTAAATAGTGTGGATATTTTAGTAGACCTTACTCTATTAAAATAAAATAGAACTATAGGTTAATAAAAGTTTCATAAAGAAATACAGCAAGTTTATTGTTAATTCCAACAGTACCAGGGTATTGACTGCAATACGTGCAATCTTCCTCACAACTACCCTATGCCGTCTATATCGCTAGAACAAGCTATCCTAGAAGGATCGCTATGTTAGGCCGCCCGGAAGTGGAGGGACTATAGGAGGCTGTGGGACAAGAATGGGGGTCCCGTTAGAAGAAATCATGATTTCATGGTCCCCGAGCTATCACACATCTATCTCAGTGTGTGTGTGTGTGTGTGTGTGTCGGGTGCAAGCGATCTCACGGGTATTCCGCGTGGTGTTTGTATAAATCTTATCATAAGGTAAGGGAATGAAGGTTATCAAATCATTTAATATTTATCTACTATAGAAAATGTTCTGTTCTTACTATATTGCTATTCCAATTATCATAGACGAAAGAACGATTTTAGTTGGGCGAAAAAAGTATTATTAAAACTAGCACGCCGTTGTTGCTTTACCTGAGGAGTCATTGTTGCTTTACAGTCAGGAGCAAACCAACACTTTGCTTTAATTGTATCAGGAACTGATTCAAATGTAAAACAGAACCTGAACTTGCTGTAAAGATCGGGGGGGGGGGGGCGATCACGTGAAGACTTGTGAGCAAATAGGACACTTTCGTGTTTTTCGGAGAGCCTCGTGTAATTAAATGTGATGAAACTAATAAGAACAGTGAGTGGACTGTTTGGTGAAGATGATGGGTCACAAGCTTCAAAAGAATGACACTACAGACAGAAGATGATGGATGACAAGGTTCAAAAGAATGGCACTACAGACAGAAGCTCTCTGTAGGAATGTTGAAAAAATATTCTTTGATTTTCAAATAACAACTTACTTCAAATCAGTCTGCCAGCCCCGCAGAAGTGGATACAGAAATTCTCTCAATGGATATTTGGAGCTTTCACAAAAAAATAGCCCAATATTCATATTAAAATATGATTATTTAAACAATATTGAGAGACACCGGGTCCGACAGTGACGGATTTCTTTATCTTTATATATCATCTGTAGAGTTCAAGTCAGCAATCTTAACAGTTTTAGGCATCATTGGCTCCCTTCCTATCCGTTCATCATTGGCTGCTTTTCCAATTCAGGGTATTCACTTTATGGAGGCTGGGTGATCCCCAAGAGAGTCGATCCCAGGCTAAATAAACTGATCTGCCACAACTGTGTTTGGACCTGGATCTTTAGCACAGCAACTCAGTGCTTTAGAAATTATCCCGTCCCCTTTTCACCTTAAAGATATCTTGTTTTCCAACTTCAGTGTTCACCTGCCAACAGTGCGTCAAAAAGAATGGTAGGAGAAATAACATGCGAGTCATTAGAAATGGCAAGTACCCAGCAGCAGGACTTCTTGTTTTTCTTCGCTGAACTTAAGCAGTAAAGGAGATTTCGCATTTATTCGGCAGATGTTTAGTCTCTTCCTCGTATTCATAGCCATGTCGACTTTAGCCAAATTTCTTATCGGCGTGTTAAAAAAACCCATTATATTGTATCTTAATGCATTCAATACGATATTTCCAGTTAATTTGAATTAAAAAAAAATCGTTTTTAAACACGCTTACTATTTGATTTATGGATGATTAAATGTTCTAATGATAAAAGCGGTATTAACGTTTTTATATAAGAATCCAATCATAAAGTGAGACAATCAGAATGAGCGAACCCAAAGTAATTCCCTATTCTTAACATGCTGGCTGATATATTGTAAAGGATCTAATATTAACTCATTGTTAGTTTGGAAATATATTATATAAGATGGATAACGGTTAACCGCCAAAGACGAGAGAGTAATTTCACAACGCTAATTGTGGAAGAGGCAGATTGTGAACTGTTCTCTGGAGTCAGCTTTCTATCTTCTCAGTCCTCTCAGTCTTCTCAGTCCAGTCGAGCAGGATAGTAAAGTCAATCTTGTTTCTAATATTAATATTTGTTCCAGCACTTACGTGTTTCCAAAGTTTTTTAGTTTTAACCGGATTTTTATTAAAAATTGATAAATATAGAGACTAGACTAAAAGTAGCTAGCCTTGGAAAGGGACTAGTAAAAGAGATGCTACCAAGCCTGTAAGCTACAAATTAGTCTATTTTAATCGAATTGTTAAATTGATGTTTTTTTACATCGCATGGTAGATATTTTTCCTAAAATGTTTAGTTTTTCTACAGGTTATTGTGGGAGCGGAGTCGTTCAGTGCTAGAGTGCTGATGGTTCTAATCCTGATGCTACAGATTTGATTCAATCTGTTAACACCCGGGGATGGGTCCTTTGTGATCTGAGTGTGATCTAGGACAGAACATCTCCCTGTACAACCGTTGTCCAAGAAACAGTACAGTCTCTACCACGTACTGAACTCGAGACCCTTCATGGGTTGTAGTATTAATGATATTTTTATTTTCTTTACATTCTTATTACTGCTTTTATTTTTGAAAATTTCTTTTTAATATGAGAAAATATTTCTCACATTTGAACAGTGTTTTTTTATCAGACCGCTACTGAGCCTGTAAAGTAATGTGGTGAAGCTTTTGTTACGCGGATTTCTATCGACCGCAGCTAAGCGTTTTAGAGCCACTCGTGTTTCTTTTTGCCGTAATAAAACATCTTAATGGCGATTAAGTTTCCTAAAACAGGGAAAAAAGAAGAAGAATTAGAATAGCTACAGCCTCTTTAACATTTTTAGTCAGTCTGTATTTTCATATGCGAGCCCATTTAATTTTTTATAGAGGTTAGAATCGCCTGAAATTGTGTAGCTCCCAAATAGTATTAGAAAACAACATGAAAATCCAAATCTGTTCAACCCATGAAGGATATCGGGTTCAGTTAATGATACTATATCTAATACAACAGTTGTGCAGGGAAGTGATTTTGCCTAGGACAAGCTCAGCCTATCAAGGATTGAAGGCTGGGTGGTCCCTTTAACGGTCTACATCTTCAAAATACAATTTTAATGGTAATTAAATTTATAAATAAAAAATGTTAACGGACCAACACTGTATATAATAATAAAACATACAGTATAGAGAGGTAAAATAAAGAAAGTCGAGGAGAGTGCATAGCTAACAAAGTTCGTGGACAAACGAAGTGAGATAGAAGCCACACAACACGAATGCAGTAAGAAATAGGCCTTACGTCCACGTTAAGTGGTTTTTAGTCCTTATGATTCCCGAATCGACTTCAGCTACTTCAGCAGTACCTACGAGTATGTAGGAATTCTTCAGTTCGAACAGCTGTTTCTTTCTGGTCATTAATGGCAATGTTCTTCTTTAATAATACAAATTAAGGATTACATGGCGACCGTAATTAACTATCCTTTCTTTATCGAAAAGACTTCTTCGCGACCCTCCGAACCCCCCCCCCCCCCAGAGGAACAGACGCCCCAGACAACTTCCTCTACTACCAAGGCTGCTAAGAGCGACTAGGGACAATTACTACTAACTGTAGACTGGCCAGGGAACATCATTAGTGACGTGTGACTTGGCCAGGTTCATCGACATCTTCCTCGGTTCATGGTCTCTCGGCTGTAGTTATTGCAAGCGTAATTGGAAAGTGAATTGGATACTGAAGGCTTCTTAAAAAATCTGATCTACACAACACATGACTTCCCATTTGCTGCATTTAATAATTTATATTAGGCCGTAGATTCTGGTCCTCTGATATTCGAGACATCGTTAACAAGTAATTGATACCGATATAAATATCTGATGTTTCATTTTTATTAATTAAGAGTCTATAAAAATATTTATTATACCTGTTGTGAGGATTAGTTTGGCCTAAAACCTTATAGATTCCAAAGATAAAAATGAGATCCAAACTGTAGAACCGACAAAATAGTGGGTGTAAAATTCCCTCCTGAGTAATTAACTGGTGACTTTCACATAAAAATATTGATTTCTGATAATAAACATTTTA
The DNA here is from genome assembly GCA_964056705.1 of Troilus luridus. Lineage (NCBI taxonomy): Eukaryota > Metazoa > Arthropoda > Insecta > Hemiptera > Pentatomidae > Troilus > Troilus luridus. The sequence continues at coordinate 111,894,717 of OZ057416.1, forward strand.
ATATAAATTTTTACGATAAATGGAGTTGAAACTATCTAATAAATAGACCCTAAGTTCTCTTATATATATCTATCGATTAATCGAACAATTATATTTGTTTTATACCGCCTATCACAATAGATCACTTCATCTCCTTTCTTGAGAAAAAAATATTATAACTAATTTTAAAGAAGGGTGAATTCCCTGCATTTTAAAAGGAAAGATATAGAAGAAGAAGCTATTAGTCATTAATAATTCAATTAAAAAAACCTATAACATTATTTTTTATTTATTTATCTGGCTGTGGCGCTAAACCTGCAAATAGACCCCCCCTATTCACTTTGCCTCTTGTTATGTTAGTTCGTTGATAAGATCTCCACAAGGCTCTAGGCAATAACAAATTATAACTGATAAATTTATTTTTATTAATTGTTATTTTGATAGTGATCATTTTTAAATATTTTTGTTTTGAAGAGAAAAGATTTGCCCCTGGTAGCTCAGTGGTTAGGGCACTGCAACGGAGACGCTGACAACCCGGGTTCGAATCCTGGCCAGGGCAAATATTTACTCTTCAAAACAAACAACCATGACGGAAACATGGGAGCCCCGGGTTCGAATCCCGGGCCCGGACATATCTTTTCTTTTCAAATAAAAAATTTTTAAATTATAACAATTAATAAAATAAATAAATTATAATAATATATAATGACGTAGGTCAACAAGATCCTAATTAAAATAATCTTCAACGAATATTCTTCCCCTTGTATACATCTGTACGAGAACACGGGGATATGGGATCAGTGAAGAGAAAGGGTGTGTCTCACCAGGATAGCTCTGTTGGTACCATGACTGAAACATGGGAGCCCCGGGTTCGAATCCCGGGCCCGGACATATCTTTTCTTTTCAAATAAAAAATTTTTAAATTATAACAATTAATAAAATAAATAAATTATAATAATATATAATGACGTAGGTCAACAAGATCCTAATTAAAATAATCTTCAACGAATATTCTTCCCCTTGTATACATCTGTACGAGAACACGGGGATATGGGATCAGTGAAGAGAAAGGGTGTGTCTCACCAGGATAGCTCTGTTGGTACCATGACTGAAACATGGGAGCCCCGGGTTCGAATCCCGGGCCCGGACATATCTTTTCTTTTCAAATAAAAAATTTTTAAATTATAACAATTAATAAAATAAATAAATTATAATAATATATAATGACGTAGGTCAACAAGATCCTAATTAAAATAATCTTCAACGAATATTCTTCCCCTTGTATACATCTGTACGAGAACACGGGGATATGGGATCAGTGAAGAGAAAGGGTGTGTCTCACCAGGATAGCTCTGTTGGTACCATGACTGAAACATGGGAGACCCGGGTTCGAATCCCGGCCCTGGACGTATCTTTTCTTTACAAATAAAAATATTCAAAAATAATTCTAATTGATACAGTGTATTAACATTTATTATTAATATAAAACTGGAATATAAATAACTGTTAATACTTGGCTCGACGCATTACAACATCTTCAACTCGCTAGGCCACTTTTCTACACTGCTTGGTACTCACAGTGCTACTTGAGGAGACACCAGATTGACACTATCGTCAACATATACTGTTAGCCCAGAACCGCCGATACAATGACAACCCAGTCATAGAGTTCTATCTACTGCTCACAATCACCCTTCACTCTGTCAACACAAGGTGACCTATCAAACCAATTACTAACTCACTTCTTTTACCAGGTCTGACTTTCACTGAAGGTGTGAAGCAAGTGCTGCAATGAATGAAACCTGATGTTGAAACCAGTCCCGTGTACAATATGATTTAATTAGTTAATTAATATTAATTTTATATTTATTTTATTCGAATCCCTAAAAAGTTAATAACCGCCGCGCCGAACGGAAACGTCTGAGTGGTAGACCGAAGGGTAGATGGGAAGATTGCGTTAAGTGTGGTATTGCGGATTTGGGTTTGGGTAGTGGTCAGAGGACGGAAGTTTGTAAGTAGAGATTGATGGCGTCGGCATCGAACTTCCGGGTTCGCTAAAGACTTATTATTATTGTTAATTTAATACCATTTTTTAAATAGTTATCCTTATATATGAAATAATTTTTTAAAGGATATAATTTTAGCACTAAAGTTTCACGATTTCATCGTCTTTGCTCAAACTATAAAAGCAAGTGGATGTGAGGGAACGCTCTGAATCACTCAGTGTGAGTAGCAAAAGCATCAAAGAAAACTAAAATAAAATAAAAATATTTTAAACATTGGGGTAGAAATATAATTGTACACATTGCTAGCAGGCTGGCTCAAAACTGAAGAATCCGACTAGCTGTCAGTTTATAGTTCATTTTTTCCGTATCCTATTACGTTTCAAAGACATGGTAGAGTCGTATAAGCTTATAATGACACTTCAGCTATTTCCTGTAACCTTCGGCAACATCCTAATATCAGTTTATTAGTCACTTACAAAGTACATATCAAGTAAACAACAACTTCCGGAGATTACGAATTGTCGATAAAATCTTATTTATTTCTAAGATCAGTTAAATAAAATACAAAAAAAAAAAAAGGAAGTACGATTTGTAAAAGACGTACACCAAAGTCTTTCATTTGAATGTTACTGATACGGTCACTATGGTAACAGCTGGGAAATAAAAACGGGAAGGTTACGAGCAGTTGTGTTTTATGTTGAACATTTTTACTCCAACACATGAAATTTAGTATTTGAATCTATAAACATTATATTTATATGTCTATAGATTCATATAAATGTATAAACAATCCACGGCAGAGAGGCGGTTTCTTTAGGTACTAATGCAAACTTACGCTAACCTCTTATATTTCTGCCGTGCAAGAAGTCGAGGGAAAGTTTCCAAGGTTACCAGACTCTTGATGCCTAGTTGTAACGGTCTACGCTTCCGAGTAACCAATCATGTTTAATTTTTTTAAAGTTTTTTCTTCCATGAAGAAGTCCTGACAGGATTCCTCGAGAAAGTGAACTTGGCTTTTCCTAATCTTCTTCGGCAGTTTTCCTTTAGCTTTCATCGAGTGTTAATTTCGAAGGCGCAACTGCTCTCTCGATCTTAGTTATCGCTTTATATTCAACGAAATTATAAACCGAACTGGATTATTATAATGTTAGACCTCATGTAGGCGAAGTATTATTGTACATGACGTAACATTGACGATGACGTAGTATCGAGCAAGAAGTTTAGAAGGAGAAAACGCAAATAGATGAATGGGGAAAGGTTACCTAAGATAGACGAAATAGCTATGGCAAAAACATAAAATAAATTTAGTTACTTCTATATCCCACATTCGAAAGGACAATAACATAACTCAAAAATTGCCAAATTCGAGTTCAGGCTTCAGTTGCAATTGTATTCGTTGAAGCATTTTAATTCAGGGATAATGGTTAATAAAAGAACATCAATACCATCATTACAATAGGAATGGTTTATAAATTATAATATCCAATTATTACCAATATCCATTTTTTTTAAAAACTCACATGGAACTTTCAAATACCTCTATTAAAAAATTAAGTTTTTTTAAGTTATGACATTGTTCTTTTGAAGGAGTGATGGATGTGACATCAGCGTTCCCCAATAAATCATAATTTTGTTAAAGTTTGAGTATCTAAAGCTGATAGTTTAAAATTAAATTAAGGCGTGTCCAAAAGAATGATAATGCGTACTGTTGCTGCTAATATCTTCAGTGAATGGTTCAAGCTGACTTGCACAGTAGTTATGAAAAAGCAATGACATTTAGTTACAAGCTCATTATAAAGAACAAAATACAGTAAGAATAATATTATTATTATATCGGGTCTAAGTTAGAGCTACCTTGTCGTAGGCAGAAGGGTCAACCCGAGAAGGGTCCGGTGTTCAGTACAGGGTAGAGACTGTACTGTTTCTTGGACAACAGATGTGCAGGGAGGTGATTTGTCCTTAATCACGCTAACCGCCAGATCCCTCCCCTTATTTTGGATACCCATTATAGAGAATGGGTGAGCCCCAGGAGGGTCCTAGATCCCATAGTATTTATCTCTGGCTGCTAACATGTTAAATAAAAGTCTTGCTAGCGAGAGGGATTTGAAGCCAGGATCTTGGGCATCGCAGCTCAGTGCTCTACTTGAATAACGAACTATTGCTAAAACTTTCTCCAGCAGTAAACAACATTAAGATGACAAGTTCTCTCTACTGGAGAAGAGAGATGAGGACAGGAACATTAACATTACTTCCAGTCATCGCAGATTTCAACTTGGCCATTTTGTTTTTGAAGTCTTGGACGCCAGAGATGGTCTACCTTTCGCCTCTTTTTGACATCTGGGTTCTATTTCAATTTATAAATCATCCAAACCAAAAAATAATTTTTGTCAATTTTCTTTAATTGATTTGTTTGCCTTCTTAAAAGGTTAGTAATGGGATAAATGGATCGAATAGTAACTGTCACATAACATAAGGTACATAAGGTACAACTAAAGTTAACGCATATTGACAGCAAAACGGGTGGATATTGACGGCCTTAGTAGCTTTATCAAGTCTCCACCAAATAGGGGAATTTTTCTAGTAAAATCAAAATCTCAAAAATAATATTACATGATTAAAGCGTACAACAAACTTGTGAATTAGGTTTTTAATTTACTTATAATATTGAGATGTTGAGAAAAATAATTAACTACTTATCAAACTTAATCTCTAAAAAAAAAACCTGTACCTCTACAACAGTTTGTTTCATGGAAAACGGTTATATAGGGAGGTGATTTGTCCTAATGACCCTCAACCGCTAGATATGTCCCCTATTTTGGGTCGCCCATAGATTAAAATTTAATATGTTTAAAAAAAAACAAAAGTCTGCTCTTGAGAGGGACCACTGAGGTACAGCGCTCCTCAAAATTTATGAATATAATGAAATTAGCTTGAAAAATTAATGCTATTGAATATGTCATACAACCTTAAAGTATTTATGAGATAAAGCGTTTCCGGATCGATCTTCTTTCCTTTTAGATATTCCAACTTCTGACGTGCAATTTTATTTTGGAAAGCACGCCCGACCAGTTCTACCACTGGAGGAAAGATATATCTGCTTCTGGAGATCCAAGACTGTAATAAACCAAACAAACCGATCGATGGCCTTATGTCACGAAGCAGCCAATAACAGTTTTATGAGATCGGCCATTAAACGGGACATGTTATGAAAGAGATATCTCGGGAGACTTTAACGCCGCGACCAGTTCTGCCATAATTCTTTTGGTGTCCTTTCACTCCAGCTCCAGGATAGCTCCGGCTAACGGCTTCCTAAAACTGGACTAAATGGTCGGATATACCTTCTTCTTCCTCAGAAAATCCTTCGGCCCCGATTTCCTTCTTTAATGTTCTTTAAACGGTTAGATTAAAGGGTTAGGGTTTTTTTTCTATTATTAAACAAAATATAATCAAACTATTCTTAAGGAAGAAAACAATAATTAATATATGTACATTTCCATACATCCTGGTACATCCTTCAGGATTTATCACATATACCCAAAAAATTCACATTGTTTAGTCAATGAATATCTAAAAAAAAATAAATTAAGATGATAGTTTTATTAGAAATTTCAATCTATAATTCTCAACTCGAGAAGGTTGATACACACGCTTTGGATTATTTATATTTCAATCACATTGTTTAGTCAAAGAATTTCTAAAAAAAAATACAAGTTATAAAAAAGTTATGGTTATATCCGTTATAGATGTTCCAAACGACTAAATGCGTATTTAAAATCTTACGACATTGCAAACCTACCAGATGCCAAAATAAAATTCATCCATTCATAACAAAAAATATGAATTTTATAATCAATAAAATAAAATATTAGTTTTCAGTTAAAATATAATGATTTTTTTCGCTAAAGAAACATAGATTATTAGACTGGGTTGAAGGCCAGTGAGGGGAAGTTAAGAGTGCGGTTAAGTATTTTGTTTTAAAACACGTTAAAACACATAGCACTATGGAGGATTAAATTATACGTGAAGTCTTACAAATACATACCATTTTTGCTACGTTCAGGAACCAACAGGGGCCCCATTTTTATTTTTTTTAAATATTTATATTAAATTACATTTTTATTTTTTAATATAATATGAAATCTTACCATGCTCTCTGCCCATCTTTGAGAGCTCCCTCAAGCTTTGTTCTATCGTTGAAGACATATATCTAAGAAGAGATCCTATAGTTAAAATCCTTTTATAGGAACATTTACAATATAAAAATGTTAGCAACAACTTTTTAAAAATAGAAAAATGAGTATGCTCAATGCATAAACGTAGTATTGAACTTTTAATATCGATAATTCAAATTTAAACTAGTTCGTTGAACATTAAATTTTTAAAAATCTATTAACAACTGTGACCTATATTTAAAAGAGACTAATAACGGAACAAATGTATTGTTAATTATCGTAACATACCAGAAAAAAAATGGAAATATTTTGTTTATTAATCCCCTCTAATAAGTGTTGATTGACTGATATCATTGAAGACAGATTAAAGGCGCGACAGGATTTCTTACAAGCACTAGATCAGCGATCAGGGTACAGGCGACTGCTCGCCCTCTTGACAATAACTTCCGATCTCCCGTCTCAACTCCTCCACGAAGAGATTCCTCCCGAACAGGAGTACGACTTGATTCCTGGCAGTCAGCATTCCTTCTGTCACCGAATGCTCGGCATCCACAGTTTCTTTTAACGATTCTTTATTTGATCTGGAGTTTGTACTTTCTTTAATTATATTTTAAATGTTTTTATTTTGAATAGAAAAGGTTTGCCCTGGTCGGGATCCGGGCCCGGCCAAATCTTTTCTCTTCAAAATAAAAATATTTAAAAATTAAAGCAATTAATACAAAATAATATTTCAAATGGTTTCTTGAGCTAATGATTCGTCATACCAGTGGCAGTTTTCCGATCGTACATAACGACTTCTTCTTTCGTTATCAAAAGTAAACGAAAGAGGAAGCAAATGCTATTATTATGAACGTATTTTACATCATTGAGATTCACCATATACAAAATTAGACCATATTTTACTACTAAGGATTCAAAATTTTATTGTAATTGCGAATCAAATCTAATATTACTGATAAATATATGTACATTTTAAATGCATTTAGAATAATTATACAGTCACGGGTTGTTTTAATAATGGATCTATCTTATAATGGAACAAGAATAGAAAATTAGCATTTCCTTTTTAAATCATTAATTTTACGCATTGTTTCAAGATAAGTATAAGCAATATTTTATTGTTCGCTCGCCACGACTTTTCAAGACTACAAGTACAATTCCGATTTCTTGAGTAGGGCTCGTCCATTGTAATTTAACAAAGACAATAAAAAATAAAAAAATGAAGTTGTGGGGTAGGAAGTAGCCCTGAATCATGAACTCATGTCATATCAAAATGAATTAATGAAAATAATAAAAAAAGTGTCGTTTTATGAAACCACGATGCAAGTAAAACTTTTATTCGGTTTTTAGGCATTTAACTAAAAAATTTTGGAAAGTTATTTGATTTAGGCTATTAAAATTGCGTTTTTAATCTTATCTTAATTATTGAGAAATAAGAACGATAATGGGAAATCAATAGTAGAGAAAATATTCAATAATACAATCTAATTTCAATTTTCTTTATAAGCTTTTTCTTACATACTGGACTATCTTTTGAAATCATATAATTCACTAATGAACAAAAAACCTTCATTCCAGTCAGATAAATCTTGTTAAAACATTAACGAAGGATACCTCAAGGTATCTATACTTATTGTTATTGGTTATTTTTGACAAATTTTTATGGTTGTAATTTAATGTACTTTTATAAATTTTTGCAGTGATGTTTTTACTTATGAATTTTAAAGGATGTTACGAAGAACAGGAATTGAAAATGACAAATGAATTTGTCGAAACGTATTTTTTAATCCTTCGTTAATGTTTTAACAAGATTTATCTGACTGGAATAAAGGTTTTTTGTTCATTAGTGAATTATATGATTTCTAATTTCAATTTGCATATAAGAGTACGGAATACATAATTAATACAATCATTTAGACGATAAACGTATATTAAAAAGTAAGAGGAATACTTATTTAAATCATTGAATCGTTGTCAACTTTAATTATTCTATCAATAACTTCATCTTCACCTCGAGCCTCACAGTTTATAAATGTAATTAACATTTTATGGTAACTAAAATAAGTAACTGCTTGTATCTCGACTCGTACTCGTATCACTGCCGCTAGTGCCTTGATTAGAACTGGCGCCCGATTTTAGCCGCTTGCATTTCTGATATCATGCATTTAGTCGCTTTCGATGCAGATTTTTTTCTGTAAGAATATTTTCGGATGTAGGTTCGGCACTTTGAGCGATAAACGTATTAAATCCAACACTGGACCCCTACTAGTACTCGGGATGACATCTTTCAGCACTCTACTAATTTTTTCCGGCGGCTCGGAGTGTAGTTCAGCTTGTGAAGATGTCTGAAGGCCTAAATAAAATTAAATATATTGAATGAACCGGATAAAAATAAAAACACTTCATCAAATATTCATATGAAATAAGTAATGCGAGAAGGTAATGTAATGCGACATGCGATAGATGAACGAAAAATTTAGGGGCGATAGAAAAAAGTTTCACTTTAAAAAGATTAATATTATATTACATTAATTTTCTCCTTTCCCCTCCTATTTAAACATTGCAATTAAGGCAATCGTAATCGGTTACAGTCATTGAAGCGAAGAGACAAAGTGTTAACGGGAACATTTCACATATCACGCCTAAATGATCACCTTAGCTGTAAGGCTTTCTCTGGGCGCATTGAAGTGTTGATACATTCATCGCTATTACGAACATATTCCATTTATGGAATACATTAACCGGTGCCTAAACCTAACCAGCGAATAGAAAGCAAAATAAATTTATTGAAGAAAAACTGTTGAGCCTAACCAAAAGCTAGATTTGCTGTTGATGTAAAATCAAGGACACGATTAGACAATGCTTCTTTGACGACGCGCACTTGAAGTGGCTCTCTGGCTCTGATCGAATCGGTGTCAATCGATGTAGTGACATCAATATCGATATCAAGTGTCATCCATAACGATATCAATACACGTGATGACACGGGGCATGTCACTGTCACTTCCTGCTCCCCAATGGCTGACGGCTGCAGGATCGGGGTCAGCTGTTTTTACAATTATCTGTTCTCTCTGTCCCTTACCCTTGTTACATGTAAGGCTTTAGATCTGATTGTTTACAGAGAGCTCAAAATAAATATAAAGTTTGTTATTTCTGTTGTTTTCAATGAAAATAAGTAAAATAAAGCAGCTCTAACAGTAAATGAAAATATTTACAATTCCATTCATATATATTAGCGATTAGCTAGGGAGAAATTTTTAAAAATATTTATTTCCATTGCATTATATTTAACCCGGATTATATTATAACGAAGATTAAGATGCCCTTGTAAAGTTTCTGGGCTTAGTAATGAACGAACTCCTAAAAAGTTAATAAAAAGCTGTGCCGACTGGAAAGCCTCTGAGGGGTTGACTGAGACGTAGGTGGGAGGATTGCGTTCTGGCAGATTTGGGTTTGGGTAGTGACCCTTAGACAGAAGTTTGTAAGCAGAGATTGTTGGTATCGGCATCGAGCCTTCGGGTTCGCTAAGCCTTTTTATTTATTGGATAGAAATATAGCAGGATTAAAGGCGATAACGTGCCTTATCTCTTATCATTTCCATTCCGGATAAAAAATGTTTGCATAGGCTACGGTTATTCAGGACCCTGCTTCTGTTCTAGAGGCATTCTTTCATGAATAAAAGGGGGAACATATGGTGTTATGTATGTTTGATGATAATTATTATAAAAGAAGGAATAAGTAGCAGCCGCCACCTACACGTACAGCCGACCCGCCAGGAACACGTAGCGCACTCCACACCCTGAAGAACGACGTAACGTCCATGAAGATGTGCTGTGACATGGTCGCTTCAGAGCATAGTATTCGGTTGTGCCAACCGTGGTGGTCCATTAGATCTGCTCCATTCTTCTCGAATAGTCATTAATCTGTTTAATTGTGTTGTTCTGAATCGCATTGAAGTGGTTCGGAACTAATCTCCGTTCTAGAGGTAAGATGGAACTGCTGCAAGAACATTACGATGGGCAGAAAGAAATCATTGTATTGCATTCCAAAGTGAATATTACGAATGCATACCAAGTTATGTAATCACTCGGTTTAATAATTTCTTTAATATTCTTCTTGATGTAATCACCAACAGGTTCCACTCAGCTTGTTGTTGAGTTTTTGAAATATGTGCAATGTAATAGAACGCGTATAATTAAAAAACAAATATATTTCATGTTTAAAAAATACCAAATGCTTACACCAAATAATATAACGAAAACAAACTCTTGGTTTTTTAAAACTGAATATTAGTTTTTGAAGAGCAGACGGTACAGAGGCCAAAGTGGACATTTAGTTGTGGCAATTCTGGATAGTTCGCCATTTAATTGTACTAATTTTATTTCTTGTCTTCTTCAAATAATTAATTAAGGCTTTAGCGAACCCGAAGGCTCGATGCCGATACCACCAATCTCTGCTTACAAACTTCTGTCCATCGACCACTAACCAAACCCAAATCCGTCAGTTCGCTCTTAACGCAATCCTCCCACTTACGCCTCGGTTTGCCCCTTAGACGTTTCCCAGTCGGCACAGGGCTTATAAATCGATTATAAATATTAGGAATTAGTTCGTTACTATCACTTGAATAATATTTATTGGATGCATGCTTCGTAATTCCGCGTCATGTAATCTCCTATATTCCTAAGTGGTCTCATCCTTTTTTGGAAAGCTTATTCTACGTAACACCTTATTTTCGAAGGCGTTGTTCATCCTTTAACGTTAGCGGCCAAGTTTCTTACCCGTAAATTAGAGTTAGAAGGATGATTGTTTTATAAAGACTGATTTTTAGATTTAGAGACAAAACACGCGAGCTTAGTAACGTCGAAGCCGAAACAATTAATCGCATAATTAATAATATTTCATATTGTTTCCGTAGTCAATACATTTTTGCAGCATATCAATTTTTATTTATTTCACATTAATATTTTCATTAAATATTAATAAAAATCTGATAAAAGTAGCAAGAAGTTCCGTGAAATAAATATCTGTTTGACCTGGAATGATTTTGAATGACACCTTTGAAATAAAGATTACTTTCTTTCAAGATATTATGATAAGGTTGAAGGAAATTGAAGAACAGACCTAAACTTTTCACTGTGGGATTAGACTTGGAGACTACACAATTTCTTGAGAGAAAGTGGAATACAGTCGCCTACATTATCTTCCTAATTAGTTTATTTCGCCAGTGCCCGGCCTTCTCTCTACTTCACGCTTGTCAGATCTTCTAACTAATTAGTTGTGGAAAAGGGAAAAGGAAAATTATATATATATTTAAATATATATATATATATATATATATATATATATATATATATATATATATATATATATGTATCTATATAAAAAGGTTTTTGTTATAGATAAGAAATGGTAGATGACAGTAAAACAACATTTTATAAAGAAAGTTTTTATTTTCCTGTAATTTATAGTTCCCGTCGTCTAAACAATTTAATTATATATATATATACATATGAGTTGAGCTTATGCATGAAACAGTGCATTCTCTACTATGTACTAAACCCCAGACCCGTTAACGGTCTGTAATAGTACAGGCCAGGTTATCTATCACCTATGCTACATTATAAATCTGCAGCCCGGTAAGTAAGTGGTCAAGATGAATTTTTTTTCAGAAAGAAATAACTGTATCGAGAGAAGCGGAATTGTGCCATTCTGGTGGTCCCTGGCTTGAAATGGAGTCGTAAAATAAGCAATAACTCCTTTTCAAGCCAATCCCTTACTTAGCGACTTACAACGAAAATAACAAGATTCTGCTTCCTTGAGTACAAGAAACTAAGTTTGCAGAAAATTCGACTTAACTGAGGCTTTAAAAATATATCATTAAAACGAAGCATTGCCATGGTGACAGAATTATAATTCGACTAACTGTACATAGATAGCGCATAGAGGAAGCTAGATGGGAGATAGGATGAGGTTGCCCAACAGAACAGTTACATTATTTCTATAATTCGGCCTTCTGGGTCTCTGATGTAGAGATAATGTGTCTGCGGCAATAGGATTTCCGTTGCCAATCCTACATCATTGCAGAAATGTTATATTATTCTGTATTTCTATATCACTCTAAGTGAAATATTTTAAGAGTAGTTTGCTATTTAGCTTTAACGATTGTGTTTGTATAATACTATATATATAATATATATATATATATATATATATATATATATATCTCGCATAGTATAATATTATGTAAAAGACGTACACTTTTATGTGAATGCGACAGATACGGTTACCATGGTAACAGCTGTGAGGGAAGAACCGGGTATGTTATTCTGATTTGTTTCTTGTTATTTAGTTGAAAGAAAACAGTTTTGTAAATAGTCTGTGAAATATTAACTATAAATGTTGTTTCATTTTTTTTTACAGGTAAGACTGTACAGCACAATGAGTTTGTAAATCAGTTACAGGAAATAATTTTTATAATGAAAATAAATTAACTTTCTTTACAGAGTGAAACTCAGTTTATTTTTTAATTCGACACACAAAATTCAGTGGAATCAATCAACATTATATATATAAATACATAGTATATATGATATTTGATTACGATATTAGAAAGATCGTCGATAGCCCCCAAAGTCATATGTAATCCAGTCATAAAGAAAAGTTAGCAGTAAAAATTTATATTGTAAATAATAATATAGGATGGAAATAGTTGGGGGGGGGGGGGTGGAGTCAAAACAAACACTAAAGATAAGTGAGGACTTATTTATTAATTGTGCCGACGTTTCGACCAACTTTGTAGGTCATCTTCATCTTCAGGGCAAATAGGATGAGATGCGGCTAGGTGAACCGTGTAACTCAAGGTTCACCTAGCCGCATCTCATTTGCCCTGAAGATGACCTACAAAGTAGATCGAAACGTCGGCACAATTAATAAATAAGTCCTCACTTATTTAGTGTTTATCTTGACTGCAACTACCACCCAGCTATTTCCATCCTCCATTAGATCTTCCAGTCAACTATTTTCCTCTCTAACATAAATAGTAATAATACTAGTGATTACTCATTGACAATGTAATATAATATATTATATTATATTATAATTATATTACAGCCACTCCTATTGGCCCTGAAGATGGCCTACACAGTAGGTCGAAACGTCGGCACATATAAAATACAATAAGTTTCACATATTTTGCTGTGTTTTCTTGACTGCACCCCCAACTAATTACATCCTATTATAATATAATATAGAGGATGAGGAAGAGAAGATGTTAGTGATTGCTGCTGAGCTCAGTTTATGGAGCGCTTTCACTATACTTAATTAGGACTTGAATTTTTTTTCAAATTAGTGTAACTAGTTGATCCATCTCTTCCTACTAACCAAGGTTAGGCTACCTGCATTTTTACTTTTTTTTTCTGTAGCAACTTTCACAAATTATAACTTAAGTGGTTTAATCAATTCTGATGGCTAGGTTTCCTGTATAAATATAAAAAGTATATCTAACAAAATAGAAGGCATTCCTCCAGACGAGGCTCATGGTTTAAATGATTACTACAAATTTTGTTTCCATTATATTATAAAGTCGATTTTATAGCATCATCTTTTGGTCAGCCGTTAAGTTATGGCAAAAATCCCTCAAGAAAGGGAAAATTTATACTAAAATTTTAAAAAGTGTACGACTGATTTAAAATATACACACCAGTAAGAATGCCATGAATAATAGCAGCTGTATGCTGTGGTTAAGTAGGTAAGAGGGAGTGTAGCCTTGGCTCGCCTTGGTTAAATAGCGCAGAAATTTTATTAAATAGTTGCCAATTTTAATTACATTTGTATTAATTTAAAGAAGATAATCATGTTAAACATAATATCGTTTTATTATTATTTAAAATTTGATGAACATTCGAAACTTTAAATCTAAAATGACATTTTTATAACAATTTAAGACAAATATGTACAGTATTATCGTACTGACTGAGCAGACTATAAATTTATTATTTAATATTAACATAATAACGTTAGGTATTATGACCTGGGTGAGAAAGTGGTACAAGCAGACGTATTGGTTAGCCATCTAGAACAACTTGTGGCAATTTTTTCCAAACACTGACAACCCCCTTTGGTTGACTCATATTAATTAAACTTTTGAGATATATATTGCCGAAATATGTTTGTAATAATTCTAACAATGTTTTTTTTGGGGTACTTAAAAAAGAAAACTACTGTTTCATTATTTTTCAAACACGATGAATACTCAAAATGATATTTTTATTACATGAAATTATATTCATTTCAGTGCTAAATTATTATTTATAAGTAATATAAATGGAATACTAATGAAAACAAGTTTTAAATTTGTTCAAACTGTTTATTGATTCCTGATGTCAATACTTTTTTTTCTAATTATTGATGTCCTCCTGGGACAGGATGATATAGCACCATTAATTTTCTACATATGAATCCTCCTGTATTTATCATTGGAAATTAAGTATAGTCGGTGCCTCAGGAATAATATACAAACATAATTAATGTTTATAAACTACATGATCCGCATGATATTCTAAACACAACAGAATTCGTTGAGGGATTGTATCCTGGCATAATACATAAATTAGTCTTATCGTTATGCATTATTATGCATCATAAACTATACAAAAAACAATGTATTGTTAAAGAATGTTGTGATCAAAATTAATACCTTTTTTTACTGTATTAATTACTTCCTTAAATTATGCGGTTCCCGTTTCAGGCTATTTCAGCATTTACAAAACAAACACTCAATGCTTCCAATTAATTAGAAAAGACTCATACACATGACTATTATAAGACCCGTGTGAACTTGAACCCGTGCCAACTAATTCCTCTGGTATCCAATAGGTACAAAATCCATCGTAAATTACTCAATGTTCTATAATTTGATACGAATAAAATCATCCATAATGACCTTATTGTCCCATTTGTTGCTGATTTGGCCCGACCCCGATATCAATCTTTTCATGACAAACTTTTTTCCCACTCAAACCCACTAGTTTCAAACCTAGCAACCTCTTCAATTCCTGATAATACTCCGAGGCATATGAAAAGAAGATGGATGGCCTCTTAAGTTGAAGTTGAATTTGTTACTCCCGTATTAGCACTGCTTAGTTTCTCTACTAGCCTTTACCTCATGCCATTATTTATCATTCATTCTACTTACATCATGTATTATTGTTGTACAGCTGTGAATTTCAGTAAATAAATTTAAAAAACAATTTTTAACTCCCTAAATAGAAACACTAGACCCTCCCACCAATCAGCTCCAACATGGACCCTCCAATATATCGCCCAGCACGATACACGAACCTCCAAGATGCCCGAGATACAATACGCTCGGTGGGCGGGTAACAGACTAGTTATTAGGCTTGGGATATAATCCTATATAATTGCTACTCAGTTTCTCTACTTCTCATCCAACAATAGCATTCACTTTCAGTTTTCTATCTTACAAGCAGGAAAGGAACATCCTGGCGGAGAATCGTCAATGTTCTAGCTCGGTCGTAAAAGGAGATGAGGATTCCTAAGCTAATAACATTATTAGATATTTTTATAACCAATTTTACTAAATAGTCAATAATATCTCTCTCGATAACAATAAAAAAGAAAAAAATGTAGAAAAGCAAACAATCAAAAGTGAACATGTAGACGTCTGATAGCCGCTTATAAACTTGCAATAAAAAAACAATTATATAATATTTAAACAAGGTTGAGATGGTATTGAATATGATAAAGAGGAATATGGCTAAGGTATTGAATATAATTCATTAAGGTAACAATAAATAATCATTAAGGTATTGAATATGGATGATAAACATGGATCTACCATTTTTTAAAAATACCGGAGGATTTTTCTTCTTTTTTTTTGTTTAAACTTTTCATTACAATACATAACTACTATCGAAATTGTTAAAAGAAAGTTTTTAATAATGAATGTATCATACATTCAGTAACAGTAGCCTTTCAATCAGATTCAATTTCGCAAACAGACCGATTCGTTCCTAACGAATATTTATTATTTACCTGAAATAATTGTAAATATAGGATTCTTTACTTCTTAATAAAACGAAAATATCCTGGATTAAAATTATTTCACAAACCGAAACAAACTAAATACAAATTATTCTTACTGACATTATAAAGTATCAAAATAGACAAATACAAACGTTGAAGATATATATATATATATATTGTCATTAAAAATCCACGGTGAAGTATATGAAAATTCGAAACAAAGGACGCTGAGTTTGAATTATCGCTACAGAAGAAAAGTAGATAAATTCATAATTTTATGAAAATGATCATGTAACGTAACATGGTCATTTAGGTATTGTATTTAAGGGAATAGATCGTTAAAATATTACATAATTCCAAAATCAGTAATGACTGGACATGAGTTGATCTAAACAACACATCAATATTGATTGTTGAGCCAGCTGAAACAAACCTGTGGTTGGCGCGTACAACCCAGACGATTCAAAATTCATTTTGATGGACAGGTTGTCAGAAACACTCTCTTTAGGAGCAGGAGCTCTGAATCCCGCAGGAGCTAAATCAACGAGTCTTTCCTTTCGCTCCTTCTATCCTGATAGCTCTCAAGTCTAGTAGTAGGAGCACTATCAAGCCGAATAGGAGGAGCTCATTTCTTTCTTCAAAATTACATTTATTTTTAGTATTTTAAAATTTTATTAGAAAATATTATTTAATGTTTTCATGGTATAATTAATTTTTGTCGATAATTGGTGTCGTTTTTTTGCTTTTATTATGAAAATAAATTTGAGCTTTAAGCTTTTAACTGTGCCAATAGTACCTATCTATATCATATTGAAATGGTTATATACAATATTCCTTAAGGTTTTCTAAGGCACTAGATAACTTACAAGACATTAATATCGTCTAATTAGAGTCAACAAGGAATATTAATCCGGAAATTTAAGATAAACAATTTATAAGACAAATTAGACAGATGTGAAGATTACATTGTACAAGAGTACATTGTGATTATGCTCTGATTAGGTTATTCCTGGACAGGTTCATCTTGTTAAAATTGTTAGTTGTTGAAGATTGGAATATTTAGGTCTATCATCCGTTGTAGAAATAATTACGATTAGGAATAGGATTTAGTACTGTAACTGAAATGTTATTAAAATCAGCATTTTTAAATTATATTTATTACTTATTAAAAAAAAAACTATTTAAGAATCAAAACTTTCTGCGATTACAATATTTCTTCTACTGTATAGAAGAAATGAAAAGCTGGATAGACGATTTTAAGCACAATTCCTATCAATGCAATTAAATAATTTCTCAATATTATTAATTATAACAATCTATACCTACAAGTAACATACAACTTCCGAATATAATTAAAAGAAAGATACATAATAATGCCTAATTCGTATTTTAAACGTTTTTTAGTCAGGCAGGAACATACTGGCCATTTCGTAACTAATCAAATTGGATTCGGGGATGGGTCAAAATATCCCGCAGGAATGTTTTTGCGATTACAATAACAATCTTTTCCGCTTAGAGGGAAGCATAATGTACAATTGTAATATTGAAATTCTTGTTTAACTTCTGAATTAGATTTTTAGCGATTGCTTAACATAAAATGAATCAAAGAACACCACATTTGAGATTTCTTTTGTTTTGTTTTCTTATTATTAGCAACAAAGATGGAATAAATAACGGATGAAAATAAAAGTTAATTAAATAAAATGATATTAACAATAAAAACTAAACTAAAGCTAATACAAATTGGCAGCTGGAGGTTGGTTAACATATCAACTTGACCGGTGATCTGGAACCTAGGCTCAGATTACAGATTACAACCCCGAAGGAAGGTCGAGGTACGACCTGCAAATGGAAAATGGATGACTCCAGTGCCTCGTCGATTACAGCCGGATTGCTTTCTACAGGTGAAACCTCCGGGGAATAGAGTTACAATCCTTCAGCTGGGCTCTTAGACAGCTTTTACTATTGAGAGGACTTGGACTAAGTTAAATGTCCAATGTCTTTAACCTTTAAGCTGAATGTGACTTGATGGGAGCACATGTTCAGTTCGGACATGTTAAAGCTCTCAGCTTACATCATGAAATTATCACATTATTCATCAACAGCTGTATTGGAATAAATAAATAACTGTTTTATTAATTATAACAATTTCGCTATGACTCAAACACTTCCAATGCCATTTTATCGAACTGGGGTTCCTTGAGTAGTTATTGACAATATTTGCTCAAACATTATTTTTATAAATATTTTTATTAAAGAAAAGATATGTCCAGGACAGGTACTCGAACCCGGGTTGCCCACGTTTCTTTCGTGGTGCTCTCCCAACTGAGCTAACCTGGCACGCTTCTCGGACCAGACATATCGTTTCTTTTTTGGTTCGAGTCCCGGTCCTAGACATATCTTTTCTTTTCAAATAAAAATCTTTAAAAATTAAAACTATTAATAAAAATAAAAATAAAATGAATTATTTTTATAAGTTTATGAAAAAATAATTACTTCAAAAATACTCAAAGTTCTTGTGGAAGAAAATGGTGCGGGTATAGGTCAATAAATTTCTCTGAATATCAAGAATATTTATTCTTCATTTCATATTCAGAGAAATTTATTGACCTCTTCCCGGACCATTTTCTTCCACAGTTTTCTTTCAAAAATACTCAAAGTTCTTTTCAAAGCCAATTTTTTTTAATCAATTTTTTAATGAGTGAAGATAAACGTCTTAATTTTCTTTTTTTTAAAAACTGTACAACTACAACCCATGAAGTACATGGCACTGTGGTTCAGTACATGATAGAGACCGTACTGTTTCAAGGACAATTTTTTTGCAGGAAGTTAATTTGTCCTAGATCACCAGATTTTTACCACTCATTTTGGATGCCCAGTTTATAGAATCGCTCTTAAGATCCGGTTCTCCGGTTCCTAGCAGAAAATTAAAGTCTGCCAGCGAGCGGGATTTGAACCCCGGACCTCCAGCACAGTATTTCAGTGCTCTACCACGCTCCGTGGTAGGGTACTTTCCTTTAAAATATGCAAAATTTCGTTAGTGGTTCAAGTTTATATCTGCTTAGAGGGACCGTGTTGACCATCTCACCTAAACATATAAATAATCATTTTTTGTAAAAACAGTGAATAAATCCAGCAAACTCCGGTCAAGTACATTTTTAGTCAACATAATGATGTAAATTTTATCACATAATAATTTACTTGGATCTGAGGGGTTATTAACTGTTCACTTATCATATAAAACATTATAACTTTTATTTTGTGTGTTCCAGAAAAATTTCTATTATAAATATAAATTATAATAGGTTTATTAAGACCTTTCTTTATTTTTATAGATGCATTTGACAAATATAATAATTGTGTAAAACATAGGATATTTATTTTATTCATCATACTTATTCAGATAAATGAAACTACAATTCTAGTGGCGAGTTAAATTATTTTAATAATTAAAATTTATATATTTTTAAATAGCTATTATGAGTTATAAATTAGAGAATAGCTGCATAAAACAAATTATTATTTATACCAATGTAGGGGGTTAAAAGGTCAAATGTATAGAATTTATTGATTATTGTAGAATTATTACATTTTTAATGTAGACTAAACTTAATGTTATGCTGATGATATATCTAATAGTTTTTTTTTTTTGTCATGCAGGTAAGGGATCTTAGACATATCAAGTTAAGATTATTGGAACATCCACTAACTGAGCAATAGGTAAGTAGAAATTAAAAGTCATAAAGTCCTTCGTTCACATCCAGCCTATCAACTAGCCATGAAGACCTCCAGTGTGGGTCGAAACGTTGGCGTAGTAATAAAAAATTCTACCCATATAAAGGAATTTTCTTGACCTCAGAATTGAATCACATTTTTTTTAGATCAAAAGAGCCGTATCTTAGACAAAAAGAAAGTTGATGTCTGTGATGAACGAATTCACTTCACAATGGAAGGCGTCAAGCAAATTTAATTTTGTGTTCATCTTGTTGCCCCTCTAACTTACAAAACAGCCTGATTACGCTTTTTTGACCACTTTTGTCTGAAATGTTTTCGTTTCGGTTGCACTGGTTTAATTTCCCATTTGTGTCTGAAGTTAACTCTTTCTAAAATATCGGTTCATCTAATTCCAATTTTGGGGATCTTTTCGAATTTCGAGGAGGAGTTAGTAATGTCAATGCACATCTATTGCACATGTTAGACCTGAACCCCGCAGGCTTCCTATGGGTCACGGTTGACCCGCTCTTCTGTGACTCACCTAATGGCCAGCCAGGAAGTTGGTAGAGGGTTCCCCGATGTACAGGAGGTGCTCCGGAACTGTAGGGCTATGGGAAACGACAACCTGCCCTCACCTGCTCCGGAGGATCAATTATGTTGAAGTGGATCCGTGGCCATTGCCCAAGCTAACAGGAAGCTTATATATTATATATAATATAATAATAATAATATTATTATTATATATAATAAGTAATAATAATAAGAGATTAGCGATCCTGTAAAATATAATGCCTATCTACCAACCACTGCTTAGAAACTTCCGTCCAGTGATTACCACCTTCTTAAGATCACCCTGAATGCGATCCTCCAACTACTCCTCGGTCTACAAGTGGGACGCTTACCGATTAGGGTTTACTCTAATTATCTTTTAGGATTTCTTTTTTTTATTAAACCTAACAATTTTACAAGCTCATCGTAATCTACACCGTACCTAATAGAAATACACATTTTCGAATTCCTTCAGAAATCCTTCATTCTTGAAAGTTAGGTACCACGTTTCACAATTATATAGAACAGGTGAAAGGATTATAATTCGAGAAATTGTAATATTTTTTTGGGACAAAAGAGGCGAATTAACAAGCATTTGTTACGTCGATTGTTATTTTTCGAAAATACGATCAATTTTAATTAGAACCAATCAAAGTTAAATAAAAAAAGTTCGAAATGCGTTAACGTTGCCCAAGCAAAGTAAAATAATAAAAAACAAATAACTTTCAGAAATACTCATTGAGTCTCACGGAATAAATTTTCTAGCTACAAAATTGTGAAATTTGTACATGTTGTCTCATAAGATATCGTTGTTTTCTTGGAAAAAAGCATGGTGCAATATTTAAAAGAACAAAATAAAAACATAAATATAAATAATAGGTACCAGCTTTAGTTTAATATCTTCATACTTGAGGCTAATTCCTTAATGTCGTAGCTGCAGAATTCATTAAGTTAGGTTTACAAGAATATTTCAGAAAACCATTTGTTTATTCTGCGATGAACGCATGAAGAAGTGATTGATTTCCCGAAATGATTGTGAAGATTCAATGCTGGAAAAGAGGTAGGCAATAGCTCACTCACAATACTCAAAGGTTGTGTTCGTCTAGGGTAGGAACACAACCTACAACACGGACGTCAACCAACGTTTGCATGTGCCTCTCACAGCTTTGCATGCACCTCTCACAGCTTTGCATGCACCTCTCACAGATTTGCATGTACCTCACACGTTTGCATGTACCTCTCACAGCTGTTTATTAATAAAGGCTTAGCCAACTCGAAGGCTCGCTGCCGATACAACCATCTTTAATTACAAACTTCCGTACACGGACATTTTTATTAATATAAAGATATTAATGTATTTTATTAATTCAATTCAATTTATATTTCTTTCTTATATTGGATTACATTTAATTGTCTATAGCGGGAAGGAGGAGCCCTTCATACAAATACTTTTTTCCTTATTGCTGTTAAGTTGGTTATATTACATTTAAACTGTCGAGTATAATAAAAAAAAAATCTAACCCTAAATAAAAATTTTAGATGAAAACAAATTCCATTAGCATGTAATTATATGTTTAAAAACGTAAATTAATTAGGAATAGAATACAATGAAAACATGAAAAAAATACTTTTTTATTTAATTCAATGATATTTACAACTATAATGGTATTATATCAAGTAAATGTGCAAAAATGTAGAATATGACATGAAAACACTTGTGCAGAAACTACCCATCGATAGCACTCCAATAAAGTTCTATAATAGATGATCTCGAGGCCGTCTTCTTTTCAGACGCCTCGGAGGGTTATCAGGAATAGTATGGGAAGCAAGCTGAGAGACTAGCGGATTCAAGTGCGTATGGAGCTTGTTATGGAAGGATAGGTATCTAGTTTGGGCCAAATCAGTAACATATGGGATATTAAGATCATGATGGATGAGTTTGTTTGTGACATAATAGGGAGCATTGAGGATTTTACGAAGGATTTTGGATTGTAAGGATTGGATACGAGATGAATTGGATGGTTTAGTAGAGCCCCAAAGCTCAACTCCGTATGCCCAAATAGGTCTGATGACTGTCATGTAAATAAGTCTTTTGTAATTAATTGGTAGCTTAGAGCGTTTGTCCAGTAAGTGTAGGCGAAAACGTCGAGCAGTTTCTTGTCTTTTCAGTCTTGTATGAGGATTCCAAGTGAGACGTTTATCCAGATGGAGTCCTAGGTAACGTATCTGTTCGACAGGGTTCCGTGGAATATTATTAAACGATACAGTAGGACAGGAATTCGTAGGTTTACGACGAAGGGTGAAGGTAATTTGATGGGATTTGTTAGGATTTATTTTAATTCTCCAATTTTGACACCATTCTTGTAGGTGTGAGATATGGGATTGAAGGGATTGGGATGCAACAAATGGATCCTTATTAACTGATAACACACATGTGTCATCAGCGTAAGTAGTGAGGACAGTGCAAAAAAAAAATACTTAGTACTGCAAAAAGGCATTACAAACCATGATGACTAGAATCATCCCGCCATTTCTTATTCCTTAACTATTTTTAGTATTTTCAAATAACAATACAGATGTTTATGTCACACGTCCTTTTTTATAGTTTTTTTATGGCAGAGCACAATTATTCGTAACATATTCTCACTCTATGAATCGACATATAGAACCCTTCTTAATGACCCAACTCGTAGCTGAACTTCTAGCTATATCTTCTTATAATGAATTATAGCACAACTAAAATGAATACAGAGCCGCCTTTAACAGAAATATTATGAGGACTATCAACTAGCCGAGACAGTTGACTATCAACTAGCCGAGACAGTTGGCTATCAACTAGCCGAGACAGTTGACTATCAACTAGCCGAGACAGTTGACTATCAACTAGCCGAGACAGTTGACTATCAACTAGCCGAGACAGTTGACTATAACGCTTGGTAGAAAGACTGTTGATAGTTCAATGAGCAATGAACACTATATTCCAGATCTAAGACATTTAGTAAAGCTACAGTAGACTTATTACAGTAAAACACCATCATAACAAATGTAAACCCTCCTTTAGCAGAAATAATTTTAGGATTATCACCTAGCAGTAACTATCTGTTCTCTTACACTCGATAGGATTCTTTTTAAAGGTTGGAAACTATCTTCCAGATCTTTGACATTAGCGACATTTAGGAAACATCAAAAGAGTTTTATAGGCAGTTAGTAAACTTATATCAGGGTTCGCAGAACACTGGTTACGGAAAATCAGAACTATAACAAATGTAAACCCTCCTTCAGGAGAAATACTTTTCGGATTATCAGCTCCCAGTGACAAAGTGTTCTTTTACACTTGATAAGACCCTTTAATATTCTATTAACCCTTGGACACTGTCTTCTAGATCAAAGACGTTAGCGGTATTTAGGAAACTTGAAAAGAGTTTTACAGAGATTTACTTGAGCTCACGTACACGAGTCTCAACAGGTACTAACGTGCATCAGATATATTTTAGTTCTGGACTATTAAGTTTATATACCGTAATTCTACTGTCAAAAATAAAAATATTTCATTATATTTTTTCTAAGCTTTGCCGTTCCCGGACTACTTTAACAACTAAATTTGAGTTAAGATTAACTTGGGACAGATTTGAATGCATGCTTCGAAATCTGTATCTCTCTCTTGATTTTTACCAAACAGAGCTTCTACTAGAGAGAAATGCTTTATTTTTGTCAGCAGTGCAGTCCAACTACATTGGACTGCCATGACACAAAGCATACTCATCAATCCATATTGGACAACTTTACTCAACAATTTGTTTAAATTTTAAGTTTACAACAATAACAAATTTTTATTTTTTTCCTTTTGGGGCGTTTTTTTTATCGCATTACTTCACGAATTATATTAGTATTACGATAACTTGAAAAGTAGTTTCCTAAAGATGCTTCGGATATCTGAACCTCTTTCATCATGTAAAATATTAACTAATCACTTCCTATGAGTTATAGCTCAATATGCTCATATTTAAATGGCTTTTAAAGTACTTTAGAGTGCCAGTAAAGGCCAGTTGCTGTTATTTAAATCAAGGATATATTTATTTATTTAGATAAAGAAACAGTACAGTCTCTACCCTAACCTTTAATGGGTTGTGTTGACACAGGTTTTAAAAAAAAATTGTATAATGTAATTGTTATCTATCAGTTCATAAGCCTTAGATGACAATTAAGTAAGTTGTAAGAATGCCCCCGCCATGATGGTATTTACAGTTTTGATAATATAAGTCATACAATCATGAACGACTAGATCGATTAGTGCTTTTAAAGTAATTTACTAACCTAATCCAACCGGTCTATCGATGGTATTTGTATATCAATATTTCCGAAATTTAAACTACCTGTAATCAAATGTTTTTGAGTTATTTTATTCTTAAGATGGAATACGAATGGAATACGAATTTAGATGGCGGTGAACATTCAGCTGTTCTAGGCCGCCATAACTATAGCACTTCCTGTGACACGATCAGTCGGTGCGCCGCCGATGGCCAGGAAGTACTCGCTGTTCGAGCTGCGCTGCAGCACCGGATGTACCGATCCTCCGGTCGTCCACGGCTCCTCCAGTTCTGGTCCCAGGTCAGTCCCAGATTTTATCTTATCTTGTTATCAAGGGGTTGTCTCGTTGCGGTCCCATCGCCTGGGATCGCCGTACCTTGGAACTTTTAAGGTGAACTCAAAACGCTTGTTGTGCTATATTCGATATAAGTTCTTGATGTTAAAGTGGATGTTTGAGTTAACAATAAAATAAAGAAAAAGAACAACGTCTAAAATAACAAACTGAATTATAAGATTTAAAAAATGATAATTAGTTTGAAAATTTAGCGGCAGCAAGGGTCTTCAGATGTCCAAGAGCTTGTAACACCCCGAGGTTAAGAAAGAATAAGTTCTTAGCATATAAAATAGTAACTTGATATTTATTTATAATATCATTAGAACATAGTTTATGTTTTAAAGCCTATACTCTTTGTTAATTTATTATTAAACAAAGATTAAATAATTATATTATTTTGTAAATCGAAAATTATTGAAAAAAATAAGCTGTATTGGCACCGCTATAGTAGGTAATGGATCGATGATGAAAAAAACAAAATGAAATCTTCAATAAAACTATTTATTATTTAATAAATTTATTTAATGTAATATTAAGTGGAAATATAGTTTACTTTTCATTCTTGTTTACAATTATATGACAGCTTCAAACTTATTTAACAAATGCCGGACGGTTTTTACCGCTTAAACTCTCAGTTGAGAATATTCCTGTAAAATGGATTGATTTCAGAATCACTTCCTTCTGTAAAAATGTTGATCATTCGTGAACGTTAGGAAACCGACTTAATTCAATGTCTATCTACGAGTAAATCCATGTTCTTAATATGGACAACTCCCATTTTGATAAAATGTTTTGATATAGTGGGTTGGCCCCATACCCATCAATTTTTTTCCAGGACTAGTTTGAGTCCGGGCAAGTGTATTCGATATAACACGAAGTGGTCCGTTAATTTCAAAATTTCCAATATTCATTTTATAAAATTCCATTCCCTGCTTGAGCAACGAGAATGAATTTTTTTAATTACACGGTTAATCCATTCTGCTAAAAAATCGTAGATATAAATCAAGCACTTAGGGTTTTCGATATTCCAGAAGGTAGAAAACCACGTGCTTACGTTTGTTTAAATAGAACAATTTTTGGATATTGTTTAAATATACTTTATGTTATTGTAAACATTTATAATTTTGATATAATTTTTGAAAAATCTAAATATATCCATACGATCTAATGTTTAAGACGATTGGTTAATACAAAAGAGTTCCAGATGATAATAAAAATCTTGTTAAAACCGTGTCAATCATAATCTTGTAATCAATTTTGAGATATCCTTTCAATTAACCTGTAAAAACACAATATATAAAAACTATCTGCACGTTATACAAGTCCGCCATAATGCACATATTTAGGGACAACATGGACTAATAACTAAATGACTAGATGAGATGAGATGAGATGAGGTGAGGATAGAGGACCTTCAAAAATAAAATAGTTTCAACATTGCTTAAGGCGCCTAGATGAAGATGAATAAATTGAACGGCTGTTTTATTCGTAGAGGATATTTGGTCTCAGATTTTTTTTAAATTCATGATGTGGAGAAAAATGATTCATTGCTCAATAATCGGAAATTCACATATATCGAGCCGACATAAACTACGATTCATATGAAATTGAATTTAAAGGTAAATTAATGATTTATAATTCTTTAAATTTTATTTATTGTTTTTTTTTATGGGGAATATTTTTAAATATTTTTATTTCGAAGAGAAAACATTTGTCCTGGCTGGGATTCGAACCCGGGTCGTCTGGACCTCTAGTGCAGCCCTCTAACCGCTGAGATACCAGGGGTCGTATACAAGTCAGACAAATCACTGCAGAGAGATCAAAGCACAATCAGAGCACTGCACTAGTGATGCAGACGACCCAGGTTTGAATCCCGGCCAGGACAAATCTTTTCTCTTCAAAATAAAAATATTTAAATATAATTCATAAAATATGAAATGTAAATAATATGCTCAAAATACTATTAAAAAATATGTTTTCAGTATTTTGAATCAAATGGTTTCAAAACATCCATACACTCACTGTCTTTATAATTTCTGTAATTCAAATTTTTTTTCATAATTAACAATGGACGATCCAGCCTTATTAACGACGTTCCACAGGCTTTACAGAAGTCAAGACAACATTATTTATTTTTTAAACATATTTACAGCAAATTATTTACTACATTATATTGTTTTTCAAGTTAAATCAACAAATAATGTTTTAGTATGAGATCATTAGCCCGAAACATAGCCCGTATTGTGTACAGTGAGCACTGAACCGCGATACAAGGCAGGGCTCTGTCAGCCGTGAAATGATCATTGCCCAAAGGAAACGCTTCATATCGATGTATTATTAACTTCAGTGCAATTTTTAGAGAGCCTATTGTCTTCCTTAATATATCGATACTAGCAGTAAGGATATCGATAATCGTAAGTGGTATTTTCTTCGGCAATTTCCAATACATAACTCTTTGTGATCATTCGTGAGCAGGCGATTTGTGGAAAACTTAAACTTACTACTTCTATTCACAATTGGGTGAATGTAGTACCAAGCTCTTAATGGGCAACTACTAAAATGGCTAATCTCAACCAGAACTCCATCAAAAATGGCTCCTATTAGAAGAAAATATAAACATTTATTTATCAGTTTTATTAAGTTGCACTTGCAACTGCAATGGTCGATTTAGCTAAAAGGTTGTTGTAATAACCTTTAAAGACATTAAAGAAAAACAAAAACTGATCTCTACGAGCGATGAAAGGTCTCGGGTTGATTAAGAACTATACTGTTTGTGAGCCAACTGTTGTGCAAGGAGGTGATCCGCCAATATATTCACCTAATTAAAGGGACTTATTGACATTAGAGACTCATTTGAGCCCGCTACGTTCTTCGGATCGGCTTGAATATTTTATCTGTTATGGCCGGTCTCTTGACCTTCAGGTTAAAACATAAACACGTAATTTCGCAATTTAAATATTTTTTTGTTGTGCTAGATTTAGCTGCATACATGTATAACAACAATAAAACAAATATCACATTGAGGTACTTGGATATTCGTTCTATTGAACTTTGCGAGTTTAAAGGGGTTTAAAGTTTATTTGCTGAGAAATCGAATTTTGAATTTTTCTGTGATTTCCTTAACTATGTATTTCTTAAATGTGTGATATGAAAGTAATAAAATAAATATCTATTCTTCTAATAAAAAGCTTTGTGACCCAGTAAATTGTATTTTAAAAACTACATAAGTAGGGTGGAGCTACTATCTCCAACTGTGTCGCTTTAAGCCGTTGATGTGAGATGTACTGCATACATCTGTTATAAACCAATATTTTCTTAAAGTGTCTGAAATGAAAATAAGTATTTTACATAATCAACCTTCGAGTTCGTAATCCCCATTTATATCTTTTTAATTATATATAGAGTATAAAAGTATATACATATATATATATATATATATACCTTTTATAAAAATTTCAGAAGGAAGAAAGCGTGATATAAAAATATAGATAATACGCGACTAAATGGGGCAGAGATGGTTTGATATGTTCCGTTAGCTGGACCTCTTGTGCGCTGGACCAACAAAACATCCAGCTCATGTGGATCCTGTAGGGCCACCTCAACTATCCCTAATGTCTCTTCAAGTCTGAGCTTCTTCAATTCTCTACTGGTAATATTCACCAGCGAATATAGAACAAAAAAAAGGGGATAAAACGAAAATCTAATCTAAACCGAAAGGCAGGAGGTGGTTAGGAGTCTAAATACAGTCGAACCTCGATATATCGAAACTCAGAGGGAACGAGAAAACTTCGAACTATCGAGGATTTCGAAATAGCGAGGCTCGAGTTATTGAGGTGATTTCTGACTGAGGTTCATAATAAAATATGTATATACTCAATGTAATATAGAAAAAATGTACCTATTTTATTAAAATATTGTATATATATATATATATATATATATATATATATACACATATGTACAACAATACAATTTACGCCAATTACATTGCTTCAGATTGCTATTTTTGAATACTGAAATGAAGAATCTTTATGACAAACATAACTAAAAGCAGTTAGAAAAAAAAAACGTAATTAGAATAAAAACCATACTTTGTCATTATTTAACAATAAAACAAAAGACTTAAAAAACAGATACGTATTGAAATTGTGAGGAAAAAAATTAAGCTGAGCTTTTAAAAAAATTGGAAATTGTAGTTTGTTTTACGATTTGCCATGTTTTGAAAATCAAACTAAAACTTAACGTAGTAGAACAGAAGACGAAACCTATTGCACAAGTGTAAGCAGAAACTGAAACAAACTGGAAACAAATGTGAGTGGGGGAGTTACAGGCTTACTTGAGAAAAAAAGCCGTTCTGTGAATGACAATGCTTCTCAAAACGAGCTGTGTTCAAGCTAAACGCTTCATATTTAACGAATTGACTTCGATAAGTAGAGGTTTTCTTACAAAAACTTCGTTTTGTAGGGGTGCGGGGTAAGCTAAGGAATCTTAGGAAAATTGATATATCAAGACCTTCTAAACCAATCCTTCGATATGTAAAGGTAAAAATAACGTAGGAAAGATAGGTAGATTCAAGGGAAATAGAAAAACTTCGAGTTATCAAGGAATTCGCTATATCGAGGTTCGATTGTAGCTATATTTATACTGGATAGCTGTAGGCATGTTTTTATAAATACCAAAATTTATGGAATCATGATTATTTTAAATAATTTTTTTTATTGAAATCCTTCTCATATAAATAGATGTGGGAACATAATAAGAAATTTAAGTAAATATGGTTTATTATGCCAAAAAACAAAACCAAATGCTAAAGGGAATAAAAACACGTTTAAATATTTTGAGTGGTTAAATACCCAAGCCTTCGTTTGGGCGATGTGATTATCAATCTTAGAAACAAACACACGACCAATACTAAATTAGTTGTTGAGTGGGCAAACAACAATAAAAATATTTAAATATATATATTTGAAAAGAAAAGATGTGTCCAGGACCGGGACTCGAACCCGGGTCGCCCAGATCCCTAGTCTGGAACTCTACCAATTGGGGTATCCGGTGGACATATCTTTTCTTTTCAAATAAAAATTAATAAAATCAATAACTAATAAAATAAAATAATTATAATAATGTATAATGGCGAAAGTCAACAAGATCCAAATTAAATAAATGTTCAAAAAACATTCTTCCCCTCGTATACATCGCAAATTGCGAGAACGCGAGGACATGGGATCAGGGAAAATAAAGGATATGGCCATGACCGGAAAGCGAGCTTGATTGAGCCAGGATAGCTCAATTAGTAGAGTTCCAGACTAGCGATCTGGGCGATCCAGGTTCGAGTCTCGGTCCTGGACATTTCTTTTCTTTTTAAATAAAAATTAATAAAATCAATAACTAATAAAATAAAAAATAATATATATACGTATGTCATTGGGTCAGAGCAATTCTAATTCTTAACAATATCATTGTTGGGGTTAGGGCTCGATACAATACAAATATCCTGTCGTACGACTTAAATATTTAGTTCTAGCTTCTGCGTAAAATGGGCAAGCAAAAAAAGTGCTTTAAATCGTCAATTGAATTATTTAAATACAGAAGGTAATTGTCTTCAGTATTAATTATATGGGTTGTTTTATTGGAGTAAAGAATATTTGCTTTCTGGGGGAAACTGTGATTGGGCTTAGAAGTGTTATTGTCCCCACGACATAGATATGATGTCAGCTATGGCTCAACTGAATTTATACAGAATTCATTTTTGTATGAAACATGCAACTGAGAACAAAGTGCTCTATATACATATAACATACGAACGTACAATAATTGAGACACATTTGAAAACTTCAAGGTTTTGGATGATGTTGAACCAAAATTAGTTTAAGACACAAGTGTCGTCACTAATTAAGGAACGCAGTTGTCGCCTTTCTTATGTAATTATAACGCAAATATAGTGTTTCAGATTCGGTTGGGAAAGTCTCGATGTGAGAATTGAAACCATCCTTTCTAAATTGCCGAAAATTACGTAAAGAATACACAGATGAGAACTAACATATTCAATAGGTTTCTCCTTGGTTCATTCTCACGATGGACGACATATGGTTAAGAAGTCTCCGATGACCCTGCGAAGGTTGAGGGCGATGACACGGCGTTAAAGTCTCCCGGGAAGTGAAGAGTCCTTGAACCTCGAGGCCGCCCCTTGACCCCCGACACTTTCTTCTACCATGTCCTCCCTCCGGAGGTTTCTCCACTGGACCGGTCAAGAGTGAGAGTGCCGTTTCGGGCGACGGACAGCAGGTTCCGTCCAACAGCTTATAATTGATGAACTAAAGCTATCTCGGGCAGCTTTCACTGGGTAGGTGATGGAAACTCGGGTCACGCAGAAGTATGGATATCTTTTTCATCTCGTTTCGGATTCAGCGGACGTCCCTAGCGGGGAACCCTAGCGGAACGGGACCGTGCCGGGTTTTAAGTTTCTTATGAAAACAGAACTTATGAGTTGCGTAAGGAAATTAAAGTTAGGATATACTTTCGAATTATTCAACAGAACGAGGGAAGACTGTTGATTCAAATCTTGTGATATAATTGCAATACTTTTGTTTAGATAAAAAAAATTTCCCCTATATCTATAAATAAATTAAACATATCCAAACAATCTTTAATAGCAGATAAACATATTTTCAAGGCTCGCTAGGGTTCAGGTAAATATTGCATTTGTAATGCCTTTTATTGCCATTCTTTTGCTTTCAATGCCCATAGCTCCGAATTTCTAAAATTGTTTTTTTTTCACATTTCTCGAAAGCTTAGTCAAGCAATGCTTTAACCTCCCGAAACTTGAGGTTGAGAACTGGACTAAAACCATGGGACATAGGTCAATAGGCAAACTGTCTTCTTGGACAAAATTGTTTGACTAAATTAAGTGAAAAATATGAACAAGCCAATTTTTGAAAATTTAGAGTATCAGCTTTCGTCCCT
Organism: Troilus luridus; assembly: GCA_964056705.1. Lineage (NCBI taxonomy): Eukaryota > Metazoa > Arthropoda > Insecta > Hemiptera > Pentatomidae > Troilus > Troilus luridus. Next base: position 111,926,786 of record OZ057416.1, read on the forward strand.
GAACTCCTCAATTATTAGGAATATTTCGAATACCAAATTAAAAACAGAAAGGTAAACAAAAAATATAAGTATTATTTTGTAAGGTCTACAAAAAATATACATACTTTAAAAAATGAGGAAAAAAAATTAAATTTAATGATCTATCCTAAAATGGCACTTTTAATTTTAATTTTAAAAGATATGTTTAATAAGTCAATGTAAATAGAAATATTTGAGAGCAAACAATTTTTTTTAGAGAAAGTAGTGAGTGAGGTTTCATCAATTGGATTATTCGTTTGTAAAAAAGTCCAAGTTGTAAAGTCCTCATCCCTACCCAGTCTTCTTATAGGCAAATATATTGCCTTAAACTTTACATCTTGTTCTTAGGTAAAGTTTCTACCATTCCCATTCGTAAATAACGCTTAAAGTTTAATAGCCTCGTAAATCGTTACTTTCAGGTTTCTAGACAGAGTGTGCTGCGAACCCAGCAATTTTACAGAAGAATATAGTGTTTCGCTTTTAACTTTCCTCTTCTTTGGAATTCCTTTTCGTTTTGATACTTTAGATTCTTCAATCTCTGCGCGATTTTAATTTGTATTTGCTAATGTTAATATTAACCCCATACAGTGAAACCTATCTCTAACAGGCGAATTTCCAATGTCTCGGCCTGGAAGTTCCGCAATTTACACCCTTTTGCAACGGACAGCCCCTATCGGACGCCAAAGCTTAAATCATCCCCAAGAGTTAAATTTACCCCTTTAAGCTTTTTCTATCAGCGCCTGTTCTATCATCTTACATAACTTAATTGGAATCTCGCATCACTTAACTAGGTATATAGATGTAGAAATTTGGAATAATATAGAATGTTGCGTGCCCTAAAGTACACCCCTCATTTGGGTCACTACACGATCACTATAAGGGGTACTTCACTAATGGCTCATAATAGATTTTTCGAAACAATTATTTCTTCTGGAAAAATTGATTATTTTTAAATTCTACATTAAACGATTTTTACAAAACAAAAATTAAGCTTTTGACTTAAGTAATAAACAGTACTTTACATTGCTTGAATCTCAAAGGTTAAAAAAAAGAAAGGTTTTAGTGCTTGCTTGAAAAGGAATATTATCAGTGAAATTCAACAAGTGAAGTATACACGAAGCAGTCCTTAAATACGGAGGTACGAACACGAAACTATTCGGCAAAGGGATAAAACTCAAAGCGATAAGTTATCCCAAATTACGGCGGTTAGATCTGGCGGCAGAGAGTTGTCTCGACCACAAACTGGAGAAAATATCTATCGAAAGTGAAATATTTTAACTCTCCCTATTGTGCGGTAACTATCTTCGATGCAACCCCCATCGTCGGCTATGGTTTTGCCATTTAATGGAAATATTACAAGATGCTGTTGCGCATCAATATATATTCAAATATCTTGAAAGAGATGGAGATGTTCAGGTGGATAGATGATACAAAACTTTTTTGCATTTTATTTTTTAATGCAATCTACTGTGCAAGTGGGTGGGGCTTAGTAGGACATTTATTTGAACGGGGGGCGTGGTACGTAAAAGGTTGGAAACCACTGGCCTAGAGAATAATCCGAGACAAGAGGATGAGGTTTGAGGCGAGAACGAAGCAGGCTAACAAAATGTAATATACAAATGAGAATAGGAGATCAGAGAGGATGAAGAGGTACTGGGGGGGGGGGAATCAGGGAATATACATAATTGATTGATCGGGAGTACCCCCTTCAAGTTGGGTTGAAAAAAACAACGGAATTCCTGAAGGTTCGTTTACTAAGGAATGCACTCCTGTGATCACGCTCCAGAGTTAGAGTTTTCCTCCAATCAACGGCGTTAGTTCCCAGTCTGTAGGGATTGGTGATGCCCTAGAACGGTCGATTGAAAATTAGTTGTATAATGAAATATGAAAAAGCGCTGAGGGAACCCGAACGTTCAATACCGATTGATTATTGCCCGTTACTACGATCGCTAACCACCCACATCAACAAGTTCACTCTCAACCGAAGATCACTCTCACTAACCGAATCTTCCAACCTGCGTTAACATCTCTCCGTCGGGCGTTCAATAGTCAACCCGTCCCATAGTAACTCTTGAGGAACTCGTTGTATAGGGATTGCCTAATACTTAGTTAAATAAAAACAAAGTAGCCGCCTACAAGATACTCTGGCAAGTCGATCGACCAGGACAGTATTGTCCCTCAGTGTTGTCCCACTGACCAGTGAGCCTTTGTCCAGAACAAGAGGAAGTAAATTTTTCGAAACCTTGATGAGAGTATGTGAACCGGAAGCGGGGGCGGAAAGCACTTGCCACTTCCGCTACGATCCGTCACATCCTGCGCTATGATTGTCCATCTGGTTTACTCACATGTTCGTCCAGAAGGCATTGAGCGTACCGCCGGATTGAGACGAACCTCAGTTCCTAATGGAGTAGGTGCAATGATCTTTTAGTGCATTGTTAGCAACAATTCCTAATGGCGCAGTCAATGTCATAATGGGCCTAATTCCATCAATATCGGATATATATATATATAATCGATGGAAATCAAATATATAGAAATATATACACCAATACAACAAAACACCTATTATTCCCTGAACCACATTTCTTAGGGCGACCTGTGGTCCAGTGGTTAGAATAATGAACTACTAAGTCCAAGATCCCGGGTTGGTAGCGCGGCAGGTGGCCCTTGGATTTGTTGAAGTGAGTATCCTCAATTATGCCATCCTTCGGAACGGACGTTAAACGTTTTCGTTAAAAGCCCTTATCCTCATTAAACCTGGATAGGCGAAATTTAGAGCTCCCACTATAGCAACGTCGGCCATATCAGCATAAAAGAGACTATAACATAAACAAAACAACATTTCTTATTATGCTTTCAGTACAGTTTAAGAAGTAACGGAATAACTGAGAAGGCACTGATTTTCTTAACTCAGGATCAAGATTTTGCAGTGCGCGATAGAGAGATTGAATCCTAGCCACTTACCAATATTTCGAGAAAATACATGATTTGATTCTCACTGCCGTTGCAAACCCCAATAAGGCTTTGGTAGATTGGAATGATGATAAAGGAAATTTATTTTAGTCTGAGCGAAGGATAAATAAATATTCATAGCTTTGTTTTAATAATTACTTTATTAATTTTGTATATCAAAAATAGTTGTTGATTATATTAGAAAAAAATTAAATAAAAGGAAAATGATTTTTTAAGAATATATTTATACAGATATTCATAAAAAATGATCTGTAGGGCCACTGCTTGTAAAGAATCAAATGATCTAGTTATTGACTTTCCTGACGCCTTTCTGGTTAGCATTTTTTTGTTTAAACTATAAACTGAATTTAAGTGATTTTTAAGGCATTTCTCTCAGCAGTAGATCATATATTTCATTTGTTTCTTTTGATTAACATTCCATTCCGAAAGAGCCAATACTCGCAAGAAATCAAAACGAGGAAAAAGAAGATAAAATTATAATTTAAATATTGTGAAAATGAATATTTTAAATATACTTAAACTAGTTGGTTCACTTTCTCTAAGTGGCAAAGTGAAAATATTCTTCCTGGAACTATCACCTGAAAAAACTTTTGCAAGATAATTAAATATATTAAAGTCGCGAATCGTTCCGATGGTTGACTGAATAATTACCATCATGTTAGCTCTCAATGCAAACACCTAGTTAATTAATAAATGGATGTCAACATTTTAAAGACGATTAATGGATTCCAGCCCCAAAAATTGGGTATTGAATCAGTCCATGAATAGATTCACTAACCAAATAGGGAACTTATAACTACTGCAATAGCACGCTATGGCAATGATAATGACCATTTTATTGCAATTTAATAAGCTGCTATTACTATTACAGCAATGTACAATTTATGAATACTACTAATAAATGCTGATCGATCCAATTTCAGGACAATCCAATCAAATAATCTTGAGCTGTATTAGCCAGGAACATGCTCATACCGAAATGTTATTTCGAGTAATGCATTTTATCATCAACTCGTCATCTAAACGCTATCATTCCAGTGATCTGATTGGCTGGGTTCCGACCGGGTGGTCTCTGATTGGATGGGCCTCGACCGGCTGACTTCTGCTATGTTTGTCTTTTCTTTCAGAGATATTATAAGAGAATATTATTTTGTATAGCTTGACATTGTGTAAATGCCTGGAAGTAGAAACTACCTTTTTTCATTATATTCACTTTTCCTTGGTAGCTTATATTTCTATCATCATCTTACTCTATCATATCATCATTCACTCTATCGCTCGTGCAGTGTGAGTTTTGTAATTTTATACTAGCACAAATATTTTGCATATGACCCAAACGGAAAAATGAATAGGATGTACCACAGAGAATTGGATTTCATGCTCTGTCAGGATAATTGAAGTGATAGCATCTGTCAGTTCAGATGTACAGATATTTTAAATTATTAATTTTAAATGATTTAAGCTGAATTAACAATTTTGAATAATTATGCGTAGTCCGAATTTTTATTTTTATTGATTTGATTTTTATTATCAATGAACATAAATGGTTTGGTGGGCCACCATAATCCTTTCTCTAAATAAAAATACATTGCTATAAAAATTTACACATAATATTACTAAAAAAATCTAATAAAAAAATTTCATGTTTCCAATTGGAATTGCTATAAATAACAAGCTAGCTCCTCGAACTATGAAATGCTGTACTTCCTTGGAAATACTTCCTGGATCCTCAAGGCAGCAATTATATCCTCTTTGGCTACATATTATAGAGAGTGGGACCTCCTTGTCTTCTTTCCGACCTCTTAAGCAGAATAGAAAACTATCAGTAATAATTAAATTAGGGGCAGTAAAAGGAGAAGCAGACAATTATACTCCCTTGTTAATGGCCCTGTCCTATCTCCGGGTTTATGGTCTGTTTATCTTGGGAAAGGTTAGGTCTCCTTCTGGTGGAATGTGCAACGCTTGGGTCTGGAACAGATCTCATGGAAAGTTGGTTTATATTATAATATATTACTAATAGTGATATAGCAAATTACCTGAATAATCTTATCAATATAACTCAATCGAGGATTAAGAATTGCCCGGTGTAAGTACCTATGACAGTGTCACTCTCTCTAGTGCAATTTGGTTTGAGTTTTCTAACCTTGCTTTATGAAACCTTTAACATTGTTATCAGTTGACTTGATTTTTACTTATTCAAGTAGATCTCCCTTCTTGCTTATCGTTCACTTATTTTTGGTCTCAGGATCCCTTAAATTAGCGAAAAGTATAGATAATGTAAAACTTTGGCCTACGAATGTTTATTATAGTTTTTAGATTGTGAAAGTCAAGTTTTTTGTAAACAAGCAAACACTTAAAACTTTTTGAGACCTGAAAAACAATATGGTAGCAATAAACGAAATGGATACGGCCAATTGCATACCATCAAGTCTGTAGGAAAAAAATTCGTTGACTGGTAGGTACTAATGTAGGATGGAAATAGTTGGGGGTGCAGTCAAAAATTACACAACAAATAAGTGGAAACCTATTATATTTTATGTGTGCTGACGTTTCGTCACAAAGTTACCTTCTGCACCGAGTAGCCACTCCTATTGGCCCTGAAGATGACCTACACAGTAGGTCGAAACGTCGGCACACATAAAATATAATAGGTTTATACTTATTTGTTGAGCAATTTTTTACTGCACCCCCAACTATTTCCATCCTACATCAAGTCTGTAATTTTGAGTTCATTTTCAGTATTGTACTCCTTGCTATCGCTAAAACTCGATGGAAATTACGATATATAATGGTAAATGAGACGTTTCTAAATTCCAAATAGTAACTTCACCGTAGGAAGAGCCCTTACGGTGCGGCGGGAGGAGCCCTCACAGTCTCTAAAGGGAGGTTTTCGATTTCAAGTAAATTATCACATCATGTTTATTTATCTCATCTCTATTGATTCATAACACTTTAATAATACATTTAAAAATAATTCAATTGTCTTCAAATATATTTTTGAACCACAGTTTGATCCTTTATGTAAAGTATAAAGTAAAATTAACTACGTAAGGAAGGAAATAGTTGGGGGTGCAGTCAAATTAAATACTAAATAAGGGGGTACTTATTTTATTTAATGCCGACGTTTCGACCCACTTTGTGAGTCATCTTCAGGGCTAATGGAAGCTGAGGCTAGACTAGAAGCGGTCTAGCTGGTAATTGGTCTAACAAAACTCAAACTGCACGAGCGATAGAGTGAATGATGATATGATAGAGTATGATATAACGAATGTCGAGCTATACAAAATAATATTCTCTTATAATATCTCTGAAAGAAAAGACAAACATAGCAGAAGTCAGCCGGTCGAGGCCCATCCAATCAGAGACCACCCGGTCGGAACCCAGCCAATCAGATCACTGGAATGATAGGTTACCCCCCCCCCTCCCCCGGATAGCTATATATACCGAAGCACAGAAAAAAAAAAAAATATATATATATATATATATATATATATATATATATATATATTCAGTCTTAGATTAAGCCCCGAGAAAGTTTGTCAGCGAAAGGTTGCCAAAGAATATGACGACACGCTCGAAACCAGAAGAATACGTCATAATTGGTATTATACAGAATAAAGTTCTTGAAGAGATGGAAATTAGACTTAGGGGTAAGGTTTAAACAATTGACAGCACTCACGGACTGCAGGTTAAATAGAGTTCTATTAAGGCTGCTTGTACAAGTCAACTGACTCGAACTTAGGCCAACCCGCTGTAGTTGTTGAACTTCCCGCGATATGATTCCGACACAGAAAAATAGGAAATTATTTGATTATATATGAGTTAGGCCGCTTCTAGTCTAGCCTCAGCTTCCATTACCCCTGAAGATGACCCACAAAGTGGGTCGAAAAGACGGCACAAAATAAAACAAGTACCCACTTATTTAGTGTTTAATTTGACTGTATTACTACCCCCAACATATTTCCTTCCTTACTCAGATCTTCCAGTCACCTATCTCTTCGCCAACATAAAATTAACTACTTTTAACGGGCCTTTAAAATGTCATTCCTCTCTACATTAAAGTATTAAATCAACAATTTATAATACTTACAAAGATTTTTTTCTGACATTTGCCCAGAGCGTCAATTAATGTACCACTTACCACTTCAGGTTTGTTAATCATAGCATAATGTTATATTATTAATATAATAGTCTCTCACGTAATTTGATAAGTCTTGCAAAATATTTTCTAATTATTTTTTTATGAAAATCCATTTGATCTTTAATGAAAGGCGACTTCTTAGTAAAGAAACCGAAGGTACACAACAAGATGTCTAATAAATTCCAAATACGAGATTTCATTTTCTTCGGCTAAACATTTGTATGATACGATAAGAAGGAATGCATATAGAGAAACCGCGATTTGTCTAAATTGAATTATTAAAAGCGAATAATTTTGCATGATAAGCTTAAGAGCCGACAAACATTCGACTAAATCGCAATGGCAGCTTACATCTTATAGTATCTTCTAGCTGCTTGCTGACACGTTGACTTTGTGGTCTCGGAAAGCTGACCAGGTGCATCAAAGATGCTGCTGACCACATCGCCTGATCTCCTGAGACCATCCGGCAAATCATGGAACTACAGCTTCTGATACGATACAGCTGCTATCTATGATACATAACACGAACTAAAGCAGAGGAATCAGAGCGTGTCTTAGCTGTGCGTCCAATTATAACAGAATACATCATCATCAAGTCTTCTCCTACACTTCTTCAAGCGCTTAAGCTTTAGGGAAAAGAAAAAAATCTGCAATTGAACAGTTCACTATAAAAGAAGATAGCCATTCAAAATTATTAAAAAACAAAGAGTGAAGATTGAAAAACTATCTAAATTATGTAACTCAACTTAGACAAACGTCTAACTTGGAACCCTCACACAAGACTGAAAATACAAGAAACAGCTCGACGCTTCCGACTACTTCAACACATACTAGACAAACGCTCAAAGCTTCAAATCAATTACAAAAGACTTATTTATGTTACTGTTATAAGACCTATATGGACTTACGGAATTGAACTATGGGGCTCCACCAAACCATCAAATTCCTCTCGTATTCAATCCTTGCAATCCAAAATCCTTCGCAAAATCCTAAACGCTCCTTATTTTGTCACAAATAAAACCATCTATAATGACCTGAACGTTCCATATGTTACCGATTTAGCCCATTCCAGATACCTATCATTCCATAATAAACTCCAGGCCCATCCAAACCCACTAGTTTCCATCCTTGGTTCCAATTCCATCCCGGACAATCCTGCTAGGCGTCTGAAGAGAAGATGGCCTCGAGACCTTCTATAATAGAAATGTAATTAGAGTGCTGCCAATGGGTAGTGCCTCTACACGTCCTTTCATGCATTTATTTATTCATACAGCCTTTGTACTAGATGTATATGTTACAGTTGTACAATTCAGTAAAATAATTAAAAAAAAAAAAAATTATGTAAAATTAAATCTCTTTGACGAATTAGCCATAACAGGCCAAGCAGTATATCATGGGAGGATAGGATAGGATGAGGTTATGGGAGGATCAAGAGCTGAGGTTATTACGCCCTAGCTTTTAGCTTACTCATCATATTGAACTTATTTCCTGATTATTTTGTATGTTTATATACATTTCACCTTCCCTTTATTCAAATATTACTATTTAATATATATGTACATATTTTTAATATACTTTTTTTTTTTTTTTATTATTTTTTTTTTTTTTATAACTTATAACTCTCCTTATTATTGTTGTTATAATAATAAAAGTTAAGTAACAATTATAAAATAAATAAACATATTCTAGTAGTTAAATTTTGTTGTACAGGTTCGCTTCTTTTATAATGGAAACCATTTTCTCTATGTTACCCGGGTTGTTATCATGAATGAAGAATTTCTAACCTTGGAAAAGGAAAACAAAATATTTCAAAGCTTTCTTGAAGCAGTTTACTCTGATTTTATTTAATTTTCAGATTCGAACGGATCTATCCATTTTGTGCGGAACACTTGTTGTGTTGGAAGTTTAGGTTCCCCGATCGAATAATCCAAAGACAATTATCCACAGAAAGCTGAAATTCCGTATTTGAGGCTGCTGTGGCGACCCCAGGTGTTTACTTTCCTCCGAGGTTCGGCCACGAAGGGGAAATCAGCCAAGTCCAAATACACGAATGAAATTCACTTTCGTTGCTGCGCTTGCAGATTACGTACTTTTTCCTCTTTCTATTTCTAAGTACGTAAGAAACAATTAAAACTAGGCATTAATTGATTGATATTTACCTAAATAATAAAATTAAATAATACCCTATTTAAAATATTAAAATTAAATAGAAAACTAGTTATTTAGAAAATTAGGCAGGCAATTGTATCCTTTCTTGATATTTAAAATCCTCTACCAGAACATTATTATTTCAATATTGATTGAACTTTTATAAGTAAAAATGAATGAATATACAATAAATGGTGTAGGTTATATTGAAATAAAATAGAAATGCATATAATATTATACTTGTAGTATGCAACTGGTTAATTATGGATGCAATGTATTTAAGTCTTTATACATTTTGTTATTTTGAAAGACTTCTCCGAAAATCGGCAGTTGTTAATCATCTATTAGATTTTATTTTTTCACCATACAGTCTTTTACACTTATGTATTTCCATGTTGAAGTGTCAATATGTGACGTGCTGCATTTGATCATAATTGAGGCGGCTTCTTTAGTATTTAAGAGACTTTAGACTTTCTTTAGTATACAAGAGTACTTCTTTGTATTTTTGGAGTTTTCCCATTGAGTTCTATTCATTACTATTAATTTTATTGGTTTTCGAAGAAAACGCAGATTTTTTTTTATCATTGAAGAGCTCTATGTTCGATTTACACCTTCCGAAACAAAGATATAATCATAGATCTGCCCTACGCTTATTGGCCAGCACCGAATCCAAGAGGAACAGCCCAGCCAATCAGAATAGAGCAGGTGAAATCAGACCAATCATCTGACCCAATTAGTGGTCCCATCCACCAATTCACCTTCATCTGAAGAATTTGGGGTTTCAAAGTAGTCCAAAGTTATTTTTAAAATATAATTATGTGCATCAGGCAACTTTCACTAATCTCCCTATATGTAGAAAAGAAACCTTGTTTTTTTTTCTCATGCATTTACCGAGAAAAAAAAATTTCAGTCATGCGTTAATAAACAGTGAACATATTGTTTTAATGAATACTAATATATTTTTTTGTTTTAGCGCTAGACTTAAGAAGGTATGAGAGGTATATATGAACACGTGACCCTTTTAGGAACGTAGCATGTGGTGCACAAGAGGACTTGGGCACTAATAGATTCGGAAATGAGGATACAAATGGAGCCGACCCAGTAGGGCACAATACAGTAGACCTACTGTCCCAGCTCAAGTGCCTTACTTTTGAATCCTTTCTTATCTAACTCCCCGAAAGGCCTCTTATCATTATCTATCCTTGCCTATTAGCAGTGTTATTGAGCACATTTAATTCGATCCTTTGTAAACTTATATCGAATAATCAATCTTTATTAATACCGAAATCAATGTTAGCAATAGATTGATTCTTTATAATACGTATCGATGTTAAAAGGAGTTATGTATGTTGTATCTTTGGCATTAAAAAGACATAAAATTCTTTTTAGATAATATTATTAAAAAATAGTTTTCAGGACAGCAAACTTTTTCGTTTTTACATGACTAAAATATGTAATAATTTTTTTTTTTTTTTTTTTAAATTATTTTATTGAATTGTACAACTGTAATATATACATCTAGTACAAGGGCTGTATGAATAAATGTAATACTTTATCATCTCTTTTAAAACGCTAATAAACAAATAAATAATTATCAAACATTTCCGCTCATTCCATTTATTTTATTAATAGATTGTTCCTACTGTTACGGGCTAATGGGTGTAAAATGAATTAAACTATGTATTACTAAATTCAAGATACTAAAATTTAATAACAAATTAAAAAGACTACAAGGAAATTATTTAAAACAATTAAATTATTAAACTAATATCAATTTACAATAACAATACTCTATGGATTATAACCTAGGCCTAACTGTTATCTAGTTACTAAAATAATATACAAACAATATAAGATTTTGCTAATGCTAAATAACTAAACTATGTATATAAATTTGTACAAATACAATAATATTAGACTATAGTTTATAACTACAAATTAGCACTTACAGTTCGCTAATTAAAGTCCACCGACCGTAAGACTCTCCAAATATGACAACTAACACACAGTTTATTACACTCACAAACACTTATCACACTGTCACTGGCTGATACTAACTGTCACCGTCCACTGTCACTACTTCACTACCGCCTTATTACTGACTCGCTCGCCGAAACAGCTGGCCTTTTATATAGGCAAGGTAGTTCGGGGTGGGGCACTTCTGGGAAGATCGTGAATTGTCTCGCCAGGTCGAGACGGTTCTCGATCTTTCTAATCTTATAATCCCTTCAGCCGTCCTAATCTTTCCGGGTCTTTCTCTCGGACCGTAACAGTACTTATTAATCTAAAGTATGTTTATTCCTAATTCGATATGTGCACAGCTACAGCCCACCAAATGAATCGCGTTAAGTTCACAGGCGGGAATAAGGCCTTCTTTGGCCAACGGTTGAGCAAGAAAGTGAAATCAGATTGAATCACTAAGTTTTTACCCCGATTGAGAGAGCCCACTTTATAGGGGCTGAATCAGCCCCAACCAGCAGGAGGGTTTCATGATCTATAATCTTTGCTAGGGCAGATCATGCTTGGGAAAATATTTCTCTTGCTGAGCAGTAAGTTTTTTTATTCAATTCATAGGCTATATTATTTTGCTTTTATTTTTTGTTTGTTAATAATATACAAATTCTAGTTTTTAATATCAGTTTAAATCAAAGTTGAAGAAAAATCGATAGTAGATGATAATTAAATTGGTCATTCGCCTTCAAGACAAATTAAAGTTGGTTTAAAACTCTTAGATATCTAGTTCTACAATAGCGAGTACAGATAAATAGTAAATGAAAACAATCCTGAAATGTCCATGTAACACTGGCCATGAGCCGTCCTCTAAAATATATACATAATGCACTCTCACCTACACCTTGGCCACCCCGGACGGTGTATTAAAATTAATTATCATATGCTACTTGTTGGTATCACCATTAAGATGGACAAATTACTGTCTACGCCTTCTTTTCGGTAGGAACCTCCCGAGATTACATAATACAAATGCAGTTGATTTTTTGTAATCAACGCCGCAAGTACCTAAGTACTCCAGTGCTACGAGGTAGTATCATAAGTTAATATCATAAGTATTAACTAAGTTGCATCTTTATGAAATCATATAATTCTCTGCCCACCTCCCACCATTACACAAAGCATCCAGTAATAGAGCAACATTCGTAAAAAATGAAACAACTTATAAAAAAAAAGTAAAATATTTAATTAAAATAAAAGAATCTCCTAGATCTATTAGATGGAGACCAACCGATTGTTGACCTAGTGAGTGTTTAGAGGAGTGGTTCCCAACCTGGAGGACGCGCCCTCTCCAAAGGGGCGTGAACGTAAAACCAAAGGATGCTTTTACGAACAGCTGGGGAGGCCACAACTGATCAGCCGAAAACACATTAATCAAGAAAATGTTTCATCAGAATTCATTAGAAGTGTTAACATGCCTAATTTGTTTGATCTTTTTCTGTGAGTTCCATTCAAGAGCTATGTTCAATACAACCTCCCCACTTATTTGTACGTTGCCTCACATTACTTTAGTATTTGATAAAGTTAAGATGATAAGTTAAGGTGATTGACTTACGTAAGTTGGAATTGTTGATGTCACATGTGTCGCGTTGATTAACAGCATAACAGCCTAATGTCTCAATTGCCGAAACATTAACTCCTTAGTCCTTTTCCATAATTCTTTTATTATTTTTTTCAAATTTAAGTTTAATATGTATTCATAAAATAATAACATATTCCTAAAATGATTTTTTATTTGAAAGCCAATTTATGAATGAGATGTATGACAACAATGGGATTATAGTAAAAAAAATTTCCACTACAACCCGTGAACGGGTCTGGAGCTCAGTACATGGTAGAGACTGTATTGTTCTGCAAGGAGGTGACTTGTCCTAGGTCACGCTCAACCGCCAAATTTCCTCCCCACCCTTATTTTATAATATTTTATAGAGGCTGGGTGAGCCCCAGGAGGGTCCTAGATCCTATATGATCCATCTCCCGCTGTAAACAGACTAACTGCAGACAGCGTTATTTGATCCAGGATTTCCTGCATGGCAACTCAGTGCTCTACCACTCCGCTCCGCTCCGCTACTATAGTAAACTTAAAATATAAATCATTTATAGATCTTCCTCATCAGTTATACATTATTAGTTAATTAATTTTAATTAGTAGGCGTGCTAGTGTTAATATTGGCTTTCAGTCCTAACTTTCATTTCTTTAAATTTACAACATGAAATCTTTCTCTTACCATCTATAAAATGTTTACCCTTTTTTCTCATTGGATTGTTAGCGTTGCCATAAGAACCACAATTTTGAGGTAAAAGTGGGAGCAGCTCAATGTAATATAGATATCTCGGCTTTATTTTATCCCATCTTTGATTAGGAGGAATTTCCGTCCAAATAAAAAAAAGGAGAAATTTGACGCCTGTTACCTGACTGCCTGTATGACATGACATTGGATGAACTTTCGCGTGGATTTCTTGGATGTAACCTAGAAGCTGCCGTTCTGCCATCACCTCTCACCAATGCGGAATAAGAATTACAAAAAAACACATAATCGGAAATTGTCCTACTTTTTCATAAATGTCAACATACCAAATAAAATTGAGGTGATATTTAACCTTTTTTTTTAAATATTTCAATAATTGTAAAAACTATGAAAGATTTTGAGCTAAACAAGACACGGAGATGTGAAACCTGTAATCGCTAAAATTTATCGAAAGTTTTTATGACGAATGGCAATATAGAACTCCAAGGATCACCAGGGGTGACATGCGAGTTACTTTTGGTCAAGCAGCGGTGGTCGATGTCATAAACCATCTCTTAGCAATCCTGCAGCAGCGCTCGTTCGAACCCGGCCCGAAGGATCGGAATTTATTTCTGGAATGAATCCAAAGGAATGAGCCGTCCTTTTGCTTCAACAGGAGTAGAAATGAACGTTAAATCCGAAAAAAAAACAACAGAATTTTCGAGCTAAATCGCCAAAATGTTGGGTATCAGTCCCGTAAGTTGTCGCTTCGAGTTAACTAACAAGAAGTTTTAACTTTTCATTTTTAATATTATCGAAAATACAAATAATTTAGTTACAGAGTATATATAGTAACTATTACCGACTGTATATAGATTAAAGAACCGAGTTATACATACTATTAAGGCTACACCATCATCTATGCTTCGTAATGTTTGTTGAAACCTTCATTTTTTTATGAAATGATTACAGGAATACGAACGTTTCCCATAGCACTCATTTATTAATACTAATACTCAGGATCATTGTTATTTTCGTAAAATATTAAAAAAGAAACGAACGACGAGAGAAAACTTTCTGTGACTTTATTCCAGGTGACAGCCTGCGCGACTCATTGGGAAAAGCTGAGAATTTTTTCTTTTCTATAATTTTTGATTCTAAGAATCCTGAAACGTACAACCCCAGATTTTAAGTAAGACGCGATTAGAATAGTTAGTATACGACATTGAAAAATAATACAATAGTAAGAGCCAAATAAATTATAATATAACCGATCAACCACTGATGTAAGGTAGACCACAAGAGCACCCACCTTCTCCTGCGAACGCAATCATTAATGGCATTACGACGTAGCGTTACGTGGATGCTACAACACAACGCAGCGTCGTCCTCAGCGAACCAACTAGCATTTCTACACACGTGTGGCGGATGTCTCCTAGCACGTCCATCCCCGCCATTGATAAGATATTGTTCATGTCGCATTCACTACAAAACAGCCCTACTATATTATAATAGGAATGATTATAATCATCAATCATATAGGCACTGCTTATATTTAATTACTGTTATAATCCCACAACAATACGCGCTGTAACAGCATTATATTCTACATAAAATCATTTATATTTACAAACTATAGATTACTATGTAATTAATAGCGGATAATTCGAAAATAATAATTTAATTAATGGTAACATGATTCCGCAAAACGACCGCCGTCAAATGAAAGACAAAAACACATTTTGGTTTCCTCCGGTCTAAAGTCAGAAGAATGCAACATAATAAGCAGACTAACAATAGGAGATACAATGTTGACATCTCTATCAACGTTTAGCGCTGCATCAACCAACCTGCCAAAGCTGTGATGACACGGGACTTACTGTCAAGCACCAATTTGAATGTAAAAAGTATCAAATAGAAAGAATAAATTTGAATATTGAAACTTGTCTAAAGAGAATAATAAAATACTGAAGATGTCGAAGTATTTAAAAGCCAGAAAGTTAATGAAAGAAATTTAATAAGAGCAGTCGTCGCTAAAAAAAAAGAAGATGATATCTAAACAAAATCATTTTATACCTAGGCAGACGTTACGACGGAACGGGTCAGAAGCGATCCCCGAATGGACAAAACTGATTAGTCCTCTGGAATCTGAAAATCGAAAATACTTCTTTTGTTTAGAAAAGAAGATATGAAAACAAAATTCCACTAATTAGTATGCATCAACTTCTTAAAAATTCTTAAAATAATTTTATTTTTTAATTGTAACATAGAACTTAGCGCATGTGTAAAAGGATCATTGAAATTATCGAATAAGCTGACTTGATAAAAAATATGTAATACATTATCCTGTACGCTTTTTCCTTCACTCTTCTTCTCCGCCTATATTACTAATAATAGAATGTTCAACAATTATAATAGGAAACATTTGATTAATATGTTGTTAAGGAAGAATAACAATGCATAGTATCAGTTGGGTACTATCAACAAAAAGAGAAAGAAACGCGGGTTTGTTTTCACCAGTTAGTGGGCAGATGTAGATAGATCAAGAGGAAGAACAAATTTCCAAAGAAAGAATGGATCCGACAAACAAGGGCATCGCAAGCGTGAACACTTCCTGGAGAAAGCCAAGCGTATGGGGAGCTTATGTGGTCAGTAGTTTGGGGAGATTTGTATGAGACGTTATATTATATTGTCTTGAAGCATTTGAGGCATTGTCTGGGGGAAGAGAGTGGAAAAGTAGGTGGGTATCTATATCCTACCAAAAATAATTCACTTGGCAAGCTAATGATAGCAAGGACTCTACAACAGTGTTATCTTTTCATAAATTCATTTATGATTTCGGCTGGAATTGGTTAAGAAGGTAATGAATATACAATCAAATATTTGAAAACATATTACATTTTAACTTTGTTTGACAGTCCATAATGAAAGAGGAAAAGAGAGAATTCACCAATAGAAAAAAAAATAGTCCTGATAGTGATGATAGCTCAATCAAAATATAAATCAGCTGAAATCAGGCAAATTAACGTTTAAAAAAGTTAAGATAAATTTCAACTTTATCATTAATTATAATATCATTAATAAAAACACATTAAACCCAAGATTGCGCGTTCGTAGCCCCACAGGTGCTCCTAGGATTTTTTAAAAGGATTAAAAAATCCTTGGTTACGCCGTCCTTCGGAAGGGACGTTAAACGGGGGTCCCGAGCCTGTACGATGTCAGGTACTCGTTAAAAATCCCTGTCCTAATTTAACCTGGATAGGCAAAACTTAGGGCTCCCACTGCAGCATCGTCAGATTAGCCATAACAACATGAAGTGTCGTTAAATCAACAAACAAACCAACATTTCTTATTACGCTTTTAGCACAGTCTAATAAGTAAGTGAAAAACTGAGAATCAAGATTTTGCATTGCGCGTTTGCCAACGTTTCACCAATTCAGGGATCTTAAGAATACAACAAAAAATTCACACGAAGATCAAAAATCAAGTATAGCAGATCTCACTTCAACAGCCAAATAGAACCGTCGATCAGGAGCCATCATAATCGTTGCAGGGCGTTCAACCAAACACGGAGTATTTTATCTTTATTTTTTAAATAATCACATGTACGATGAGATTTTTTTTTTTAAATTTATTTATTGATATTTACAACTGTATTACAATAATATATCAAGTAAATAGGCTATGTGATACATAATGACATGAGTTAATGGCAAGTAGAGAAACTACCCACTGGTAGTACTCAAATCACTAGTTTAACTAAGGAGGTCACGTGGCCATCTTCTTTTCAGACGCCTCGGAGGATTATCGGGAATTGAAGAGGAAGCTAGGTTTGAAACTAGAGGGTTTGAGTGGAAATGAAGTTTGTTATGAAAGGATAGATACCGGGTTCGGGCCAAATCAGCAACAAATGGGACATTAAGGTCGTTATGGATGACTTTATTCTTAACAAAATAAGGAGCGTTGAAGATTTTACGAAGGATTTTGGATTGTAGGGATTGGATACGAGAGGAATTCGATGGCTTCGTGGATCCCCAAAGCTCTACTCCGTATATCCAAATAGGTCGTATGATGGTCATGTAGATGAGTATTTTGTAGTTAATTAATGGGAGGTTAGAGCGTTTGTCTAGTAAGTGTTGAAGTAGCCCGAAACGTCGAGTGGTTTCTTGTCTTTTCAGTCTAGTATGAGGATTCCACGTTAATCGTTTGTCGAGGTGCAACCCTAAGTATCGGATCTGTTCTACAGGCACCAATGGGATATTATTAAAGGATACTTAAGGGCAGGAAGTCATTGGTAAAAATGATATGATGCGATTCTCGGGAATTTATTTTAATTCTCCAGTTTTGACACCATTCTTCAAGATCAGTGATATGGGATTGGAGGCTTTGGGATGCAATAACTGGATTGGTGTTGACTGATAATACACATGTATCACCAGCATACGTGGTAAGGATAGTGCTAGGATGAGTTGGGATGTCAGCTGTATAAACTGTATAAAGGATTAGGCCAAGGATACTACATGAGCTTGAGGAACGATGAGATTTGAATTTGATTAAATGTTGGCTTTTTAATTCGTGGTATTAGTTTGATTTAGATAGCCACCAAATATAAAAGTAGGACCCAGGCTTCAGAAATGAGATTTCTTAGGAAGATAGAGGGGAAAACAAGACGAGACAGAATCCGCAACTCCATCGTTAGATCAAGCCTCGGAGTGGAGCTTGCAGAAAAAG
The DNA here is from genome assembly GCA_964056705.1 of Troilus luridus. NCBI lineage: Eukaryota > Metazoa > Arthropoda > Insecta > Hemiptera > Pentatomidae > Troilus > Troilus luridus. Next base: position 111,945,035 of record OZ057416.1, read on the forward strand.
TCATTCAAGAAAACAGTCTAAGATGGTTTGGGCATGTTTTAAGAATGCAAAACAACAGGCTGGCCAAGATGAGATACGAGGCTAAGGTTGAAGGAAAAAGGTCTAGAGGAAGAACCCGACATTCGTGGGAAGATGGTGTTAAGGAAAGCTTCGCAAAGAGAAACCTGCAGTGGAACAAGAGAGAAATGGTAGAGGATCATACGGTGTGGTGCGAGCTATAGAGAAGGAAACCTCACACTGCGTGAGCGGTAGAGAGGATGGATTATGATGATGATATTAGTTTGAATCCAGTATTTATGGAAAAATTACAGTGGTTGATTTTACCATAAAAGCTACGAAGGAACTGCCGATTTATTGGCGGAGCTTACAGAAATTTTTTAAAAATACTAATTTAATTTCTATTTCTGTCCTATCACTCTTCTAGGATAAAAAGTTCTTGATAGTTTAGCCGGTAATAAGTTTAAAAATCGAAAAATTTACAATCTATTTTTAAAATCCGATTAAAATTGTGTAAAAAATCCATGTGGTTAAATAAATTCCAATAAGCTCCTTATATTTATGTATGCCCATTTATAGCAATACTCGATAATTCTCACAAGTACTGACCAAAAAGAGAAATACATAACCGGAAGTCACAAATTTTCAAAAAACTAAATTTCTACTTTCTTCAGCTAAAGTTTTTTGAGTCTGCGTGATACAAACATGTCATGCTAAAAATAATCAAAATGGATTCCGTATCAAGAAGTAATATAATTATGCATATTACTTTGACATAAAACTAATCTCTAAGTCGCTATCCTAACCACCGCAGTGATAGCCACCAGTTTTCACAGTTTGCTATCCGAAGCGTAGTTTTCTCTAAAAGACATACAATTAGCCTGAGAACAAGGTAAAGTATAGACATGTTGCAGTTTTAAGATAATTGTCGCTAGGAGGTAAGAGGGAAAACACTAACACACCTGGATGGGGCCAAATACCTGTCATTAGCTTTAGCTAGCGTTCTACCTCCGCTTTCTTCTTTCCACTGGCTCATATGTCCATCTTACCTAACTAAATCCCTCCAGGTGAGAGGACTTTCCATATCAGGGCTATCAATAACTACAATCATCTCTTGTGTTGGTAGCCAGGTCCGATGGACTGCTGCACTTACAATACTTTAAGAATAACCTTTTACCGAAAACGAAAGGTAGCTTGAGTATGAGTAATAATATAAAGAACATTAAAAATAGTAACAAGAAGAACGTTAAATAAGTTACAAGAAGGTGGTAAAAAGATAATAAGAACAACTACTAGTTGGTGCAAAATAAAAAAAGTAAAGAGCAATTGTCCAAGTATCGAGTAAACTAGTCATAATTAAGGATTAAAAATTTATTCATCTCACTCATCTTAAATAATTCCATTTATGATTCTCCATATTTCTTCATATTTGAGCAATTCACATAAGTGATGAGTACTTATTCTAAAAAAGTAGAACTTATTAACGATTTTGCATCAAAAATATTATATTAGTATAAGGTAGTTTCATATTTCACATGCCCGATAAAAAAATTGCTAGAAATAAAATTATTATTAACCTATAACTGATTTAATTACATGAATACATGTAATAGATTAAGAGAAATTATAGGGGTAATCCTTGGATTTTATTTTATTCTGTAAAAACTTCTCATTTCATATTTCCACTTCTCAAAAATAATGTTTTTTTGACAATTCAAACTCTACATGTAAAAATTATTTAGTAGATTTAAAGCTTAAACTATACCCATATTTAAAAATATTACAAATCAACATTTTCAATAAAAATCTTTAATTCATTAAACATTATCTTTAAGAGACATTCTCAAAATAAGTTTATTAATAACACTTTTCCAGAAATAAATACACTTTCCATAAATGTATGTAAGGTACTTCATTTAGAAATAAGTTGAAACATTATATAATCTCTTTCAAGTTTCCACGGCCACTATTTATACAAAAAACTTCAGTTGTTTCTTCTGGTTTAGACCAACTGGAAAAAAAGCATATAAGGCCGCGGGTTGGCTGGACATCTTCAGTCTCAATTAAGCCTTGAGGAAGTCAGGAGCATGTCTGGCGAAACGTTGGCAGAAAATTCACCGACACGGTCTAAACCAGAAGAAACAACTGAAGTTTTTTGTATTATATAATCTCTTAAAACAAATTCACTAAAAGGTAATTCGATAAAAATCGCCAGGAAAAATTTTCTATTTTAGGTTTATTCAAGAAGATTGCTTCGTGGTCTCCTAAGTTGAACTTGCTATTTGATTAGTATAATAAGTTGTAAATTTCATTGAATAAATTATATTTAAAAAAAAAAGTTTAATAAAAATTAAAACACTTGAATTTTCGCGATATTTTCTTCAATTTGAACTGTTTCAACAGCCCGTGACGAAGAGGCGAAGATAAACAACGCTATCACTTGTTGATTATGAAGAACAAACAATTTCGTAATTTGACAAAAGGATCTGTATCCAATAAACAAAGGTGCTTTTAGTATTAAATTTATTTATAGGATCCATTTTTCGATACGGCATGAGTTTAGAAAGGTTAGGTTAGGTTGAATTTTCATCTAGAATGAGTATTAGATTTAATTTAATTTAGATTAATTTAACATTAAATAAAGAAGGTAAATTAGGTTGATTCAATAAATGATCTACTTTACATTGACTACATTTCCAACGTTTTAGACTTTTATTAACGCCCTTAGACTGAAAAAAAAGGCTTACAGACAGTGTTGTTGGACATTACAAACTAATTGAATTCCAAATTAACAATAATTTGTTTCCGAACATACCACAGTGGCAAAGAAGAAACCAAAAAACCTGAAAGAAAAGATAAACCGATCAGAAGTCATCCAGTCGAGGCCCAACCAATCAGAGACGACCATGACGAGGCCCAGCCAGTGAGATCATCTGTAAAATAGGCTCCACCCGCGGACCCGAAAATCTCTAAATACCGAACTTTAGAAGGACATTTTCAGTCTCATATGTAGCGAAACGTTGGTGAAACAAGAAGAAAGATTTGATAAATAGATTAAACGTAATTTTAAATTTCAATTTGTTGAGAAAGGAGAATGTGAAGATACAAAACGTCGACTACATTAATGAAAGGAACTGTTATATCTAATACTGACTCACAACGGGCGATGGATTGATGGAAAGTACAGCTTTTTTCAATTAAAGGCTTTAATAGTTTATGCTTATAGGATAAGCAGCTTTGTAGTTTATGACGGTTTATAAATTACTATTATTGACTAATTTGTCACAAATACAATTGTATAGCATTCGCGAACCAGATTATATAGCTACAATCGCTGTTTACAAACTTTCGGTCAAGAATTATCACCAATCACAGATCCGCAAGATCTCGGTTAACGGAATCCTCCCATTTACAGCTTGGTCTACTCCTTGAACGTTTATCAATAGTCTCAGAGTTTATTAACTTTTTTAGAAGTTTGTTTCTTACTAAGCCAAACAACCTTAAAACTTTACATATTCAACACGAATTTTTCGCTGATAAGAACTTTTATATTGTTTTTGAAACTGTTTCTTACGTAATACATTAATTTAGGCTATCGAATTTAGTTTGATTTCTCAGATGTGTGGTAAGATTAGTTTGGTATTGTTTGTTTTGCTTTGTTTTTTTCTATGGAAGTGCAACTTTATTAGTGTTGATACACTGTTATTTATGTGGCGATGAATAGGTTCGGTTGACTACTCAGACCGTTGGACACCGATCATCTAGTGGAATTATATTGTGCAGGATATCTTCATTTAAGCAAATTAATGAAGACTAAACATGAGTTACACAAGAAGAGAAACCTGGCGCGAGACGAAGCATAACCTCTGCCCCGAATTTGTTGGCTCCTAATAGGATTCGGTTGAGAGTAGTAGAATGCTAGTAGAGCAATGATATATTTGGAAAGTCGCTTTCTAGATCCTATAAGCTTTCGTGGAGATTAGACATTAAGTTATTAATACTGAGTTAGCACTAAATAGATTTAAACAGATATCAACAGTTAACAAGGTCTTATCGTACCATAGCTAATCCTATCATACCTAAGGCTAGTCACTATCGTAGCTAATCTTATCATATCTAAGCCAGTGTGTCACTATCATAGCTTATTAGTGAATATAATCCAACAAACAATTACGAGTTCAATAATATACATTTTATCCCACTCTTTCTATCGTTTAATTTACAACTGATAACCAGAAAAGAAAATATAAGCCATTACAAGCCTTGAAAAATATATTAAGGGACTTGAAATAAACATATAGTTTGGAATAAAAAAAATTTATAAAACAAAAATAGACATACATAATTAAATAATTATGTAATGCCTATCATTAAATAATTTAAATGAACTATAACAGAAACAATCAGCTTCAATAATAAAAATAAAAAGCTATAGATAATATCTTCCATAGCTACAAAATAATTCTAAACATTGCGTAACCCTAATTTGCTTTATCAAAAGATTCTATAATAATAACAATAATGCTTAGCGGACCCGAAGGCTCAATGCCGAAACACCCCCCCCCCCCACCCATCTCTGCTTACAAACTTCTTTCCACGGACCATGGCCCAAACCCAAATCCCCACCCCCCCCCCGCTACATCTCGGTCTACCATCAGATGTTTACCAATCGGCACAGCGCTTATTCACTTTATGGGATTTTAGGAATCGTTACCGAGCTCAACAACTTTACGACCCCATCTTAACTTTGGCGAATCTATTACTTCAATAATATTAACCGGGCATAACAAAAGATTCTATAAATTGATAAAGAACGTGATCTGTTCAATGATATTTATTATCATAGATATGATATGAAACAACATCCAGGAGCCCTGGGCCACTACGACCATTGAAGGTTGAGTAACCTAGTAGTAAGCTATTGTCCAGTAAGTAGCCCAGTAGTAGTAAGCTATTGTCCAGTAAGTAGCCCAGTAGTGGTAAGCTATTGTCCAGTAAGTAGCCAAGTAGTAGTAAGCTATTGTCCAGTAAGTAGCCCAGTAGTAGTAAGCTATTGTCCAGTAAGTAGCCCAGTAGTAGCAAGCTATTGTCCAGTAAGTAGCCCAGTAGTAGTAAGCTATTGTCCAGTAAGTAGCCCAGTAGTAGTAAGCTATTGTCCAGTAAGTAGGCCAGTAGTAGTAAGCTATTGTCCAGTAAGTAGCCCAGTAGTAGCAAGCTATTGTCCAGTAAGTAGCCCAGTAGTAGCAAGCTATTGTCCAGTAAGTAGCCCAGTAGTAGTAAGCTATTGTCCAGTAAGTAGCCCAGTAGTAGTAAGCTATTGTCCAGTAAGTAGCCCAGTAGTAGTAAGCTACTGTCCAGTAAGTAGCCCAGTAGTAGTAAGCTATTGTCCAGTAAGTAGCCCAGTAGTAGCAAGCTATTGTCCAGTAAGTAGCCCAGTAGTAGCAAGCTATTGTCCAGTAAGTAGCCAAGTAGTAGCAAGCTACTGTCCAGTAAGTAGCCCAGTAGTAGTAAGCTACTGTCCAGTAAGTAGCCCAGTAGTAGTAAGCTACTGTCCAGTAAGTAGCCCAGCAGTAGCAAGCTATTGTCCAGTAAGTAGCCAAGTAGTAGCAAGCTATTGTCCAGTAAGTAGCCCAGTAGTAGTAAGCTATTGTCCAGTAAGTAGCCCAGTAGTAGTAAGCTATTGTCCAGTAAGTAGCCCAGTAGTAGTAAGCTATTGTCCAGTAAGTAGCCCAGTAGTAGTAAGCTATTGTCCAGTAAGTAGCCCAGTAGTAGTAAGCTATTGTCCAGTAAGTAGCCCAGTAGTAGTATGCTATTGTCCAGTAAGTAGCCCAGTAGTAGCAAGCTATTGTCCAGTAAGTAGCCCAGTAGTAGCAAGCTATTGTCCAGTAAGTAGCCCAGTAGTAGCAAGCTATTGTCCAGTAAGTAGACCAGTAGTAGCAAGCTATTGTCCAGTAAGTAGCCCAGTAGTAGTATGCTATTGTCCAGTAAGTAGCCCAGTAGTAGCAAGCTATTGTCCAGTAAGTAGCCCAGTAGTAGCAAGCTATTGTCCAGTAAGTAGCCCAGTAGTAGCAAGCTATTGTCCAGTAAGTAGCCCAGTAGTAGCAAGCTATTGTCCAGTAAGTAGCCCAGTAGTAGGAAGCTATTGTCCAGTAAGTAGCCCAGTAGTAGCAAGCTATTGTCCAGTAAGTAGCCCAGTAGTAGCAAGCTATTGTCCAGTAAGTAGCCCAGTAGTAGTAAGCTATTGTCCAGTAAGTAGCCCAGTAGTAGTAAGCTATTGTCCAGTAAGTAGCCCAGTAGTAGTAAGCTATTGTCCAGTAAGTAGCCCAGTAGTAGTAAGCTATTGTCCAGTAAGTAGCCCAGTAGTAGCAAGCTATTGTCCAGTAAGTAGCCCAGTAGTAGCAAGCTATTGTCCAGTAAGTAGCCCAGTAGTAGCAAGCTATTGTCCAGTAAGTAGCCCAGTAGTAGCAAGCTATTGTCCAGTAAGTAGCCCAGTAGTAGCAAGCTATTGTCCAGTAAGTAGCCCAGTAGTAGCAAGCTATTGTCCAGTAAGTAGCCCAGTAGTAGTAAGCTATTGTCCAGTAAGTAGCCCAGTAGTAGTAAGCTATTGTCCAGTAAGTAGCCCAGTAGTAGTAAGCTATTGTCTAGTAAGTAGCCCAGTAGTAGTAAGCTATTGTCCAGTAAGTAGCCCAGTAGTAGGAAGCTATTGTCCAGTAAGTAGCCCAGTAGTAGCAAGCTATTGTCCAGTAAGTAGCCCAGTAGTAGCAAGCTATTGTCCAGTAAGTAGCCCAGTAGTAGTAAGCTATTGTCCAGTAAGTAGCCCAGTAGTAGCAAGCTATTGTCCAGTAAGTAGCCCAGTAGTAGTAAGCTATTGTCCAGTAAGTAGCCCAGTAGTAGTAAGCTATTGTCCAGTAAGTAGCCCAGTAGTAGTAAGCTATTGTCCAGTAAGTAGCCCAGTAGTAGTAAGCTATTGTCCAGTAAGTAGCCCAGTAGTAGTAAGCTATTGTCCAGTAAGTAGCCCAGTAGTAGTAAGCTATTGTCCAGTAAGTAGCCCAGTAGTAGTAAGCTATTGTCCAGTAAGTAGCCCAGTAGTAGTATGCTATTGTCCAGTAAGTAGCCCAGTAGTAGCAAGCTATTGTCCAGTAAGTAGCCCAGTAGTAGTATGCTATTGTCCAGTAAGTAGCCCAGTAGTAGTAAGCTATTGTCCAGTAAGTAGCCCAGTAGTAGTAAGCTATTGTCCAGTAAGTAGCCCAGTAGTAGTAAGCTATTGTCCAGTAAGTAGCCCAGTAGTAGTAAGCTATTGTCCAGTAAGTAGCCCAGTAGTAGGAAGCTATTGTCCAGTAAGTAGCCCAGTAGTAGCAAGCTATTGTCCAGTAAGTAGCCCAGTAGTAGCAAGCTATTGTCCAGTAAGTAGCCCAGTAGTAGCAAGCTATTGTCCAGTAAGTAGCCCAGTAGTAGTAAGCTATTGTCCAGTAAGTAGCCCAGTAGTAGTAAGCTATTGTCCAGTAAGTAGCCCAGTAGTAGTAAGCTATTGTCCAGTAAGTAGCCCAGTAGTAGGAAGCTATTGTCCAGTAAGTAGCCCAGTAGTAGCAAGCTATTGTCCAGTAAGTAGCCCTGTAGTAGCAAGCTATTGTCCAGTAAGTAGCCCAGTAGTAGTATGCTATTGTCCAGTAAGTAGCCCAGTAGTAGTATGCTATTGTCCAGTAAGTAGCCCAGTAGTAGTATGCTATTGTCCAGTAAGTAGCCCAGTAGTAGTAAGCTATTGTCCAGTAAGTAGCCCAGTAGTAGTAAGCTATTGTCCAGTAAGTAGCCCAGTAGTAGTAAGCTATTGTCCAGTAAGTAGCCCAGTAGTAGTAAGCTATTGTCCAGTAAGTAGCCCAGTAGTAGTAAGCTATTGTCCAGTAAGTAGCCCAGTAGTAGCAAGCTATTGTCCAGTAAGTAGCCCAGTAGTAGCAAGCTATTGTCCAGTAAGTAGCCCAGTAGTAGTAAGCTATTGTCCGTGTAAATCTAAAAAGCTTGACGAAAATTGACATTCTCCTTTGATAATAAATAAAACAGTGACTAACAACAGTTAATTCAAAAAAAAATTTATAAAGAACTAAAACAATTATTTTTATAAATAAAGGAAATATTTTTTTTTTTTTTTTTTACTAAATTAGGTAGTGTTAAAATTAAACTAACAGGATATACGGTAACGGACGAATTCTTAAAAAGATAATAGGCGTTGTGCTGGCTGGTAAGCGTCTGAGGGTAGAGATAACTCTCAACCGCCTGATTTTTCACTCAGTTAAGGGTACCCACATTATGGAGGATGGGTGAACCGCAGACGGATCAGGAAACAGGTTGTTCCAAAACCGGGAGCTAAGGATAGTACACGCTGTGTACACTGAGGTTAGCATACCCTAAGGTTAGAAACCCAATATCTTACCCACTCAGCTATCTCTATCGAACGTATAAATTATTAAATAACTGTAAATAAATTTATATATAATTTGACTCCATATGATTGCCACTTGTAGAATGTTTACAAGTACACTATACGTAATAACGATATCCACGGTCTATTTGGAGGAACAGCATTTTTTTTTTAATTATTGGGCTATGTTGTTACTGTCGATTCTGCCTCCGTCGCAATAACACCTTAATTAATTTATGAGGCCACTAATTGTAGTTATTTGTACTAAAATCATAAATCCTCACCGTTTGAGGCTACCGCAACTTGTTTGACAAACGTCTAAGCTCCCCATTAATTACAAAAGACTCATATAGATGACTATTATAACACCTATTTGGACTTAGGGAATATACCTTTGGGGCTTCACTAAACCATCGAACTCCTCTCGTATGAAATCCTTACAATCCAAAAACCTTTTTAAAATGCTCCTTCAATATCCTCGATACTCCTTACTTGGCTACGGAAGTCATCCATAATGATCTTAACATCATATGTATTACTGATCTAGCCCGAACCTGATATGAGACCTTTCATCACATCCTACATTCCCACTCAAACCCACTAGTTTCAAACCTAGCTACATCTTCAATTCCCAACAATCCTCCGAGGCGTCTGAAAAGAAAATGGCCTCACGACCTTCTATTTTGAATCTATTACCAACGGGTAGTTTCTGTAGTTGCCTTAGTCCTGTTCATTATATTTACTTTTTGTATTGTATAGCTGTGAATTTCAATAAATATATTGAGTAATATAGGATCGAATCAATCTGGTATCAGTGACTTCAACAGTAAATAAAGAGAAAGTCAAAATGGTTTCATCGGTGAGTATAGAGGGAAGGTGATGGCTATACCAAGTTAACAATGAATTCATTCCTGAGTTGAAAAACTTACAACAGCTTCGCTACTTTGGCTTTGGAATGGCGAGATCTAATATCGTTCATGTAAATTTGTTAAATACAATTGGGGCTATACAATTGAGTATATTAGGCTACTAAAACCTTTTAAAGACCCCGAGTTCAAATTGACTATCACAGATAATATAATAACCACATTTATTGTGTTATCAGTGTGGATAGGATAATAACCACATTTATTGTGTTATCAGTGTGGATAGGATAATAACCTTGGGCATCTGGAATATTCTCCTAAAGCCACTCGTTTATTCAAAGTCTTAAACCTGATAGTTGAGCGTCATCTAGGCGAAATCAACTCCCTCAACGACTGTTCGCGTAGGAAGTAAGCAATACCTACCAAATTCTGGAATTGTAGTGTACTGACGCTTTCTTTATTTCCAAACCATCATTGATATTAAAGAACCTCTTATATTAGCTAAAAAAATCTAATAAAGCCCTATCAAAATTATATCCTTTCTATAAATTATTAAACTGCTATTAACAGAAAAAAAAATAGAATTCTTTTGAGAATAGGAATCGTCATTGCTTTGTTGCATTCTGAATGTTTTTTCAATTGCAATTTCAATAAACAGAAATGGTGTCATTTTACTTTCAAAATATTTTGCTCCTCGTTGACTTAGTGACAACAGAAATCGTTGTTCTAAGGAATTTTCCATCTGGTTCTAATAAAATGCCAACATAATACTCCTGGTGGAGGTTAAAAAAAATTCTCTTATGTAGAGAGAGCTATTTATTGGAAAGCCAACGTGTTGAACCACATTGTAGGTTCATATACGTTCATATACATTCATATCTTCAGGGCTAAATATACAAAATACAGACAAATTAAAATTATACGTGGTAAATATTAAATGTGAGGGATTCTTCAAGAATAATTCATTATAATTATATTTGAATATGGTTTATTCCCCCTATTACACTATATTACACTAAATTTATTATTTATATTATTGCTATTAGTGAAAGAGGGCGCTATCCCAATTGCTCAGGCCCCTCCACGGGTTTCCCTTTCGCCGGGAAAGCTCTCGCTCGACGCGGCCAGTCTCTGGAACAAGAGGCCGCTGGTCAGTGCGTAGTGACCATGGACCTCAACGCCTTCTACCTGTGCGTAACAGTATTCTGTCATCTTTAGTATTAGTGTATATGTATATATATTTATATGTATAATATATATTAGTGTACGTACGAGTGTTGTTCATTATATGCATACCATGGCTTCTATGGAAGTGGTACATCCACCGGCAAGTACGACACATGGACGTTTTGGTTTGGATTAGAAGTGCATTGAAGTAAGCTTAGCCATCTAAGTACAATAATTAGAAGAGATTGAAAAAAAAATCATAAAATTCATCACTTATTAGTAGTTGATATTAATTATGGTTATTACTAGTAATAAATAATAGATGTATTAATTTATTAAAACTATTATTATTATTAAAAATAAATATTATAACAATCGAATTCGCTCCGGGTTTTCATCAGTATATTCCAAATCAAGTAAAATAATTCTCTTATTATTATCGCTTATCGTTTTTTTTTTAATTAGGATCTCTGGATCAAGGAAAATACAGCACAAGTATGTAAATTTAGATCAGGAAAGTATGTACAATTTAACAAGAGCCATTAATTTACACATTTAAGAGCATTAATTTTTACATTAATGCTAATGTAATTAATTTTTAATCATTTTGTATTTCATTTGACGTGAGCCAGTTTGCTGAGGAGAAGTTTATTGTTAAACTGATATCGATTTAAGTAAATTAATTCAAAAATTCAGTAGGGACAAAAGAATTTCTTAGCATCTTCGTACCGGGTTTATTATTCCAAAAGAATTTAGCTAAGCTCCGAGTATTTTGAAAGTGTTCAATCATTGGAAACAATTAGAAGTGGGCATGAACCTCTTAGCCAGGGAAAGTGATAATAATCCGATACTAATGTGCTAATAAACTCACATACCAATATTCATTTTTCTAAAGATGATAATTCTAAATAAATATCGAAAAGTATAATTTATTCAAACAATTAATACAGCAATAGCTAACCGAATGACTCAATGAAATGGCTTGGTCAGAAAAATACTCACAGTAAATATGTCATTTGGAATTATATAAAATAATCTATGTATTGCCATGACTTCGTTTAAACTCGCCATATTTACACATAACAATACTAGTTCATTAAGTTATTTCATAGATCGATAGTAGATCACTGCACTATGCTACTAGACAAAATTATTTACTCTGTTATCATTCGTAGACCGACCTGCAGGAGCGAAACCTCTGAGTTAAAATTATTAAAAATTGTTGGCTAAAATTATTAATTTTTTTGGTTAAAACTGGAAAATGGTTCATAACTGAAGCTCCGAACAGATTTTTTAAAATAAAAAAAGTAAAAAGATAGTGCCATATTAGTTAATTTAGTATTTCGATCTTTTTGTTGATAAAAACAACAATGTTATCATCGGCTACAAGCAATAAACCTTTAAAGGTACTTAACTTTTAGGTTCTGATAAATTCTGATCTAAAAATGTAATCAAAAATTAATTTTTTTCTTCAATTTATTATTTAACGGTGTCATATTAATCGAAATAATATAATTGATAAACCGGAGCGATACATCACAGCTGCTTACATCCCGCTACATGACAATATGGAATCGTGCTGAATTCCATCCTGAATTAGTTTTTATGTAATAAATAATAAATACTAATTTAACGATACTTTATACGAACACTCAGATATTATTTTCAATTTGATTCTGACTCACTTTTCGAGCCAGCTAATCTCGTTTGATAGGTTCAGAATAAAGAAATGTTTTCAACTAAAATTTTTTTAATTGAATTCACACAAGAACTTATATTTTCGTAGCTAACCCTAGGCCAGTACCATATAATAAACTAACCTAATAAATGACAAGAGATAATATAATATTATAGCCTTCCACTTTCTAACTCCGTGATGGTTGTTAACTTGCCATACTCCCGCTAATCATAGCCTAATCATCAGCCCAACTTTCACGATGAATTACATTCGTTCTCTTCCAACTGCTTCGTAATCCACAATAATAAAGTTTCAAGCTATGTGGAAAAATTTATAAAATCAAACTATAACATAATATTTGTATCGAATTCATATTATTGTTATAACAGGACGATAGCTAAATTTTACCTGAATAGCAAAGTTGATGAAGATGCTTCAAAATTATCCATATATAGTTAATATAAAAATATAACAATATTTTTAACCAATTTATACCTAATATTCATAATCAATAATGGATATGTAAACACGATATAATTTACGTGAGAGTTTTTACAATAAAACAAAGAGAATCGAATCCTAATATAATTAAAGCTATTAATATTTCTCAATAATAGTATCATAAATGCCCTAACATATTAACATTCAGTTTGAATTAGCTAAATTTGAGCATTGCCTGTTCTTTTTGAATTGTCTGAAATTATTTTTTATTGTTTCAAGGAAGAATATTGAATTTTCTGGGGATAATAAAAATTTGGGATAAATTATAGTCAATAAGCCGGCATCTTTTACTTTTTGTTTTCGTTACACACATTTATATATATTATACTTAATCTTACATAGATCGCATATCCCTTCATTACTTGCATCTTACCACATATATGACATATATATATACGTTACTTACATTCGACTTATACAGATCATACATAACATACATCCTTACTTTAGAGGGTGGGCATAAATATAATTTAATCAATAAATATATCTCTACGTAACAGCTAAAGTGGTATAGAAACACTAATATAAATAATTCTTCAATGTATTCATCGCAGTTCTTTAAGCCATTGCGTTTATTATTGGAAGCAATACTCGTATTGCACGGCAAACTGGCCATACTGGCCCTGGTAGCTCAGGGGAGAGCTAAGGGGGGGGGGCAGTTATCCAATCATCCATTCAATATATGACAGAGTTGACACGTTTCTTACGCCTCAAGTAGGGCTTACAGTTACGAGAGCAGTGCAATGCAATGTCCAAGCGAGTTACCTGCTAGCTGTAATCTTATTATGCATGCACCTGTGGATTATGCAACCAAATTAATTACATTGACATTACATACAGGATAGGTAGCTCTAATAAGGAATTCAATTTAAACATTTCGTAAGCCAATGGACATATTGGTTTTGGCATCGTCACCAACTTTATAAGAAATTATGAAAACTTTAATTATTTTTGGCAGTTATCAAAAATAAAATGTAAACTTACACGATTGAATATAAATCATTAACTGGCGAAATATTGACAGAGAAAAAACTCAAAAACGACTAGGAGAGATGTTTACATTGCATTAAAAACTACAAAAAATAAGAATCGTCATTGTTAAAGTACTGCTATCAATATTTTACAAGACTGTAATCGTCTTCAATAACAAGAAACCTCTATTATTTTAAAACGTCGTATAATTGTATCGAATGTTTTTAATATAATTCTGAAGCCATTTCTTTTTATCCCTTAAAATGTACTTGCTTTCTTATATCCTTATTTAATCACACAATAAACATTTTTCTTCAGAAACAAGCCCTAATTGGCGTAAAATCGTATTCTAATTTACGAATCCAACAAAAAATACAGCATATTGTAAAAAATTAAACAAAAAATACAGCATATTGTAAAAAATTAAACAAAAAATACAGCGTATCGAACTTCATTTTCATGTAAGTGTACGGATGATGGGAGGGTATGCCTGGTAGACAATTTAAAACACTCATTATTTTAATTTAGATATATACACCAGAAACGCAAAATTCTGCGATACCAGCACCGTAACACTAAACGGTATTGAAGGTTTAGCGGATCTAAAAGAAAGGTCTTGTCGGACGCTCCTAACGGTTTTATCGTGTAGATAAAAAAATTGTAATATGATGCGCTATCTATAAACAAATGGATCGGAAGAGGAAGAAGCGAATGGCATAAATTTGTACCAAAGCAAAAACGGCTTCTGAAAATTCTGTATTTGAGAACGCTGTATTTTAATAACAACAATGATTTACCAAGAAAAAAGAAACTTTTTTTACTATAACTTTTCAAAAAAACTAACTTAATGATATTAGTAATACAAAGATTGAATGTTACGCTTATGTGCTCTGTCCAATCAAGATTTATGAAACCCTAAACTGTTACGTTTAGATGATGCCGGAATGGACCAATGATGACACTTTAGTGACTAATAAACATAAACATGAAACATCAGCAGGAGAACAAGAGGACAAAATTAAACAAAGATATATTACAAAACCAAACATATCCAAAAGTCACGATTAAAAAAGAAGCATCCCACTTCCAGGTCCCCAAGTTGCAGTTAATGAAACAAAAGAAAAGTCGCGGGGAAATAACTGGAAAAGTTTAATAAAAGAGCCAATGGCCATTGGCGTACCAACAAAACTGAGCTTCAACGGGCATCACTTCAATAGTCGATGGTAAGAACATTTAAAACAAAAGAGAATCGAGACACGAATGGAATAATTCAATAATTTACAAATGTCCTGCATGGTATCCACTGGAGGCATTACTGACGTTTTGGTCATTTTAAGTCTACAATGGAATATGAAATGAATGATGAATAAAAATATAGAAATTACAATTACTAAAAAAAAGAATAATGAACAACGAATATTAAGTATACAAAAAATAACGAAATAAGAAATATGTAGAACTCAATATAGGTACCAGTAACCAAGAATGAAGCAATACTCGCCCTCCTTCAAGACTGGAGCGGCTTACTCTCGTACACGGACTGTCCCAGCGTGTCTCCGTTCATTGGTCTACTCTTTATTTATTCTTCTCCTTTTGTAATGATGAATTGTCAAAATTTCCACAGAATTGTTCTTGGTTTCTATAATTTGTAAGGCTTGAAGCTTGTTGTTTGTTTTGTTTTTTATTATTATTTATATATTATCTATCCATTTGATTTTCCTATAATAATAATACTAATGTATTTAATATTATTGTTGATAGGGAAGGTAAATCCTCAGTGGTGCGGTGGCTGCTGTGGGAGTCGGAGATGCCCTCGATCGAGACGAGCCCTAACGGCGCACTGGCGCTGCACTACGCGGCCGCCAGGGGCTGTCTGGACTGCGCCAGGCTTCTAGTGGACACCAGGACTGGCCTCACGTGAGTAATAATATAAATCATTTTTATTATATTGATTATAAATATTCGTTAAAAGGCAATTCTTTATAATACTGACCTGCTGAGCGAACTATTGCGCTTCGATTACGTTGCATGATTTTGCCTGCGCAACAGATCATATTTATGTTTATTCTTACGAATATTATCATCCTGCAAGAACCCGGGCCTCCTCACCCTCAGCCGACCAATCTCTACGATCCTGGCCTGTTCTTGCACCCCAGCAGCTTCCAGTCCTCCTCCACATCGTCCAGCCATCTGATCTGAGGACGTTCTATATTTCATTTACCGTCTGCTTCCCTTGGAGCACCTCCTTTGTTCTCTTGTGGTATAGCATTCTTACTAATTTTCCAATACATGGTTGGTACTCAGACTCTCTTCATCAACGCCCCATGTCAGGATCTTCAACAGTTCCTCATTCCTTCTTCTTCTCCGTGCCCAGGGCTCACCAAGCAACTACAATGTAACTATTCTCAATCGGGGAAAGCATCATATCAAATTCACCACCCTGCAGAACCGTTGGTTTTGTTACTGCTTTGTTTGTCTTGGAACTTTCTTAGTGATTCTGAGTGGCGGGGTACATAGCCTCGATCCCTTCCTGCTTCCATTACTGCTAAGGATCGACATTATTCCTATTGAGAACTTTGCGACTTGGAGGAGCTATACGAAAGTTAGAACAAACACCATGATGTAGCAAATGTATAAGACACGCGACATCTTCACAACATGATCATCTTATTGAGAATAGAGGATGATGAAGAAAGCACCCAGACAGGACACAGGACACAGGACACCTCAATATAGCTCGCGATGATTAAGGAGTCTTGGAGAGAAGAATGGCGACGGACCATAAAGTTGTGGGAACTGTCATCACCTCCACGACGGCCCAACGTTTGCTTAGCTTGCAGTTTAAGTTCCTGGCGTCATCGCAGCGCTTTCTGTCCAGCGGCGAAAGTGACGGGTCGGGGATGTTCATGACAAGGCTGGATCTCAGCAATCATATAGTGGCTTCATTATTATTGTTGAGTAATATTATTGCGTATTTAGTTTGTACAGCAGTTTATCTGTTTCTCAGTAGAAGGGATCTTAAAACCATTGCGAAAGTGTTAGCAGTAACCTGATCTTCAACAAGCTCTGGAGTCTACGATTTATTGGGGAAGGGGAAAAATCTAAATTAATTAAAGATGAAAATATTTAATAAAAATCTAAAAAAATTCAAACCGAAGCATAAAATAAATATTGTGTAACGGACTCAGATAATTTAAGTTAGTTATAATTTATTAAATGTTAAGGAATGTTAGTAGGGTATTGTCTGCCTGTGGCGAAATTACGTCAGCATTCCCATCAGTTACAAGTCGAGTCAGATCGAATATTTAAAAAGTTAGATTTAATTTAAGAGATTCTCGGGATAACCATGGCCACCAGAGTGCAGCATCTCACGGACGCCGGGATAAGAATGTTGACGTTAGCTCGAATAAGCCTTCAAATACGAGACCGTTTTCCCCCAAAAGTCAGAGTTGAAGACTGGTGCCAGTGAGAAGCCGAGGGACCTGAGCAAGAAACCAGATGGAAGGTAGGAACTTTGCTTTATATTGCAGTCAGACTTTTATTCGGGGTGAAGCCCGCTTGTAGTGCAGTTGTAATTAGCATCACTCAACTCTGACAATTAACTATTTTCTTTGCCATTCGGCGCGTTTCGGCCACAGAACAAATGGGAATCTTTTATTTAAGCATAATCCTTATTAGTGTGTAAGATTAGGGTTGTATGTGAGGGATCGAGTTCGATTAATTAGCAGTTAGGAGGTAATGATTACTGATGGGGAATAATTAAATTTGTAATTATTGTTAGTGCATAAGATTATTGTCATAGATTAAGGAAATTGTTTTATTATTAATTTATTAGTGGTTCTTAGCAATTATTATGATTATTGAGGGAGAATCTGGGATATGATTTCGTTCTGATCGCATGTTATTATTTAGTACTATTATTGAAGGTGAATCTTATGTGTAATTAGTTTTATTTTGACTGGGGATTTCGGTTTAAATTTGTAATTATTATTATTATTAATACCCTATTAATAATAGTGAATGTAATTTTTATTTCAATATAATAGCAATTTATTTTGATAGATGAATGTTTTGGGTTTATTTCTTCCCCTAGTGTCCCTAGGTGTCTTCGACTATACCCTGTCCTCTCCCAGCCCCTTTTAGGTGTCCTCTAAGTCCTAGATACGAGACGGGGGTAACAATTGGAATAAAAGAATAAAACAGCCTTGAGTGTGTGTATTAATGGGAAAATTAAAAGCTAACCAAACTTAGGGGCGAACTGTGGTCTCGTGGTTAGCGTAACAAACTACTAAGCCCAAGATCGCGGGTTAATAGCCCGTCAGGTGGCCCTAGGATTTTTTAAAGGGAGTAAAAAATATTTGGTTAAGCCGTCCTTCGGAAGGGACTTTAAACGGGGATAATTTCATATACAGTTGATTCAGCAGATAAGACGCTGCAGGTAACTGTCACTAGGTATACACGTGGTAGTAAATGCTACGGTGCAATATTACATCTAACATGACAGTGAGAGGAGCCATGACAGTAAATGCTGTCAAGGATCTAACTGCCAGATTAGAACGGTTCAAAAAAGCGTGCCGCAATGCTACCTATATAATTATATAATTCGATTACTGGGACGATCTATACAAGATGGAGGCCAGGATATCTCGATTATCTTACCGATTCAGTATCGATCCTTGCGATAACCTACTTCCCAGGTAACAGCAATACGCTCTTCTTCTGCTATAGATAACAAATTGATCTCGTGCTGTTGAATGTCACTTCATATGCGGCTGCTACGGGAGGAAAATATTTCAACAGTAATGAACTGCTACTGGCCCCTTAATATGACTACGATAAACCAATTCTGTTCTATAAAAATATATTTAATGAGAAAATTCATAATGGTAAAAGATCAATAAGAATGTATCTTTAGCATGCAAGTGAAGTCTAATAATTCAACACAGAAAAGAAAATTTTAAAACCAGTTGAATCAAGAAGTCGATGGGAAGATTAATACTGCCTTTCACAGACTTGCAAAAGTTTTAATAATAATGATTCTTATTGTTACTAAATAATACATGATATACTAACCGTACCACATAAAACATACAATACATGATTTATTATCCGTACCACATCACTTTGAACCACTAGTGCTGGTTAGGAGGAACAAACTCCTTGCTATTGAAGTATACATAGTTTTGATATATTATATTATACACGTTACGATCGCTAAATAACAAACTATGTATAAAATATAGAACAGTTAATCGATAATAACAGAAAGTTAGTCTATAAAAACTCCGCTAGATAGTACGAGTGTAGGTAGCTCTGTGAACTGATTGTGGAGTTGTACTACATTGGTATGCTCGAATACTTTTTCATATTTTTAATGTTGGTTCGCTTTTTAGAGTAACTCTTTGATACATTATCTGTTTTTTTTTGTTCAGGATTACCTTTTCTTGATGCCTCAATTAAGAATAACTTTTTAAAAATATTATTCGGTGAAAATAAACATTTACAAATGTAATAATTAATATAACAACAAATAGTATGTTGAAATAGTTGTAAGGTCGTCTTCGCGGTGGCATAAGGTAGAGATAGCATAACTCAAATGAAAAATGGAAACCGAATAACAGGAGACTAAAGGTCTGTGGTGAAGCAACAATGAACCTGGCTTGGTGACATCGAAACACCCAAAAGACATCTTAAGTAGGATTTACGGTAAAGCAAAAGGCCAAAGGTGATGGTATTATAGAAACAAGTGATAGAGGTAAATAAGGTAATTAATAATATATAATAGATAAACTAGCAATAATATATTATAGAAGATGTGCCGGTAGTGAGCGTTAGCTAGATCTTCAATGAATAGGCCACGCTAGGGGTCAGCTCTTGTGGTTACAACCTAAAGTTGTCACTGTATGAAAAGCTAAAATTGTCTCCGGATATGTTAACTTGATCTAGTCCAAATCTCAATATATATAAATAAGTATAATCAAATTGGTTATTTATTTAGATGTTTCCGAATGATACTCCCTGGTAGTATCAGCTGGTTTAGACTGTTGATGAGAGAAATGCTATATTTAATGTTTGTTATTTTGAATTTATTGGTGTATTATATAAGATTATATATTTTTCTGATGGCTGAAATGACCAAACGTTGACAAGTTGGTTATTTTCCGGTATCTTAGACATGTTATAACCTGAGCCCCTATAACCCATGGAGGGTCTTGGTTTCAGTTGGTGGTAGAAACTGTACTGTATTGTACTATAGCATGGACAACGGTTGTGCAGGGAGGTGATTTATCCTAAATCACCAACAACCGCTTGATTTTCCCCCAAAGTTGTAAACTTTATAGAGCCTGGACAGTTCCAGGAGAGTCCCAGATCCATCCCCGGCAGCTAAAAGATTAAATAAAGCCTGCCACAGCTGGATATGAGTCAGGCACCTTCGGCATATATTCGCTTCCTATTTTAGAAATGCAATGCTTTATATTTTGTTTTTTTTATTTATACATTGATTAATTGGGTGGAATTCGATGGATTCTGCATGTTGTTATTTTTGAAGCACAATATAGAAGCGGCAATACAGTCTCAGTTTCACTTATCTTAAATCATTACGATTTAAATATATTTGTCGCGTTATTTTAATTCCTAAAATGATTTAGATGATGCCACTGAAAGCCTCCTTAATCTCTCTTTTCTTTCTAAGGGCGGATCCAGGATTTTTTTCTGGGGGCACAACTGGCAAAAATATCATCAATAACTCAGAAATAAACTTGTAGTATTTATAGAAAGGTTTCAAAGGTTTATTCAAATATCAAAACGATAGTTTCACTCACGTTCTTTCTGTTTATTTCATTCATATATTTTAACAACTATGATCATGTGATTTGCCTATAAGCATGTACTGTAATGGATCCTCCACAGTACACAAAAAAAACACCGTGCCCCCCCCCCCCTAAATCCGCCCTTGCTATTCTCGATAAACTTACATTCGACAACTTCACTTCATGTAATTTCCTAACGATAATGAATATTTCATGAAATAAAATAATGAAAACAATTCCGCGATAAGTGTGTAAAATGAAAAAAAAAAATACACTCACGATGAAATAAAAAACCGTAGAAACAAATAAAAGCAGGAGATAAGGATAAGTGGCTTAGTCAGGGAATTCCATTTGGTTGAAATCATCGCGAGCCGATCCTGGAATTTGACAATACTTGAGAATAGTTCAAGTATACGGAGAATTTGAGGAAGAAAGGGTAAAATTACTTCTTGAAATGGAGTCGTGAGCATCAACATGTGGAGAAGAAAATGATATAAAATGTATGAAGAAGTGTTAGAATAATATCCAAAGAAGAAACAAAGTTTTAGAAAGAGCCCACTTAATGGAGGTTAACGTCCTCGAAAGGCGCAATAAATAAATTTCCACTTTGTTCCGTCACAAATGGTCACAAATACAATTAGACCCATATTTCTATTTCCATAAAAAAAAAAAAACTGTACCACTACAACCCATGAAGGGTCTGGGGTTCAGTACATGGTAGAGACTGTACTGTTTCATGGACAACGGTTCTGCAAGGAGGTGACTTGTCCTAGGTCACGCTCGACCGCCAGATTTTTCCCCCTTATTTTGAGTACCCTATTTTTATAATATTTTATAGAGGCTGGGTGGGCCCCAGGAGGGTCCTAGATCCTTTATTATCCATCTCCCGCTGCAAACAAACTAAATAAAAATTATGGCCTGCAGCGGGAATTGAACCAGGATTTCCGGCATGGTAACTCAGTACTCTACCACTTAACCCTTATCAACTAAACCCTTAGGCTACACCTACATTGGATCCGGTGTGATACGATGAGACGTCGCTAGCAAACCAAATGACTGGAATATATCGAGATTTATAACATTTGGTTCTTTAAATTTATAAAATTAAGATTATTTATTAATTATTTTTAATACATTTATATTTTACTATAATGTATAGTAAAATATGTATAATGTTTACACCCCAGCATCGTATGTGATAGAATCACGTCGCACCGAATCGGATCCAATGTAGGTGTAGCCTTACCCGTAAGATCACCTTTAACGTAATCTTCCCACCAACGCCTTACGACTCAGCGGTAGTTATCTTATTGGGAATAGGTTCGTCACCAAGCCCAACATTTCCAAGTCCATATCAACCTTCGCGACACTATTAAGCGATTGATGATTCCAAATCTTCACAGAACCAAATAATCGTCCAACCCAAGCATGTGAACAACTCAGATTTACATTAAAAGCTTTTTCAATGTTAGAATTATCTTTCTTATAACATACCCTAATGATAAATACGAGAATGTGAAAATAATCTTGAACTTCTCAGAAGCTCAAGTAGCATGGAAATTATAACTATTGCCAATAAATTTTAGAGTCGAACTTCCATAAAATAATCCTGCAAGTTTTAACTTTGGTAGGAAGGATAATGAAGTAATATTTGTTATGAAAAATAAAAAAAGTTTGATGCCTAAATACCCGAATGGAAAGGAAGGCTAATTTACTCAGGTGATCAGGAGCCATTGTTTCATTTGATGTTGAACGTTATTCTTCAAAAATGTTTTTTTTTTTTCCATGATTGATTGGACTCAGATCCATTTATAATGAGCAATATTTAAAATGAAACATCCTTCCGTTATATATAGCCAGTTATCGCTAGTTCAAAGCAAAAGTCGTATCAACCAATTTTACTATTTCAACTGGTAGTTTTGCATTCCTTACGTAATGTCGTAAATACTTAACTGAATAAGTGACGGCAACATCTAAAAACCCAAATTTAACTAAGTAACTTACTTGAGGGAATATAACTGATATTAAACCTCGATGAGTCTTCAAAATATCATGTACATCATCCTGGCTTAGAGCGGCGAAATACATCGAGAGCCTATTGTCCTTCGCAAGCTTTATTAAAAACTATAATCTTATAATATTATAAGTTTATATACATTGCATTATATAAACTGATAGCTAGCATATAATGTTTCGTATTGCCCCAAATATTACTGAGCTGTTAGCTGAACAGTTAGCGGACAAGGTTGCACCTGTTAGCTAGGACACTAGGAAGAAGAGGAAAGAGGTCCTGGCAGGAGAAAGTGCTGCTGCTGCAGTCCCGTTGCTCGAGTCCTGTACGGGTCCTCTGGTATGTCTTATGAGGAGGAATCTTCCCGTATTATTGTAAACATTACCGGATGAGGTTGAAATGACCTCAACGTAGGGCTTGCGTGAGCCTTCGATATAGAGCAGTCCTAAGATATTCGGTCGTTATCAAAAGCAGAATGTATTGAAGTAGTAATATATATTAAAAAATATATAGATATTATCGTATGTGTAAATATCGAACAAACATTTTTGTTGAGAAGGGATTTAGGGATTTTTGTAGTAAAAGGGTTTCCAGAAATTGAGGGTTTCTTCAATCAAAAATGTGGGGCGACCTTTGGTCTACTGGTTACCACAACAACCTACTAGGCCCAAAACCACGGGTTAACAGCCAGGCAGATGGCCCTAGGATTTTTTAAAGGGGGAAAAAAGTTCATGGTTATGGTAAAAAGTTCCCTTCGGAAGGGAAGTAAAGAGTGTACGATGGATGTCAGGTACTCGTTAAAAATCCCTATCCTAATTCATCCTGGAAAGGCAAAATTTAGAGCTCTCAATGTAGCATCGTCCGATTAGCCAATGAACAAACAAACTTGTGTATCTTCCTCCCTCAGATCATGGCCATGCATACTTCGATTCAATTCAATCCTCAATCCCCTTTCCGTGGTCTTCATTGCAGTTTCCTCCCTTCGCATGCCAATAGAAAATCGAATTGGGAAATCTGCCTTCCTTTTTAGGATACAAGCATTAATCTATACTATATCGACAGTTTTTTAATGAATACGAAATAACGATATACTAATTAAAATGATTATATGACACTAAATGATTATACATACGGCTTTGAATAGGCAATCATTAACAATATTCTGTTATGTAAACACATACCAAACATAGTTACCACAAAGCTCATACAACACACGCGTAACTTGTCGTAGTACAGCATGTCCCAGCAGAGCAGAACAGCACGTAGTGCCCCAAGACGTATTCCTGCTTGGACTATTGTACACCGCGTACCGAACCAGTTCATGCAATGTTTACACGCTGGTTCAGGTGGAGGAAGCCGCGTGTTATGATATGAAAGCAAGTACATCTACTTTGTTGACAAGGCACGATTATTGTTGTGTGTTATAATACAGTGGCGTACAAAGGGAGAAGAGAGGTTGAGGATGTTCGGTCACCCAAAGTTATGGGCAAAATATGATATTATCTCCAAAATAAGGTTTTTAATTATAAGCAATATTTTTGTAACAAATTAAAAATAAACGAAAAACAAATCAGTTGAATCGGAACAACAATTACATTAAAAAAGTAGGATGGAAATAGTTGGGGGTGCAGTCAAAAATTACACAACAAATAAGTAGAAACCTGTTATATTTTATGTGTGCCGACGTTTCGACCTACTGTGTAGGTCATCTTCAGGGCTATGAGAAAAAACAGAATTGCCTGTAAAAATACATAACATAGCGATACAGAAAACATAATAAAATATAGAAAAATTATGTAGTAGGCAGAGAATTTTGGTCTTGAATTCTAGTATTAGGAAGTGAAGATATGGAAGAGAAGTTCTGTTTTTGGCCCCGTTTTATAATGAGTCATTAGATAATCTATACTCATTATCATTATTCTTAAGGGACTGAACAAAGACGAATTTTCAAAAATAAAAAACAATAAAGAATTAAAATCTATTATTTAATGCTTTATGGCGATTCAGGCACTTGCTAACATTTCTTGTTTTTTTAACTACACCTACTCACCTTTCCCTCAAAAGCATATATCGAAGGGGAGAATGCAATTTCGAATAAAATTGCTATTACTCATTATGAACTCGTAGGTAATTTTATAGCAGTACCCAATGACCAATCACCTACCCATTCTACAACATAATTCTGCTATCATATGCTGCCCAGTTGGAGAGGCCATCTTCTTTTAGGACACCTCGGACCATTACAGGGTAGCAAGATTAGACTTCACTAGTTGGTGTGAGAATGGACTTCACCATAAAAGTGAAGTAGCAAGAAACCAAATCGTCAAGGAACGCTACATTTAGGTCAAAAGGGCTGATTATATTTTAGAAGAAATAAGAAACACTCACGATTTTACAGGATTGGATACGAAGGAATTCCAAGTTGTATAGACGCCTTTTAGGTCTAACTAACTAAGTGCATTATGCAATATTACTATAATATTTATTTAAAGTAATATTTTTGTTTTATTTATCAAGATTGACAAATTAAACGCCCATTTATTTCGTTATGATTTAGTAACTATCAATATAATTAACATGTAATCACCCACATCCAAGGAATGTCCTTCAACAATTCTTCCGAAAAATACTTACAAAAATGGTGTCAGAATAGCAGGACAATCAATGTTAGTGAAGATAAGAGAACAATTAGCTCATTAGCTGATAAGTAATAACTGATAATGGAGCAAGTTAATACGATCATTAAAAGATAAAATATTTCAACTCGCTAGGAATGACTCAGCCTTGAAGAAGGATGATCTAGTCAGCACTAAGCATTTACTATTTATCATGAGTGATAAATCGATATCAACCTAAATATATCAGTAACATAAAACCCAATTGATAAGGACAAGATAAGAGATGGTGATTAATCCAATTCAACGAAATAAGTTCGCACTTGTATTTAGAGCAACAAAGGACGGTTAAATAATTTTCTGGATACCCATTTCAAAGTTAAATGTTATCTGAAGTGAATACCAATATGGACACTTACATCAAACTTTGCAAAAGACATAACCCTTAGCTAGAAATTAAGATAGATACATTTATTTTTTTCGAAATTCATATAACTGAAAGTTATGCATATAAGTCCTCCGAATGTAATTATATATATATAACTATCACAGAAGACAAAATTTTAATAATCTGTTTTATTAAATTTAATTGATCATTTCTTTATTTTAAATTTATTTATGGAAATCAACAACTGTATTATACGTAACGGCATGTGATTAAGACAAGTAGAAAAACTACCAAGCGCTAGTACTCCAGTAACAGATTCAACTTACGTTCACGAGACCACCTTCTTTTCAGGCGCCTCGTAGCCTAAGTTTGGAACTATCGGGTTTCATTCATTCGGGAAAATAAATTACTATAAAAATGAACAGAACATAATAAGATCCAAGGAGACAGGGTTTTCTCTAAACGATATCTACCTGCGGGAGGTGCCGGTTCATTTGCCTGCCTTGGTCCCGGATTCCTATGAAGGTTAGAGAACTAACCTCCGGTAGGTAAGAAGAGCAGTTATATTATATCCTTAAAAGAGAGAATTTATCAATGAAGAAGTACACAAACGGTCAATATATAATACGAAAGAAATTTTATTCTAGAAATCGACTCGCGAACTCGAGGACTTTCACGAGAGGGACATTAATCGAACCACTCTCCCTATCTAAGGTCCGCATCTTGCTTCTTGCTCAAAGGAAGCTGCTCTAACGGTCTGCTCCTCGGTGTTGGGCAAGGAAAATGGATCAATCACTTCACTTAGGCGTATTGTTATTATAAGGGTAACAATGATAATAATATTCTATAGGCTGTGGAAATCCGAAGAAGAAACAAGTATAAATAAATAGTTAGCTACAAGCTATAGAAACGATATTCCTCACCAAGTTCGGTTCAATAAAATAGATTAATTGACATTGTTTCGTACATCTAAATTTTATCTTAAAAAAAAACACTTTAAAAACTGGCCTTATAAATTTAAATTCTTCATAAATATTATTAATACAAATACTTTTTTATTTCATTTTGATATTCAGCTAACATAGCCAACGTTTCTGGGCGAACTTGTGTCCATCATCATCTATTGATTCAGACACAATTCAAGATGCGAACTCAGCGGATTTGTTCTTGAATTATATATTATATATTTATTATATTATATATTATAATTGTATATTTATTTCTTGACGAATCACCGGAATATATTATCTACAATAATTACCAGGTTAATCGAATTTGAAACGAAATGTAGGATAGCATTGCCGAGTTCCGAAGACTATTCTGCCGTGATTTTCATTTTTTGTTATTGACTTATGAATTTTGTTTAAAGAAGTTTACGGAGAAAGTGACGAGTGATTGGCTAATTACGATTTTAATCTATTTTTAGAACCTAAACACTCAAAGTTTTAGAAAGCATAAGGAGGTCTATTATCGAAATTGTACCGAAATAAAATGACTTTTATGAAGAAAAACAAAACAGTAAACATTTAACACTGTGATTTAAAACATTAAATAAAATCTTATGATTATTTGGTCGTTTTTGGCGATCCTTTGATCACATTACTTTAAACAATCTGTTATAGAAACACGATTAATTTCTAAATCAACATTTAAGGCAAGTATAACTTGATGAGAGCTTTTTGTCTTTTTTTTTATTTCTGTTCGAGAAAATTTTTAAAAAATAACTGATAAAATTGCAATAACAACGAGTGAATAATAAAGGCTCAATATTTAACGATTTGATTAAAATGACAATTGAAGAAGAGATAACAGTAGTGGCTATCACATAAGGCTTCCTTCTAAATATAACTTTGATATAATATTCCGGTCCCACGGAATACTCTCGCTCGTCACACTATCGTCAAGGGTCGACCCCAGCAGGGCTTACCAAGTGCAGGGTCGATCACGTTACAGAAAAAATAGTTATCTGCCACTCAACGAAAACATGTTGGTAGAGAAGGTCCAAAAAGGTGATTTTTCAATTCAGCATATAATGAGATTCCGATAATGATCGGTCTAAATCGTAGAAAAATATTCATGTACACGTTTGGATGAACAAACAACATACAGAATGTCTATGAATAGTCAGTCGTTGACTGAAAACTCATCGCATTAAGTCCCGCAACATGGAAGAAATATCCAACCAAGCAATGGACAGGTAGGAATTATATCTAAATGAAAATACGTGATTAACTATTAGCATTTTGTTTATTTGAAACCTAAATTGCGGAAGATGATTGACGATTGATGATTGATAGTTGTACTAATTTATTGTATAGTAATCTGTGTAGTCACTTATAGCACAGGTAATGTTTAATAATTATAGTGATCAAATAATTATGATAATTTATTTTTCTGGAATCGAGAAGATATTTAAACAAAGTACCTATTATGTAATTTTAAAAATAAGGTGAGCCAGGAGCAATTAATTAAATATAACTCTAGAATGATTTCGAAAATATTCGTCATGTTATATTCCTTATTATTATGTATGTATATTGTATCCTTGTACATTAAAGGTAACTTTACAATAATTAGAATTCCATAATGGTATGGAAATTTAAATCAGTTGATAAATCATTAATCAGTGTAAGCCGTAATTTAATAAAGTAATTTAATTTAAATCATCTAAAATCGTATGAAAGGATTAAAAAAATTCTTCAGGTAGAATTAATATTATATAAATTGTAAAAATTATTATATTATTTCTTTTTACAACTTTCAGACAACATTTGTCTCAAGAAAACTCTCAGAATAATTTATTGTACAGTAGTTGTTTGTTTGATTATGTTTCGCTCCCAATTCTTTGATATAATTTGTTTATATAGCGCTTCCTATTAACTTTTTAACTTATTTCATAGTTTAAATTATGCCCAAAAATGTTTATTTATTTGTAATATAGACTATATTTATTTATTACATATTACATAGATAATTTTTATGTAATTAATTCAATATAAGAGATTATTAAGACAATATAATTATATATACTTTAATTTGAGACTTTTTAATATTTAAATAAATTAATAATATTTCAGATAATTATAAATATGTAAGAAAAAACTTATTAGTATATGAACACCACATAGCAAATAAATTGATTTAAAAGAATAAAAATATTTGTAATAAGACTTAATAATAATACTTTGGTTAATTATAAATGGCAATCAGATCGAATAAAAATGTGTTACTCTCTATTTTTATTAAAATAAATAAATTTAAACAGTTAGTCTTTGTAATTTTAAAAGGCAATGAAATAATAAAAATTAGAGCAGACGAATTGGGTTGTTAGCTCTGAGATGAGAGCGAAAACAACCATTACAGATAAATAATGTAAGCCAAATTAATTCTTTCTCAAGGATATGTCACCTGGCTAAAGCTAACAAATAATTATGATTTTATTCAGAGTGATAATGATCATACCTACCTTCTTATTCAAATTAATTATTAATGATATAATTCCTAACACACTATTAGATAATAGGAATAACAATATGCTAATTAGAGATCTCTCTTGCCACGTTCCTCTTCTTATCTCAATGTTTTACCTACACTTACGACCAAAGCATCTCCGTTTCTGTCCTTGTCAAAATCTATTTGATGACCATAAATAGATAAAAACACTAATGAGTTATAATAAGAAGAGTTCAAACGAGGCTAGGAGGTAGGTTTCATGGGTACCGGCAAATACACAAGTACCGTGACATTTGAGAGTAAAAATTAATAAAATTTCCCGCTAAATAGTATATAACACTCAATTACTAGATTACTAAGATCCGTATCGATCCTGTTGCAGGGCGAACACCCAGATGGAGAACGAGGTGACGCCGGTGTACCTGGCTGCACAAGAAGGACATCTGGAAGTCCTCAAGTTCTTGGTCTTGGAGGCCGCAGGGTCGCTCTACATCCGGGCCAAGGACGGCATGGCCCCAGTCCACGCGGCCGCTCAGATGGGATCCCTCCCCTGCCTAAAGTGGATGGTATGTATAGTTGTATTGTTGTATTGTTGTATTGTTGTATTGCCATTTCTATGACATTGTAAAGGTTATATCTTATTAGATAAATATGTTAAATGTCAAGACTGTAAGTAAATATATATATTATTGTAACAACTTTTAGGAGAAGAGTGGCGAATCCGAAATTCGTTATCAACTATGTCTGGATTTCACTTTAAATATTCCAATATTTCCTACTCTTTAAGATTTTTTATTCCAAATGTAAATATTTGACAAGGAAAACTTATATTCAATTCAAATACAGCGTTACTGTCATTGGCCAAATATTTATCCCAGACTATTTAGACTTCAATAAACAAGGAAAGAAAGACTGGCAAAGGAAAGATGGAAAATGTTGGCCAAAACATTTGATTCGGATGCCCGCCATTCGCCATTCGCTCTTACTTACACAGTTTTCTTAAATTTTTTTAATGTGGCTCTTAAATATCTTTTGAAATGATAAAATAACTAATTGATGAGAACGATGGATGTTCGTTGTAGAGAGACATCACTGAAATAAAAACATTGCGTACGTAAGTTAGCTTAGCCTTAAGCACTGAAGAGCGTTAAGTATCGCGGCTATTCTATAGCCTACTCCATGTCTAAAACCTATGACCTGTTCTACCGTTTCAAGTTAAAAGGTTCTAGTAGCTCCAAATTGTTTTTCTAAATAATTAATTTTGTTATTAGTTGTTGGTAATTGGACAAGAATTTGACATTGGAAAGTTCTAAAACCAACAATTAAGACGGTTATTTTACTTTAGAAGACCCAATGTTAAGGATGATTCAGTTTTTAAAAAATTATTTGAAGTCAGTAACATCTAGATTTTAATGATAGTGCTGAATTATTCTTTAAAAATGAGGAGGGCCATATATAGAGAAATAAATATTAACTTTTGCCATGGAGTATTATTTAAATTTATATTTGGCTAATATTAGTACAAAAACACAATAAAAATAAAGTTATGTCCTTTAACAACTCATGTAAAGTGAAAATTTAGCTTATTTTTTAAATGTTGACGACTATACCTAAAATATTCGAAAAATACCAACTTCAGTTTTCAAATAATTTATATTTTGATATAACTTGACTATAAACCATGATAGTTGAATAGAAACTGCGTAAAAATGAGTAGGGATATTACTAATTTTCTTGTATATACTTAGCCGAGCATTTTAATACAAGCATAAAGGCATAAAGCATATGAGTACAATGTTGACCTCCACCACCTCTTCATAGATTTCTGCCAGGCCTACGACAGTCTTGACAGGAATGAACTGCTCAGAGTAATGAAAACGCTAGGGGTCCCGGAAAAGCTAGTCGGATTGAGTGCGATGACCTTGGAAAACACCGGATGTAGGGTAAAGATACAGAATATGATATCAGAAGATTTTGAGGTGGAGAATGGTCTGCGCCAGGGAGATCCCCTCTCACCTGTATTATTTAACATAGCACTCGAACAAGCTGCGAGATCAATCAGGACCAACCCAGGAGGAACGATATGTAATAGGATGACCCAACACCTAGCGTATGCTGATGACGTAGTGATATCAGCAAGGTCAAAAGCGGCGCTTTCAGGAGCTTTGCAGGAATTTGAAGAAGCTGGGAAAAAATTGGGTCTGGTGATAAATAAGGAAAAAACGCAATATATGATTTCCACAAAAAATGATGGGCAGGAAGAGCTGAGTCATGTGCAACTGCTCCACTACACATTTAAGAAAGTGGACAGCTTCAAATATCTGGGGGCTTTAGTGACAAGAAAGAATGACATCACTGCAGAAATTAAAGCAGGAATTTCAGCTGGGAACAGATGTCTCTTTGCACTGCGAAAAGCATTAAGATTTCGAAACTTGTCACGGAGGGCAAAATTATTGATGTATAAAACAACCCTAAGACCGATTGTTACATACGCTTGTGACACGTGGGTCCTGACACAGGGATGCGAAAAGATGCTGCAGATCTGGGAGAGGAAGGTGCTTCGGCAGATATTTGGGCCAGTATGTAATGAAGGCCAATGGAGGTCTAGAAATAATAGAGAGCTTCAGGACCTATACAATGCACCAGACCTAGTCACCTTTATTAAATCTACACGTATAAGATGGCTTGGGCACGTAGAAAGAATGGGAGAAGATAGGTACCCAAAGAAGCTATTATATGGCAAACCAGGAGGCAAAAGAAGAAGAGGAAGGCCCAGGCTGCGATGGCTGGATGATGTAGAGAACGATCTGCAGAGGATGGGGATCGGACAGTGGAGAGGTCGAGGTACTGACAGGGAGGACTGGAGAGGCGTTGTTGTGGAAGCCAGGGCCCTGCAAGGGCTGTAGAACCATGGGAAGAAGAAGAAAGAGCATTTTAATATTATTTTTATTATAAAAAGCATTAATATTTATTATAAATTATACTACATTAAATATTTTAAAGTGTAATAATTTCCATAATAATATAAATGCTAGGTAAAGTATATAATAACAAATTAGCAATATCCCTCCCTATTCATGTTTCTGCAGTATCTACTCAATATAAAAAGAAACTACTCAATAAAATTGTCAATAACTATTTATAATGTTTTAAAACCCGCAACAAAAATTGTGTTATTGAGAACGATTTATAAAAAGGTGTAGAACAAAAACAGAGAAGGGTATGACTACATTAATTTTATTTATTAATAAATCTGTCTTTATTAATAAATAAACTTATTATTTTTAACCATGGAAATTGATTTTACTGTTAGTAGTCTTTTTTTTTTACTTTATCAGGGATTTTTCTAATTACTAATAATGTTTGAAATCGACAAATTAAGAATCTGCTAAAAATAACAGATGAGATATTAAATTAACTAATAGATCCGAAATTCGAACTTTCACTCAGTTGTAGCCGCAGTAGCTGCCAGTTACGTAATGGTGCTCGGAGGATTTAGTAATAGAATTCTCGGAGCACTTTTTAATAGCCCGAGTGTCGGCTAAAAGTTTACAACTCCTTTCGAGAAACGTCGTCAAATCGTCATCTGCGGTTTCCTCATTCAACGGCAC
Organism: Troilus luridus; assembly: GCA_964056705.1. NCBI lineage: Eukaryota > Metazoa > Arthropoda > Insecta > Hemiptera > Pentatomidae > Troilus > Troilus luridus. The sequence continues at coordinate 111,977,519 of OZ057416.1, forward strand.
CACTTTCTACCTCGGGGTGGAAGAATGGTCCAGGATCTCGGGTGGAGAGTAGAGAGGAAGCAGGATCGTAGTCGATATAATTAGTCGTAAGGATGTCGTGAGATCTCGGAGCTCTGGAAGAAGAGTTAAATGCCATCCTGTTCAGAAAGATCTTAGCGGAAGGAGAGACGACTGCTAAGGTGTCATAGATATATACGAGCAAGCAAAAGTATGTCATAAGGCTGTGTCATGTGTCATACGAGTCTATTCAATGTCTGTATGTGCGTGGCGATTGTATAGGCAGTTGATAATAGTAATGTCTGTGATCAGCGTTCAGTTGTTCAGCAGCCGTTGCTAAGCGACAGTACTCGGCTAAAATTAAAGTTTATTTAGTTCAGGAAGCAAATTAAATTTTTACTTCTTCAAATTCTAATTCCATCTTATGCTATTTATTTGATTACAAATTGTGTTTTTAATAACATTCTACTTGATCTGTGTTATTTATCAATAATTTTCTATGCTTAATTTATTTTAATCCAATTCTAGAATACACAGCACCAGACATATTAGATTAAAAGATTCTAAAAAAAAAAGATTGAAAATTGGAGAGAATTCGATAATGAAATAATCGTATGGGAACATGTCGTGTTAAATTGAGAACTACGAATCGTAGTTCATATTTCTATTAACTATTCTATCTTTTATTATATGGTTGATAAACTTCTATCAAATATAAAAATTAGGTTACAGGCGAACTCATTTATATTTATCTTGCTAATAAAACTATATATAAAATACACATTTCTGTGTTCAAAGTTTCTTAAAATACAAAGTAATTACCCATAGGTAAAATATCTCAACAATAACATGAGCGATGATATTTTATAATCATATACCACCGATACTATTTCAATATTATTTATAGTATAACAAATCTATATAATTGTAATATTTAAACTATCTATAAGTACTATCAAAATATAATCTTTCTCTTTTTATATATTTTTTTAAATGGCTTTAAAATAAACAAATGTAAAATATGGTCTTAAATACAATACACTATAAATGTATGTATACTATTAATCAGATTAATATTATACATAAATTAAATTCAATATTTGATATGAGAAATAAATATTCTAATATATATAATATGAGACAATAACATGCTAAAATAATAATTTCGAGTAACATTACTAAGCATAGTAATTTTAAAAAGGATGTAAACTGGACTGAAATTTATCTAATATTTCATTAACACAATAAAAAACCTTTATCCAGTCAAGTATGCTTTTAATAAGACGTTTCGACATTAAATGTCATTTTCAATTATTTATATAAAAAATCCTTTCATCTTAGTTGATAACTTGAAAAAGTTATAAGTCATAAAATCTGTAAATTATCAAAATACAACAATAATAATATAATAAATACAAATTTACAAAATATAATAATAAGTATCATCCAAAAATAGAAATAAGTATAGATACTTTTTTTTCCATTATTGTCATTATTAATGTTTAAAAATGTTTTACTTAGAAGGTCAATTGTCCTACATAATACATTTGATTTTGAAAAACTACGGATCTTGCACAGAGAAAACAATGTGATTAAAAGGCGATTCTTGGAAGCATTATATATTAATGACAAAATGGATAATATAGTGAACGATAGAAAAGAAGCAGGTGAAATAGGTAAACTATATTCATCTGTTATTTTAAAGTTAAAAAGAAAATGATCAATAGCATGTTTTATACTTTTTAAAAACACAGATAATATAACCTAGCACAATAACCTACCAACAGTTTTCCTAGATTTTTCTTTTCATTCCATCCGATTTATATAAATTTGATTATGGTATTTATTTAAATATTTTTTTAAGAATTAAAATGTAAATAAAATGTATTATTAAACAGACCAAAGTTTAAACCATTTAACAAAAGATGATCATGGAGGACAATTGACCTTTAAGTAGAACATTTTTAAACATTAATAATGACAACAATGTAAAAAAAGTATCTATACTTATTTTTATTTTTGAACATATTTTGTAAATTTGTATTTATTATATTGTTATTGTTGTATTTTGATAATTAACAGATTTTATGACATAACTTTTTCAAGTTATTAACTAAGATGAAAGGATACAAGAATTTTTTATATAAATAATTGAAAATGACATTTAATGTCGAAACGACTTATTAAAAGCATAATTGACTGGATAAAGGTTTTTTATAGTGTTAATGAAATATAAGCATAGTAAATGATTTTCACTTGGCTTAATATATACAAATGTTCCAAAAAGAATACATTAACATGCATATTATTGTGCTAGGTTATATTATCTGTGTTTTTAAAAAGTATAAAACATGCTATTGATCATTTTCTTTTTAACTTTAAAATAACAGATGAATATAGTTTATTTGTTTCACCTGCTTCTTTTCTATCGTTCACTACATTATCTGTTTTGTCATTAATATATAATGCTTCCAAGAATCTCCTTTTAATCACATTGTTTTCTCTGTGCAAGATCCGTGGTTTTTCAAAATCAAATGTATTATGGAGGACAATTGACCTCTAAGTAAAACATTTTTAAACATTAATAATGACAATAATGGAAAAAAAAAGTTTCTATACTTATTTCTATTTTTGGATGATACTTATTATTATATTTTGTAAATTTGTATTTATTATATTATTATTGTTGTATTTTGATAATTTACAGATTTTATGACTTGTAACTTTTTCAAGTTATCAACTAAGATGAAAGGATACAAGAATTTTTTATATAAATAATTGAAAATGACATTTAATGTCGAAACGTCTTATTAAAAGCATACTTGACTGGATAAAGGTTTTTTATTGTGTTAATGAAATATTAGATAAATTTCAGTCCAGTTTACATCCTTTTTAAAATTACTATGCTTAGTAATGTTACTCGAAATTATTATTTTAGTATGTTATTTTCTCATATTATATATATTAAAATATTTATTTCTCATATCAAATATTGAATTTAATGTATGTTTAATATTAATCTGATTAATAGTATACATACATTTATAGTGTATTGTATTTAAGACCATATTTTACATTTGTTTATTTTAAAGCCATTTAAAAAACCTCCATGTAAAAAGTATGCTCAACACACAAAGGTTTATGGAGCTAATATACCTATTTGTTAAGCGCCAGAGATTTACATTAAAACAATTTAATTATAACCAAGAGCTCAACATTATCAAATAAAAAGCAGATAATATTTCCCCAAGTTTCTAAATCCCTATTTCATCTGCTGTGAAATATAGGGTTCTATCTAGCGGTAAAACATCTTGTTGTTCTTATCTCTGCTATCAGTTCTTCCTTATCAGGAACGAGAGTTGGAATTTGAAGTGCGATCTAATCACTTTATTATTTCCAAGACTAACCAAACTATCATTCGTAACAATTACCAAAGAAACGGTTTCTTCATTGTAACCGTTACAAAACAATTTTTCAAAACCTTGCATTTCCAACTTTATCAATAGTAATAATACACTTTAGCCAATTTATGATGGTGATTTGATAGCCTATGTGAGTCAATATGTGAGTATTATCTTAATTGATATACAGAAACATGTATCGCACTTGTTTTAGATTTACAAATTAAATTTTTTTTTTTTTTTTTTTTTTATTTAATTCAATGATATTTACAACTATAATACATTATTATATCAAGTAAATGTGCAAAAATGTAGCATATGACATGAAAACACTTGTGGAGAAACTACCCATCGATAGCACTCCAATAAAGTTCTATAGTAGATGATCTCGAGGCCATCTTTTTTTCAGACGCCTCGGAGGGTTATCAGGAATAGTATGGGAAGCAAGCTGAGAGACTAGCGGATTCAAGTGCGTATGGAGCTTGTTATGGAAGGATAGGTATCTATTTTGGGCCAAATCAGTAACATATGGGATATTAAGATCATGATGGATGAGTTTGTTTGTGACATAATAAGGAGCATTGAGGATTTTACGAAGGATTTTGGATTGCAAGGATTGGATACGAGATGAATTGGATGGTTTAGTAGAGCCCCAAAGCTCAACTCCGTATGCCCAAATAGGTCTGATGACTGTCATGTAAATAAGTCTTTTGTAATTAATTGGTAGCTTAGAGCGTTTGTCCAGTAAGTGTTGAAGTAGGCGAAAACGTCGAGCAGTTTCTTGTCTTTTCAGTCTTGTATGAGGATTCCAAGTGAGACGTTTATCCAGATGGAGTCCTAGGTAACGTATCTGTTCGACAGGGTTCAGTGGTACATTATTAAACGATACAGTAGGACAGGAATTCGTAGGTTTACGACGAAGGGTGAAGGTAATTTGATGGGATTTGTTAGGATTTATTTTAATCCTCCAATTTTGACACCATTCTTGTAGGTGTGAGATATGGGATTGAAGAGATTGGGATGCAACAAATGGATCCTTATTAACTGATAACACACATGTGTCATCAGCGTAAGTAGTGAGGACAGTGCTTGGATGGGTTGGGATGTCAGCTGTATATATCGTGTATAGGATGGGCCCCAGGATACTACCTTGAGGAACACCGGCAGACTGGGTGAAGAGGGAAGAGTAGGAACAATTATGGTTTACTTTAAAGGTTCTATTACTGAGGTAGGAACTGATAATAAGGAAGTAAGTTGAAGGTAAGAATTTACGGAGTTTGTACAGCAGTCCTGGATGCCAGACTCGATCAAAAGCCTGCTCTACATCGAGAAAAGCTCCCGTGCAGTACATTCCGCGCTCTAATGCAGATGAGACAACGTCCACCACACGATGGCATTGCTGGATGGTGGAGTGTGATGTTCGGAAACCAAATTGGTGATCTGGGATTATTTGATTGGATTCTATGATAGGATGAAGACGTTTCAGAATGAGTTTTTCAAGTATTTTCCCCATTATGGGCAAGAGAGATATAGGACGGTAAGAAGATGGGAGTTCTGGTGGTTTTTTAGGTTTTGGAATCATCTTAATTATGGATAATTTCCAGGAATCAGGAAAATATGTGGTGCGGAGTACGGCATTGTATATATATGTAAGGAGTAGGATCGCTTTCCGAGGAAGGCGTTTTAGAATCTGGGATGTGATTAGGTCGTGTCCAGGGGCTTTGTTGGCGGGTAATCTATGAATAATGTTTGATATTTCGGAAGGATGGAATGCTTTAGGAGGAGGGGACAACTGAAGAGGAATACTTAATTCTGCTCCAATGCATTCAGAGTGGGTTTGATTAAGGATATCTGGATGAGGGTTAAATGTTTTGAATAGGTGCTGGCCGAAAATTTGTGATTTTTCTTCATCAGATCTTGACCAGGTTTGGGATTCGGTTAAAAGTGGATGGTTGAATTTTTTATAGTTTAGGAGTTTTCTAGTTGTATTCCATAAGGATTTGTCAGTAGTACTGAGATTTTCTGTACGGTAATACAAATTTTGAATTTTGAATGTTCTGATCTCTGATTTTAATTTGTTGGTCAGTTTGGTATAATGACTCTTGTCCGATGGATATCTCGTGCGGTGCCACTTTGCTCTTGCCCGTCGTTTTTCTTTTAATAACTCGCGAATATGAAGTGGCCAGTTATTCTGTTGATAATGATTTTTACTTGGTAAAGTGTTATATTTTATATTGACTTGTATTGCTTCTGTTAGTTGGTCTATTGCAGAATTGATGTCTCCTTTTGTTTTAAGTGGAATTTTGAGGTCTAAATTATTTTCTAGATTTGATCGGAATTCATCCCAGTCTACACGTCCTGTAATCAGTCTGGGAAGAGAGGGCTTAGGAATGGGAATCGAATGCACTTGAAGCAGAACTGGACTGTGATCAGAGGAAAGGTCATCCAGGGATTTTATAGCAGTTTGATTGCGGGAAATCTGTGAGGAAACAAATATATCTAGAATATCTGGACGTTTTTTGAGGGATGTAGGCCAATAAGTAGGGTTTATGGGTGCGAGGATAGAGAAACTATTAGAGGTTGAAATTTGGGATAAGATGCTACCACGGGAATTGGATGTTCGACAACCCCATCGTTGATGTTTGGCGTTGTAATCTCCTCCTGCAATAAACCGCGGTCCGAAGGATTGGAATAAGGATTCGAGGCTGTTATAAGAAAGGGGGATACCAGGAGGACAGTATACAGCTGAGAATGTTATATGGAAAGGACTAGTTGAAATGGTTACTGATGTTGATTGAATGGCGTCAGTTGGAGTAGAAGGAATAAGAGAATGTGGTATAGATTTATGGATAAGGATACAAGAACCGGCATGTGCTGTATCGTCAGGATGATCTGATCTGTAAGTGATATAGTCACGTATGTAAAAATATGATCGTTTTGTGAAGTGTGTTTCAGTCAATAGGGCGATGTCTATGTGATTGTTATGAAGAAATAAGTCCAGTTCGTCTCGATGGTTATGTAAGCCATTTGCATTCCACAGAATGATTGCTAGGGGCTTGTTGTTCATCGTGGGGTATTAAATGGTATTTCGGAAAGGAGTCGGGTTAGAAGGGAAATGAGTGGTTTGATGGTATTATTTAGGTCTAATAAGAAATTCGAAAGGATTGTGTTGATGTCTACTGGACTTTGATTGGGAACAGGATATTGCTCTGAAGGTTGAGGTGGAGGATTAGTGTGTCTTGGGAAGCTGGTTGGGAGTTGGACCCTTCTTAGGACACTGGAAGCTGCATCAACTTTCAATGGTTTTTGGGTTTGGAGGTTTTTCATGGAGTAAGTTTGGGATGGAGTTGTGGGTTCACTCTGAGGCGGAAGCTTCACCCGTAGAGGTAGACGGTGAGAAGGGATGTCTTGGCGTGGAGGTAGTAGAGGTGGATGAGATTTGGGAACCATTGGCTGGGATTGGGAGGTTTGAGGCGCCTGTTGTCGGATCTGTTGATGTCGAGGCTGCTGCTTTCGGCTGATGGCTGAAAATGTCCTTTGTCCCTGTTGAGGAGGATTATTATCTGTTGAGGTCAACGGCTGCTGTTGGTTATTATGATGTTGATTCTCGTGTAGTTTTTCTATTTCTTCTTTACTATTTTCATATTGACTTTTGGATGCTGCATGATGGGATCTTACCCTTTGAAGGTTTTTATGCACCACGCATCCTTTATAATTTGCTGGGTGGTCCTCACCGCATAGCACACACTTTGCAGGTGTTTCCCTAGTTTTCCTACATGTGTCTGTTGCATGTGCTCCAGCACATTTGACACATCTGGCCGGATAGTGACAATAGGCTTTTGTATGTCCTAGTGCTTGGCATCTTGTGCATTGCACAATTGTAGGTCTTTGCCTTGGCTCTTCAAAACGAACGACTGAATAGACCAGCCTAGTTATATCAAATATTTCAATATTACTTCTGGCTGGTTCCAGATCTACAAAAAATAACGGTAGCGGGAACTTTTCGACGGGATGTAGGACGACCGATATATTTCTGACGTTGTGGCCGATCTCTTCCAAGTCCCTTTTGATGGCGTCAGTAGGTGTGGTACTATGAAGACCTCTCAAAACAACTCTGTAGGCCTTATCTTCTTTTAGTTGGTAACAATGAAAATGATATTTTTTATCGGTGAGGTGATTAACCAATTTTTTGTAATTATCTTTTGTAGCTGTGTTAATTTTTATGTCTTTCACTCGAGAATAACATTTAAAATTGGTTGGGCCGATCAAGCTGGCTATTTCTTGACCGAAGCTCATGAAGTTTGAAACGTTTGAGACAAATATTGGAGGTGGAACAGGTTCGGAAATCTGAGAGGTTTCATGATGTTTAGGAGGCTCTGTGGGTACATTTTCGAGGGCTGCAAATTGATTGCTGGTTGCAACGTTAACTAATTCTGTTTTGATGGCTGCAGATGTTTTACTGCGGGTATTTGGTGCTGAGCTTGGCTTTGACGCCGATTTGTTTTTCTTTTTCTTTTTTTTATTTGGAGAGGTACCGGTGGACCCGGGGGCAGCATTTCGCTGCCGTTTTTCTAGTTGACGACGCTTGAGATATTGTGAATCAGTTTCACTGATTTCGGACATTGCTACATTGTCCTCCGATTCAGTACCTGATGAACGTTCTGAATCCATTTTAAAAGAAATAAGCTTATTCAAAATATAAAACATAATATTAAAACTGAAATAATAGAAAAATTATTTATAACAATAGATATAACAAAAAAGAAACATTTCAAAATCAATACTTAATACTAAACTATCTACACTAATATATATGTACAATTATATTTAAAAAAATAAAAATTAAAAAGGTCTCTACAAAAAAAAAAAAAAAATAATAATAATAATAAATTGTCTGGTAAATAGGCTACGTAAACATATAAGTTTCACCAAGCCCTAGACCTTGAGAAGGGGATCAAGATAACTCCCCACTCTTCTGGCAGGTGAACTACTGTACTTAGTACGTTCGCAATGTTAATAGTTAAATTGCTCACTCACCTCACTCACTGTAATTGTCATTGTGCACTGTTATCAATAATAGGACTGTCTACGAAATTTCACAATGAAACAATAACTAAAAGTTGATGAAAAAGGTCAGTAAACACAGAGCGCTGTTAAACGTGAACTGTATCGGCGGCCATGTTGTAACAACCACAAATTAAATTTGAAATAGATAAATAGTCTTATTTGAAGTTATTTAATAAATTGTTAATGGTTTATCATAATTTTAAGGTTAATTTACTTTTTGCTACCATAATTTTAGGGATGAAGGATATTTTCAAAATGCCCCAGAATTATAAATGAAATTAGAACAATAATATATTGTTTAATTACTGAAAATCGAAAATACTTCTATTCAATGTACTTGTTAGTAAATCATAAGAAATATTTTCTCAATCCAAGATTAGAAACAGAGAAGTTGTACACAGTTTACATTAACTTTAACTAAAATAATTGTATTGTATTTGCTGTTTGTCCTTGTTTGAATTCACTAGTAAAATAAAAAAATTACCTTTTAAATAAAAACGTATAATATGCAGTTTAGTTTTATTTGGCACAGACTGTTGCAAGTATAAGGGTCAAAACAATAGATCATACAAACGACAATTAAGGTATAGTTGAATGAAAAACTAAAATGTTTATGAAAGGTATATAGATAGGTGTATTCCCTCCCAGCACAACAGTTTTACATGAAATAGTCCAGTCTCTACCAGTTCTGAACCCCAGACCCGTTCACGGGTTGTAGTGGTAAATGTTTTTAGATAACTATATGTATACTTAACTCTGGACCAAGGTTGAAAAGTTTAATTAGCCATCTTGGTCCGCCTGCTGTCAATGTCGTGATGCCGCGTGTCATTTTTAATGAACAAGAAAATAGTTTATTAGCGTTTTTATAGTAATTATTTATATTCATCATAGCGAAACTAATTATAACTTAGACAACATATATATACTGATATCCTCTCAAAGAATTGTTTATGGTTACCATTTCATTCTTATTGGAGTTATGAACATTATCTTTTTAAAATTTCCTCTGAGGTTTTTGAGATTTAGTCAATAAATATATAATGCATACCTTTATATAAAAATTATTTTACCAGTAACTGTTACTGAAACTGAATACTACAATAGAATAAATAATTTAAATTTTCAATTTCAAATGAGACTGTTTGTTAAAGAAAGCTCTAGGCTTTAAAAACTGCCATCGCCCATCCATGGAAGGCCAAATCCAACTTAAAGATTGGACCTAATTTACTTCATCAATAGTTTACAGTTTATTTCTAAATTTTCAAGTACCTAAATTATGAATAAAATCATTTCTATCATTTGTTTAGTAAGTCTGCCTGAATCATCCTTTTGATGCCTCCATTTGTTTAGTAAGTCTGCCTCAATCATCCTTTTGATGCCTCCATAAACTATTAGGTAATCGATGTTTCCTAATATCGCTGTGTACTGTTTGTCATCTACTGAGAGTACGGTTTGATTTATTTTATTATTGAATTATTACTTTATTGAAATTAAAAATATAAATTATTCTTAACATAGCTTAGAGCATGTTAGCTCTATTATCTGTTTTGTGTTGAGCGCTAAGTTACTTTGTTGAAGATACCGGGTTCCAATCCGGCTATGATAGATAAAATGTTTAATCTGATAATACCCATAGAAAATCATAGAAAATGATAGAATATAGTCTGCATAACTATATTCTAAGGCTTGAAATAATAGAAATTATCTAATTTGTACGCCTGAAAACATAATTACATTAAGGAAAAAAAATATAAAGATTATTTTCAGGTCATTAATGTTATTTGATTTGATATGCTTATTATATAAATTACTATGTATTATGTATATTACTTAGGTGGAGGACCAGGGTGTGGACCCGAACCTGCGCGACGGAGACGGCGCCACGCCGCTGCACTTTGCCGCCTCCAGGGGTCACGTGGACTGTGTCACGTGGCTCCTACGTCACGGGGCCGCCGTCCTGCAGGACAACTACGGCAAGAGCCCGATCAACGACGCGGCGGAGAACCAACAGATGCAGGTGAGTCTAGATGAGTATTATATCATATGTTGTTTTAAAGGGAGTAAGAAATCCTTAGTTATGTCGTCTTTCGGAAGGGACGTAAAACCAGGGTCCCGAGCCTGTACGGTGTCAGTTACTCTTTAAAGATACCTATCTTAATTGTACATGGATAGGCAAAGTTTAGGACTACCTTTGTCTAACAAACAATATTATATGGTATTGTATACAATTTCTTTAGAACAAGCATGGCAGAAACCAACAGGAGTGCTAATAGTATAAGGGATTCGAAGATGCTATATCCGCGCTATTCAGCAACAGTAAGGAGTTCAATAGTAGGCACAGTGTATCAGGTTTCACCCTATGTCAATCTGAGAGTCCAATTCGTAAATAGCCACCATATTGTTTTATCAACTCACAGCTTTCAAAAGCTACAAAGCTATAATCAAAGGCATTTATTTATTTAATTAAAAAGAAAAAACCTATACCACTACAACTCATGGAGGCTCTCGAGTACAGTAAGTGGTAGAGACTGTACTGTTGTACGACGGTTGTGCAGGGAGGTGATTTGTCCTAGATCACGCTCAAAGGCAAGAATTTTCCCCTTATTTTGGGTATCCTCTTTTAGAGGCTTGATGAGCCACAAGAATACTGAGCCACTCCGCTACTTAGTTAATTAGTATAAATTGTTGTTCATTGGAAAAGCAGAAAAAAATAAATAACATACTGCGCATAAGAGTTGGGCAACACTTCAACAAAATTCTCAATAATCTCTTCTTGTATTTCCTTTTCCCAAATTCATTTTCAAAATCTAAAAATTCCAAGAAACTGTCAGATTAACATAAACTTGATTACTTATCGATTTTAGGCATTGAGAATTTTTTAAATAATAATAAGGTTGAGCGAACCCGAAGGCTCGATGCCGACACCACCGACCTCTGCTTACAGACTAGCATCCAGGGACCACTACCCAAATCCAAATCCGCCAGATCACTGTTAACGTAATCCTCCCACCTACGCCTCGGCCTACCCCCCAGACGCTTCCCAGTCAGCACGGCGCTTATCAACTGTTTATGAATTACTTCGATACTAAGGCCAGCAACTCTATAAGCCCATCTTAATCTTTGTGACGCTATCACTTCAATAATATTAACCGGATACATGCTCCGCAATTCCGCGTTGTGTAATATTTTAAATTGAGAGTTTTAAAAATTAGTGAAAAAAGAATAATGAAAGTTCCATATGAATCAATAATATAGATTTCAATGGACAACACAGTAAACACTTCAAACTAAAATATGATTAAAATAAATAAAATAATCCACTATTTAACAGCAGAAAGCGTCACTTTTTTTATTTAGTAAGATACCATATTACTTCCAATAAACCGCGCATAATCCTGGACTGATGATTGTAGCAATATTACAAGCCAATGATAATGTGGACAATATTTATTTATTGACTAAGTTATTACTAATCTAGAGGGAATAAACATAATCAAACCAATAAAATAACATTTAATATCATTGAGGTGAGAACCCAAGGGTTCGAATAATATTTTTTTCAAAGGTAGAATTAAATGGGATTATTGGTTGTTAATGGATAATACTTATTAAAAAAAACAATATCAGGGATACACCTAGTCACCCAACAAAAATTAAAATGATAAACGTCGGGTGGATTTATCTCAAATTTAACGCTGCACAAACTGTCAATTTAACGGAATGTCAATTGCTAAGTCATTCAGAAGAATATATAGTTTGAAGTATCTCAGGTAGATAGCTAGATATCTCACGTTAATTAATTTTCTATTTATATAACTACTAATTAAGAATAATAATTAATAAAAAAGACAAGAACGACTCTACAGTGACAGACTAGTCCTCAGGAGAGCATGAACACCTGGCTTCAGGTTAATGAGGAGCTGCAAGACTAATTTCACTCGGCGCACTCTAACTCTCCAGTTCTTGCTTTCTCTTGCTTTCCAAGCCTCCTCCTCTTCGGGCTTTATGGATGTCTCATCACCCTCAGGAATATGTCTTCACCGCGCGGGGAAACCGTCGTTTAGCGGCATTATACTAAATTATTTAGAAAACGGGTCTAGTGGTACGAAAGTTCCCCAAGTAAAAAGATATTCTCATTTCGTATTTATGTATAAATAGAATATTAAAAAAATCTTATTCTGGAGTAAGGTTCCTTATGCGAGAGAGAGAGATGGAAGGGACAACGGTGGACAAGTTAGAAGAGAATGATGGCACTAGCTACGAAGAAGGAAACGATAAGTTAGAACAGAGTTGAAGGAAAACCTGGACCAAGCATCTCTCAACCATAGCAACCATGGTAGCTATTTATTACTTTACTCATTCAGACATCTTAAAAAAAAATGTGAAAAAAATAAATAAATAATTCGGTGTAAACGATCGCCTTTAAGTGGATGTAAACAATCTAAAATAGTAAGGGAGTGGATTAGCAATGGCAAAAGTAATTTTTTTTTTTTAAAATGGGTTAAAAACATTTAATTGAAATAATAATACAAATATTTGGATAGAGTTGTAACAAACAACCAAGAGTTGTAACAAACAACCAAGAGTTGTAATAAACATGAAGACTATTACTTCCAAATAAAAAGATAAAGAACATTAAACCTTGATACCTTCAACAGACTCAAATTGTAAATTGTATGCACTTAAAACAGTATTAAGAATGATATATAGAAGGGAGAGAAGAAATAATACACAATTCTCTTTATAATACACTGCTAATTTATAAAAAAAGATTATGCATCGAAAATAAATAATTTATAAAATATATTATTTCTGATCATTTGAAAAAATTAGAATCAACGTCAGTTTAGCGAATGCTGGGAAGAGAGAAAAATTAGTCAATGAAAATATTAAGTTAATATAATGGAATTAAATTAAAATAAGAAACTATGAAATAAATAAACAGAACCGTGTGGGCTATTTTTGTTGACTAAATCTAATTTAATGGTTCTGGCTCAACGGTTGTGCAAGGAGAAGGTTCTGGGTCAACGGTTGTGCAAGGAGAAGGTTCTGGGTCAACGGTTGTGCAAGGAGAAGGTTCTGGGTCAACGGTTGTGCAAGGAGAAGGTTCTGGGTCAACAAAAGGAGAAGCAAGGAGAAGCTTCTGCTTCATTTTGATCTTTAGTCCAGTCTGCTAATGTCTAAAAGTGAAAAAACCTTGACCTTGACTAGTTAGCTTTTCAGTTATTTCAGATACAGAAGACTCAGGATTCTTCCTTTTTTCATATATATTTTGGTTTTGGATATTTAAAAAAAATTAAAATATTATAATGACTAATCATAACTACCCAGTCAATTATAAATTATTCAAGCGAATCCAAACTATTCGACTTTTCGTGAGAAGCGAGGGATGGTTGACTGGATGATAGATGTAAGGAAGAAAATAGTTGGGGGTGCAGTCAAAACTATTCGACTTTTCGATTAATGAGTTACGCAAACATATTATGATGGGCATAAGATAACATAACATAACATACTGACGAGTTAATTAGCGAAGGAATGGAGAAGGTCCTCATCTAGGGAGGGGGAAGGATATCCTACGGTGTTGTAAATCGGCGGTTCTCCAGAACGTCCTGGTTTCTCGACATGCCGACCGCAGAGGAACTCTGGTCGACGATGTGGTTCTTCTGCTACTCCTGCGTCGATGGTCGGAAGAGCCGCTTCTACTCCCTGTTAGGACTCAGGTCGAGGAACAAGAGGCAGCTGTACGTCGTGGAAGCAAGGTGGGAGGAAAGGCGATCTAGGAAGATAGGACACTGTCCGGTAAGGAATCGAAGATATCAATTGCGTTCATTGAGAGGACCAAAGCTAACTAGGCTAATATAAATTATCTAACGTATTTAAGTAACTGTTAGGTATAATAGTAACTGTTAGGTATAATAGTAACTGTTAGGTATAATAGTAACAAAATGATCTGCAAACTCGTTTATAACTGAAAAATTAGCATGATAGATTACAATAAGTCAGATATTGTCACTCCGTAACAGTATGATGAGTCGTATTTTAAAAGTTGTGGAACTGAGAACGCTGTGCTTACATTATTTATTTCATATTGGAAAAATAAATATTTGCAATGCATAGTTTGTGGTTTGAGAAGAGAGGTAATTTATTTCGAATTAAATTGGCCCCGTTCAGACCGCGTCCCCTCGTGCTTCTGCAAGCGTCCTTAGCCCTGAAGATGACCCACAAAGTGGGTCGAAACGTCAGCACTTAATTAAAATAAGTATCCACTTATTTAGTGTTTTAATTGACTGCACCCCCAACTATTTTCTTCCTTAAATTGGTCATAGTTGTGATTTTTTGTTACAGGACTTTAAGAAATATTAAAATTTTAAATACAGGAATATTAAATAAATATAAATTTTGCAAAACATATTAAATTATGATGATTGGTTCTGTTATGAGAAGGAAATCTTACAATATATATATATATATATATATATATATATATATATAAAATAACAATGGCTCATCACATATAAATACATTTAAAAAATACAAGAATATTTTTAAATGTATCAATGGTTATTTTTATATTAAAATAACAATAAATTATCCGACTGATTCATTAAATAATATTAGGTATTTGTAACATTTATTATTAATTCTTTGATGCGCGGTTTTAACGGCTTAAGTCCATCATACAGAATCAGGAATGATCAGACAAGAAATAAATGTATCCTTCAAATAGAATTACTACTATATTGTTTGTAAATCCCTAATACATTGTTTTACAAAAATAAAATTACAAAAAATATCAATAATTAGATTTTACATAATATATTGAATTTTGCTGTTGCTCTCCTGAAAAATTTAAAACTTTGACTTAAGCCCTTATGACCGCGCATCAAAGAGTTATTTGTAACATTAATTGAATACTCGCCTGGAAGAAGGGCGTATGTTACATTTTTCAGTTTTCGTTTTTTCTTTTTGTGGAACAAGGTCCGTGTGATGGCCATTTCCGCTCTCTCGTCAAGATGTAACAAACTTTTTTAATTTATTTATTTTTAGCTTTTTTTACAATCAAACAAGGGCGTAAGTGCAAAATCTATAAAATGTCAATTAATTAAATGGCCCGTTTTCTTATTTTGGCTCTCCCGTAAACTTAAATGAAAAATGTAACATGCGCCCTTCTTCCAGGAAACTATTCAATTATTGAAAGTTGAAACAAAATGACATGTGATAAAGTTGAGTGGAAAATAGTTGACTGGACATGTGATGACATAGACAGTACTGGAGTGAGTTATGTTTAAGAGGAAATAAAGGCGAGATTAAAACTGAGGATAAGTAAAGCGTTACGCTATGCTGCTTAATTTTTGTACCAAAAAATCCACTTTTGCGCCTATTTTTTGCTTCAAGTTCAAATTTATAATTTTCTTCATATTGTTCTTGAAAAGATGAGCAACGAAAACTAAACCTGGACGCTTGTATGAGGAGAAGAGCGAAGAATGATAATTTTTGCTTGATATTTTGAACCGACAAAAAATGTCCAAGATTTAGGTGGGAGGACTCTATGAAGATTAGCTGGGACGGTGGTTCTAATGATCTCGCTATTGAACCTTCGTGTCGTAGTCCAAGTTTTAGGTAGCTACAGACCAGAGTGGTAGCTTCTCGAGACTACCAAGAAATAAATACCAACTGATCCAGGAGGGAATCGAACCCACAACGTTCTGAACCGACCACTGTAGGATAGTGATCCAAACCTGCTCGAACGTTACGTCCTCAGAACCTTAACATAAACTTATCTCTATTATTTTACGTGTTATGAACGTAGCCACAATATTTTTACTTTCAAATATTCATATTTCACATTTATTTTAAAAATTAACACCACGAAATATGTTTATTTGAATACTCAGTTTAGTTATATGTGGAAGAAGACACGACGATGACCGCTATGACGTTAAACCCAGATCTTGAGCGAGGGCTACGCCCGGGAGGATCATCCTTTGTCCTGGAACACCACAATGCCCGTCCTTGAGGACATTGTCGCAGGACATTCACACGATCTTCTGCGGGGAGGTCCTTCGAGTCCTTTTGAGAAAAGTCTACTTTTCTTTTATTTACTATTCTACTAAAGGGAGCTAATTTGGGGACAATGAAGACCATCTTCAGTTCCACATCTCCATCGAGTCCTAACCTCATTAGGTTCATCGCCATCGCCAGGACACTTTTCTTCTGGCAGCCCTTGTCCTTCCGCCCTTCTTTAGGCGCTTTAGGTCCACCTTCTTTAGATCTCTAAGAAATATCGGAATTAGAATAGCAATATCGATGTGTTATATACCGTTTAAAATTTAAAAAAATTAGAGAAAAACATGTAATATAAAAAGTCGTAAAAGGTGATAATGAGTGACAGAAATCCCTCGTATTTAAATGATTTCCGTGGATAATTATTATCATATAGATCATTCTATGATATATAAACAACTATACAATAAAATTATTGACATATTTTTAGAGAATATCGACATTTTTGCAAGACCCCTAATTGGAGGATTCCAGATTACGCTCCATATAGGATATTGGGAAAGGCGAAAGGGAGCCAAGATTTAGCTGGCATTAGATCGATCATTAATCCTTATTAATCCTTATCTCTAACCCAGATACAGCCACTTTCTACAGTTATTACTACACATTTAATGATAAAACAATAACGAACATTCAAATATTTAATTCAGTTTAATTTTAATTATGTTATATTTTATTTTAATATTATTAATTTCTTTTGAGACGATATTGATTAATGTAATATTCCAAAATATTAGTCTTCGCAAAGTCTAATTCAGTTTATGTTCGATCAATGCATCTATAAGATAATTTAATCTGTTAGCAGCCGGGGATGGATCCCATGGGATCTAGAACCGTCCTATAAAGTGGGTATCAAAAATAAGGGGTAAATCTGGCGGTTGAGGGTGACTTAAATCACCTCCCTGCTCAACCGTTGTCCAAGAAACAGTACAGTCTCTACCATGTACTGAACACCAGACTCTTCACAACTAGTAGTGGAATATTTTTTTTTTTGGTTGGATTGAGTATCCACACAAGCATTTCAAAGTAGATCAGAACGTTTAAAAACCGTGGAAGGGGAAAGTTTATGAAAAAAAAATTGTGATTTTGCTCGGAAGAATATTTTGTTTTAATACACCGTATTCTCATTTATACACAGTACTTTGTTTAATTTTTCTACACCATTTTTTTTTCGTTTTAGAGTTATTCAGAAGTTAAAAGACGGGTAGCCCAGACTAAAAATAATTGAATTAGAATTAGAATTAGATTTTCATCCAAACATATTTTTTCCGCGAAAATTTTATGCTCTTGAATTTGTCAACATGTCACCTCCTCCGGTTTACCATAACTTTTTTTAATTTAGTTCATCGATAGTCTGGAGTGTCCTCAGAAAACAACAAGAAATTTTGGAAAGATGGAGAGAACATTTCATGGATTTGCTTGAAGTCGAAGATGCACTCCCATCACAAGAAGAGGACCACGATGAAGAAGGAGAGGAAGATGATTAGATATCGGAGGATGACCTCGAGGAGGCTATTTCTAATTCTTGTCTAATCAGGACAAGACGATATCCCCCAGAAATGCTTAAGTATATGGGAGAAAGAGGGAAGGAGATATTGCTTCACCTGCTAAATCTGGTTTGGAAAAAGAAGAGGATCCCAAAAGACTGGGAAGTTGCCACTTTAATCCCAATATTCAAAAAAGGTGACAATATAGTGTTTGAATCATCGGGGATTTTCTCTTTTATGCATTCCTAGTAAAATATACTTCATGATCTTGGAGAGAAGGCTAAGGCAAAAAGTGGATCCACGACTCCAGGAGAAACAATATGGATTTAGAGAACACAAGAGCACAGAGGATCTGAACTTCACCATGAGACAGATCACTGAAAAAGTAATAGAAAAATGCAAGGAGTTAACCGTATGCTTCGCAGACCTCACAAAAGCATTCGACAAAATTAAGCAAGAGGATATCCGTAAGGCTTTAACAGAGAGGACTGTTGGATCCAAAGCAGGAGGACATTGGCATAGGACAGAGAAGAGTGGTGGCGACGCCTTGATGCGGCCAAGACCCGTACTGGGTTGTAGAGCCAGTATTGATTTATTGATTTAACAGAGATAGGCATTAACAAAGGACTAATGCTGGCAATAATGAGCCTCTACAGGAAGACCCGAAATGTAGTGAGGACATCCAATTGTTACTCCAAAGAGTTCACAACCAAACTTGGTATAAGACCGGGATCCAGTTTGAGCCATCTTCTCTTTATTCTGGTCCTTGATTCTGGTATATCTGGGGCCAAAGCCCGGATGAGAAGTTTCCATCTGGGATATAGGTACTTGAATAAAGTTACCTACTCCTTGATGGCCTTCGCTAATGATATGGTGATGGTAGTCTTTGCCAACAACGATAGAGACCTGATACACAATATCAGGGTTCTTCAAGATGAACTAGAGAAGATCAATATGGAAATAAACCCTGACAATACAAAGGTTATGAGAATTGGGAGGATGCCTCGGCGAAAAATGAGAGTCATACGATTCAAAGACAAGCCCATCGAACAGGTGAGAACCTTTAAATGTCTGGGAACACACCTTCATGAGAACGGAGTCATGGACAATGAAATCCTAGAGAGGGTTAACTCAGCTGGTAAATTGTTCCATGCACAAAATAAAAGGTCCCTGAATAAAAGAGAAGAATCCAAGGACACAAAGTTGAGAGCGTACAATTATACTTGTCTCCCCATATTAACATACTCTTCAGAATTTCGGGCATTAACCACCAAACATAAAAGTATGATCCAGGCTTCAGAATTGAGATTCCTTAGGAAGATAGAAGGGAAAACAAGACGAGACCGAATCCGGAACTCGATCATTAGAACAAGTCTCGGAGTGGACCCTGCGGAAAGAGTCATTAAAGAAAACAGTCTAAGATGGTTTGGACATGTTTTAAGAATGGAAAATAACCGGCTGGCCAAGATGACGTACGAGGCTAAGGTTGAAGGAAGAAGGTCCAGAAGAAGACCCCGACATACCTGGGAAGATGGTGTAAAGGAAAGCTTCGCAAAGAGAAACCTGCAGTGGAACAGAAGGAGAGAAATGGTAGAGGATCGTACGGTGTGGTCCGGGCTGTACAGAAGGAAACCTCTCACTGCGTGAGCGGTAGATAGGATAGATTATGATGATGATTACAAACTTGGTTCAACTCCAAGGAAATTATGCGTTTTTATTTCAATTTAAAATTTTATAAAATAATTATTGGAGTCAACTTATCCTGATTACATTCGCTCAAAAGATAAACAAACATTTAACGAGCCTACGAAGTGGAAGTCCCTGTTTTAAATAATATCAGATCGATGCAGTGATTCTTCTTGGAACAATCTCCATTGATTAAGAATTTTACGGCTGAAATCAAATTAGTTAGTTACCACGAAGTTCGCGAGATGGCACAAGTGCGGCGCGGTGAATTGATAAACACCACTCTGGAAATGTATCCACGAGTTGTTTTTTTACATTATCGGTATTGATTTGAAAAATTAATAACCAAAACATTAATTAAGTTTAGGACTGATAAAAGAGGACATTTGTAATGTGGAAAATTATTTTCTATAAATATGATTACCCGGTGAAATCTCACCATGCGCGTTAGCACTTCCGGTCGGGCAGGAACCAAGGACGTGGTTTATAAAAAATGGAAGAGCACATCCTTTCCGGACTCGTGCGGAACTAAGAAATACAGGGGGGGGGGGCATTGTGTAATGGGCCCCTCGCCTGGTCTACATAACTAACCTGAGGGAAAAGGTAACCGACTACCTGAGCTGCGCTGCGCTAGTCTCTGTCTATGCTCTAGATCAGTAGCTCTTCTTTTGTTTAATTTCATTTATTCTGTAATTCTGTACTGAATGTGGCTTCTACTAGTGATAGAAAATACTATAATTGAACTATATCAGTAAGTGAACATACTGTACCTAATAGAAGTACATGAGTAATATTACTTGTACAAAACAAGCTTGTGACATAACCACGAGAAACTTGTTTTTGATACAACAAAAGGATTTTTGCGATTGATTTTTTTTGTTTTTGCTTTCCCATTCATATATATCAAATGTATAATAAAGAAAAGCGGTGCAATGAAAAACTTTGAATACGAATTTCCAAAAGAAATTAACGTTTTAATATTCTCTCAGTGCTAGAGAGTTAGACAAAATGGACTCTCTCGTTTTTATCTTGTTAATAATAATAAAAAAACTAAATTTTGTACGTAACTGAAATTTCGTATAACTGATAAAATCTATAAAATATAACATAAAATCGTATAACTATTAGCCTTTTATGTTACAGGCAATGTTTCCAACAAAATTGACTTAGCATGTTTTACTATTATCTCAAAAATTGCTATTACGATTTGGCTCGAACTCTACAATCAGTGATATATACCTATACATTTAGAGGTTAAATTTCGAGGCTATATTTCAATTGGCATACTGTTTAATATAGCAATGTATATTTTTCCAATATAGCAATGTATATTTTTTAAATCTGCTGCCAATTATTTTGTTGTAACACTTCTATAAAACCGATACATTATTTGAGCTACATATATATTTTTTTAAACACAATTAAAATATTATAAACTCGGTTGAAGTGTTTCCTGTCACTTGGTCAACTCATCTCCCTATTCAACGTTAAGCTCTGCTTGGCTAGTTGGTCACTGGAAATCGTCAACATGGTAACTCTTACTCTCTCATCATACAGCTTGGTTGTCACAATATATTTAAATATTTTTCTATTGAACCGCGCATTTCAATTAGTGAGTCAGTGACCAACTAATATACATATTTTAAATAAAAATAGAGAACTTAAAACCATTAATAATGTTCAACAACTTCAAGTTTGCTTTCTTCCATTCCATTTAGTTTGTAAAGTAAAATCTGTTCCTTAACTTTTGATTATTGAATGGAGGTCGAATGTTTTTATGCCTTTTTGTTTGAGCGTGTTTGATTTATTAAAAAAACATGCTACAAATAAGATGCTGCTTGGCGGGTTTCTGCACTAAACATAATATTAAAATGATGAATAATAAAGTTACTATTTCTTTTAATAATAATAAAGAAAAACAGAAGGGTACGGCGGGGTCAGAAGACAGGAAGCAAATGTAGGCAGAAATATAATAATATGGGAGATATGAGATGATAAAATAATGGGAGAAAAGAAGAAGAAGAAAACGAGAAAAGAAAAGTAGTGAGTCATATTCGCGTCGTCTTAGAAGCTTTTAAATCTAAGCTTGTATTTGATTAACTTGTATTAATATTGATTAGCTTTTTCCTTTTCCTTTTTCAGTGCCTGAACGTCCTGGTCCAGCATGGGACGTCCCCGGACTACTCGGAGGAGGCGAGGATATACGGGAGGTTCCACGGGTGCACCTGCAGGGTGTCGGATCCCGGCAACAGGGTAAGTCTCTTATCTCTTCTTATCTGGTTACATGGTTCGTTACAGGGTCTATGCCATCAACTAAAAACAAATCATAGCACGAACCATGCCGCAAGGTTTCGGGTAAGAACATTAATGCTTCGTTCCGCTCCAGCTGAGAGACAGATACAATACAATATACAGCGAAAGAGACATTGAGGACATTTGCAAATCTGAGTGAAATTGTTAACCAAATCGGTCTATTTGGTCCTTCAAATCTTTCTTCATCGCTTAAGTAAATATAAGGAACCGCCTATTTTAGAAGAATGAGTTTTCTCCGGCTCTCACGGTTGGGAAAGATAAAGAGGTCGCTAAACTAATCCGTTACTCGAGGCGAAATTAACAGATTTAGATAGATATAAACAGATTTAGATAGATATAAACAGATTTAGATAGATATAAACAACAGATATAAACAAGGCGAGAGTAAAAAAGACTCGTAGTAGTGAGGAGTCATGGTCTAGTAATCTCGGAATGCGGATTAGTGGAATTTTTTTAATTTGATTTTTGCATAATACGGATTTTATTTTAAATATTTTGTCAATTGGATACGGCCATTTATTGAAAAAAAATATACCGAAATGGCAGTATTTAAAAAAAAATAATTATCATCATTAAGTAACAACCATGTTAAAAATAAGTATCGGCTACAATATTAGCTAGCACATATTTTTAAAATGATTCAAAATATTGATTGACTTTTTATAAACGTAAATAAATGAGTTATCATTAAGTAATATAGCATCATCATATAACAGTCAAATAATATTTAGTTAGTCTAATTTAGGTCCAGTAAATCTAGCATCCAGTAATTAATTAATTAGTAACATTTCGGCAGAGCAGTAGAGTATTTACACATTGTACTAGATTGAATTTACTGATTTGCTTGTTTAATTTAATCACTCACTAGCTTTTGCCCACGGCTTCGCTCGCATGGAATTGGCTCTGAAAGGAACTATCAGCGAATTTCAAGATGCTAAGTTCAGTGGTTTCTGGGGTGCGTTGACCGCTGGGTGTGTTCGTCAATCGGGATACAGTTTTCTATAAACTTCGCCTATGTGGTGTGTTGATAAAAAGTAGCCTATGTCCTTCCCCAGGCTTGAGATTATCCATATCAAATTTCATCACAGACGGATCAGCACAGTCGTGAAACATACATCGACACTGATAATCAAACGGGACGGACAGAAGTTTTCTGTTGTTCGGGTCAGTAAACGATTAGTATGTAAAGTTATTGGATTTATTGAAAAGGATTACTGAGTATAACAGTTTCACTGGCGCACGGCAGCAGCGAGAAGTGAACAAGGCCGCTGACGTTATACAATACAAAACGGGGAGGGACCGTTTAGCGGGATCAGAAAATAGTTGTAGAAAGAAGAAAGGGGAGGAAGGAAGAAGGAAAAGGAAGGAAGGATAAGGACAAGGGAGTACTTATCCCATCCCTAGATCGAATGTAAGTACATCGACCAAGGGGACACTGCCCTGCCATCTCCAAGGTCTGGGGGTGGTTTTATGTCCCTAAATAGGGGGTTCGCACAAGTCTTCAGCCCATCAAAAAATTGTATGTGCCTCCGACCTATGTACTCGGGCACCGAGGGAAGCCGAAGTTCCTACCGGATGGTGGTGTTAAGTGCCCTCTCGAGCGATGTGCCACTTACGATCTTCCTAAGGATGGAATTCTGGCAATGCTGCAGGCGCTTCAGCGTTGTCTTGTAGAGGTGTCTCAGTAGTGGTGCGCCATAGAGCAACGTAGGTCTTATGATGGACTTGTAGATTTGTAATTTCAACCTCCGAGAAGTGTGTAGATTTTGCGAGTAAGAAACACGTGAGCAAGCATACAATCTTTGCCCCCCCTTTTTCACCCCCTTAGTGGTAGAATTTCGGAAAATCCTCCTTATCGGATGCCAACGTCATACAAAGAACACACCCTCCAAGTTTCAGGTCTCTACGATCAGCGGTTTAGGCTGTACGTTGATACCTAAGTCAGTCATTCGGGACAACGCATTTTATATGTATAGATTTCCTAATATTTATTTAATGAGACAAAAAACTTGCTGACGGCACCAGTGAGAAGATGTTTCTAGAAGCCCAAAACTTATTCTGAACACCGAAAAGCGATAATAAAGAATGTTTTGAAAAGCAGTAAGTTTTTCACTGGCACTGGGGGAGCTTGCTTATTGAAGTTCATATAGTTCATTCTCACCGAAAAAGTTGCACGATTAAAACCTCGCTCGTAAAACTTGATCCTTTAAAATAGCTTTTGAACTAGCACATGTTTATTTGAAGTAATCGATACCAGTAGAAGAGTCTTTCCTAAGAGGAGATTCCCAGAAGCAGGAGGATGTTGAACCCCGAACTGATCTTTGTTTGGATACGATGACAATACATGAGACCTCCGGGTAGGATGGGCACCGCTAGGGCATTGTGGTGGGGTGCCATTGTGGTCTTCGGGTGTGGGTATGTCTTGCGCGCTTCGGTGTACCGTCAGGTCAGTAGTCAGGAAATGTCGCTTCCATATCCAGAGTATGGTGGCGGTCATTTTAAGTCTAGGTTACCTATTCGGGAAATTTCCGGAACAGAAAGAACAAAGGAAAAAAATAAACTGTTTGACATTCATAACTTTAGTAAATCTACCTGGCTGGCTTGGTGGGCTCCTAGATAGATACTTATCATAGAAGAGTCGGAGAGGACGCATTATATATATCATAACTTCCTTTTTTATGCTCCATTAAAAATCTGTCAGGAAATAAATCAATGAAAACTAGCGCTTTCAAAACAATCCCTCACTTGTTATTAGTTAATTAATAGTTATTAATTATCTCTCTATTATATATTAAGCTTTTCGAGATAACCGTGAAATATTTTATTTTACACATGAGTTGGGATTAAATAAACATAAACATAATTAATAAACATAATAAATAATTGGGATTAAATAAACATAAACATAACATATTTGGGATTAAATAAACATACTACTCGTACTTGCATTTGCCTCATTTAACGATTAGAATGTAGATTTAAAAGGAAAAAGTCCTTACTTAATGAATATTCTTGGACCAATGGGTTTGGTTGACCGCTAGATGGACAGAGGCTACCTCCCCAGTATTATTAGTAAAAGAAAAACAGAAAACCTGAATAGGATTATACTGAAATAGCAGGCTAAATGCTCCAATGGAGGTATCAAATATTTGTTTGGATGTAAATGGAAAAATTCCACAAGGAGCTTTGAGTCTCAAAAATATCAGACAATAAGAAAATCTGTAGATACCAGGGAAATTCAGGCATCATCAAGACAGAAGAATAAGGAAATAAAAGAAATAGAAAAATAAAACAGGTATACCAAAAAGGCACTAACTGGAGACAGCATCCCATTGAAACTGGCATTAAGCAATTGCCGAACCAAAAGGAAGATTACAGAACAGCTGGGAGAGGTTAAATGAAAAACAGCTGATAACAACATTTGGATGAAGGATTTTATGTCTTTGCTTTATTTCTTAGGACTTATAAGAGGTCCTTTTTAATTCGAAATAAATAAATAACCATTGCTAGTAAAACACATGAAGGGTCTTGAGTTTTGTACTGGGTAAATAGCTTAGGTTGTACAGCAATGATTTGACTTAAATTACAACATTGACACCAAATCAAAGGATTTCTAAAGGCTAAGTAAGATCCCAAAGCTTTTACTGTTACAAAGATTCAAGGTTTTATTTATGTCGGTTGGTCAACTTTGATCTTTTATATATAATGAACAAATAAAAAATGTATTGATTGCATTTACCTATTTAATCGATTCGATAATAACTTGTATAAATATAAATACAATAAATGTAACTTATAAAATAGGGTATATATGAATTATATCTTATAAGTATGAAATATATGAAGGAGCACTTATGATCTGAAATTACTTCAATATCTCCTTATAGTTTCTTATTGCATTTTTATTAAATTAAAGGCTCGCAGAGATTTTATAAAATAATAATCTTTATAACATAAAGATGTGATACATCTGGATGTTGCAGTGCTCCTATGCAGACTGTGTCAACTATCAGGAGACCAGGGAACCATTCTACCTTCACACCATGAAAGAAAACCCTTACATGACTCCGGTGGAGCACCAGGACCCTTTCTACCTGCACCGGTCGAGTGACAGCCCTGGGTACCAGAGGGTGCGCCAGCTCTTTGGCGTTGGTAAGGTACACCGTGACCAGGTTCCGTCAGTACCGCCACCACCACCTCCGCTTCAGGTACAGCTCAACTCGTACCAGCAGGTCAACACTACCACAGGTAAATGAGCTTATAGGCTAGAAGTACATAACTCTATGCCAGTCAAATTGTCATTATAGGAAATCTAAGGCAACTTGAAGCATTGGTGAAGGGAACTTATAGATTAAAACCCCTCCTACCCATTTTGTTCCAGAAGCACAACATCGTATGTTGAGCTAAGGAGCCGGTTAATATAGAGCTTATATTAGAACAAATTTTCAGGAAAGTTTTTTCGAACTTTTTTCTTTGTTCATTAAAAATGTTGAATATGATGCTTATGTGCAGTTGTGAGGATGATCTTGGGTTTACGTACGATTTAATTTTTAAATATTAAAAAAACAGTTCATTAGTACCAAAAAAAGGCACTCATGGATGACGATTTTGGAATTTACTAAAGTTGAGGTTAAAGTTAAAAAAATAAAAATGCCTATTTTTTTTTCATACTTCCAAATAATTTTGATTATAGGACAAACTAAAACCAAAAAAACAAACAAATGATAAGAATTTTGTTTAAATAATGAAATATTTAAGAATTAATATTAGAATTATAATAAAAAGGCTTTCAGAAAAAAAACAAACAGGTATAGGCATATATAATAGGTATTGTGGATATTGAAAGCTAGTAAGTAATGTGGTTCGACAGACAGATTACCCACTTTCTAGTGTTCTAGTTAAATTTTAATGATTTTTTTACTGTAAGTTTTTGACTTTTTTTTTATATATTTCTTTGTATTTTTTTCTAATAAACACCTTCAATCAATCAATCAATCAAGTAATGTAGTATTTAATAAACTGTTGCCTTAACATGTGTGTTATTGACTTTCTGGTTTAAATAATTCAGTTCTGATGATTGTATAAGTTCTGAAGCCCCCACATTAAAACAAGTTTAATAAGTACCTTTTATTTACTGCTAATTAATTGGAGACAGCCAGTTTGACGGAGCTAGAGTAGCACTTTTTATTTTTAAATACGACTTTATATTTAGGTTATTTAGTTTAGTCACTATACATATGAAATATGATATTAATACCAGTCATTCTTTTTAAACCAAAGACATTTCCACTTTAATCGAATTTGATTTAAAACAATCTACAATGCAATAAAATTTAAATAGTTGCTCCCAATATTGCAATCATTAACTTATTATAAAGTAAAAATGCTTTGACAGATCATGTAAATTGATATGGCATTCACACAAAAATGTGAATGGGATTAACTAATATTTGTTACCCAAATTACCGAAATTGGAACAAAAATATTTCTATTTGCCTTTAATTCATACATTTAAAACATTTATTTAATGAATGCAGAAACAAATATTTTTCTTTGAAATATTATATTAACAATTATAAGTCAGAAAAACTTTGTCATTTACTTTTTCAATAAACTTTTATCTCTGATTGAAATAATGCAGTTATCAAGAAAAGAATGCATTGATTGGTATAGATATAAATCTGTAGAGCTCTTCTATTCACTTTATATAAATTTTTATTTAGTAAAAAATTAACTTAGATGCAAATATTGTTTTTAAATTAAACAATCCTATTACACAAATTAAAAATTTGTTCTTCAAACAATAAAAACATAAAATAAAACTGTTTACAGAAAACAAGCCTTTAAATGGTTTATGTAATTCATTTTATTCTGCGACAAGAGCAGGTGTTTGATGAGTGATAAGAGAGATAAGGGAAATAGAGAAGAGGGGCCAGAGCAGTACTATGTTGACCAAGGTTTGTTTCTGTTGTTGCAAGGAATCCGAGTCGTTTGACATCAACGATAATGGGGCAATAATTAGGAGTGTAGTTACCAAGCAGCCCAACGGTACTGGAGATGTCAAAATTGTGGTGACAGATTCCGATGCAGTTTCACAGACGGAATCAGCACAAGAAGAACCAAAGAAGGATCAAGATAAAGATGAAGACAAAGATAAAACCGCTACAATAGACTCGACAGTGAAAAATATAGAGCCATTGTTTTGTATGGCTAGTGAAGTAGTTATAGAGAACGAAGAATCAGTAGCCTCCATCCACAGCTCAGAGAGCCAAATAGAATTCCAATATGCCAGTAATACTATGGTTCACACTCAAACACAGCAAAACAACCATCTTGGTAATGCAGATTCACGGTAAAGTCGCTACACTATCATAGCATAAACCTTCTTTAGACCGATAGAAATTTAAATTAAAAAATACAAAACAATATTTGTAATATAAAATTAATTTAACAATATTAGTAATATAAAATTGTCTTCAAAGCATTTTAAAAAAGCCACAAGTAAATTTTTAAAATTAAATATGTACTACAATAAACATTGATGAAACAAATAAACTCTACCCCACATAATTTATTTTAGTTAAACAAAAGCTATAATAAGAATAAAACTGTATTGGCTACACATGAACAAATGTAGGACATATTTACCTATTTCCTCTGTGCACTCTTCAGTTTTAAACATTAGGAAAAAAAAAATATATATATTCTTGATTTATAAAAGTCCATACTGCATTTGATTGGAGTATCAAATACATTTGTCTAATAAGAAATCAGAATCAATCGCTCCTATGGATGTTTATGATTTCAGTTTTTACTTAAATAATTAATTTACTATTTTTATATTTATGACAATAAAAAATATATAAATTAATAGCAGAACATAACAAAAAAAAATATACCATATACAATTCATAAAATCTGTTTCAGATTTTGAAAATTTTGTCGAGTTCCATAGGATTATATTACAAGACATGTGTTAAAAAACTTAAAAAGATATTTTGTTTACGGAACAAATACTTATAATTTGTAGATGAGATAACTGTTATCACATACTTGAAGATTTTGATAAAACTACTGATATGATATTAACATTAACAAAATAATAAGTTTTAGTTTAATTTCAAGAACTTTGTTCATTTAAAATTTAATTGCAATAAATGAATCCAGACAGAATTATTAACGATATAAATAATATCTATAATCATACTTCTTTCAATAATCTTGATAAATTTTATTTATATTAGAATTTTAATATTAAAAATCAACATATACAAAAACTAAAACATAAGACTCTTAACAGTTTAAATTGATTCATTTAATTAAAAATATTGACGATGGGTTCGGTGAAACTTCAGAAATAAATCTCAAATCGTATAATCCAGTTTGAATATCTCTCCTTTCGTTCTTCCTTTTCTTATTTTAATTTCTCTTTTTGAGTACAACCAGCGCTTAGTTTCTCTACTTTCCTTTATCTTATTCCATTACCTATCATTCTTTCTATTTAATTGTTAAGTTCTTATAAAGTTGTAAATTTCAATAAGTAAATTTAATAATAATGAATAATTTCTTTTGAAACATATTTTTCTTCCTAATGTCTATTTTAAAAATAGTAACTTATTTATTTTTAATAAAAAGAAAAATGGTAAAATTTTGATAAATAGATAATAAATAAATAAATTTATTAAGTAATGTAATTCAATAATTTGATACCCAACCATAGGAAAATGTAAAACTAAAATGAAATTTATCAGAATCTATCTTAACAATTCATAAAATTTTATGATAGTAATAATTTAAAGACCATATCACAGTTACAAAAACAAAAAGACAAAGATGAGTTTACAATTGTTATCTATATTAATATCAGTCATAAGTTACATCACAATGCTGCTAACGGCCATATTCACGCTCAAGAACGAATTAAAATTTTATTATTGAAAGTAACTTGATTCTTGCATTAGTAATAATAATCATGATGTTAATGCAAAGAATTTGCAATATTTTTTTTTAGTATTTTTTGTCTGTCTTTTAGAGAAGGTTTCTAATAAATAAGGTTCATCTTTTTCATCAATTTATAATAGATCGAAGGATTGTAAAGAAAACTAACAGATTTATTGCTTATAATCCTTCAGTATTTATTATAAACAGTAAATCCATTATTGTCTATTGATCTATTGATCATGTATAAAAGACGACATTATAACATAGTATTATTTGTTGGAAGGTCACACTAATTTTTAAATACAATAAAAAAAATTAGGAACTTTCAAATAACAACATAATTTTATTAATATTTGATATTTTTTTATCAAGTCAATTATATTACAGAAAAAAAACTTTACTCTCTCCTTCCCCACTTTTCTGAGAGAATAGCAATGTCTGATAAATACACGAAAACATATTATTCAGTAATTCGTTAAGAATAGAGGATTTATATTGAATCACTATGTCTAACAGAACTGGATCGGTAACACTATAAATAGAGGATTTATATTGAACCACTATGTCTAACAGAACTGGATCGGTAACACTATAAATAGAGGATTTATATTGAACCACTATGTCTAACAGAACTGGATCGGTAACACTATAAATAGAGGTTTCTACTTTTTAAAAATAAGAAAAAGTGCCCAACTTGTGTATATAAGGAATTGACATAACTGCTTCATAACTGCTTCATACCTACGAATACAGTTTTACAACGCAATATCTTGTAAGCATAAAATTAGTGCAAAAACATAATATGTAAATTAGATAGAAGACAGGAGGTTAGTAAAAGGTAAACTTATTTAAGCCAAAATTTATTGCTTTTTTTGCCCTATTCCATAAAAAAAAAAAATTTATATTTTTTATTTTATTTTTTTATTTTAAGGGCTATTCCAAACTCAACACAGGGAAAACTGCTAACTATTCTTAACCTAATAATTTAATTTCTAAGTGGAAACATATATCAAATTTAAATTTCATTTAACTAACTTCCATTTTAATAACTAATTTCATCTAACCATTATTCTCTTCAATTATTATTTTTTTTCAAGACTTATTTTGTAAAAGACAACCGGAGATTTTCAAAGAAACAAATAGTTCATATATTAAATGGAGTATGTTAATAATGTTTTCACATAATATTGTTACCACCTCGTCACAAATGTTAACTTGCAAAAATCATAAAAATTTAAAATTAAAATGATTAAATAAGTAAACTATTATATTGTCTAAAGTATTTCAAATTTGATATATACTTCATATGTACTTCATATTTACTTCATATGTACTTCAAATGTACTTCATATGTACTTGATATATAACAGCATTGATCTTATAAAAATAAAATATAGATAAAATGTTTGATTTATTTTGAAAGTTTGTTTTTTTGGTAAATGTTCTTTTTTTTTTTTTTAAACGTTTAACAACAATCATCTAATCATCCTGATAATATCGACATTACAAGTAATTATATATGTATTTACACAACTAAAAGATTTAAACCTCTTTGAATGCAGATACACTTGCAAATAGAATTGATAAGAAATATTACTTAAGTATTTACCTAAATTTAATGATAAATAAAAAATATTATAAATATTATAAAAATAATTAATGAATAAACAATGAATATAATAAACCACAAATAAAAATACATATTATTATAAAAACATGTTATTCAAAGCTCAATAATCCTAAAACTTTCAATATATTTCGTAAATAGTCAGTCTATTTTCAAAATAAAAGTTTGGCCAATTTTATTACAAGCATTAAACTTTTAACTAATTCTTAAAATCTCCATTTGCCAAAAATGGTGTATTAATTAAAAAATAGCCACACAATAATATTCCATTTATGATTCTCTTGTCAATTTATATTATTGCTTGATTCAATTAAATTTAAAACACAACTTGTCATAATATTTAGATTAAATTTTATCAGTACCCGATAAAACTTTCATCAAAATAAAAAATTTCAAGATATAATTTAATGTGAGCTGTTTCCACAAGATTAAAAATTAAATATTTTAAAATAAAAATTTAAAAGTTTTTAAATAATTAAATACTAGAAACATTTAGTTTGTGGCATAGTGGAGTATAGGCATTAATGGAGTATTCTTTTGTTATTCAGGCAGAATATTGCACACAATTTTCCATATTTTATATTATTTATTCACTACCTTTAAAATTTAAATTCTTATGATTTTTAAACAATTCCTAAATATCATAATTATGTTTATTGTTTATTCAATATTGTTGTTAATTGAACCTATGATTATTAATATGTATTTATTATTAATTGTTTGGCTCTTTTCTGCTAATTACTCAGTGATATGATAATTACTAATATTACTCGTTTTACAAAGTCAATAATATCATCCTTTGTTATTTTACTAATGGGCTAATTAAACATTAGTCTCACTTTTCACTTATATATTCAATTTAAAATAACAAGATTGATTACTTTAAAAAGGGACAAATACTTCCATTAAATGTTGCTATTGTTTTTGTTTTTTTGTCAATACATTCCTCTAGTCTTTTATTAAGCTACATCAGCTAAATTAAAAATATTATTACTAAATTAAATAAAGATGTGTGCATATGTAGCCTTGGCAATACAGATCTCAGGGCTTCTCATCTTCAATTTTAAAAATGTAATGTCATAAATAAAAATTTAGACAATTTCGATGTTATAATGCTAAACCAAAATGTTGAGGATATGTCAGGTTGGAAACATATAAGTTGTGGTTACATATAGTTTGTGGTGTCATGTTGGAAAGATATAATTGAATTTTAAACAACACCTAATATCAATACAAATATCGCTCCTTCAAAAGAACAATGACTTAACTCAAATATTGGCATTTTTGAGTTAAGCTTTGAGTAGTATTTGTATTGGTTGTAGCTTTTTAATTCAGGAAAGACAAATCTAATATTACATTTCCAACATGTGTTTTACTATAATGTTTCCAATAATCATGAATAAATAATCTAAAGTTATAACAATAAATAATTGTTTTAACTTTTGTTTGCTTATGATTTATAATTTATCTAAACATCATCATTACCAATTATCAATTACACTCATAAAAAATTAAATCATATTTTCAAAACAAAACTTTTTTGCTATTAAAATACCTATTTACTTTTCTACATTTATCTCATTTCTATTTACTCGTCGATCTTTGTCAATATTTCATAACAACTTTTTACATAAGTCCTGTAAATAGGTGGTGATCTCTTTTTTGCATTTGTAAACACATCAAAAACTTTGAACGATGACCATTACTAAAAAAAACGAAAAGTGAACCAAGAAAAGAGTAATACAAAACAAATATTGTCTACAATTCAACTTTCCAGCATATCCAATGAGCCAATGAATTGGAATAATTGAGATTTTTACCACTTTAGTTAGCTATTATTTATAATTATCATTACTGTCTCTACTTCCACTGGTCTATTCAAAATATCTATTCAACACCTAATTTTCTATTATCGATTTCTCCATACTTGCTCTTCAATAATCCTCATATTATATATATTTTTTTAAATTCCAACAGTAAAATATTTTTTAAAAAGTTTATAATGCATTGAATATTTCAAGATTTAATGAGAATTTGATGTATATAAGCAAATATATATTTTATTTTAATTACAAAATGTTTTACTATAACGGTCTAAAGTAAGGTTTATAATATATTATACCACATAAATTATTTCTGTTTTTAGTCTTTCATGATACTACTATATTAACTTGTTGATTAAATCGCCAACAGGGGCAAGAATTGAAAACACTTCATCTTAGCTACAAGATTAACTCACCTTCCTTATCAATATGAGAAACAAACATTTGTCAACTAAGATAGAATTTAAAATATATCATATCCCATTTCACTTGGAAAATTATTTAACTGGGGCAGAATTAATTATAACCTGGATAGCCCTCATAGCAGAATTCCACAAATGACATAAATGAAATCACTTTCGCCATTTCTTTATTAAATTAAAATTAGTAGAAAACATTATGATGATTTGGTTTGAATTTTAATTTGAATTCATAAAATATCTGATGTAGACAACCCTTGACTTTCTTGTACACCTAAAAAGTTATTAAACCAGTCATTCAAAAAGTGATCCTGAATCATATTAAAATCAATAAAATTACCACCATTATAATATATTTCTGTAATTTATATTAAAGAATCGGTAACATTACTAAGCCAAAAATCTTGATAGATGATTTTTAGCATGATTCATATAGTGATTTCAGTTAAACTATGACTTCTCTTTTTTCAAAAATATCTAAAATTATAAATTAGTTTATACTTTTATATATACGCTATATAAATTTTCATTTATATACCTATTTCAAAAACCAAATTTAAAGTGAATTTGTTTATATATTTAAAAATATTGTTGGGATAAAATTTGTTTGATGCTACAAGTAAAGTACAACAACATAGGGTTTATTGTTTACAGCCGAATTATAAGATGAAAGTCTTGAATACTAATAGATAAATATGATTATATAACTTTTTTTTTTATACCAAAATCTGTAAAATTTGAGTTGCAATTTTCCCATTTTAACTTTAAATCATATATTTTAAATACTTTAATATATACATTTTAAGCATTAAATTTGGCAAGTTTTGCATTATTATACTTAAATATATTGGTTCATTATACATTGAATTTGAGAAATTCATAAAAGAGTTCCCACTAAATTCATTGAACAAAGTAATATCACTTATTTACGTTTAAATTAAATATGAAATTTTTTTTCAGTGACGGTTGATGTTCATAAAAGTGATGACGATGATAAAGAGAGTGATGTAACAGAAGAAGAAACGGTTAGAATAGAAAATACATTAGAAAGAGAACTAACACCAGAACCGACTTTCACCGAACCGATTCAGCCCAATCCAAAAGACATCATCATCAAAACCGAGCCGAAAGAAATCGAAGACCATGAATACGAAGACATATACAGCGTTAAAGGAAGAGATTCGGGATCACATTCCAGATCTGGCTCACTCAGCTCTGCCTCAAGTCACGTAGTAATCAGTGATTCTCCTGGTAAATATCTTCTTTTGTTTTTTTAATTTTAATGAACTTTATCTATTAGAAATTTGGAGTTTAATAAGTCAACTTCATAAAAATTCTTTATGATAAATTATTTAGAATAAAAGTTTAGATTACTATGACTGAAACAGATAAAGTATAGCCATTAATGTTTTAAATTGAATTGAATATAATTCAAATGGTCTATTTGAACATAAAAATATTTAAGTAAAACAATCATACTTAAACAAAAAAATTTACTCTAAAGAATTTATGTACATAATGACTTATGCTTAGTTAACCATAAACCGTTTCCATTGCAGAATCTGGAGTTTCAAGTCCATCACCGTCGGAACTAGGAAAATCAGAGAGTGAAGAAAATGAAAAATCAAAATTAGAACAGAGACACTCATTGCCACATCAGACACAAAGCAATCGGTAAGAAAAATATTTGTTTTCTTCTATTTTTACAAAACAAAAGCAATTTACATAACGCAACTAAATAAATATATGTGATTTTATTATTAAGGAAAAATAATAAGTCAAACAATTTATGAATTTACAATAAATTGAGAAGAGCTAGTTAGGTCAGGTTGCCATAGCGTCGAGGTAGTTAAGTTAGGTTGCCATAGCACCTCTAGCCATAGTTAAAGTTTGAATTGTCTCCTCCTGATAAGGAATGTAATCATGAATCATAAATATATTATAAAAGTTCAATATTATTGACACCACGAATGGCGAATGGAGACTTGTGTATTTCAATTAAGAAGTTATTGATAAAAAAGATACTTTTTCATGATAATTTTAAAAATTAGTTCCAACTAACAATATTTTTGATAGGTAATGAATACTAAAACTTGGATTATTTTTACTCCTTCCTTCCTATTTAGGAATAAAATAGTTTTTACAATGATAGAATATTAAGCTACATCTTTTGAGAACATATTACTAATTCTAAAAATTATTTTTTTCACATATGCAGACTTTACGACAAACATAAATTCAACTTAATCTTTATCATAACAATCAGACAATCTTTTTTAACATTATCAGCCATTATTAAAATTAAACAACATAACCTCGATGTCATGATTATGCTCTTTATCTTTAGTCTTTATATTGCACTTTATCTTTATTTGCAAAATGGGTCTTTATTTGAGGCTGTTGGAGTTTAGGAGTTATAAATTTAAATTTCAACCTCTTTTCTTAAATTCCATTGAGTTCTATCAAAATTATTCAGTTACTTAAATATTAATAAAGTGATTGTGATATTTTCCAGCTTCTACATAGGTTTATTAAAAATTTCTGATTTATATATATTAAATCATAAAATGGGTTTGTGTAACAGGTACCAACATATTCTAATAGTATAGCAGTTAGTTTCATAACAATTCAATAATTTCCCAAGCTTTAACTAACAAAAAAATTGATGCTATGCAAGTATTAGAAAGGTTAATTGATAAATTTTTATATCAGTAATAATATAAAAACTATGATGAATTGTAATCAAATAAATACTTTGAAGTATTTTTCAAATTGAAAATATTATTGGGAGTGTTACCTAAGATAAGATTATTTCTCAACTCTCCGTTTCTTCTCTTCTTTAACTTTCTCATTCGTGCCCTTCAGCGTAGAGTCTTTGATCCAACCCAAGATCTCCATCTCTCTCTGTCTCTCACAAGAGTTGTCATCTCTTCCAGCATCATTCCTCTTGCTTGACCCAACTTGGATATATAACTATGGTAGGTGAGCCAAGGCCTTATTCAAGGTCTAGTACCTGCCAGTCTCGCCTCCATAAATTTTTGTGGGTCTCTTTCTGGGCTCATCCGGCATAAGTGCCCATACCATCTCAGCTGCCTCTTTTCCAGGGTTTCTTTCATCGCGGAGATATATAATTCTTCCCTAATTCTTGCATTTCGGATTGCATTTTGAAGCCACTCTGTAGTACTTCATCTCTGCAGCAGTTATTCGGCTCCATTTTTTTATCTGGGAGGACCCAACAGAACTGGCATGTAACTGTCCGTTTCTGAGAGTAGTAATTAAAATTAAATTAACAGCTTAACCAATAATTAACTAGTGATACAATATTTTATTATTAAAAATATTATGATTCCAGATTTTAAATTAAAATTAATTATCTTCTAAACTATTGCAGAATTTATTAAGCTTAGGCTTAGAATCAATGCAACAAATTTGGTTGCACTGAATTTTTTTCTTTATAAATATTTTGAGTTAGTCTTATTCAAAACCATCACAGATTCCACGCAGTCACATGAATTTCCAAAAATTATTTATATTAAAAGCATAAAAAGAATAAATAGATTCATTCACAAACCAACTTTAAAAAAATTGTAATCAATTTAATTTTTTTTTAATGAATACAATAGTAGAAGAGAGTTTGGTTGGTTGGGAACACTTTTCACATTTTGATTTTTTAATACCTACTGTATTCATCATGTGCAAACTCTCTTGATCACTTTGAATATCACATCAATGAGGCTGTGTAATCAATGAGGCTTTGTTATCATGTTATCATCGCACCTTCATGAGATGTGCCAAGTTTTCAGAAAAACCTTAAAAGCCTAAAGCGTGGCACGACAAAGCTTCAATAGCTCAAGGTTGTAGTATTTAATAAATAACTGAGAAAACACTTAACGGCAGCTGCAACGAAACAATGCAAAGAAACAATAGTCAATTGTATAAACATTATTTTATAAAAGATTGGTTGTTTTCTTTTAGAAAGAACATTCCAAATTTTCAATATTTATATACACATATTTATCAATAGTTTAGTCATAGACTGTTTCTTAACAATTTCACATAAATAAAGTCAACAATATTGCATCACAAAAATGTTGACCAACTAGCCCTTAACTGATTTTTAAAAGAAAAATTTCTGCCTTGGACAAGGAAAGAAAAAATCTAAAGAGAATTCACACAACATAAATCATAAAGGAAGTGAGGAAGAATGGAAGAACTGAATAACACTTCAACTCTAAAAATAAAAATTAAAGACACAAATATTTCTAATCATCTTTACAAACAAACTTATTTAAACGACTCTTCCATGGAATCATAATTAATAGCTGCCTGAAGATTAGAACGACACATAGTTTCAATGTGGCTTGGGCCTTCGAGGGTGAGAATCAAAAATTTTTCAACATTCGTCACCATGACAACCTCACTCTGTTAATAAAGTGGAAACGTCAAATTCAAAAATATTTTAAAATATTTATATTCCAAAATTGATAGCTGTAAGCAGTAGTAAAGAGTGCCCTGGTTCTCTTTCAGAATATGTTTAATTAATATTACTCAAACTAAAATTCTAATAACGAAGGAAGAAAAAAAAAGTAAAAGGATTCTACTAATTTAACCTTCTATGCATTAGATTTCCAGATAATAGATTATGAAGGAGATAAAAATGTTATGGCCACAATTACACAAAAACCTTCACCAGTTTTTTATGTCAGAGTTTTGTTTCAAGGAGTAACACTAAAATATTTGGTTAAAAAAAAAAAAAAAAATGAGACCACCTCAACATCACATTGTTGCACAGCAAAAAATTTCAGTAAAACTATATCTGCTCCTAATATTAGTTCAGACAAAAACAAACATGTTGAGTTCAGACAATTTCTAGAGAGTGATATATTAACTTTATTTCAGAAAGGTTTTGAAAAAATATCCAAATATATTATTATATATATGAGATATTTTACATTAAAGTGATTTTTGATTTCAGGGCATTGAAAAGAGTGGTCTCGGTACCAACCAACATGTGCCCTCCTCCTCCACCGCCACCTCCCCCGGAAGACATTTCCTCGCTGACGTCAACCCCGAGCGGCTCGCCACATATTTCTCTAGCCCCACTCAATTCATCTCCATTGCCGCAGAAAGAAGATGAGCGGTCGCCTCAACAGAACAGTAAGCTATCTTTAATAATAACAGCATGAAATATCAAGTTTTTAAAATAATCTTTTACATTAGTGCATTATGATTATTACATGACTATGACGCAGACTGATTGAGTTCAAAAATGTCTGTAGATTCATGAAATGGTAGGTCTAAGTGCATACAAATATTTAAAGTTAATTAAAAACAAGCAAAAAATTAGATAATAAAATATTTATCTTATGCAGGATTATGAAGTAAATACAATTTATGGTAAACAACTTTATTTCACTGAAAATATTTTACCATTAGCAAAGAGAAATTATTAAATTGATATTTTAGTAAAATTATTTTTATTCTTAAAAACAATCTTGTTTTCCACTTAGTTCTTCATTACCCTAAAATTTTATTTTGTTTTAACATAAAATGTATTTATTGAAATATGCTAATTTAATATTAAATTAGTAATTATTTACTTTTAATTAAAATAAATTTGGCTTCATTAAGGGGAAGAAATTAAAAACAGTAATTACAAGGAACAATGATTTTAGGAAGAAAATATTACTACAATTAGAAATAAGATATAAAAATGAATCATATAGTGATTGTTAAATTGTTTGGTTCAGATTTTAAGTAAACCATTTCTGAGTTTTTTAGAAAAGAATAGTTTGTGTTGAAGCTATCTAAATGTTTGTGGTATCTGAGGAAAAATCAAAGCTTCAATAAGAAAAAATGTAATAAATAAAAATTGTTACTTAGGAATTTCATCAAATTTGAAAAAGGATAAAGTGGTTAAAGGTGGGCCTCAGAATTCATTCAGAATTTGGATTGGATTGGAGAGAACTGATCATGACCTGAAAATTCTTGCTGTTTATTATTCTAACCAATTTAATTTTGGTTAATGTTACACATTAGTTTATACATCATTGTAAGGGGCAGTAAAGTAAAAATAAATGGTTTGATACATTTAATTATCAATAATTAACTAACATTTGTTGTTCAGAAAAATAATGCTCATAGCAGTTTCATCAAATATTTGCTAAAAAGGAATTTAAAAAACACATCATAATCAGGCTATGTTTTTCTTTTAATTCTACTTTTTTAAGTATCAAATAAAATTTAAAAAAAAAATTCTGTGAACAATTTTTCTCTATATCTTTTTTCTTTCTGATCAACCGTTTTCCTGTATATACATAAATATTTTTTTATATGCAGTAAGAATTTTTTTAAAAAGCTGGGCGTTATAGAAAAAATTAGAGATACTAAAAGGGTCTTCCATGGCACCAACACAATTTGCTTTCAATACTGCGCAAAATTGAATAGGGATTGTGCTAATTTTGTAGTATATACTTTACCCACCATTTATATTATGATATATTTAATACTACATTAATATTCAATGTAGTATAATTTCTAATAAATATTAATGATAGGGTGATGGATTGAATTGGTCAGGGGGTGCAGTCAATGACAACACAAAAATAAGCAAAACTTATTTTTTAATCATGCCGTTTCCGCCTACGGTCTAGGCCATTTTCAGGGCAAATAGTGGGTCTGTGACTTGTCACAACATTAACACTACTAACTGAACTGTGTGGCACAGTTCAGTTGTGTGTGTAGCACAGTTCAGTTGACAGTATTAGTGTTGTGGCAAGTCGCCACACCCACTATTTGCCCTGAAGATGGCCTACACCATTGGCCGAAACATTGGCAAGATTAAAAAATAAGTTTTGCTTATTTTTTTGTTATCATTGACTGGACCCTCTCGCCAATTCAATCCATGATTAGAATCATCCAGTCAACTACTTTCCATCCTAAAATGCTAGGCTAGGCTGGGCTGGGCTGGGCAAAGTAAATACAACAATTAGTGGCATTCCTATTCATTTTTGTGCAGTTTAGATTTAAATGATCTTACTTAATGTGATGAATGTAGTATTTCACAAAAATTAAAAAAGAATAAAAGTTCATATAAATTGAAATTTTGGAGTAAATTAGACCTTAATTGTATGTTATTGTTCTGCTTTAGAAAAATATAAAAGTAGCTGGAAGATATATTTAAACATCACACATCACACACCCACAAAACTTTCATTATCTCTTTTTAGAGATTTTGGCTTGGATACTTAACCCCCACACAGCTCTCTTCAAGGGATGACCTTCTGTCCGCTGGGATATGTGATATATTTAACAGGAAATTATATCTAATAATAATAGTGCAATTTAATTGAGGCTGGATAAGATATGACTGACTAAGTGAGGACAGCTCTAGGCATTAATTAATGCCATTAGTGGAGGATGGAACAAGTGTGCCAGAGCCAAGGGCCGTGTAGCGAGCACCTCCGACCACTTTTACTTGCTAATCGGCTCGCTCGATCTTGCTAGGCCACTTTCTTTTCGATGTCTTCGGGCCTACTCGAGGGTACGGTGAAGGAGCCATTGTGTTGTCACTCTGGGCGATCTTCATCTTGATTGGAACGATGTTGGAAATTACAGTGTGACATTGAACGGTGGAGATAAGTTTCGATTTAAGTATGTATCTGTTTATCAAAGGAAGGTATTCGTATCAAAGGAAGGTATTCGTATCTGTTTATCAAAGGAAGGTATTCGTATCTGTTTATCAAAGGAAGGTATTCGTATCTGTTTATCAAAGGAAGGTATTCGTATCTGTTTATCAAAGGAAGGTATTCGTATCTGTTTATCAAAGGAAGGTATTCGTATCTGTTTATCAAAGGAAGGTATTCGTATCTGTTTATCAAAGGAAGGTATTCGTATCTGTTTATCAAAGGAAGGTATTCGTATCTGTTTATCAAAGGAAGGTATTCGTATCTGTTTATCAAAGGAAGGTATTCGTATCTGTTTATCAAAGGAAGGTATTCGTATCTGTTTATCAAAGGAAGGTATTCGTATCTGTTTATCAAAGGAAGGTATTCGTATCTGTTTATCAAAGGAAGGTATTCGTATCTGTTTATCAAAGGAAGGTATTCGTATCTGTTTATCAAAGGAAGGTATTCGTATCTGTTTATCAAAGGAAGGTATTCGTATCTGTTTATCAAAGGAAGGTATTCGTATCTGTTTATCAAAGGAAGGTATTCGTATCTGTTTATCAAAGGAAGGTATTCGTATCTGTTTATCAAAGGAAGGTATTCGTATCTGTTTATCAAAGGAAGGTATTCGTATCTGTTTATCAAAGGAAGGTATTCGTATCAAAGGAAGGTATTCGTATCTGTTTATCAAAGGAAGGTATTCGTATCTGTTTATCAAAGGAAGGTATTCGTATCTGTTTATCAAAGGAAGGTATTCGTATCTGTTTATCAAAGGAAGGTATTCGTATCTGTTTATCAAAGGAAGGTATTCGTATCTGTTTATCAAAGGAAGGTATTCGTATCTGTTTATCAAAGGAAGGTATTCGTATCTGTTTATCAAAGGAAGGTATTCGTATCTGTTTATCAAAGGAAGGTATTCGTATCTGTTTATCAAAGGAAGGTATTCGTATCTGTTTATCAAAGGAAGGTATTCGTATCTGTTTATCAAAGGAAGGTATTCGTATCTGTTTATCAAAGGAAGGTATTCGTATCTGTTTATCAAAGGAAGGTATTCGTATCTGTTTATCAAAGGAAGGTATTCGTATCTGTTTATCAAAGGAAGGTATTCGTATCTGTTTATCAAAGGAAGGTATTCGTATCTGTTTATCAAAGGAAGGTATTCGTATCTGTTTATCAAAGGAAGGTATTCGTATCTGTTTATCAAAGGAAGGTATTCGTATCTGTTTATCAAAGGAAGGTATTCGTATCTGTTTATCAAAGGAAGGTATTCGTATCTGTTTATCAAAGGAAGGTATTCGTATCTGTTTATCAAAGGAAGGTATTCGTATCTGTTTATCAAAGGAAGGTATTCGTATCTGTTTATCAAAGGAAGGTATTCGTATCTGTTTATCAAAGGAAGGTATTCGTATCTGTTTATCAAAGGAAGGTATTCGTATCTGTTTATCAAAGGAAGGTATTCGTATCATAATGCACACGAAATATATATAAATACCTATTTACTGAAGGTACATATATACTTATCAAAAGGTTTTCGTATGGTTTCTACGACAGTTTTTTATTTTGTGTGAATGGTATGATATTTTGGTTATGTGTTTACGCTCAATCATCAAGCAAGATTGGCTTACAGCAAATGAACTATAAATATAATCCATATTCGTGGGGTATATAAATAAAGAACAAGGGAGCATTCACAAGTACAAAAAAAAAAATATTTTTTATTCAATGAAATTTACAACTGCGTTATAAAAACATAGAAACAAAAACTAAATATAATTTTCCAACAATTCAGAAATGTTCACTTTACAACGCAGTATTCAAAACTGTAGAATGTATAAATATGATTTCCAAATAATTTGAAATTTTAAATTGTATCATTATTCTAATGTGTGATATTTTAAATTCAGTTTGGAAACCATTGTGCTTTAAATATATTATAACATTTTCTTCATTCAATAATCAATGAAAGAATCAAATTCAATACTTGCAAGATCCCGGTATAAAAGAATATTCTTTTCTTGTACGTCGTTTAAAAAAAAGAAAAGAAAAGGTATTTGAGATACGAGGAAAACCATTGTTCATACTGCCTAGGATATAAAACACTCTTTATTATGGATAGGTCGTTATTCTTGCATCAGGCAGATTGATATGTCATTATCATTATACTGATTGGACTAAACGATAGCACATGGTGGTAGTGGCCAATCAGAGCACATCGACTGGAGGGGAGCAGGTACGGGCACATCTTTCGCCCATTAGTAAGTCATTTAGGAGCCACGGGCAACATGATCGTCGGGATACTACTCTTAGCAGGTAGTTCATCATTAAGTAATATATTTAGTTTATTTTTTCTTAATATATATTGGCATCTCGACAATTGAGAGTAGTAATAACCGTGACTAAAACATTCTACTGCTCATGATCAAGTACTAATATCGGTATGAGCTATTAGTGGCTAATCCGATTTGAATGGATCGATACGATGGCTCCCAATAGTTAACCCAAATTAACCAATACTTTTAATCTTAAAAAGATAAGCTGAGCACTTATAACGGACTTGAAGACATTCAATAATGCAAACGTACTTGAACCTTCAAACCCCCACACAGATAAAGACCCCATCAAAACTTTTTCAGTGTCAATCGAAAGTATCCCTCTGTTTATTTATAATTCAAGATTCAGTTTTGCCTCATAGGTTCTGTTTATAAAATTAATATAAAATATATTAATAGCACAGTATTTAAGGAATCCGTTGTCCAGATGTCATATTGATGCCTTCAATCGAACTTGGGAATACCAAAGAAGTTGAAAAAAACTAACTGGAATGTTATCATTTAGGATTGGTAATTATTTCTCGTAGAAGTTTAATAATCACTCGGGTATAAAACAAGGTGATTCGCTTTCACCTGTACAGTTTAATACAGCACTAGAGCGTGTAATTAGAAAGGTAATACGTTTAAAAAAAAACTTGAGGTATGGGTGGCTAAATATGTGAGCTTAGATTTGTTACTGAGTGTAAGATAATCTATTTATGAAATTAGGTGTAATTATTGATTAGGAATTGAGGCAGCAGTTGCTGTAAGTGAGCTTGTAATATAAAAGTTTGAGGTAATCAACTAAATACTAAATACAGTAAAAATATTTTATAAAAAACGGCGAAGGACTTGATGAAATAACAAATAAGTGGCAATAATGATGAAGGTTATTGAGCATTTTACCTGAGATAATTCCATCAATCTCAGTCCTAATTTGTAAAATATAAATCATAAATGGGGCTTTCAAATCTATATAAAGTTATAGCAACTTGCTCAAGTTATAGCAACCCTATCATTAGATCAACCCATTTCTTTATCAACCTAGAGCCTTTCAGAAGGACCGCATACATAAAAGAGAAGCCGGAAATACCATCGTGCACCACAATACCGGGAATCAACCTAAGAAAGGCAGACGTTCCCACTTTCCAACTAAAGGCGCACACTGTCGCCATGATTA
The DNA here is from genome assembly GCA_964056705.1 of Troilus luridus. Lineage (NCBI taxonomy): Eukaryota > Metazoa > Arthropoda > Insecta > Hemiptera > Pentatomidae > Troilus > Troilus luridus. Next base: position 112,022,503 of record OZ057416.1, read on the forward strand.
ACGAGAGATATCTTTCATCAAGCCTAGGAGGAACTTATTGTTGGCTAGCGGTCCACAGGTCCAGAGGACTTGGAACCAAAATAACGTAGCCATCTCCAAATCTGCCTAATTTGGAACGCTTCTCTCGCCATTACCACGGGCTCCCACTTGCGATTTATTTGACCTATCGCATAGGAACTTTTTTTCACACTATAAAACTGACAATTCTGAAGAAGGCTGCAATTGAGAAAATGAAGAAGGAGAAAGCTTGGTTTTTGTTTTGGAAAGGATTGAAGGAAATCTTAGTAATTAATTACAATGGCTGGACGGTGTGGGTGGAGACATTTTTCTCCTGGTTGTCAGAAGTTGGAGAAGAGACCGAGGAAGATCGGTCAAAGAGGAGGAAAATAGTGGAGGAGGCTAAGGTAAGGCTGTAAGGATCAAAGCGCCCTGTGAAAAAGAAGAAGAAAGATTCAGTTTCAACAACTGATCAAGAGTCTATTTATTTTTCCTGGTGATTTAACCGATGGACTAGAGAAATAAGATTTAAGTTCTCATCAGATTTAGGAAATACGATTGAGATAGTACAAGTTCAGTAATAACAAGCATTTTAACTTGGATGATTAAAAGATTTTTCACATCAGTGAAAGTTAATTTTACCTTCTATCTTATTGAAGAATGATTTATTTTTTAGGAATCCACTTGGTGTCCTACAATTGATCCGATGTGTCACCAATTGACCTGAGTGGGAAGGGCGCGATTCATTCAGCCACAAAACAAATTTCAACCCTGCAATGGTCGTATTCGAACTTCCGCCGCAGTAGTTACGACGTTGCTAATGTTGCCTTCATGATTACTGAATTAGTGTTATTTTCCCTTCAATCGAGATCGCATTGTTCTATTCTACATTTACTATATTGTATATTTTCATTTCTATTGAAAGTACAAAAAACAAATTCAAACCTTTATTTGTTTACGAACCATTTTTAATATACCACCATATTTGAAATGAAATATTACACAATGACCACTACAAACATTTGAACATAATAAATCGATATTTTTTGTAACAAACGATAATAACATAATAGGTAACAAAGGCCCCCTTGATCGCAAACCTAACTTTTACTTCAAACCTCTTTCATGATCTATGATGATTTCCCGGCCTTCATCATCACAAGGCTAACATCCTCCGACCCCTCTTTGCAAATTTTGGCGAATTAATCCATTACTTTCATCATTATAGCGAATCCATAAAATACTCATTAAACCCATAAATAATTGCATTTAATAAATTACAAATAGGTCAAACATGAGCACAATAACTGTAATAATTAGTTTTGCAATGTAAATTTAAAATACAGGGTAACGGTAGAATAGACACTACGGCCTATCTTTGTAATGAGGCGTTCTTAATTGCGAAGGTGATTGCACCTGCCCAGTTATAAATGTTAGTTATAGTCTACTCCGTTTGATATGGGCTATGGATATTTAAATAGTTCTTCATGTACCTCATAATAACAATAATAATAAGATACGGTGAGATTAAATTAACTTATTGCTTCCTGAAAGTTGGTACCTAAAGTTTCATAACTAGAGGACCTATGATATCGTCAACTTGCTCAAGTTATAGCAACCCTATCATTAGATCAACCTATTTCTTTATCAACCTAGAGCCTTTCAGAAGGACCGCATACATAAAAGAGAAGCCGGAAATGCCATCGTGCACCACAATACCGGGAATCAATCAAAGAAAGGCAGACGTTCCCACTTTCCAACTAAAGTCGCACACTTATGTTATCCATCCGAAGAATAGATACACCTTTACACAAACGGGTCAGCCATGTCCAAGGCAAGCGGAGCAGGATATTACTCCACAGTAGTGCAAGCAGCCCTAGCACGTGGGAGAAATGGCACCAATTTCGAAGGAGAAGTATGTGCTATCAGTGAAGCTGCTAAAGGGCGGCTCCCACTAGCACTCTCGAAGAAAGTGGTCTTCTTGTCGGACTCCCCGACATCGCAGCATACAGGCAATCTGCTCACCAGAGCCACATTAAGGAAAGGAAATAAAGGTCTGCTAGGAAAGACTACAATAGCTACAAGAAAGGACAGACATAGTAGTGCAATGGGTGCCAGGACACTGCCATCTCTTGGACAATGAAAAGGCCGATAGTCTGGCCAAACAGGAATGTATCATGGAGCAGCCGACCCACCTGATCTCCTACCACAGTGCTTGTCGCAGCATTAACAGCACTTTCAGCGAATCGGTCAAAAGAGCAAGAAGAAGAGCTGCTGTGGGAAAGCCCTGAAGAAGTCAGCAGCATGTCTGGCGAAACGTTGGCGAAAAAGTTAGCGACACGGCCTTACCCAGAAGATACCACTGAAGTATTTTCTAAGAATTTCTTTATTTAATTCAGGGGACTTGTTTGTTCATATAACGTCTCTTTATGCTGCTATGGCTAATCGGACAGTGCTACAGTGGGAGCTCTAAATTTTGCCAACCCAGGTTTAATTAGGATAGGGATTTTTAACGAGTACTCGATACATCGTACAATTCAGGGGACTTAAAAAGTTTCATTCATCAGAGAAGCAGGAGAATTGAGTAATTAGAAAAAAGGTAACAGAATTGTGGACAAAATTTGACAACGATCTCTTGTAAGGGACCTTGTAACGACCTTGTAAGGGAAGCTACGTCACAACCCTTCCTCTCAGATTATATTTAACAAGTGCGTCTTTTAATTTTGTTAACCCAATGGATGTTTAGCTACTCCGATCAGACCAGTCAAGACAGGTTAATCTTGCGGGCAAGAAAGCTATTTATTACTCTACGGGATTTATTATGCGGGCCGTCGCAAAACAAACTTCAAATCATACGGGCTGGATTCGAACTAGAGCCGCAGCTAACTCGAGGTAGACAGGCACTTCTTCACTGCCTACTTTCAAAGCAGGTACCTAGCGGGCCTATATTCAAATATTATGAACGGATTTAGAAATCGCTTCTAGTCCCCTAGTGCTCAGTAACAAGGTTCTGTAGGATCGCACCAATCCATCTCGTCTGGAAACCAGGAGCGACACAAACCCGACTGGGCGATTTAACGACGGCGTTCATTAATAATTTATTGGCTTCGAGTTCTGTTCGTGAAATTTTATTATTTGCTCAGCGAATCGGCATATATTCATCTGAATAAGCCTGATTCAGTTGGGAGCTAATTTAATGCAGTTCGCCCCGCCAATTTATAACTTACTTGGATTAAAAATACAATTTGCGGAGTGCTTATGAGACAAACTCAACTGTTTCTATTAATTGACGAAAACAAAATAGTATAATAGAAAGCAAATTCCAAAAATAGAATGATTCTGCAAAACCGATAACTTAGTATAAATATGTGTAATGGCTGTTGATAGTATTAAGGGAAGTATTAATATTCTTTGCCTGAGCTATCATTCTCTATGGTTAATCACCACCTCACTTCTTTGAATGACTACATATTTGTTCATCTCCATTTCTACTAGTAATAAAGGAATAAGGAACCTGCAACTGAGCGATAATCTTGCAATATTGGGCTTCATGATATTAATGATCAATAACTAGTTTCGATGCAGCTCGAGGACTATTTCGCATCATCACCACGTTAAAAAGAACCTAGTAGGTTGTTCTAGAAGAAGATATTTCAGATCCTGAAGTGACCAAAGATCCTCCTGCTTTCAGATCGCTATGTTCCTTCGGTGCTTTCTCCATAACAACACCGAAAAGGATAATGGTGCGGGACGACCCACATCTTTTTTCCGAGCGATATTGTTGTCGTTAAGTAAGGCGGCGGAGGACGGGATGATCCGATGGTGGGGGGTGGGAGGCGTCAGTCCATCCTCTGGAGTCCGTCCACCTGGAGAGTTCTTGGGCTGGAGGGAGCGCGCACTTGGAGTGGACATGCGGCTGTACGGGATAACGCGAGCTAACCGGCCTTCCAGTGAGTACCATTGTCTTTATTGAGTGAGCGATTTAAACACGAATATCAATAATCTAAAAATGAAGTTATAATTAAAGAGTGTACATGACTACAACAGCATATATTGCTATGCTACACCACATATCGTCGCCGAAGTGTGAAATTTAGAACGTACGAAGGGAGTATTTTATAAGTGCGCATCTCAGCATGTCAACCAGCTGCAGAATGTTGAAAAGTTGTATTTTGGATTGTTGAAACATCCATTCCTTTTGGTCATTACCGGATTACAGAAAGTGTTTTATAAAAAAATGATGTAAGTGTAAAAGGCACAGATTCTATAAGACAAACAGGACTCAAATATTAGTATTAATTACATATTATATAGCGTTAAATTGCTATATACCAGGAGCGATATTTATTAGAAGCTACAAACAGATTTTGATAAAAACTCAATACCTAATTCTTCTTAAATTGCTTAATTAATCCTCTATTCTGTAGTCCACGTGAAGATTAAGTAACGAATTTTAATTAAGGACAGATATTTTTCACAATAAATAAAAATAAATATTAGTTTTTACTATTAACTTCATGATTGCGGATATATTTTAAAAAGAAGCCCGAGAATTTTCAAGTTTTATTACAAACTTGACATACTAATATGTAATTCATTTCCTTCGATTTCGTGATTTGAAACCTTGCCATTTCAAGTGTTGCAAATATTAGGTGAAATTTAATACAACAAAATGCATATGTTTTTTTAATTCTATCATGCTAAGTTCAGGAAATAATAAATTAAAAGAGATTCCGTACAACGGCGATTCCATGTTGGATTCGGGGCAATAATATTAATGGAATTTAAAAACGATAATTAATTATAAAAAGTCAAAAATGTGGAATAATAGATTATTATTTAACATCAAAAATCCTTGTAGATGGTTAGATAATAAAACTCAAAATGAGGGAGATAGAAATCATGGACTTCTCTCGACAATTTCAATTCATCATTTTTTGAAGACTCGTTTAAAATTTGAAATATATTGATAAAATCTAAAAAACTTCACTTTGATCTTGGTTCTACTTTGATCTATTACTTTTTAATATTGAGGCTTTGAAAAATATTTTATATACGTTAACAGTTTTAACTTTACTTGGCTGTAGGTTTAGAAAAAAAATGACTTGAACCTCTTGATCACCCAAACTTCTAGCTCTCTCAAAAATTAAAGTAAACTATGACATAAGTAAGATCTAGTTAGAATATAAATAACTTAAGGACTGTAAAGTTTCCTTTGTTACCTGAGATAAAAAATAAAGAGGTCCTGACAATGGGGAAACAACCATACATTTTCAGGACATGTTAAGGAGTCCCTAACAAACACAATTTAACATTATGAGCTCCGATTCGCTACACCATTATAATTAAAAAAAAGGATTCCTGCTAAATAGCAAAAGAAGAATTTTAGGTAAACTTTTTATAACCGAAGTAGTAGTTAATCATTAATTATTTTAGTAAAAAAAAAATCTGTTAAAAAGAATTTATAAAGAAAGTTGGATTGAGTAGAAAGTAATACCTCCATTACTTCTAATCATGTTTATTTGATTTGATTTTTTATATAAACTAGTGCTGATAATTTGATATAATATAATATTGTACCCATCGTCATGTAATGGGCTAGCTAATATGACACAGAAATCCATATACTAAATTTATCCAGAACTTTAATCCTTAAGGATTAAAAATAATTTTGGAACTAAATTAAACCCCTTGTCTTAAATGGAACAACTTCCCGCCTCTATATATTATAATTATTAAATGAAGTTAATGAGTGACGTATGAGGAACATATTCATCAAGAGAAATATATTCATGGAAAGGACTTATTAGTGAAGTTAACAGGAGCGGGCATGAAATCGCTGCTACGGTTCTTGGATTTCCGGGTCATTAATAAGATTCTCTTTTTATAATAAACATAATATAACGTTTTATCATTGATAATATTTAATTATATATTATATATTACTCATTACTATTACTATTTAGCGGGCCACCATAGACAATCTATACCTATATACTCTTACCTATACACTCCTATACCTATCCTTATACGATTGGTTAAGGTACCGAACTATAAACTGTGGTTTGACAAGCATGAAAATTCGGTAATTAAATACAGGAATTGAATAAAAAAATTGTACTTAATTATTAGCCTTTTTTCAAAACCTTGAGTTTTAAGCTTATCACTCTCAGACGATAACACCAACAAAAATAAGCAATGGCAAAGACAAACCATTTCTTGTCACTGTTGATAGCAATCGTAGCGATAATTCAGATATCCTGAAGTCGTTGGTTTTAAAAACATAAATGACAACATGAAGGTTATATATATCATTATTATTATTAAAGGTCATGAATCAGTCGATAGCAGTCGATCCAATTGATCGATTATCAGTAATCTCATCCGTGAATAATAAAATGGTCAGAATGTTTTAAGATGATGATGATGATGATCAAACCATGAGATCCATTGATAAACCATACATTACAAAACAAAAACCCTTACCATTTCGCCTGGAAGATTTTCCTCACGTTTTTCTTCATGTTTGCACCCTTGATGGCCCTGATTGTACCCTATGGTTTTCTAACCCGAGGCTGACATGACAGTCAATTAATATCTACCTCAAACGAACTCGAACCCGCTCAAACGAACCTCCAATTTTATGGAAGGCCACGAACCACATTTCTCCACTTTCTTCGAAGCCCCCATCCTCGCGACTAATGACACATCCGTAGCGGGCATTGAAGACATCGAAGACACGCTTCGCCGGCGAAGAAGAAACCTCGTCCTCTGTTCCGTCAGAAGGTCGCTCGAGTTTTTGTAATCACACAGCTGTGATCGAAATGGAAAGCCTCCTATATCTTTCACTTTTGATCGTAGAAATCGATTGGGTTTGATGACAATAGCAAGGCCAAATCCTGGGACCAGGGTATTTTACAGATGACGGGGTAACTGCCATCGTAAATATAATTTGGTTTAAATGAAGAGATGTGAGGAGGAATGAGGAGTGAGGAGGAGATGTCAATCTTTTAGGGCGCTATTTACTTATACCACCTGGAAATAATAGAACAAACAAAAACAAGTAAACAAAAAAAAGAGAACAAAAATGGGAAATATACAACCTGTCGGAGGCATTCCATAATTAATAATTTCATTACGAAGATAACAAAAGTAATCATACCTATTACTTTTTATTTTTTAATGCAATAACATATAATATAATATAACTCCCAATTTAATGCAATAACATATAATATAACTCCCAATTTAATACAATAACATATAATTTAATAATATTTTATGAGGTGCAAGCAGATGTAAATTTGGTTTAGGATCACGCTTTGCATATTATGTTAACCATGACTATTAAATTGTGTCTATATTTGATAAAATAATGGATAATTAAGTTTTAACTTTCGAATTTTAAATATCTATAAATTTCAAGTACGAACCAGCATTTTACAACATTCAGATAAGGCATATTTTATATCTCAGGCGAAAAATAAAACAACATAAATCATAGAACATAGTTATATTTATATAATAAATATGTTTTATTAAATTATAAAATTTAATGTTAAATAAAAACAACATTAGTCACTTTTTTTCAATGAATGATTCATAGATATCTGACAATATATGTTCACAAACTGAAGTGTAGGTGAACACATAGTGTCTTCAAAAAGTAATATGACTGTTGGCTTAATCGCATATCGAGTATTTGCCAATCAAATTTAATCGTTAAAATCGATAAAAAGTTTGAATGCAATAAAAAATGTAGTTTTTCCTGTTTATCTTTTAATATCCGATCTAAATGAGACTTGAGGTGAAGAAAAGGTGGGTTGACCACTCACTCCGTTATCAGAACATTATCCATCGATAAAGAAAATACAAACCTTTTATCTTCATAGAGAATTACCTGTCAGTAAAGATACAGCAGCACTATCTAATAAATAAATCGCTGATTTTACCAACATGGTATTCGATTAATCGAAAATTGACAGTACACTCTTTAGCTTACATTGATATCAAAGTTCTATTTTTTAAACAAATCGAAAAGATAAGCGAAGCCAAAATCTCCCTCTGATTGCGATAAAAAATATCCCTTATGCATTTATGGAAGTTATGGTAAATGGAACAAGAAGAAACAAATATAGGTAATATAGAAATAAATAAATGACAAGATGTAACAAAATTTGTAATTTTTCTAATCATCTCTTAATTGTGGCATTTCTCGTTTTTATAAGCCTTAGTAAAATTTTATCTTTTATTTGTTCGGTATTTAATAGCAAACGTAATGATAATAACCTAGGCAAACTTCCTTCCATGTTCGGGACCCAAATCCACCATTACAAACTTCCGTCCATGTTCGGGCCCCAAATCCGCCATTACAAACTTCCGTCCATGTTCGGGTCCCAAATCCGCCATATCACTCCATAACGCAGTGCTCCCTTCCGCCACGTTCATCAGTCGGTACAAAGCTTATTAACTTTTTAGGAATTCGTTCATTATTAACCCTCGCAACCTTACAAGCTCATTATAATTTTCGCGGCGCTGTCACTTCAACAATATTATCCGCGGCGAATGCTTTAATATTCTAAATTGACTTAAAAATAGTAAAATATTAACATGAATCAATAAAACAGAAGTCAATGGAAGACATTGTAAACACTTCCTACTAAAAGATTATTAAATAAATTTAAAAAATACACTACTTTACAGCAGAAATCGCCACTGTTTTTATAAAGATACTTGCACTTAACCTTACTGTAATACTGTAATACTGTACATTGTAGCAATATAACATAATATAATACTGTATTGAAGATTGTAGCAATATGACAAACCTATGAGGCTATGGACAATATTTATTTATTGACTAAGTAATAACCATTCAATAGCATGTGGAGGGAATGAACATTATAAGTTACGTTTTAATAGTTTCATAATTTTGAACGAAAATGATAGCATAAAACGTTTCAAATTTGCACTCGAAGCTTTCAGCATATATTTCTATATTTTAAATATAACTTTTGTGATTAATTTGTTTGTATGGTGGTCCGCGAATAGGCGGGGTTATAAACTAACTCGTAAACACTATAAACATTAATTTGTCTATATTTATATTTTCTAATACTATCACAAATTTCTTCTATTTACAAGAGCTAATATATTTATTTATTTATTATATAATTTTAATTTGCATCTGCGCAATTGCGCATCCAGCACATTTGATCCAAGTGTTTTTCTCTTTGCTTTTCTACACGATCATCGAGTTTTGGAATAAAAATATCAATAGTTGAGTAGGTATCTTGGCCAATGTCTTTTTAATCTCTAATATATTTAAATTACAAATCCGCCTGCAAATTAAAGTAAAAATTAGGCAAATGAACTAAGGTCCCGGTGTTGTACTGTGAGGTCCTTTCCTTTAGATCGCTCCAGATTTCACTGATTCTTCAAAAGCCCATTTTTATTGTATGTCGGTAGCTTTAGCTTAGATATACACATATATGATTTTAATGTTGTTCTATTTAATTACCAATAAATGTACTAATTATGCACCAATAATGTATACTCTCCCTGCCCAGATGAGACCACGGCCTCCCAGATCGACAAGCTGCGGAAGAAGCAGATGGTGCTGCCGTTCATCCCGCCCAAGTTCCGGTCGCCCTTGGACCCGGAAGGGCTGATCAAGCCCTCTGAGTACCTGCGCAGCCTGCAGGAGGCGCCCCCCCAGGAGGAGGAACCCTCGCCCCCGGCGCCCCCGCTTCCACCGCCCCCGGCCCCACAGCCGCTCTCCACCATCACCATCCAGGACATCGCCAGCGTGCAGCTCCGCAGGACCAAGGCAGTCAAGACCATGTCCTGTCCTCCGGCCTCTCTAGCGGGTGAGTACGTCTTATTGAACTAGTTAATGCACGCGTGTATAGCTGTTCAGTGTATAAACCTTTGTGTATAGCTGTTCAGTGTATATACCTTTGTGTATACCTGTTCAGTGTATATACCTTTGTGTATACCTGTTCAGTAACCAGGTCTAACCAGGTCATTAAGCCTAAATCAAAGTTCTTATTACTTTCCTTGTGCTGAATAAATACTATTGAAGAGTTACTTTACTTACTGGTGGTAACAGAGTTTCTTAGTTGTACTATAAATATTTACAAGTTATATTAAAAAATTGTATAAGAGTAACCATTCCAATGTCAATATGCAAAATAAATATTGAATATAATATATAAGCATGAATATGAATATAAACAACATACTATTATATGTTTTCGTTACAATTAAACCTGAAAAGGTAATTTACTTCTATCTTCAAACTGGCCTCATTATAAAAATTAATTGATTTTTTAATTTATTCTTTAATTATTGAATTTAAGACTTTGGAATAAATGAGGATAAAGTATTAAATGGTAACGCTACCCATATTTATTTTTATTTTTATAAGTCTCGCTGTACTATGTAATTTCTGATAACTTTTTAAAGCACAGAATGACAATTCAATAATCGTCCAAGGACTTCCACACAGATAGAAATAAAAACCTTGAGGTTGTTAAATATATAATTAAAGCCCAAGGGAATCAGATTATTAAGAGCAATAATCTTTTAAGAGTCCTTTCAAGGAATTCCGCTTGAAAAAATTGTACTGTATTTCTTGTGTTGAATTATTATCTAAGTTGTGGACTAAGTAATTGATATATATACGGTTCCGCCAAAGTTTTCAATATTAATCAACTATTTTATGATAAAGAGTTATAAGGAAGATTTTATAGCCAACTAATCAAACTGTAGATGATTACGCGTCTGGAAAGACTGCCCTGCTCCCACAGCGACTTGCTCCATCTTTATCTAATCCTCCAGCTTCTCTCTTTGTCTTCTATTTCCATTAAGTCTTCGACAGCGATCTGGACTAGCAAAACGTTATTGAACGATACAGTATTCATCAAATGTTTCTTCTGGATTCGACCGTACCGTCAAATTTGCCAACGTTCCGCTAAACATGCTGCTAGCTTCCTCAGGGCTTAATCTGAGACTGAAGATGCCCTTCTATCCTTCGGTAATTGTAGCTGTTAGGGTCCGGGATTAACTGGTATGTACAAAAAACACTGTACAAAGTGGCGATCTTGCCAAAAACAGGACAACCCTAAAATGAACGCTCTAAGAAAAAATATATAAAAAGAGGTTGAACAGCAAGTTCTGATAATTTTTGTTTCACCCTAAAAGCAAAAAACATTAAATTCGCTCAATTATTTTCAGAATTGGCAATATCCCGATCTTCGGCATTTGGCATTTTTTCACGCCAAATATGTCATTTTGAATTGCGAAAAATGAGATAATTTTCTTTTGCGGTAACTCGACAAAATCTAAGTCGGTTCCTTTCTGTGATTCAAGTTAATATTGCTTTATGTACAACTTAAACAACCAAGCGGAACTCCACAGCACTAAGATTATGAATGCTACATTTGAATTCAAAATACTTACTAAGAATTGAAATACTGGATGGTGTTTTGGAAGATATATTTAATGAGGGCTTACTGCGTCCACAATTTCTACGAAGCGAAATGTAAAAAGAGAAAGTGTTGGAGAGAGAATGCTATATTTCTTAGACTTGAAGAGACCGTGGATATTTTTATGAGGATTAAGTACAAAATAAATCTATTAAACCCCCTTTTTATTCAACAAATTTCTTTTTTTAGCATACCGGTTTTAGCAGAGCACTTTCCCACCGACTCATGTTGAAACATAAAATGCAGCCACTTGAAGATGCACTCTCCTATTTAATCCGAAATTATTTCCGTAGACCTGTTTAACATGACCCTATTTCAACAACATACTGGCAATGTAGACATAGTAATGGCGGGGGGAATCATTTATGTTTTAGTTGTATCGATGTTTCCCACTTATATCGAAGCTAGAAAACTCTTCTTAAAAAGGTTTTTATTTTAAATATTGCACAAAAAAAGATATGAAGAAATTAAGACTGAATAGATATAAATACATAAATCAAGAGCGAAGAGATCTGAAAATTTTAATACTTTAGCTTTATTTCGATTTAGGTAAAATAGTTGTCTGTATCCTTCATTAATACACAATATTTGTGTCACTGCCTCTTATATACTTCATTAATACACAATTTTTATCTTAAAACTCGAACTTTAACATGTTACATTGACTCAGATCAGTACCGACTGGATTCGAACTCAGCCTCTTCCATTCAAACTACAGATATGATTAGAACTCCTGATGGTTGCTGAATAGACTGGACAAAAAGAAGAACTTGAAGAAGGGTACGTTTTGAAACAGGAGAATGGGTTGCGATGTTTATTGTACTACTTTCTTGTCCAGCCTTTTACATAAGCATTGTATAAGCCTAGGCGCAGCAGCTGAGTTAGTCCAGTCGGTCAACTACAAAGGGAAATGTCAACGCGTTTACGACACCTGGTTCATAACGCTATCAATAACAAGAGTCAATAATAAATACAACTACGTCAAGATTACAAAGTGCCTCCTTCTCGTCCTCGCAGTTCATCAAACATCAAAACCAATATAAGAAATATTCAGACATAAAGAACTGGAAGGCTCGATGTATGTACTGATATGACTTATTGTACTCAACACGGCAGGTGTCTCACGAGCTTCACAGTTATACAAGTTTTATTTACGAAACTCCAACATAAAAGAAAAGTCGAAAGGTTCATAGAACCATAACATCCTAATTTTTTTATATTGTACTCACTCTAACTGTTATAGGTATTCTGGCCTATTGTGAGAATTCCCCGTAAAAATGTCTTGCAATCCATGCGATTAACAATAATATAATGTTGTTGAGTAGTAGTTAAAAATATAACTGAAATATTTGTGTTAAGAAGATAGTCCAGATGGAGGTTACAACAGAACGCAAGGTAAATAAGTAAATAAATATATTTTTTAAGGCCAATGACATCGCATCTCTCGATGTAGGACCTGCCTCGATGAGAAAAAGGATAAGGCGTACCGAAGGAGTCCTCGAAACTAATTATAGTTATTATAGTCACTTATCTGGCCTAGGTCACTTTAGTTTGACGTCTTTCATAGGTGACATATATCAGTAATACATTTGGATATTGTTGTCTTGAAGGTTACCGCCAGCCATCGATCCAAATGGAATGATGGGACGATATGATTAGAACCCGTCAAGTGGAGAGTTCAACGGCCTCCTTCCAATGTTTACCGAATGTTTAATGGATCTATGCTGTCGGATACTAAATAACTACAAGTATTTTATAATAATCGAGGGGTGTAAATGCAATACTCACATTATCCAATTTTCACAACTTTCAATAAAACGATAAAAAACGATTCTGTTATAAATATATGAGATAAATGAGTCAGAAATTTTTAAGAGAAAAGGTTGTTGTTACTCTTCTCCTGAAAATTCTGACTCATTTATCTTATATATTTATAACAGAATCGTTTTTTATTGTTTTACCGAAAGTTATGAAAAGTGAAGAATGTGAGTTTTGCAAATACACCACTCAATCTTAGGGTACGGACATAAACCTAACCTATACATAAACACGAACTAATGTTCCTGTAAAAAATCCAGAACAACCACAAAAAATTCTTTTCGAAACCATTCGTTCTTGTTATTCTGATATTTCTGCACATATTGCATAAACAGTGTACTCTACGTGAAGCAGAAGTTGAACTGTACCATTTGACCATTTGCAATACCTTCGTTTCAAAGATTTTAAAAATGATAAAAATATTAATGAAATGAAACATTTTCCATTCCCTTTAGTAATCGTAACTGATTTCGGTTTCCACTTTGGTTATTAGAAATGAGATGGGATAATTTTCTGGTTGAAGAATGATCTTTAACGGCCTGGCTGCAATTAAAAGTAATTATATCTTCGAGATAGATAAGAGAATATAATTGGATCGGAAAGACAAGCGCACCGTATCATGGCCATGGCTCTAGCCTATCTACACCTCGCTCGTTATCGCAGCTTCAGTTTTAACATATTTATGGTACCAAGTGAAAGCACATTGCTGGATATTATTGAAAGTGGGTCACTCACGCATTTCTCTGTTATAGATGATAATAATAATGTGTATTAATGGTTAATCAAATATTTGGGGAGATCTCAAGCAAGTACTTATATAAACTTAACATCATTGCTACAATAGAATTAAAAATAACTACAATACAATAATACATACTTATAATAAATGCCTAAAACAACCTAGGCATATTATCTGGGTTAATTCCTTCCAGTGAGATTCAGATTATTTAATAATTAATTTGTAAAGACTCTATTTGGAGAGATCGCTTTAAAAAAATCGTTTTCAGATTTTAGCTAGGTATATACATTTTTTTTAATTTCAGTTATACCCGGAAAAATGTTATACCTCTCATAAAAAAAAATTGAATTTTTTTCATCTTATTATTTAAAACAGTTTTAAGTTGACATTTATGGGTATAGTATACAGATATGTTCATTCATTGATAGGACAAGTTGTCAATTTTACTTATATTTTCATCCAAACTGTTCAAATAATTACAATCTATTATTTTTTAAAATGCTTTTTGGAGTAAAAAAGTTTGAACAGGACAACGTTTGTTGGGTCCGCTGAAATATATTAGTCAATTACCGAATGTTTTAAAAATTAATGTTATAGTAATAATCAATTATGAAGTATGTCTCAGGGTAATCTAGGATTAGACTCCAGTTTTTAAGGAAATTAAGTGTTGTAAAAAAATTGTCTCTTTCTCTTTACAAGTGTTCTAGGTAAATTAATTTATAAAATAACGGCAAGACTAAAAAATTAATAATAATAAAAGAATAACCACTAGATCTAGAAGAGCCGTTTCCCGCTACCTGGCTTACCTGCCCTACCTGCCCTACCTGGCCTACCTGGCCCACCTGGCCGGTTCGGTTTAGTTTGTTGTCTTCCGCGGCGCGACTACTAACCCAGTTCTCTTAATAGGACTCCTCTGTCCTCGAATCTCTTCCTATTCTTCATCTTCTCGGTTGTGTCCCTTGTGAATATCTTCTACTTCATGATTCAGTTCTACCGTCTGAATATACGCAATATCGCAAGGTATTAAAAAAAATAGTGTGACAAGTTACTATATGTCAACAGTTGTACAAGGAGTTACATATCTTGCATTTGGCTAGGAGAGGCAGGATGAGATGTCATTTGCTAAGGAATAAAAGTTCAGTTATCACTCTAACCTATTCGCAATTTAGTTTCGTTTTGATATCTACAAAACCATCGGAACCAGATAGCAATGTATTTTATCTATCCCCAAGAAACAGATTTCATCTGAAACAAAACTAAAAACATGAGCGAGCGAAATAAGTAGGTCATGGAATTTGGTTTTTGAGAATTAAGTGACCCAAGCTTAGGATAAATGGAATTATTTGTAAAATTAGAAGAAGCTGGGAGTAGATCTGTTTGGAGTTCTGTTGCCTACGATCATCAACCTCTTCAAGGGTTGGTACAGGACGGCGCCAAGGTTAGGAGTACGATTTCCCCGGGAAGTGGGTCAGGTCCTCTAGCGTGTCGTGTGCTCACCGGGGGCAATTAAAATGGCAGATTATCCGAGAAGTGGAGATATCGGAAGGGGGGAGGAAGAACCAGAGCGGGGCGATCAGTGGCGAGGTATCTTCCAGCATGCCGGTCTTCGGGAGGAAGAGGTTCTGTTTGGGCAAGGCGTTCCGGAGGATGAGAGCCAAGAAGAGGTTGCGCGCCGAAGAAGGGGGTCAGTCAGGTCAGTACAAGTACTCTTCTTCTGTTAGTAGATCAAATAACTATGTGGAGTCCTAGAAGTTACATAAAGTAAAAGATAACTTCCGGTATTGTTGTAAGCCTGTTAAATACTAAGCTTGAAAACAATTCGTTCATATTTAAACTTGAATCACAATTTTCTGATTAACACTTTTGAGAAATAATTCATCATATATACTCGTACCTGATTTTGATTTTTTAAATACTAAAATATATTTAGAGTTGCATTTGCATCAAATTTAAATTTCCAGTTTTCGAATTTCAAATGTAATACGCTTCCAGATAAAAAAAGGCATATATACCGAACTTGAGCTTAGCAGATAATTTTAATATAATATTTAGTAAAAATCGATTATGACCTTGAAGTAGAGTACCACTACTTGGCACCCCCCCCCCCGACGGGTTTTTGTGTACTGTGGAGAATCCATTATAGTTCATACTTTTAGGCAAATCACATGATCATAGTTGTTAAAATATATGAATGAAATAGCAGAAAGAACATGAGTGATACTATTGTTTTGAAATTTAATAAACCTTTCTATAAATACTACAAGTTTATTTCAAAGTTATTGTTGATATTTTTGCCCGTTGTGCCCCCCCCCCCCGGAAGAAATTCCTGGACCCGCCCTGTTACAGCTAGGTCTTATTGTATAGAATCCAAGCAAGAAATGTAAAATTTCTAGAGCTAACCGTTTTGGATTTATGAGGTAAAATGGACGTAAAAACATCACTGTGAAACTTGACAAAATTTATTGAGTCGTTGAAATCTTAAAATTAAAAAAAAAATCACTATTCCTTTACTTTGTCCAAGGAAGTAACAAGGGTTAAATATCTTCAGTTACAAAATTGTATTTTGATTTTATGAAACAAACATTATTATAATCACACAATCAGCCTATCAATATTTTTTTTCTTGTGCAAGCCTAAAGTTTTTATGTGAATTGCTGAGTATAGTAGTCCTAAGACATTTAGTTATCATTGCAATCTCATTCCAATTTAATTTATTTGTTAGAATTGTTAAAAACACTTAAGAATCGATTCGCTTTGAGGCGAACAACTTAAAGAAGGATCTTTCTCAGCGCAAGGGTATAACAATAGTTTTCTTTTGAGCTGGGAACAAGCTGAGCTATATCAATCAGTCCATGCCATTGGAGCATAACAATAAAATAAATTAGTTTATATTAAAAAAATATATATTTCAAATGGCTTTCCCATTCTGGAATATCCTACGATTGCAGTTCACTTAACCTTAGTTTATGTACGTTAATATATAATTTTGTTTTGTTTTGGCAGTTATTGCTAATATTTTTGTAATATTTATATTTAATTCTGAAAAGTTACATATTATTTATTTCATCCACAACATTTATTTGAATTATATAATACAAAGAAAGTAATAAAAGCAATATCAAATTCTGTTAAAAAATACAGGAAAACTATTATGAATGTTAAGGGATATTATAACTATACCGGGTAGCCAAACAAATAAACCAAACAATTCAAAATAAGTGTTTGTTTATTTTGGAGTTGGCATTTACTAATGAATTGTATTAATCGTATGAAATATCCTAAATAACAATTTAAATATTAACTGCCAAGGTTAAATTTGCCCATGTTTATAAAATGTATGGCGACAGAAAACTCTCACTAGAACTAAAATTATAGTTCTAAAAAGGACGTTGATGTAGCAGAGGTGGTTAATTTTATGAAGAGGCGCCTCACTCAAGGAGAGTTATATATAAATATCAGATAATTATGAGTAACGACACCAAGCCGCTAGGCCCTAC
This sequence comes from Troilus luridus, assembly GCA_964056705.1. Taxonomy (NCBI): domain Eukaryota; kingdom Metazoa; phylum Arthropoda; class Insecta; order Hemiptera; family Pentatomidae; genus Troilus; species Troilus luridus. The sequence goes on from OZ057416.1 coordinate 112,040,043, forward strand.
ACCTGCTCCACCTCCTTCCTATATCCTTAGTGTCCTTTTTAAAAATATTTCTGTAAGGACCATTTCCTCCACCACGGTCTTGCTTACAGTTCTCAGGATAGCACCGGCCAGTCTTCAGTCGATCTCTTCCCCGTGTACCGGCAGTACCCAAGTGTTGAACGTAGTAGGTACATAGGACGTGTATATAGGAGGTACACATATAGTAGGTACATAGGACGTGTATATAGAAGGTGCACATATAGTAGGTACATAGGACGTGTATATAGGAAGTACACATATAGTAGGTACATAAGACGTGTATATAGAAGGTACACATATAGTAGGTACATAGGACGTGTATATAGAAGGTACACATATAGTAGGTACATAGGACGTGTATATAGGGGAACACATATAGTAGGTACATAGGACGTAGGGATAACCGTTCGGAGATTTCATTTGATATTCCGTCCTAGTTTTGCCTAAATGTGCTTCCAGAAGAGTCTATGCCTCTTGTCCAAAGATTGTTCCCGGAGAGCTTTCCCCAACCTTTGTCTTTACTTAAATATGAATTAAAAACGCAAAAAATAAATCAAAACAACTAAAAGTTCTTTCATAAATATAAATAACATAACGGCAACACAACTATATTTACGCTTATATTATCCTTCGGGGGGGGGGGGGGGGGGGGGGGGCATAAAATGACGGTCCCGAACCTGTGGAGTGTCAGGTACTGGTTAAAGATAGATCCCTATCCTAATTTTGCCTGGATAGGCAGAATTTAGGATTAGTCACTGTAGCATTATTCGATTAGCAACAGCACCATAAAGTCACCTTAGATAAATAAATAAAATAATTACCTTTAATTTTTTTTATATTTTATATTTTGTATTCACTTGTGCAACTACTTTTTCGTCTGTTAAACTATCACGGGAGTGTCCATTACCTCAACACCATATTCAATTTTTATATGAATATTATTTCTTCCCAAAAATAATTTTTTTTTACACATTTTTTATTTATAAATTTATATAACAACATATTCAAGTTTAGGTACAGCCAATAAACCGGAAATGATACTTCATTGCATGGAGCTTAAAACTTCATTAACTAGCTAATGATATCCTGAGATCAAACAAAACTTATACAATAAGTGATTATAATTTTTAATATATAGTATAAAATTCTAGAAAAGTAATAAGTTACAATTTCGACAACTTGAAAATACTTGATGCTGTAGGCGTACATTTTAATTTGAGCTGTATGGACTTTAGGAGTGCCACTTTGCTTGATGATCGAAAATGCTGAAGTTAGACTTTCTAAAAAATCTTATTGAAATATTATTCACAACTTTTCAAATTTAATAAATAAAACTTATAAAATAATGTTTATTAAATACTCTATTTTAGTAAAAAAAATAAAAGATGTACCATTAGTAAGGTGGTGTTTTACTTGAAACTTTAGACAGATTTTGGTAAAAATAATATATTTTAATTTGTTATTCAAGAATTTTATGTGATTGGGACGTGGGATCACAGTTTGGATAATAAGTAAATATCCATAATTATTTAATGATTACTGTTTTATAAATGATATTTTGAAAAATATCATTAAAGAATATTTTGGTTTGAATCAGCTAAAGATAATGAGGTACGTATGGATCCGTGCTAACTGTCTACAATTCGATAGGGTGGTGACTTCCTCCCGTGCTTCCGTCGTTAGTCTAATTCGATCAGGAAAGCGAAGTTAGGAATCCCAATTCAGGCTAGACTAGACCAATTCAGGTAACGATTTCAAGCAGAACGTTTTGATAGAGCTCAAATATCCTGCAAGAAACGAAAATATTGATCTCTATCAAAATAGAAACATTCCTATATTTATATTACATATCTTTAACCGGTTTTTACTTCTCACGTTTTAATAATGTATCATTCCTGTCATTTACTTAATGTATTGTTATAATTAAGTTATAAATTTCAATGTATAAATTATTAAAAAAATGGTTTTAATAAATGTTTAATGGATATTCCCGATAAAAAAATGTATACCGAAACGTTAGATATTGGGCATCAATTAAATCATAATTGCAATTGAGTGGTCCAATTAAAGGAAGGAGAGAATCACCGTATTGTTCATAAAACTCGGGATTATTAGAATTGTAGGTTTCAAGCTATAATTGTCAAATTAGTTGATTATTTCTACTGATAGATTATTTCTTACAATAAGTTGTTTTATTTAACTTTATTTGTTTTGTATTTAGTTTTATTGGTGCCTAACGGCATTCCCTTCTTATGCTAAAACGAACACAACATGTTATTCCCGTGAATTATCAAACTTTTTTGCTTGACAGGGAAGACCAAGATATGTTAGTTACGGAATAAATTTTAACCAGCTGATGCTAGTTGCTAACCCTGACTTCTCAGTTATTTTGGGCATCTTTCATTGAAAACCCAAATTACCTAATGGAATGTACCTTAAAAACATAAGTGGAAATAGTAGAGAGAAACAAAGAACAGTTTTGTACAAAAAACTTATTAACTATCTATTTTGGAATATTAATAGTTTGAATAGTATATTATGTACTAAAAAATTTATAGAAAGTTACTTCCGATTTTTCGAGGTTAATTTTACCATCGAATTATAGTTTCACAGAAAAATTAATAAATCATTCAAATTTATGTATATTGAGTTATAATTTTGCTGGATAAACATATTGCGTAACGTCGATCAGGTATTCAAATATGTAATAAATAAAAAATAATAACTTTTAGCTATATCTGAGTTCATTTAACATGCATTACTTCACGATGTTATCACAACTACTTATTTCTATCAATACAAGAAACCAACTAATGTATTTTCTACCTTTTGCAGGGACCGAGTCTCCATTCCAAGCACAAAGAGAAGACCTGATCGCCGAACTCAAAATGTCCAAAGACATCTCTGGAATCAAGAAACTGAAAGTGGAGAGGACTAAGTTGGAGGAGAAGGCGGGCAAAGAGATTGCCACCGAGATATCGAAGCAGTTCAGTGTCGATCATTTTGTCGAAAAGGTTATTAATTCGTCTTGATTTTATTGTTAATACAATTAAACATTATAACTGATGGATATATTTAATTATTCATTATGCATCTTCATTATAATTTAAACTAGAAACAAAATAATATAATGTATTTTGTTTGCCAGTGTTGGCTACACTTACAACAATAGCCATAATGATAAGAAAATACTGCTTGGTCTGTTCCATTGATTATTTATTTTGGGTCAATTTATATTATTTATAATTTTTATTCTTTTCGTATTTAAAGATATATTTAAAGATACTTCAAGAAACAGTTTATTATTTTGTTCAGAAATATTAATGATATCTAAGTTAGATGTATTGGGATCACACCTTTAAAAAAAAGTTTAATGAAATATCTTTTAATGCACAAAAATAGCTTTTTTCAAATCCTTCCCAAGACATGTACTATTTTATAAATTTACTTCCGGTTATCCCCTTTAACTTTGAATAGTTAAAACCATCAGAGGTACAGACAAGCCATGGGGAAGATCTGCGGAATTATAATTTACCTGATTTTTACTATTATCAAGTACAACTAATATTATCCTTAGACTCATAAAGATTTAGATCACCTTGTACTTGAAATGCTTAATGTTATTTGTCTCATTTTAAGCATATTTAAATTTGTATTACTAAACTTGGTTCAAACAGAGATGAATCAACTTAATAAAAAATAAAAGTTTTATTTTGATGGCGATACCATACCATACCTTAATGTAGATGAAATATCACTATAATATTTTGTAGTTCTTACATCTGTCACAAGTATACATTGTATCATATACAAATCTAGATGGGTAGCCATTGGTCACTTACTCCGGAAATCAAAGATTTTAATTTTAGATCAGGTAAAACATCATTGTTTCAGATTTTTAATTGTTTTGATCTTATAGGAGTCATTAAAGTGGGTCAAAATATCCCACCAGCTTGGCATTTATAAATGTATTCATAAAAATGTACTCATATTTTTATTCGCATTCCACACATAATTGTTAATGGTTAGCTTATTAATCAAACTATTATCCTCTGGTGTACTTTATCATAATACTATACAGAAATAAAGTTATCGATAGCTTGTATTCAGTATTTATAATTAGATCGCCCACTCCAATAAGGACACAGTTGTAGTAAGGTTAAATGTATTTCTGTCTTTGAAGGTCAGAGCTAGAGCTTTCCTGTTTTTTCTAATGAAGCACAATTCTGTTAAATTAAGCTAATAGATCTTCTCCTCACCTGAGTAAACATTTGGCAAGAAACCTCTACCTCTTATAATAAATATTTTTAAAAGAGTTGAAATACTCTTCAACAGTTTTGTTTACACACCTTGTAGGTCCCATTAACAAGGTGTATATTTTTGTAAATAATTCAATTAGTAGTTGCTATTATGAAATGTACATTTTTATTATTTCTATAATTCAGCATGAAATTATTGGACTTCTATTGTTTGCTATGTTTACTTTAATTTAATTTCCTTCAGGAATCCTTTTAAAAATCAAAAACTCATCTGCCTTACTTTTTTTTCTCGTTAATCTAGATGCCAGAGAAAGATGCAGCAGGCAACCCGATCCCTCCATGGAAGAGGCAGATGCTAGCGAAAAAGGCAGCGGAAAAAGCGAGGAAAGAGATGGAAGAGCAACTGGCAAAGGAAGCGGAAGCAAGAAGACTGCAAGCCATACCAGCTTGGAAGAGGCACCTGCTTCAAAAGAAGTCAGTAGAAAGGTTATTGCAAGTCTATTGTAATTGATATCGTCCCCACATTATTTTTTTATTTCTGAAGTAGCGATCAGTGTCAGTATATCTTGAAAACTATCTTTGGTATTCTATATAATGACTGATTTTGTGGGGGTTGGTAACCTGACTGATTTTGCTAATAATTGACTGATTTTGCTGGTAACCCATTTCAACAGAGAACTAGATTCTATTTCCTATCATTACTGCAGTTTAGTTTTATAATTAGACTTATTTTTATAATTGCATGTTCTTCATTAGGTCCGAACAGGCCTGTCAGTAATCATGTTTAAGCAGCAGGAAGAACAAAACATTGGTGAAGGAGGACTGCATATTTACAAAACGATTTTATCTCATTTGATTATCTTTAAATAAGTTTGATAAGCATGTTCGAAAAAACAACAACATGTTATAGTATAATAAGGAATTTGTAAATTTATAAAATTAAGAAATTGTAGCTGATGTGATTAAATACAATCTTGGGACCTGAATCGGTGAATTACTAGCTACTTAGCATCAATATATTAAATAATTTATTCGAAAAATATGCCATTATAGCTTTTTTTTAATTTATAAACTCTCATCTATGCAAACTAATATTAGATTGTAAACAAAATATTTCAGAGTTTGTAATATATTGATCTTAAAATAGAATAAATAAAAAATTTGTATTTGTAAAGAAAAACTGCTTCACTAACTCTTATTGTAAGCGAAATGATATTACAACAAAAATCATGTAACATTCCTAAATCATGTGTTTTTATTTTTTTCTGTGAATGTGCTGTTTACATCATTCCCCTCCGAAGTCGGTTACTTAGGAAAACAAAAACATTAAACATTATTCTATTATTTATGGTATTTTCCATTGAAGAAATTAAATATTCTAGAAATGTTATATTTTAATTTGGTCTTAGATACTCAAATTAAAACTAGTATGAGAATATTTGTTTGATATATATCTGTTTTACTTGTGATTATTTCATTTGTTTCAATCGACTGTCCTCCAGTTATCTTTCGCATATTTTTAATGATTGAACACAACAACAACAATAATTTAACATGTAAGATATCTGAAAAAACAGATCTATTTAATTAGAAGCATTCAAGGATTGTTAAAAACAAATATTAATTGCTTTTAATCGCTCTGAATCTCTTGAATACTCGACAATACTTTTGGTTGTTCTCTCCAGTTACCAAGGTGAATTGTATTTTTTTGTCAATAACAAATTTTGTTTTGTTAATCAATTTTATTTTTACACTTTGTGAGGGTTGTTAATATCAATCTTTATAGGGTTTATAAAAGTTAAATTCAATTCCTGCTTGAATTGTTTGATTTTTAATTACACAGTGTACCTACAAATAATAACCCTCTGTGATTAATGGAATTGGCAATAGTAGAATTCTAAATTTGTTCTCTAATTTTGATCAGAGGTTGTTGAATATTTTTGCAAATGGATTGATAAGCATATTCAGCGATAATATGAACAAAAAAACACTTGATACATAACAATAGCACTTGGGATAATTGAGCGGCTCAACGAGTCTTTTGTTGTTCTTGAAAACAACTTTTAATCTAAGCAAGTTGTCTCTATCTTCATCCACGCTATTTCCAATTGGCTCAGTAATTAGACTTTTAAAAAATGAGGCAGTTACAAGATGATCTGATACAATCGCCCTTACTCATTTTTAAACTGGATTTTGAATTGAACTGGGATCATAATTTAAGAATAAGTAAAAATATGTAATATTTTCGGCAGCACACAAGATGTTTAATAGTGCTGTTATCTATTATCCATTATAACATATTGCATACAAGAAATAATAACTCCATTTTTTTTTCTTTAAGAAAATCTGTTATGCAGCAAAAATAAATATATAGTATAAATTAGTTTGAGAGGCAGTGACTAAATAAGAATGAAGAAACAAAAAATTATTTTTAGTTAGGTACAACCGTTTAAACCATCTTACCAACTGCAATCTGCACAAGAGTAAAACGTACATATAAAAACTAACATCAAATTAAATTATAAACTAATTAAATGATTATTATATTACAAGGAAAATAGAAATATTGCCAAAATATAGAAATAAATATTACAGCAAATTATTACAGAACATTGAAATAATACAAATTTTCAAAAACATTAATTCAGAACATTCCTCCAGAGTCCAGATAATTTTATTTATTTTAAAATGAGTGTCTGGATTTCTCCTCGAAGTGACATTTTTGAGTTATCAAGTCATTACTGGTATTTACTTTATAAAGCATTAAAGAAAGAAGAAACTGTCAATTAATCTTAACTGTTGTGTAAGAGAAAGAAATTAAAACTATATACATCTGTAGTCAACTTGGTGTTTGTTTCAAGATGATGGCTCTAAACTAAAACTATATAAACATTAGTAGGCTAAGATAAAAAAGGGATGAAATAAGGACAGAGCATGAAATAATATAATTTTCTTATTGGGGGCACAAATTGAGAGAATACAAAGGAGTTGGAGTGGAGTGAGGATAGATTGATCCAAGGAAGGTCCAAATCTAAGAAACAATTAATTCATCACAATTAAAATGCTATCCATATATATTTTCGATAAAACCCAATTAATATTTATCTATTTAGAATTGAAAATTAGCACTCTAGGGGGAAAAAGATTGTTGATAAGGAATATGATCATATCATGGATTAAAAATAAAAACTCACTAAAATTTTATTAGTTTGAATTTAATCTAAAAAGAAAGACATTACTTGAAAGTTCATCCTAGATTTTGATTTAAAACACAAATGAATGAGCTCTATGTGAGCACACTGTGATAGGCTTAAGTTGGGAATGAATATATTACAATAATTTCATAAGATTTTTTTGTTGTGACTCACAAGTACTGATACGTCAGTATCTTTTACTGATACAAGAAGTAACAATATCTTTATTCAATAAAAATGCCATCCTGCCAATCTCCTTCCAATTTTTGCTTATATTGTTGCTATATTGGGAGCGGAGTGGTTCAATGGTAGATCACTTAGTTGCTATGGCCAAAATCCTGGTTCGATTCTCGCTGCGGGCAAGACTTTTATTTAGTCTGTTAGCAGCTGGAGATGAACCGTATGGGATCTAGGACCTTCCCGTGGCTCACCCAGCCTTGATAAAGTGGGTACCCAATATAAGGAGAAATAATATGGTGGTTGAGTGTGATCTAGGACAAATCACCTCCTGCACAACCGTTGTCCATGAAACAGTACAGTCTCTACAGTGTACTGAACCCCAGACCTTTTCACAGGTTGTAGTGATACAGGTTCTTCTTTTTTTTAAAGTTAATATAATACAATAACTCATCAATCTAAACTTTAAAATAATGTACAATTTACAAGACGTAAATATGAATACTAAATAATTTCCACACTTGTGAAACTAGTTTCCTTTTTAATTAAGCACAACATAATAAACAATCAAATTAAAATTTATAAGTAATCCTTAATTAGCAAGTTAAATGAATTACTTGTCAAGTTCGTTAAAATCCTTGTAAAGCAGTCATTTCAGGACTCGAACCTTGCTTGGTTCTTGTTTTGTCTTGTTTACCTGAGGTCTAAAAATTCTAAAAGGAAATATTAATAGAAATATAGAATTTTACACTATCTCATTTTACATATTTAAATTGCTTTATGCTGAAGGTGAGAATAATTTTGTTCAGCAGCTTGTCATACATAAGACCCAAAAGCAAAGTAAGTGGAAGAAATAAAACTAAAAAAAACCCTGGCCCTCTCCATTCTTCGGGACTATCTCATGAAACAAATTTTATTGCCCTCATCGTTATTATCATCATTCTTAAATTCACTAGTTCATCGTGAAGATAACTTAGTTACATTAGTAATATAACAATTCTTGAAGTGACATTTAAGCAATATGACTAAATTTTAAGAGCCATTGTTGCATTTCACCATTGATAAGATCTTTATTTTTCTTAAAACTAATATCTGACTTTCTGCGAGCCCTTTCTTTTATCTTTGGTTGTTTTTTTATTTCCCATCAGAGATTGCAGTTAATGTTTTACCAGTTTTGAGTGGTTATTCTTTAATACAGTGCAAAGAGAAAATAATCATTAAGTAAATGATTATTAACTAAAATAAAGTTGGAATTAAAAGATTTTTTGAACTTTGAAACAGATTGAATATCGAGGCTCAGAGCCTGAGATAAATTGATGATTGACTCCCACAGCCACATGGGGCCTGTTAGTTAGTTAGTAAACCTATATATATAATGTATAAAAATGATGGAAAATTAATTTCTCATGTTTAGCACTTTTTTTAAATATAAAATTGGAGAATCAGTAAACTATAGTTATTTATTTCATTCAATTATTTACTTCTTGTCATTTAATCTTTGCTTATAAGATAAAATTTATTTATAATTTTCTAAATAACTTTCTTTAGTGCACTTTGATGAACTTAGAGAACCCAGAAATCTAATGATTGTAAACAGTGATTGGTTTAAAGGTTTATATTTGAAGCTTGTTTAGTTTCATTAGAAAAACATGAATAGTAAAATAATTTGGGCTTTTCTCAATCATTTTGTTTTTAAAAATGTCCATGGCCATTTAAATGGACTATAAATGTACAGAATACTTATTTTGAGAATGTTTATTCATTCAATGGATTTGGTTTTCAATTGTTCACGAATAATAAGTATAAAATACATCTATGAATAAAAAAATCACAAAAGAAAATTGTTTCGAAATCGATTTCTTTTAGTGCAATAACAAGTTGATAAAATAATTTTGCTTTAATATTTCAGAGGTCCTGTTCCAAATGGTACTCATCAAACCGAAGACAGCAAGCCTGCTCCGGCTAAAGAACTTCCAGAAAACAAAGAGAACAACATTCCCCCAGAAAAGCCGGTGGTGAAACCTCAGGAGAAGATCGTGGTGAAGCAGCTGGAGAAGCCGATAGTGAAACTTCCTGAAAAGAAAGAGGAAGAAAGAGAAGTGATTATGCCATGGAGAGCCCAACTGAGGAAAACCAATAGCACATTAAATCTTCTAGAATAGGTGGTCATCTTTAATAGGCGGCCATCTTTAATAAGAAAACGAGATAAAATCATCGTTAAAGTGACTTTTTAGTGAAGATATTAACTGGTCTTTTTTGAAGTAAAAATACTCTGTTCCCAAAAAAATAATCTGAAATATTGAGTAGAAAATATTTATTTTATTTTTGAGAATAGTTATCTCACAAGGATAATCAGTAGGCCATTTCCCAAACTTAATAAATTCACTTTATTTCCAACTTCATATTTTGTCTATTTCTTATATTTGTTCTTCTAATTAACTTAGCCTACATAAAAGTTTAGTTTAAACTTTTAAGACTGATGACAAATAAATACTGTTTCTATCAATTACCTAATATAAAAAAAACTACTCATTATTTTTTTTATACAATACTTTAAAGTAGTTTCTAAATTTTTTATTTTTTTTATTTCTTAAACATTTTCATTCTAACCATCCTTTCTTTCTGACAGTCAGAGTACTTTAAGTACAATAAAGTACTAAAACTCGACTGTCCTGGAATTGGTAGAACTCATGGAAATAAAAATTATTGCTGAGATATGGAAAAGTCAAAAGGCTACAAAGTCATATTCCTCTATTACACGATTATGTTACTGAAAACCAAAGGATTTCTGAAATATTGAAATCTCTTGTGTTTTTATCTACTCCTATTAACGGATTGCCAGATTATAATCAAATATTTTTCAATGTATATAAACAATGATATAAATTTGTATATAAGATATATACATTGATGAATGCTCATGTTAAAGAGCTGTGATTAAGTGTAAATTTTATATTAATATTGAGTTTCAAGCTACTTGTAAGAAAACAGTCATTGACCCCTATTTGTGAACAAATTTGAGTTGGAATTTAGATTGTACATAATTTCGCTTTTTTTATATAACTTTTTTTTGTACAACCTATGCATCAATATCACAAATGTTATACATTTTCGTAAAATAATATTATATATTCCATGATTTTTGTTTTGTTTTCTTTTAAAATATTTAATCAATAATTCAATTAAATTAATTTTTAAACAGTTCCTTTCTTTTAGCGTTTTGACCTAAATAGACCACAAAATGGAAAAGGAACGAATAAATATTTTAGCATTGCTATTTTTAAGCAAAAACCAGATGCACTAATTTATTGAACGCACTTGGTATAACATGGTTTGTACATATCTTTTATAAATTTCATAAAGTCAATGACAAGATTATTTAATTTTGATGTCTAGTATTTAGAACTTATTTTTGTTAATATACCAATTATATATACAAATGTACTTATGGTGCAAAGCTTATGAATAAATTTGTTATTTAGTTAATGAACTTGGTTTTATTATGAAAGACCTTTAATATCCTTTTTAAAATATTTTCTACATATGTAGCCGACAGAATGCCTCTCAACAAGAAGGTCATGACACAATCGAAGAATGTAAAGAGCGCTGTATGTAAAGGATAGTAAGAACAAGAAATTATTTAATTTAAATGGCATTGAGACCAAGCTTTGTTAGTAGATCATGTTTCAGGCAAATTCTCATAAAAAATGTACATAGTTTGATATTTTTGATTAAAATATGAAAAGAGTTTTACTATTTTTATTTGTTTATGCTAAATAAATGGAGCAGAGTAGCTCAGTGGTAGAGTGCTGAGTTGCCATGCCGAAGATCCTGTGTTTAAATCCCGCTCACTGGTAGAATTTTATTTAATCTAATGGTGGCTGGAGATGGATAGTATGGGATCTGGGACCCTCCAGGGGCTCACCCAGCCTCTGTAAAGTGGGTACCCAAAATAAGGGGTAAAAATCTGGCTGTTGAGCGCGATCTAGGACAAACCACCTCACTCCACAACCATTGTCCAAGAAACAGTACAGTCTTTACCATGTACTGAACCATAGACTCTTAATGGGTTGTAGTGGTATGGTTTTTTATTTTAAATAATAATTTTTTATGTAATCAAGTTTATCCCTTATACTTTTATTCTTTAATCATACAAATCCCCATTTAAGGAGCTATTTGGATCTAATTTTTGTGAATTTAATTTAATAAAGAACGACAAAAACTTGAAATTGAGTTGGTAGATTACAAAGAATAATATAGAATATTTATTTAATCAATTTTTTTTTAATATTCTCAAAATTCAAACCAAGAATAGGTTAGATTCATTTTTAGTTTCTAAATCTAGTAAACAATATTTTACAATAGCATAATATAAAATTGGCTAGATTGTCAAAGTAGTGTCAGATGTTACCAACTGTGGTGGTTAGGGTGATGTCTACATGGAGAACAGGCAGTGCGATAGGTAGGCAGTAGCTTTGAGGAGGATGAAGGCTCAGCCAGAATAAATCAAATAAAAAATAAGATTTCCAAGAGTATGTAACAGATTATTGCTAGGGCTCACCAACACGTCTTTCGTTTTTATTCAACGCCTACAACTAGAGCTGAGCGAGCAGCTATTTTAACCAGCTCAACAATGTTAAGAAACTCTTAAGGAGGTGATTTTTAAATGCAAACTTTTCTAAAATGCAATTATTAAACTAAATACTTTTATTATAAAAATGGTGCATAACAGTGCCTGGAGACCATTCTTTGCTAATACACAAATACCATTTACCTTTTTATGAACTTTCTAATTCTAATTGTAGACAACCTTAATTATAATATTTTTATTTTGAAGAGAAAAGATTTGTCCTGGCCGGGATTCGAACCCGGGTAGTCTGCATCTCTAGTGCAGTGCTCTAAACCATTAAGCTACCAGGGGTCGTATCCAAGCCAGACAAATCCATTCTCTTAACCGATCCTATATCGGTATAATAAATTAGTTATAGTATTTTATATACTATGCTATATTATATCATATTATTTTATTAATAATATAATACAAATAAATTATAAATATAAATTTGACATAAGTCAACAAGATCCCAATCAAAGTAGTTCAATGAACATTCTTCCCCATTTATACATCACAAAAATTGTGAGAACACGGGGATATAGGATCGGTGAAGAGAATGGATATGTCTGGCTTGGATAAAACCCCTTGTAGCTCAGTGGTTTAGAGCACTGTAATAATGCAGACGACCTGGGTTCGAATCCCGGCAAGGCCAAATCTTTTCTCTTTAAAATAAAAATATTTAAAAATAATCACCATCAAAGAACAATAAATAAAAATTAATTAATTTTAATAGTTGGTTAAATAAATCTATTTTACTGACTTTAAATTACAGTAATAGGTAAGGAATCGGAATTGGAATAACACTTTGCTCAAGAGTTTTACAGATGAAAAGGGGCTAGTCAATAAAAAATAGAAGGTAAAAAGAAATTTTCTAAAATCACTTTCATTCATGTAGAGAGGAAGAAGGCCCCAAGTGTATTGCAATAATTTACTGCACTATCAAAATAATTATATTTCTTGAACAATAGTATGCAAAGATCAATTGCATTTTTCTCATAACTTAAAAAGTTACATTTAAGTTGGAATGAGCACATTTGAAATGGAAAAAGTTACATTTGAACTAAAAAGATAAATATTTTACCTCATAAACTTTTCGAAGGACACAAAACAGGACTTAATTATCCTAACTGTAACTAATTCTGTTATAAATTATTTTTTCATTTGATTATCATTTTAAGGTAATTATTGGTCTAGATATAGAATATTTAGAGTACTTATTATTGAGGAAACAACTTTTGACAAAAATTAATACTTTATTTCCACAATGATGACAATTCTAAATAAATGTTTTATGGTTTTTTTAGTACAATGTTAATTCAATATCTTTTCATTCCTTTCTTCTTTAATAATCCCAAACATTTAGTAACAATTCGTCTTACAGCAAGTTTTAACTGCTGGACCAGTTAAAATAATGGTTCTTAATATTATCAGTAGGTGCCTGCACCATCCCATATAATCGAGGTTGTTGTTTTTAAGTTAGCCACAAGAGCGCAGCACCTCCCGGCACCTCAAATCTTAGTTTTTAATGATTTCATAGATGCCAGCACCATCGCGCAAAATAAGTCCAAGAAAGTGAGCTTATATTTACAGTACTAATTCAAAACAAAGATTTTCAGACCAGAATCATCGCCTTTCTTCTTAAATACTATCGTACTTGCATTCTATTGATATTTTCACAGTATATTCAGCAGATTTTTTTTTCGGATTATTTAAAATAATATTATGTATATATATATATATATATATATTTCAAGAGGCCTTCTGATTGTTTAATAACTTCATATTTACTCAATTGGGAATGGGGGGGGGGGATAGCTGGGTGATTAGAGCGCTTTAAGTCCTGGGTTTAAATCCGGCTCTGACAGATAAATCATTTATTAACAAGTCGTTAACAGCCACAAATGAACCCTGAGGGATCTGTATAACCTCCTTCCTATTTGATGGGTTGTAGTGGTACAGATTTTGTTATTAACTCATTTCCTAAAAATTTTTGAAAAATGTGCACTTTGATAAAGTAATAATAATATTTGAGAGGAATAAATGTTTTCTTTCAAATGGTTGCTAACACGATCACTTCCACGCTTACATGAGACACTTGACGCCAATTATCGTTAGTTGTCGTACGTGCTCAACAACACCTTTAAAGCTAACTATAATGCCCTTTCACTGATTCGGTAATCTTCTTTGGGTTTAGTTTCCGAAAATGTTTAAAATTAGCACACTCTGTAATAAATTTCGAAAAATTATTCATAAATTTTGGAGTAGTGGTCTTAAGAAAATACCTGGTCTCAAAAAAGAAAATATTTTCCGTCCTTGTTGTATTTTCTAAAACGATTTATGAGGTAATTTTATACAAGAATCTATTAGGTTAACAAAATAGCAAATCCACAAGAAGAGGAACAAATTCTACGAATCTATTTCCAAGTAGATAGGACGGATCCCACTCGATAAACACCTTTGTACCATGAGATCCATAAAACACACACACACTACTGTGGGAGTCTGTAATCCATATGTGGTGCGTCCCCAGGTGGCGGATAGGGGAATGCTCGCTAGATATAGAGGGCAGGAGGGAAATAAAATACCTCCCTCGGACCAAACAGACTAGGGGAAGGAACCCCGAATAATAAACCAACCATGGGTAGTCAAGAGGGTCTGACAAACCTTACGGTGCATGGGGTCGGATCCCCAGTACCGGCGTCTGATGGGAGTGAGCAAGCGGGCTCCAGGACGTCGTTATCACACGACCGCAGTGCCGCAGTGGTGGTCAACTTGGTTGCTGTGGCATTCAGTACTACAAGTCTTGAAGATTGTCAGGAAGAATGGACGAAGCTAACTGGAGTGGTAGATGACCTACAGAAGTACATTCAGCAAAGGCATAGTGTCCACGGTGAAATAAGAGAATACGTCTGTAAGATACAGAACTACCTCGAAGCGATGAAAAGCAAACTACGGGAACACACAGCGGAGAGTGTGAAAGCAGACGTAGGCACTCAGACAGTGATCCCATTACCAGGCACACTCCTATCAAGGGAGAAGGTTAATGTGCCTCCATCTTTACCAGTTGGAAGCCAGGAAGAAAGAACGAAGGGGACTACGACAAAAGAGAAGTCGAAGGCTTCAAAGAAAGGAGCACCAAGGCAACCAGTGCCTTCAAAATCACGACTGGAGCCCACCAGCATTATGGAGAGAGCACAGGTATCGACAAAAGGAAGGACGCCGGATCAGCCCCGGCAACTTGTGGAAAACCGTAAATTCCAGAAAGATGAGCTGTGGAAAACAGTTTCCATGAAGAAAAAGGACATTAAGAAGGAAAAGCGCCCTAAACCACCAAGGCCGGATGCATTGATCATTAAGATCTCGGAGTCCAGCACGTATGCGGATACTCTCCGGAAGGTCCGAGACGACCCCGCCTTGAAAAACCTGAGTGCAAATATCTCAAAGGTCCGTAAAAATTAGGCTGGGAATCTATTAATCCCGCAGCTGGATCGGAAGCCTGGTGGGGCCCTGCAGACCATGAAGAACACTCTAGAGGGTGCACTGGGAACAGAGGCTCAAATTAGAGCGTGGACGCAAGAGTCACTGATTGAAATCAGGGACTTAGACGCACTTACGTCAAAATAAGAGATTGCCGAAGCTCTCACAGGCCTTTTAGATGGAGAAGTGATCCACCCTACCGCAGTGCGATCGTGCGAGTAGCGTATGCTGGAACACAGACTGCAGTGGTTGCTCTGCCAGTTCTACTGGCCCGGAAGGCTGTCTCGAAAGGCAAGATCAGAGTAGGCCTAGTAATCAGCCGTGTACGGGAGAAGGCGCGACTTCAACGCTGTTTCCGGTGTTGGGAATTCGGACACTTGGCCAAAAGATGTCTGGGACCTGACAGAACAAAATTTTGTCGGAAATGTGGCAAAGAAGGGCATTTAGCCGCCGACTGTACACAGAGTCCTAGCTGTGCACTTTGCACTGATAAAGGCGACAACGGAAATAAATGTCCGGCATTACATCATGCATTACAAGCGCAAAGGAGGCAGGAAAATCATTCAAAATGAGGATCTTACAACTCAACCTCAATCACTGCGAAGTTGCTCAAGACCTTCTCTGGCAGACTGTGAAAGACTTAGGGATTGACGTTGCCATTCTTAGTGAACAATATAAAAATCTGGATAGCGTCTCCTGGATATCTGACGCCACAGAAAGAGCTGCGATATGGGCATGTAACCGACAGGCCATAACTGAAACGGCGCAAAACCCTACTTGTGGGTTTGTCTGGGCTAAGATACAGGGCATTTACCTGTATGCCCCACCAAACAGCACAATTGAGGTTTTCGAAGGTCTCATAGATTGCATAGTCCAAGATGCCAGAGGGAGAAGACTTGCCGGAGATTTCAATGCCTGGGCGACGGAGTGGGGTAGTCAGGCAACTAACCGACGTGGTGAAATCCTACTAGAAGCCCTTGTCCAGATAGAAAACCTGGTTTTGGCAAATACTGGGTCGGAGCCAACGTTTGTGAGGGGAGGTAGGAGTTCGGTGATCGAACTCACATTCGTTAGTGACAGCCTCCACCCAAATTCTAGAAGCTATCCTGACCACACTACGGAATCACGAACCACGGGTCACTGGGGATGAGAAGGGTGTGGTTCACTGGAAAACCAGGACGTTTGACAGGGAATCGTTCCAAATCATGATGGAGCCCGAATGTACTCTGTCAGGCACAGCAGAGGACAAGGCTCGCCAGGTGATGGGCCTGGTCAGTAATGCGTGCGACGCGGGTATGGTTCGTTCCAATATAGGTAGTGGTAGATTTCCAGCTTACTGGTGGAACGACCTTATAGCCGACCACCGTAAAAGATGCCATGCAGCAAGAAGATTATCAGAACTCATCATTCTGAAGCTGTTCAGAACACAATATAGAAAAGACATTACAAATTGAGAATATCATTTTCTTCACGAAATCCAACATCCCACGGGAGCTTATGTCACTAGCTGCGATTTGACATACTTTTTGTTACAATTTATTTTTACAGACTAAAAATAACTGACTACGATTTTACGTTATCTCATAATTCTTCGTCGAATAGCGAACCTTTCTGTTTAACCAGTTCATGTGAGAACAGACAAGGTGTTAGCTATAGTAAATTTATCATTTCATAATTTTTTTCAATTTATAATGTTAACCATTGGAACAACACTAATGGTAATTTTGTTATTACTGAAATCGGTAATTGTTTAGAATGCTGTTATTGGTGAAATTTAATAAATGGTTGTCGAATATGTGATATTTTCGTTCGTAAATATTTTGAATAAACTTTCTGCAATAATTTTAAGAATATAAATTATTTATTTAAGCAGGTTTCTTCAGTTATATTGATAGAAAATATTGGTATCGATCAATATTGGTATCGATCAATCGTCAACGTCGGACTCCATTATCTCATAAACAAACAGCGTAGGCTCGTTATCACTAGCTTAGTAGCCGCCGGAGCATCAATATGTCTTGGTTGTCTTCAACTGTAGTATGAATTAACATGGTGATTTGTCATTCCTTGAGGACATTGGTTTGTAGTTTTTTTTTGTTTTATATAATTCATTATGTCAATGGATAAAAGCCTTGGCCTAAAGAGACTGAAAAAGAAGACCATCAAAAGCATTGCTCTGGCTGTTATTATTTTAAGTTTGATACTAGTTGTCTATCAATTAGTTCTTGTCAAGATGATCGAAGAATACAGTAGAAAAAGTGTCTTTGAACATGATACATTAAAAGTGGAAAAGTTTTTGAATCCTCAGAGCGAGAGGGGAGGGTTTATATGCCATTCCTCAGGTGTGATGATTTCTCTTTCCAAATTGAATGATGATTATTGTGATTGCCCTGATGGGAGTGATGAACCCCAGACGGATGCTTGCCCCAACAATGAATTTCAATGTCATGACCGTAAACATTTAGGTAGGTGTTTTGATCTCTTTATTTCTATTCATCTTCAACATGAACTTATTTTTTCTCATTTTTAACTAATTGTTCATAATATTTGTAGTGAGAATTCCATCGAGTCGAGTGAATGATGGAATATGTGATTGTTGTGATGGATCTGATGAATGGAAAAGGGAATCTTCTCCAATTAAACAAAATAGTAAGTTGTAATATTTCTTATCTATTTTTCAATACTACTTCACTTTAGCTCTTTTAATATGGCAGGTGGTACAAGATCTGTCTGAGTCTATTCTAACGTAGTTTAAAGGCGAGTGATTTATTAACTTTTTATAGAATTCATAACAAATAATTTACTGGTTAATTTTCATTATTTCACACATGTTAGATATGCTAGGATAAGAGTAATATAGGCTCTAGGTAATCGTAAGCTGTTGTCTGTAACTAATTCAAGACTCGATTTCATGCGTCTCAATTTGTACCCTATGCATATTCACCATACCAAATACAAATATTCAATTAGTTATGAGACAAAAAATAGCAAAAATGTAGGTATACGTGTTCAATTCAAATGTCAATCAGGTTCAATTACTGATCAGAGATAAGAGAATCTATTTATCTATCTTAGAGTTGTATAAGCTTTGACAGATGGAAGATAAATCGTTTAAAAACTGATTATTTTTGAACGGCTTTCACCAGAAAGAATCGAACACCCAAAATATGAAAAAATGATGAGGGTGCTTTCAATATATTTGTACTTACTATTTCTCGTAGAAATCTATCACTCGCTTTAATCCTATTCTATGAAAAATCTAAGTTGATAAAATTGATAGAAGTAGAAAGCGATTTTTGATATTCAATGAAGCTATTTAATATTTTTATTTAGACAAATTACAATTTTTTCACATGGCCAAATAAAATAAGTTTGGTGATGCAACAAAATTAGAAACTTATTAACTTACTGCCATACCTGTGACATGTAAGCTGCTACTATATAATTATATTCCGATTTTAGTAATAATTATTGTAATAAGTTACACTAGTTTTTTAACTTGTTTCTTTTACAAATATAAAAAAGAATACATGGAATTTTCTCAGATAAGATTATTAACTTGATCATTATTAACTTGATCATTATTAACTTTAACCTTTTAATTTTATTCCTCAATTGATTTACTTTTATTGTAATCAAATTCCTAGCTACAAAATTATTATTATTTATAGTTATTGTGCATAATAATGCAAAAAAAATTTGAGGAAACATCATTGCTGTTGGCTGGAAACATAAAATTGTTTTAAGAACTAGATTTCTGCTCAAATAAAATATAATTTATTAGTTGTTACATTTCTTATTTATGGATTAATCCTCAGTTATATTTAAAAATGGAAAAGTGGTGGGGACATCAATTTCCCCTCCTTAATTTTCAACGGACACTGCTACTTTTGTTATTCTAAGAACAGTCAGGTTCCAATATATAGCGTATGGTACTTATTTATTTTTTATTATATAAAAAAGAAATGATCTTACTAAAATGTATATTTATTTTTCCAGTTGAAGTTCAGAAAAAGACTGAAATATTTCTCAGTCCGTGCCCCAATACTTGCTCGAAGTAATCAGTGGACCTGTCCGTCGATTGGCTCAGTGTTGATGAAAAGGCTTAAGGCTTTTAAAATATTAACAGATTCTCGGCTGTCAGTTTCAGAAATGACTAGTTTTTTAATAAAGTTTTATTATTTCATAATTAATATATAAGTGTAGAAGAACATTATGTGTGTATATATTGATATTGTACCTGTCATTAAAAAGTGATTTGTTAATGTAACTATAAGTTAGGTATACTTATTTCTTTATTATCGAGGATATATTTTTATTTATGAGGTTGAGCTCATCTGGAATAGTGTCGCTAAATTATTAAATTTATTTATCAAAGTCGAATCACACTATACAGAAACCAACATGGTCTATCACAATCATTTCTCAAGACATTGCGGTGACTACCTAATAATTGTGATTTCAATTTAAAATTACTTTTTAAAAAATATTGTCTTTCAGTTTATTTAAGTACTCATTATCCATATATATATTTATCCTATGATAAGGATATATTCATTATTAAAAATTGAAGCTGCTGTTATATTGTATTAGACTGTTTGAGTTTCTTGTTATTACCATCAGCATTCAATAGTCAGAGATAAAGAATCATCTAAGTACACATCACTGACTCTTAGATGTATCATAGAAATGGTGTTTTTTATATACATTAATTTTGTCTTTTTGAACTATTGCTTTGTTATTTAATTCCATTTTATCACTTATTAGAGATAAGGTTAGGTAAACAGATTCAGGAAAAAGGCTATTAAACTGAAATGGTACACCTAAAGTGCTCTATAAAAAATACTTTTATTACCTTCTAGAAACACTCCACCCTCTTGAAAAACATTGCCAGAATAAAAAATTAGTTCCAGACTGAAAATTTTATCTAGAACGATGATTGCTAATGTTCCAACTTTCTTGTTTCCAATAATGTCATCAACTACAGTTCTAGCAAATCATCGAAGAAGATCCATCCTCAAAACTTCCTCCTGGTTTATCTTAATTTCACTTGCATTGCAAATACCTTTCCAGCGACCCCAAGGTTTAACTGGCAGGGGGTTTTTGTTATAACTAAACAAGATAAAACCTTTAGAAATCCTTGATTACTAAAGGTTTTATCATGTTTTTACAAATTTCAGACATTTTATTCCAATCTTTAATTCTTTTATATCAAATCAATTTTTATTTTTATGAGATCAGAGAGAGTATCATTGATGGTTACAATCTTTGATTTAATGTTGAGGTATAACTTAAATCCTGTTGTCTATAAAATACTTTTTAAATATTGAAACATCAAAAACAATCCTTTATTCTTCAAAAGACCTCAGAGGCGGTTTCCAAATATTTTTTTTTACTTGTAGTCCTTAAGATCTGCTGATAATTGTGTTATACGTAATATCTTACTGACAATTTTTTTTTCACTTCATCACTTCTCTCAGTTCTATATTCTCATAATATCACAGTTTAGTTTTTCTCAGTGTGATTGTCCTTGTTTGTTTTTTTATTGCACCATTTTTTCGATTCATGTTCGACAAAGATTTTTCGTACATAATTATTTTGTTCAGTATCTGGGGGCTTTAGTGACAGGAAAGAATGATATCACTGCAGAAATTAAAGCAAGAATTTTATCAGGCAACAGACGTCTCTTTGCATTGCGAAAAGGATTAAGATTTCGGAACTTGTCACGGAAGGCAAAATTATAGATTTATAAAACAATTAAGACCGATAAACAATTAAGCCTTAAGACCGATTGTCACGAATGCTGGTGTTGAAATGTATATGTTAAAAGGATGCTGCAGATCTGGGAGAGGAAGGTGCTTCGGCAGATATTTGGGCCAGTATGTAATGGAGTTCAAATAATTGAGAGCTTCAGGACCTATATAATGAACCAGACACAGTCACCTATGTCAAATCAACCCGTATAAGATGGCTAGGGCACGTAGAAAGAATGGTAGAAGATAGGTACCCAAAGAAACAATTATTTGGCAAACCAGGAGGCAAAAGAAGAAGAGGAAGGCCCAGGCTGCGTGATGTGGAGAACGATCTGCAGAGGATGGGGATCGGACAGTGGAGAGGTCGAGCTGCTGACAGGGAGGACTGGAGAGGCGTTGTTGCGGAGGCTAGGGCCCTGCAAGGGCGGCAGAGCCAGGGGAAAAAAGAAATATTTTTTTTATATGAATTTCTGAAGGAAATATTAAAGACCATTGTATATTTCTTCAAGATTAAGTTTTGGGCTTTTAATTTAAAAAGTTGTATTACACTGGAAATGTTGTGATGAAATATATTTATGCATTTATACTAATTTTGGTTATCATCACTGCACCTGTCTTAATATTTCTACTTTTAAAGTGGCTAAACTCTTTGATGGATGCTTTGCTACAACTAAATTTGTTCTTAAGTCATGTTCAGATAGTTTCTTCAAGTTTTAAAATATTAGAATATTCATCTGGATATGAATGTTAATTAAAAATTCGAGTTATTTTGTAATGAACATCGAATCAGAAAATCATTACTAATCAACAAATCTGTTTTTTTACTTAAGTATTGTATTTCGATGAAAAATAGTTTGCTAATAACTGATTTTTTAATATTACCTTTTCTGACAAAATAAGACAGTATTTTTATTGATAGATACATTAAATGATCAGTGCAATGACTTTTGCAAAGTGATTTATCTGAAAATTTGTGGAACAGTTCAAGTTATGGTTGCCAAAGCAAGATGTTTACAAATTTTCATAATTTGATTGATTGTATCTTGTATTCTTAATCATTCAGTAAAGTGTTTACTTAAAGAATAGAAATTAAAATGCAACTAAAGCAGGTGAGCCACTTTGGAATTGTGCTTGGGACGAACTTAGAAATAATGAAGTTCATTTATTTTACTATGATATGAAATTTGGAACCCTCCAGATTGCCTTGTTTGGTTATCGCTTAACAGCTTTTATTTATTAACAATCTTTATCCTTTAATAGAAATTATTTTAGAAACAAATCAATTGCAGTGATTTGCATTGTTATAAACTTTTTTTGATAGCAAAATTTCATTTTGGCCTGACAATTATATAACTACATTTAATGAGTGAGTAGAACTGAAGGTTTTTTATTTTGGTTAGATTACTTGTCACCCTGATTAACTTTTAACCTGGTAAAAACATTTTTACTGCTAACTTTCTGTTAATTTTAAATACTGTGTGATTAACTTCTTCAGTCTAGAGAAAATAAAAATAGGTTTCTCCTTTCTTGTCTCAGGTATTTTTCCAAACACCTAGAGAATCTTCAATCTTTACTGAAAATTCCCTATCAAGTTTCTGGATATTCTAAGAATTGAAGGGTGTTGATAACTGAAATATTGTATTCCTTAATCTCAATATAACTGACATTAGAAATGGACAAGTTTAGTTACCTATAATCAATTTAAATTAGACTATATATCATTTGTTATGTGAACTGAAGTTAATTCAAAATAATGCTATTTTCCATAAGTAATATCACAATCATGATTATTGTTTAATCATTATAGTCAAAATAGGCCACAACGAATTAAAAGACTTGAAAATTTAAAATAACATCTGAATAGAAGATAAAGATAAATAAAAGAATTAGTTAAAATAAAACTGTATATTGCCCAATATTATATTTACATGTTTAAACAAATATAAAATTTATTTAAATACTTGCTCTACATAATAAATATATTATATAAAAAATATGGTAAAAAGGAGATTATAACTAAATGGTAAGTACAAATAAGCGACTTATATTTTTTCAATGGAAGATAACACAAATGGCAAAACAAGAAAATATTTACATCAGAGTTTTTTTTTTCAATTATTAAATACAATTTGCTGTGACTAGAAAGTTAATATTAAAAAGAGTGAGCCACTCTTAAATCTAGTTACGTGAGATGCATTCTCAGGTCGCATCAGCCATTGCCGAAAATAATTAAATAAATAAACAACTCCAATAATTGATGTCATTGCAGCCACATTCCACACATCTACGTCAATTAAATGACATGAAATATAACATTCTTGTATGGAAAAATGCTCTCAGCACAGGCTTGACAATATTGAGTAAAACTGCTACTCGAGTTTAATTTTGGATTTATTTTTTTTAATAACAATTTATCTGTAGAAGGCAATATATACTTTCTAGCCGAACATGACCATTTCTCAAGAGGAGAGGCTTATTATTAAGTGACGCCCTCGCTGAAGCTGAAGGCAGCATTGATGACATCAAAGTGAATACTAAGGCTGGGAATGCTGTTTTCAAAGTGGACCTTCCGTTTCACTGGAGAACCCAACTTCCTTAACCAATCGGAAAACGCCTTTTCTTCTTTCCTAATCCAAGGCCTTCTATCGTCACAGATCTGATAAGGGGTCACGTGAACATGGACCCTGATACCTGTCAACAAATTTCAAAAATTATATCAAATGAAAAATGTTTAATGAGAGTGTGGTTGAAATGATTTGAGATCTTTAGCCAGATAAACAACAGTTGAGCTGAAATCTAATTGTTAATAATTTCAGAACTTTAAAATGATTTTTACTTATGACCAGTTGTCAATGGTTAATAAAAACAATCAGTTTATTTTCATAATATAGAAAATTACCCCTTACCTAATCGAGCAAGAGTTCCCAAAAGGCCCTTAGACGTGATCCATGTGTTTTTGCAACCAGAATGACCTCCATCCAACCAGTACATGTCGCTGATTCGAGCTACGAGGGGCGAGAGCGATTCGTCGTCCGGCGTTAGCGTCTTCAAGTAGTGGAACTCGTAGAGGAACTGATTGAGGACGACGCAGCCTTTGCTAAAACCTATCAATTTCACTTCCCCTTTCTTCAAATCTCTCTTCTCTTCTTCCTAATAATAATAAAATAAGATAATAAAACGATTTTAGGTTTTCAAGAAATTAAAAATGAAGATATAAACATTCCAATTGATGTAGCATTAAGTGAAGTAGAGCAATGACCCCAGCTGCCACCAATTTTGGCATAATTTAACCATATTTAATGTAATATGGTTTAAAGGGACAGAAAATTGATACTTCTGTTATATTTGGGGTTGATGTGTAACATCTAGCTTTGCATCTCTTTTTTTGGTCGCTAAAATCATCACCAGAGGTTAAACTTTACTTAAGGGGATAATATATTAATACAGATAAAATATTAGATTTTAATTAAAATTGCCAAACCAGATGTACGTATATATATATTGTTCATTTTAAATTTTATATTGATGTGAATAAATACTGTTGAGCCCTGATACAGTGCTGTAATGTGGGTTCAAATAAATAGGTTCTTTTGATTAGACAAACGTGGGCTCAAATAAATAGTTTGTTACAATTAGCCAATCTGTTGTAACCTCCACCTGCTTCACTTCTCTACTTATATACTTATACTACTTATATTTCTATCATTTCTTTAGAAAATGAACACGTTATAAACTGAATTCAACAGTAGCCCATGGGCATGGGTAATGTTAACTAAATATACTTATCTGAACCTCATACTACATGTTTGCTATTTGACTTTCTTAGGCCTGAAAAAAAGGTATAAATTCATCATATTTTTTTTTTTTAATTTAGTATCACTGTTCTGTCAGTACCATTACCATTCTCAAGGTAATAATAAGTAATAAATTATTTTTTCTATCAACAAATGAAATAACTTTACCAGAACAAGACATTTAAAAAAAGATTACTTTAGGAATCTTAAAACTATAAATTAAGTGACATTTGAAAACACTTTTCCTACTTGCTCTAACAGTTCTGAGGAAATAATGGCAAATAGAACCTCCAAAAATGACTAAGAAAGCTTTCAATACAATTTAAATTAATCACTATCCTTCTTAATGATTTTAAAACAAAAATACTTACGTCCTTTTCTTTGAGGTTGGTGGCGATGCTCTGGAGGAGACGTTCCAAATGATGCAGCGCGTAGTGCATCGGGGTATGTTCCGGGGCTCCGGTATTGTTAGAAGGCACAAAATTATCATAGCAGGCGAACACTTTGAATTCCATTCTGCAAAAAATATATTTGTAAAAATAAAATGATAAATCAATGCAAACATTCAATTGAAAGGATTTTTAACTTTCAATGAACAGTGTATATTATTTTATCTTTAAAAAGAATGATTGTTAAGATAGTAGTACAATAAAATAACTAGCAAAGGTATACATTACGACGGTGGGAAACAATAACTGCAATCGAAACTAATTGAAACTTGACTCATTATTAAGATTGCTTTGGGCCTAATGACCAAATTTTCTGCTTCTAATGAAAACTAAAAACCGTGAATTTTATTAATAAATAAGAAAAGGACGCATTAATGAAAATAATATAACCAACTGGGTCTGCAATAATTCAGTTTTATTTAGAAAAAGATAACATTGCCATCAAGTTAGCATCGAGTCCAGTCAATGAAGAATGAAGAGGGCTTAAGGAATAAGAATGACAAGAAGAGGCTTGAGCACTTGAGACTGAGGCTTTTGGTGAATTTATTTTGGTCTTTAAATACTTACAGCCTTATAGCTCATATATCTCATTTATATCAGGCTAAAAACCTGTATCCTTAATCCTTCCCCTTCTGCTACAGGGGGTGGGGGGGGGGGTGCGTTTAGGCTCTGGAAAGCCCTTCATTTTTTTTCTGCATCTTGAAAAAAATAATTGTTCAGTACAAAATTTAAACAAGTAAAATATCCTTCCTATAAAAGTACCAATTAATTATTTTACTTGTTAGGTTTATTGAGAAATCAGTATTGAAAATTGAACAATTGACACATAAAGCTTTTTGTCAAACCTTTCGAAGATACAGTTTTTATTTTGGAGAACTGTTGGAATCAATGCATCGTATGTAAAATACCCTGCATAGGTTGTAGTGATACAGGTTTAGTATTTTTTTTTTAAATATAAAATTAATTTATACCTATTGGATTGTTAATTATTAATCAACTGTACCTGTGACCTATTCCTCATAATAGGAAGAAATAAAAGCTTGTTATATTGACAATTATTGACATTGACATTGACAATTTCACAAAGAAAACAAGGAAATTTAATGTTAGTGCTCTTTTATGTAAGCCAATGATATAAAGTTTCAATAAAAAACATGTTTTTCTAAAAAGAGCACTAATATTAAATGGCCTGCCTTTTTAAACTGAAATCAGGTCTACTTCGTTTACTTAGAAAACTGGTTGATGAGCACATTCCAATCCCAATTACCAAACAGAAGAAAGAGTAAGGGTAGGGCTTTTAGTAAGTTTACCTAATATCATATATTTAGTAAGTTAACCAAATATCATATATTTAGTAAGTTTACCTATTATCATATATTTAGTAAGTTTACCTAATATCATATATTTAGTAAGTTTACCTATTATCATATATTTAGTAAGTTTACCTAATATCATATACTCCTAATAAGTTTTCAATGTCAAAAGCTTTCCTCACCTCTATATTAATTCACCTCATTTTGGTCATTCATTCCCTGCACTGATTGAAAAACAAAATTAGCTAAACAACTATTATAGTATGAATGAATCAGAGATTAGGAAAATCGATCACAATTATTTCTTGCGATTGGGTCGAAAACTAACTGGCACAATTACAATTGACTGGACTAGTGACGATTACAATAATATATATATATAAAAATGAATGTATGTGTGTTTGTCCGTTATGCACTACTACACCAATCTTCTGATCGTCATGAGACTTTGGGAAGTTGTTCAGTACACTCTAGGGAAGGTTCCTACCTGCCTTTTTTTTTTCTTTTTTTTTTTTGGATTTTTTTTTTAAATTTCTAGAGAAAACATAATTATTTGTCGCAAATCAAGTTATTTCTTTCGTAATCGAGTCAATAATAAAGGGAGAGTAGGAACTAATTTCGTACGAAAGAAATAAATATATGTGAAGAGAAATTAGAATAAAAATAGTAATGATAGTGAAGTGTAAAGAAAGGCACGATTGAGACATGTTAAGAAATTAAGTTTGAACACCAATATGCGTGTTCAATTGCAAAATGATGCATCAGCCAACATTTTCGAAAGGCAATTGCTGGATATTGGGAATGGAAAGATGGCAATCGACAAATCAACACACAATGTATTACATTGCCAACGAACTTTTGTAAAATGACGAATTAATTGGAGGGGTTTTCCCAAATATCACCCAGAATTACAAAAACCATCAGTGACTCAGTTCACATGCTATATTAGCAGCTACGAATAACGATGTCAATGTCATCAACTTTAGCATTCAGAATCGAATACCAGGTGAACCAACTGTATGTGGCCAGCTCTCGCGTCGGAAAACCTTCAGATTTATTCGTTTACTTACCAGTAGGAAAAACAAAAAATATTGTGTATCCAAAAGCACTTGAGTAAATAAAGAAAATTGATTTTTATGTGTAAAAATGATTGTGAATAAGAAAAATTATATATTACAATTGAATTTCCTATCGCAGCAACGCGCGACGGGTCAGCTAGATGCAACAAGAGCAGAAACTATACATTATGCTACAAATGTTTTTAAAACTCTTAAATATAAATGCTACCACTGAATACTGTTTTATTTAAACTACCTTTTTATTATTCTGGCATAAATTGGGAAGAAATTTCTGTTAAGTAACATCCTTCCACCTTATAGCCTTGTATGTACATTTTAACTTACAATACACCGGAAGTTCTATTCGATAAGATCACTTTTTTTTTCTAGAAAATAAATGAAAGAAAAAGTGGAGGCGAGAACAAATCGGAAATATAAATTATTTTGAATTCAATTATAAATGTTATTTTCGATTCAAAAATTATCTTCTGCAAAATCTCAGCTTCACTTATTTTTTCTAAATCAAGCAATTAAAGATAACTTAAGAGCGATTATGTTGGGAAATATTAACAACCAATTTATTAAGCAATATATGTTCTGAATACACTATCCAAAGGGTATAGCCAGATAATAAGATAAAAAATGCCCCAGGCGATATTTGGAACAAAAAAATTGGATCTTATTTGCCATAAAAAATAATGTAGATTCCCAAATTTTTAACTCCAAATATTAAAATTCACCCTAAAAAAATAAAACTTAAAAAACCGTTTTTTCTTCATAACTTTGTCAATTATTAACATAGATTCCTTTTTTTAAATTAAAAGGTTTTTTTTCACTTTACAACTGAATATTTTTAAAAAACATTTTAGGCGCCAATTTTAAGGGAAACGTTTACAATTTTAAAAATACAATAAAAAAAAAATCCTTTTCCTCGACAAAAAAATATAAGTTGAGGGAATGATAGAACAATTACTATGAATTATTTCAAATTTTTTAATTTAGTGCAACGCTGTTAAAAATTTCCTATCGCAGCAACGCGCGACGGGTCAGCTAGTTGGAAATAAAAGAACCACAAACACAAATTTTATCAACTGGATAATATTGTTAAGTGTTAATTCCAATAAAAGGAGCTTCAGATTGCACCAATAATAAGAATTAGAAAGGAAACGGCAGTTTTGAGAGTAACATAACAATAATAATAACTCATTAATACAATTCACTAGTACACATTATATTTTAGGTTGATCAATCTACTAAAGTACATCATGCTCAGGGTTTAATTTTTAGAGTTCAAAAGACAAGAAAAAGAAGAAACTCTTATAAGGTCTTGCTTAAGTATCATTACAATTTGTACAAAAAAAAAAAGAAGGTAAGTGTTAGATCTAGAAAGTGTAGCCCAACAAGAATAACTTTTGATTTCCCAATGAAAATATTTGGAAAAAAAAAAATTTCAGATTTTAGAAAGTCATTTTGTAACCTAAACTATGAACTAATATGTAAATTTTGATTTTGTCAACACAATTTTCGAACATATGTAGTCTGCCCCGTTTTTTAAATTTTATTAACTAAATCTGGGAAAACCTTGATGAAATTCCCAATTTTCCAGAACAATCGAGACACTGCAATATGATACAATTAATTTGAATTCAGAAATTTTTGTCATTGATGGCAAAACAACAAGAGATAAACTTTCTCAAATGTACAACTGTGTCATCACAACTTGATATATTTTTTGTTTTTTGACAATTTTTCTAAGTCTCCCCTTGATGGATTTCATTTCTAGTCAATCCACAAACTTTTATCAAAAGTGCATAAAAGTTATTAAAAATATTTTGATTAAGTGACAACTGACAAACTGTGACAGTTATCAAGTGACAACTGACAAACTGTGACAGTTTGATAACTGTCTACTTAATTGTTGCTTATTACTCCTAAACCAGCTATAGAAAGAACAATGTTTTTTTTTTGCCTCTTGACAACTCAACTTCAGGAACATTACTTTACCACAATAAATATTTAAATAATGTTTGAATCTATCTACTGAAAGCATAAAACCATTCTTTATGCACAAACTAAGGTAAAAATCAAAACAATAAAAATAGGTTTATAATTATAAGAAAAGTGTTACTGGATTTTTTTATTACTTTTGCCCTTCAGTATAAAAGATACAAAACTGGAGATAAAAGTAAGTTGTAATGATAATTAACAATCATGGAGTAGAAAAAGATAAAAAAAAAAGTGGATGATAGCAAATCGTAAGGAAAAAAAAAACAACAAGAAAAAATTGGATAGCCCCTTGATCAGCTTTTCAAAAAAGAAAATAAAAAAGAAATAATTCAATGAAAATAGCAAACAATGACATGCAAACATAAGATTTTACTTAAATAAGCTAAATCTCATAATCTATTATATATTAAATAAATTTAGACTGTTGTCTAATTGTGAGAACATGATAAGAAATTTAGTTAAGGAAGTAGCTCTGAGCCTACGCATATCCATGGCTAACCTCACAGATATTGATAATAATCACAGATATTGATATTGATAATGATCACAGATATTGCAAATCCAAACTTTATTTTATTTTTATAATGAAAAAATAAATCAGCATTTGACTGTATTCAATATTCCTGCATATTTTTATTTATGTTTCAAATTGATACCCAATGTATATTAATGAGTTCTCAATCTGTACTGTTGGAGTCCACACAGGTTGACCATCAATACGACATTTACATCTGACTAAAGATAAACTCGCTACGCTATATCCAGCTATCTTAATATATATATATAAGGAATAACATCTAACTATCAATGAATAGAATAAGGAAGCCAAAAGAAATTCACATAAAGACTGATTTGTCAAAAATTGAAGAAAAATTAATTAATAGAACATAATTTTTTTAACAACTAAAATTAAAATTGGAGAACGAACTTGCAGGCAATTTATTATCCACTGCTCAACAACTTTGAGGTTAGGTCTCGGGAAAAACTTTATTTTGCCTTCCCTCTTATTTCATAGCTCAATTAAATAAAGCCTAACAACTTTCTAAGAGAACAGTATTTTAGACAATATATCTGCGAATAAGCATCATTAACTCCTTTTAGAGACTGAATTAAAGTGATAATAGGAAAAAAACAAAAACAATTAATTTTTACTTAACCTCCAAATTAATTCAACTCGGTCAAAAGCCTTCAAGGATACGGTAAAAAAAGTGATTAAAAATAAAATTTTGCTCGGAATTTGCCACATGTGGGGCATGAATCTCTTTTGTTCCTTTCTGCCTAGATAGGCCCTATTCACTTAATAATTGCATCCATATTATGAAAAAATGCATATGAATTGTATCTTTAAACAATGGCTATTATTATATTATCATAAATAAGATGAAGCAGTAAATTTTTTTACTTCAGAAAAAAATGAATAAATAAATAAAAATACATAATTTAAGAAGTTAAATTTTCTCAAAATAATAACAATCCATTCTACTCTTAGTTAGCTTCTTAGCTGAATGGTAAACGTTAAATAGGAAGAATTTGGAAAACTGAAACTGAAAAAAAAACCAAATGTTTTTCTGTAAATATAACTTGTTTGTCTACAATAAATAAAATTGTTAGGGCCAATAAAACAAACAAATAATCCTCTTCTATAAATTTCAATCCACATCATCAAGGCCAAAAAAAAAAAAAAAAAAAAAAAAAGGACTTGAGAAGAAAAAGGATCTAAGATTGTTCCTGAAGGAAAGTTGACAACTTAGCCAACTCCAGCTAAACCAAGTGAAACAACAGTTTGCAAAAAGGGAAAGGTGGGTTCACGAGCTAACTTATCCACCAGCTACAGTTATTATAACTTTTGTCAACAGTTAATTTTGGTTTAACTATTTCCATTTCATAAAGAAACAATAAAATATTAAATATACAGACATGTGCAGATGCAATGCTAGTGCTTACAGATCTGACCCAAGCATCGAGTAACGGTCACCTGTGGTCTAGTGGTTAGCATAACAAACTACTAAGCCCAAGGTCGCGGGTTCGTAGCCCGGCAGGTGACCCTAGGATTTTTTTAAGGGAGAAAAAAATCCTTAGTTACGCCGTCCATCGGAAGGGACATTAAACGGGGGTCCCGAGCCTGTACGATGTCAGGTACTCGCTAAAAATCCCTATCCTAATTAAACCTGGGTAGGCAAAATTTAGAGCTCCCACTGTAGCATCGTCCAATTAGCCACAGCAGCATAAAGTGACGTTAAATGAACAAACAAACAAGCATCAAGGAAATACTTAATGCTTGGCGACAATGTGAACACAATGTGATTTAAAATTATTAGGGATTAAGAAAATGTCCATAATCGCTGTTTAGATATCTGACTAGGGAATGTCTTAGCACATTAGAATTAATAAGCCTTAAAGTTTTTATATGGCCAAAGGGATATTTACAATCAGTTCCGAAACATAAGCAAAATAAATAAAATAAGGATTCGCCCCTGTTTTATCTGTCATAGTTGTACACTAAATAAATAATATAATAATATCTGTCTTGACAGTCATAGTTGCACACTAAATAAAAAATTATTTTAAATTATAAGTTAAGTAAGGAATAAACAGTCAATTAATCGTTTTCTCAATAAACTTTGAATTACCATGTGATAAGATGGAAAATACAAATGCAAGAATTTTATCAAGATGATTAAGGACAATAATAAAATCAATTAAATCCTCATTACATATCCGCCACCGTTACAAAGTTATTCCATAATCATAAAAAATTATTCATAATTTTTTTTCATAGTATTGGGTTATAAGTTAATGAACCGGAATAATTTTTCTGAATAAGCGAAAATAATGAATTTACCTTCTTTGCTCCTGATCTGGTGAAAGAAACTCCATAAACGTTGCAAGCTTATGGGAAGCTAATCTGATTCAAAAAGACAAACAGTAAGTTCTCTACAAACAAGGGGCTATCACTTAAATAATCACTTGAATTTGATGATAATGCATCCTGACTTACCTCGACGGACGAACTACAACGATGTGCTCGCGCTGGAAGTGAGACTGGAGGATGACTGCGGTGTTTTCCAAGTTCCATTTGATGTACTGCTTATTGTCACGATGGGTTGCCATGGTTTCAGGAAAATCCTGAAAATTAAAGTAAAAACTTCAAGGGATGAATGAAAATGAAAATGTATAAAGAGGGTGATTTCTAGCAGCTTCCATGATTTGGTCTACTTTGAATGAAATAATACTTTATTTATTATTATTAATTATTTATTACTTTATTGATCATTATTACCATGTATCCTAGATGAGGTGACTTTAGGATTAAGTAATGGTTACAGTTAGTTAGTTCTGTTATTAAATTCTAAATCTTAAAAAAAAAAATTACAATATTTCAGACAGAGATATTAAGTAACAATGCCATACGAAAATAAGCAATGTGGATTTATAGCATATGGACTGTTGGGATCCAATACAATTGCTGTTAGCATCGTGACAATTGAGATGGGCTTAATAAATGAGCTCCTGACAAGTTAATACCAGGCGAGCCGACTTGAGCAAACGCCTGAGGTGTCGATAATAATTAATGTGAAAGTCAGTCCTGCCTGAGAACCCAAAGAAGCGCATACTACGCTAGGGCACCGTCTCACGGTATTTATCCATTTTCATTGAAAGAAATATTACAACTTACTTGAAAATATTGAAGTATAAAGGTTTCTAACATTAAGTCGCCTCGGAGCGCTACAGGTATCAAACATTAAGTTGCTATAGGTATCAAACCTTAAGTTGCTATAGGTATCAAACATTAAGTTGCCATAGGTATCAAGCATTAAGTTGCTATAGGTATCAAACTTCTTCTTTTAAAGACGGCTAATCCCAAAGAGTTATTCTGTTCAGTTTAGACAGGCAATAACAAAGGAGTAAGACAAAAACACAAAATTAACAATAAATTAAAAAAATACAGAAAACAATTTAATGACCCATACACAAATAACTCAAATGAGACGAGTGATAAGAAGAGGTTACATGAGATAAGGAGGAAGGTTTCATCGCTACCGGCTAAATCACAAGTACCTAAAAATGTTATTAATAAATTGATGTGTAAACATATGAACTCACCTGGACATCACCACCGAAAAAGACGACTACTGAATTGCTCTCTTCGCGGTTATAAGGTTCCATGTAAACAATATCATTCACCCTTCCTTGATAACCAGAAACTTTAGACATCCTTATTGGCCCACCCATACTGGACTCGCTGAAACTGAATTGCATTTTTTATTAATTAAACAACAAAACAGGTTAAGATGATTAGAAGATACGAACAAAGAAGGAAAGTAAAAATATAATTATTGATTCATTCTATTATATTTATTACATGTTATTATTTTAATAATCATTTTTCATAACATTTGCTCATATCATTGGTTTGAGGGAAAGGTGATCAACAGGGTTTTTGTAAAGACATAAGTTCTATGCAATTTACCTCAACTTGAACCGAATGTACGCTTCATTATTGTATAGTGAAATTATTATTAGTTAATCATTGAGAATTTCGTCAATACTACAGCATACATTTAAAATTAAGTTCAGGTCGAGGTAAATAATAAAAAAACATCAATTTTCACAAAAATGCAATAGATCACATATACCTTAAAACTGATGATATTCCAAACTTTTTAGTAAAAAAATAGAGCAGGGAAGCTTAGTGGTAAAGCAGGGAAGGTTAGAGCTAAAGAAATGTGCTATTGCCCTCCTGAGTGGTCTGAGAGACGTCCCTAGCAGAAATATTTTTTATTGAGAAGCTTGTCGGCGTATGGCAGAAATAAATGCCATAAACTAATGGACTGAGTAAGGAAGATAGTTAGTGAATGCATGTGACAGCATTTGGTAAAATAAAGTATAATATATATTAAGTAGATATCAATATATATAAATCATACTTTTTTATGTTATTATAAAAGTGATTAATGAAATACATGTGTTTATGGCCAGATAATTACAAAGTTTTAAATTAAAATAAATGCAAATAAGTGAGTTTATGCAAAAAATTATTCCTCTGGCATGTGGAATGATTTCTATAAAGACAAT
The DNA here is from genome assembly GCA_964056705.1 of Troilus luridus. Taxonomy (NCBI): domain Eukaryota; kingdom Metazoa; phylum Arthropoda; class Insecta; order Hemiptera; family Pentatomidae; genus Troilus; species Troilus luridus. Next base: position 112,075,233 of record OZ057416.1, read on the forward strand.
ACAATTATTTTACTTGTTCCTCCAGAAAAACATTTTGTTGATAAAAATAGTTAAAAAGTATGAATAAAAAAATCCCTTTTAAAAAGAAAGTTAAATTGCCTTTACATACTTGAAATAAAAACCTTTTTATTTTTTTTAATAATGAAAATAAGCATTTGAGATTAAGGTCTCGCGAACAGTCAAATCTTACAAAATAGTGAACCTGTGTGAGTTTATGTGTCATTTAACAGACCCACTAAAAATCAAAAGGCTACAGAACATTGTAATTAAATATTAAGGGTAGGTAAATCCCAAAAATATTGCATCAACTTCTTCATCAAACAAGAAGTACTAAGAACTACTTTATAATATTGATTTCACAGTTGTTTTATATGAAACACTTCAAGGATTTAGGGGAATATCTAAACATTTCACAATATTTTTTTAATTAACGGCTGGTGTAAAAATACATAATCATACTTTTTTTAATATCCTGAGCATTAATTTTTCTATATGTATATAAGTGTTTGTGCATGCCTCCTTATATATCTCTCCTTATCTCAGAAGAGGATATGGTGTCATCCCCACTGATGGATGACCCCTTGAAGTTTGAAGGCCAAACTCCTACGAGTGGTAGAGGAACGGTTCTGAGTTCACAATGCTTGGTCTCATGATGTCATGGTGGAAATAATTATTATTGTCCAAAAAACTAAGAAATAAGAGATAATCTTTGCTCTACTTTTTTACTCAATCTATAATTAATATACACGCCTCTGAAGACGCCTTAATTCAAACAGCACGTAATACGGATGTGAGGAGAGATTGATTATCAATTTAACCTTTTATAATCGTGCTGGACAATAATAATTATATTTATTAACCTAATTTTAAGAAAATCTGCAAAAATGTTTTCTCATTTTACACAGAAATAAATTCATAAAACATTTTAAGCCCATGTAGATGAAAGGCAGAAAACTAATATGAAAAATTGCTAAAATTATATAAAACTTTTCTTAGCTCCAAGGACACATTGGAAAGAACTCTCAGGTGCATGTCTAATATATTTCAACCTAATATCAATCAAATAAGGTTTCAGTGAAATCAGTGATACGATGACAATGATCAGTAACAGTGATCCAGCAGCCGTATCCTCCGTTGGCGGGTAGGATCTTAGGTCACCGCTATTATTTTCTAATGGTTTTTAAAAAGCTGTAATCCAGTCACTTATAAAAGTGACAAAATTACCATTTATTTATTAAAATAAGGTAAGGTTAAGATTTGTTTTATTTTAAATTTAACAGATATAAATAAATAGGGTTTTTGAAAGCAATTTTAAACCCTACTTAAATCCAATATTAGTCAGTTTTTACTCAACTCTGAAGCAAGTATACAGTATTGAAAAATTATTATTTAAGATAAAGTGAAACTAGAATTTTCAGGGAAATTATTATATTTGATAATAATCCAAATAATCTTCTGGAATTAGAAGGCCTTCAAAATTCCTTTTTTTAGCACTAATGTACTAGACATTGCAAATTGACAAGAATTAGCTACTAAAGTATTATTTTAAATTTTCTTAAAATTTATATTATCAAATTTATATATTTATCAATTAATCTCAATTAAAATTATGTTTTGTTTTTTACTTATAACCTGCAAGAATAATTAATTTACTAATATTTTAAAATATTAGGATATAAAATTATATTCTATCTGTTAATAAAAAAACGAAAAGTGTTGACAAAAATATCACAAATTAATAAATGATTTTTATACAGTATAATAATTAAAAGTGGAGTAATAGAGATTTTTTATAACATTATCAGTTTACAATTTGTAAAAATGGTAAACGCAAATAATGAAAATGTCTAAATTTAGCCAAGGGCAAAGTGCCAAATACAATTCAAACTAATTACTATCCAAGTTCTAAAAAAATATAATTAATCATGAAGAAACTAATACAAAAATTCTATTAAAAAGGATTACTTCAATCCATTAATTTTTAAATTCTAAAATTCAATCAAGGCTAGCTACTTTTTAACACAAGATATCTTTTTTTCTTTTTCAAGTCTAAATTTAGATACTCCATCTCACCTAACCAGTTAAATGTTTTTAAAAACTTACTAAAAAACCAGATTTAAAAAGAATTAAAACAAATAAAGTAATATTTTAAAGAATAAATTTAAACAACTGTGACTAGCATTCAATATATTATTTATTAATGTAAAAAATATATATCCATAAATAATATAAAAATAAGAAATATTAAAATAACAGAGTCATATTTCTCAGTATACACAAAATTCACTGGACCGATTTCAAAGTCACAGTTATGGAATGTTCGAAACATAAATAAACAATGATTTAAATGCTCATAATTCAGGCGAATGGTTCCTTTGATAACAAGCCACAGCTCGCAGCCTTATATCTTCGAAGCAAAGCATTATGTCTTCTTTGAAATCATGCATTTTAATAGAGACCACTTCCTTCAAAAGATTATAGCACATTGCAACTAAGCCCATTCCCAGCAAGAGATAAACAAAGTTGATTATCAGCTTTGTTTGATGACCACTTTTGGACTCGATTATGTTTGCACCAGGGACAAAATCTCCAAACCCAATCTTAGACAAACTAGTAACACAGAAATAAGTGCTGTCGAGGTAGTCCCACTTTTCCCACTCAGCAAACATTATAGTTCCTGTAGCGATGTACGCTCCCATCACCCACAGGCAAGCTGTCGAAGGGACAATTATTCTCGGAGGAGGACCGTCATCATTGTAACTCTTCTCCATACTGCACTGATAGCACTTTGTGTACACCCATCTAAAAACAGAAGCCAGCACCTTTCCCATGTTCAAGAAATATAAAACGTACAAAGGAATTCCAAAGACAGCATAAACCACAGTAGCAGCTTTACCAGATCCAGTTTTTGGGACCAAATTACCATAACCGATCATGGTAAATATCGATAAACAGAACATTAGAGCTGCTGGAAAAGACCAAGTTTCATCGATAGTTCTTCCATCATAACCATTTTTAACAGCATGAACAACATTTTTCTGAAAATCCACAATTATGGCTGTAGCTTGTATTCTCCAAGAAGTGTGATTGAACACATTTTCGGTGGATGTGAGCTCCCAAAGAGCCAAAGCACAATTCCTCCTGTGGGCGTTGACCATCTCGTACTCAGGGCGCTCCTTTGTTCCTTCTATGCTTCGAAAACAAAAAGCACCAACGACAGCATAACCAACAATGAGGCCACCAACACCTACTTGAGTGCACATGAAAGCGATCAACTTCCTGCAACAGTCCCATATCTTCTCTTTGGGGTCGCTGCTGACCGAGGAGGAAGAGCCACGACTCCTTACAGAACCACGGTATCGTGACCTAGACCGCATGGTAGCTCAAAAGGAACTGGTCTATTTTGAGATCCCATCTCCCACCACCATCCCATTGTATATACTCCCCCACCGGCAAAAAGGAACCATCTATTTTTGAACATTCTGATATGATCATATTGAGAAAATTTATTCTGTTATGATAAATGCTATATCATAAATGTTAGGTGTATTATTGCAAAAATAGTAAGTATAATTTAGATTCTATTAGAATGTCAGGAAATTGAAACATAATCAATTTCATATTAAACAGTAGCTTTTTTAAAAATCAGAATACTGATAGAGAAAAAAAAATTAAATAGAAAAACAGAAATAAAGATAATTCAAAAATACATTACCCACAATTAAAATACCAAATATTTATTATTATATTAATATATAATTTAAAAAAATAAAATTAGATAAATTTTAATTTTTAAATAGACTAAAAATATAAAATGACTATTATATGTATAAAAAGATATTGAATATGTATTATAGGATTTGAACCCGGGTCGTCTGCATCTCTAGTGCAGTGCTTTAACCACTGAGCTACCAGGGGTCGTATCCAAGTCAGAAAAATCCTTTCTCTTCACTGATCCTATATCAGAGAATGGATTAGCCTGACTTTGATACGATCCCTGGAAGTTATTTGATGGATCCCCCGGAAGACCCGGGTTCGAATCCCGGCCAGGACAATTCTTTCCTCTTCAAAAAAGAAATATTTAAAAATATTCACCATCAAAAGAACAATAAATAAAAATAACTTATAAATAAGTATAAATATTTGAGTTTGTTTCAAATTTTGTTAATTTTTTTTTATTTCTGGTTTTAACCATCATATCCATCATTTTGTGATACATAAATATACTGAACTAATGACGAACATTTCAATTCCTCCCATTACATTTATAAAGTAAATGTTTGAAATGTAACTAATGAAATCAGATGCAAAATTGATAGATATTATTTAACAATTCAAAAATCAGCACATACCAGAATAAATTGACCAAAAAATTTAAAATCCGAACATTAAGGAAAATACAAAGGCCTACAAAAAATGATAAACTTAAAAAAAAAGACAAATTTTTGGAAGGAAGCAAGCAAGCTGTAAGACAGCTTCTCAGATGAAATTCTTATGGAGTCATTGGAAAGACCAGGAGGGACCATGTCAAGAATGAACGCATAAGAAAAGAGCTGGAAGTAATGGAGCTAAGGGCTTCAATAGAAAACCAATATCTAAAGTGGTTTAGCCACTTTTGTCGTTTGGAAGAAGAGAGAGAGCCAAGGAAGGTCATGGAAGCTAGATAGAGCTTCCTATCAGGAATACATTCAGCAGATCGGAAGGCATAGAGCCAAAACCTGCCAGGAAATGAGGCAGTTGAGTAGGGACCAAGAGGCATGGCTGTTCAACGCAAGCAATGGCATAAGAGGAAGTCAAAGAAGATGTCAAATTTTTACTGGTTCAAATCGAGCGTTTTTTTGTCTGAACCGGACATTGTGGCACACAATAAAATTATAATTTGGTCATTGGAACATTTTCCATTGCTAAATTTTTCGCCTTTGAAATGAAATGTTTTGTAATGAGTCAGTTTAAAAATGGTCCTGTCTCATCTGTTATATATTTCATCCAAATTGTTTTTTCTATATCTTCATCTATCCACAAGGCAAATCTTGAGACACTCTGCATATCCAAGAATTTGAAAAACAATGATGTTTCCATTGCTGAATCCAGGATTTACTAATCTCTCCAGTATCTCAAATATCCTTGGCTAACCTATTGGTCTTAACAAGTAACAGAAGACCATCAGGGTATAATTAGACTTTTTATCAATTCAATCCCAATAAGTACAACCAATTGAACATTGTTGTAGTGAGATGATTGAATTATTTTGGTGTTGATGGAAGAATAAATACTGTATCCACTAACAATAACTTGGGGAAAAACGACAGCCACAGATTAAATTGAATTTGTCTACATTTAATTACAATTATTTTCAAGAGTGTAAATTAATGTTGTTACTACACTTTTTATATTTGTTATTTGAGTTGATAATATATTTAAAGAATAATCTACAAATAAACATACTTGTTTACTTCAATAAATGAAACTCACTTGCAGACACTTTTTTTCACACCAAAGATGTCAAACCGAGAGCTCTCCCTGTGATGTGTCGTCTGCCATCCTGAACGGTCACTTGGAGTCGGAATGCATAATGGTACCAGCCCCTGTTAATAACACAATTTCTATGATTTAACAACAAAAACATCATTGCTTTTATAAAATTATCTGTAGTCAAATATTAATTCATTTTGTAATCATTAAAATTTAAAATTCAGGTAAACGTATACTAGAGAATAGAAAAACTATGATTCATCATTTCAAACTAAACTATTATTTGGATGGATTACATAAGTTATTTATACAACCTTAGCTTTAATCTTCAAAACTTTTTTAAGGATTACTCTTTCTTGTGACAATGAATAAATCCTTTTTTAGTACCTCAAATCTTTACAATTAAACCAAACTAGTTAAAATCAATAATATATAATGTTGTAAATATATGAGATTGTAATTCAGTAGGACCAGTAATCAGTAACAATTTGGGAGTTCGAAACAGTCAACTGTTAAATCTTTAAACTTTAGAATAAATAAAAACATCTTATTATTTTGAGTCTAACATCGGCCTCTTCCAAAAATTGGATAGTCTGATCAGTAGAAATACTATTCAACCTTTTTTAAAACTTTGCAAAGTGAACAAAGAATAAATATTTTGAATTTACAGTTTCAAGATTCTCCATTTCGAAAGGTTCAAACTTGAGAATAAGAAAATAATAATGATTTATTACATTATAAAGTTCAGTTGAAAAAAACAACCCGAAACCTGTATATATTGGAATCATAAAATTTTAATTACTGCTCCAGATAATGAAGGTCAATGCTCTGCTTACTCAAGAGAAACATAAACCCTAAAAAGATCATTTTCAGTAGAGGACGGAGCTTTATCGTAATTTAATTTGGTCTAATGGAAATGTCATGTGCAATTACAAAAATAAGTCTACTGCTTAATAAATAATAATAACCCAGTTAAAAATAAAAAAGCCACTTATTAAAAACAAATCAGACTTCCAAGTTCTCAGAGCATAAGTGATAAGAGGGTAGGTTATATCACACTGATACCAGTATCAGTCCAGGGAATTTGATTTTTTTGAAACTGCTTATTCCACATGGCAAAGTAAAAATAACAGTACCACAAGGTTCAAAATTTCCATAAGGAAACAACAGCACAAAATGGGTCACTATCAAGACAGTACCTGTTGCCACGTTAGGAGTACCTATAGATCATAATTATTGTTTGTAAGGGACATGCTACAATTAGCAGTATTTAAGTAAAAACTAAACAATTCTCATATTATTGTATATATCCCATTTTCAGTTTCAATACCTAAATAACAAGGTATCAAATTATGTAAATGGTTGATAAGTAGCCACATTACCTGAGAAACAATTTTCACATAGGAATACCAACATGTTATAATACATAAGGAAAATATTATGAACCTAACCACATTTAAATTAATTCCTACTAACTCATTCTCGACAAGCAGAAATGATCCTAAAACTGAGCTTTCAATCCAGAGAGCTCATTTTATTAATAATTATCAAACCGTAGAAAAATAATTATCGACTAGCTATTCTAAATGCAAAGATTGAGGCAATAATTCACAAATATACTCATATTCTATCATGGTAAAATTAAAATAAATAATACCAATAGCAACCTTTAGCGAAGATTAGCTTGGGTACAGTAAAAGAATAAACAATTCTTAAAAGATGTTGACTTAATTGGGAAAGATACAACTACTTGAAACACTATCATGATGAACTATGAAGGCCCATGATAATTCAATAAATTAACATCAACCAAATACCTTTTATTTGATAATCACAAAGGATTAATACAACTTAAAATCAACATCAAATAAGGAAGTAATCCAAAAAAATGATTCAATATGGAAAGTTAATATTTATTTAATTCTAAGTCTGGCATATAGACATAAACATAAGGAATAGAACCAAAATCCACAAAAAAATTAAAATAAAGTGAAGAAGTAATAAGAAAAGTGAGGCACACTTACTTTCTACAAGCATAACTTTCTAAATATTTTATCAACACTCTGATCAATAAACTACGAAGAACACAAAAGTAAATACTGAACTGATAGTAAACGATTCAAATGCTCGAGAAATCGACTAATCATTATGAACTCAAACAAAAACTAAATCATTTGCCATATCTGATTAACAAACTCTTATATCGCTCTTTGTAATCCAACAGTAGGACAATCCCCTTCCACGGCTAACTTCATTTCAAAAACGTTTATTCTGTGTCATAAATTCTCTGAACCTGCTTAGAGAATCGTTTTTAGAAAAGCTTATCACTTATAATTTTAAAAATATAAAAGATAAACATATTTTTAAATATTGAATAAACTGAGAAAATTATTTTTCTCCCAAAACTGAATAATCGAATTTTAATTTAATTTAATAGTTTAAATATTAATAATTATATATTGAATATTTCAATTATATCGACTTGATATAATATTAAGAGGGTCTGCAGCAAAAATAAAATAATTATTTTCCAACCAACTAAATTAAAATTTTCCAAATAATCAACTAAGTATAACCTTCAGCAGGTTATTGGTTGATGTGTTGCCATGAAAGGTTGTTCGTCTTGAAACATTTATTTTTCTCTTCAGTTTAATAATTTAGAATGACTTCACAAATAGTTCAATATGTTCTCGTAAGGAGTGATTTGTTGACTTCTTTAAACTGGCCAGTCGGAGCAGTCATTGCCCAAGCTTGCCATGCCTGTACAGCTGTCATGCATTTGTTCTATAATGATGAATGTACTCAGAAATATTTAAGCGAATTGGATAGCATGCACAAAATTGTTCTTGAGGTATATTATTACATTATCAATGATTCTAGGTAAGTTGTTTATATTTGTCTAATTTATTCTTTAAACCATTGAATTGATCGCATTCTAGGTCCCTAATGAAGATGTGATGAAGAAATTATCTGAGAAGTTAAATGATAGTGAAATTAAACACAAGCTATGGATTGAACAGCCTGAAAACATACCTACCTGCCTAGTTGTAAAACCTTATCCCAAATCAGAAATACAAAACTATTTTAAAAAGTTCAAGTTGTTTAAAGCGTAGAGTGTATGATAAAGCCATGAAATTTATAGTGTTTTGTTTTGGCCTATTTTCAGTATCCAATCCTTTATCCCTAACCTTCTGAGCATTAATAGTTTAATTATCCGCTATTATTTAATGTTTTGAAGTGGTGGTATAACATTTTGAATGTAATTCTTCTGGTTAGATAGGTAAGAACGGTTATCTGATAGGAGTAGAATAGGTTGAGAGCGGATAACCCGCCAGAAGGAGGACAGAGGGGATATCAGGTAGGCAGTGGCCCCTGATATGTTTTGATTTACTCAGTGTTCTCGCCCGAGCCTCCTAGGGTTAACTTGCTTTTCTCTTGCTTTGCTTTCTCAGGGTCTGATCGTTTTTGAATATTAGTTTATTTTCTTCTTCGAGTTGTTTTCGTTTAGTTACTAGCTTACTGAGAAGTAGATCCCGGTTATCAGTGCCAGTTTCATTCTGTTTTTATTGTGGTTCAAACATATGGTCTTATCTGCAAGATTCCATTGCTATATCAGTTTGAATGATAATTTTATGGTGTGTTTAACAAAGGAGTGTTGAATGTTGGAACAAGCTGACATCTCTTATTATCTCTTGGAAGGAGTTTGATGTAAAAGAGTGCTATTAAGAAGGTAAGATTTTCACTGGTTGAACTATCTGAGTCATTTCTTTGTAATGAATTTTGATTCATTTTCAAATAAATATATCTCAATAATGATGGTTTTTCTTCTGATATCAGTTCTTTGAATTAATTCAATAGTATTTTTTGGTTTACTGGATTTAAAGATTAAAGGTTTAAATATGAATGAGTTTTTTTTTAGTATTAAGTAATCATTTTATGAACAGTTTTTGTTTAGTACAGTTCCTATTTCTAATAAATATATTTTTGAACGTTTTTAAAGAATTAATAGATGGTTCAATTTAGAGTTTGATAATGATGCCTTTATATATTTTACTATCGTTTATTCATAGTTTAATTGGTACCAGTCTAGATTTTGGAATGATATTAAAAAGAAGATTGATTTAATTGTTCGATTTCATTTTACTTCTAGTCAAGAATATTTTTGATATTTCAAGTATGTAAGAATTTCCTGCTCCTTGTATCTATACTTTTCTAAATTTAAATGGACTGGTTTTTAAAATCATGATTCTAAATTGACATTGGAACTCAAATGGTTTAATGTGATTTATTCCAGTAAAAGCAATAAATAAATACTGCTTTAAAAGTAAAACTATTATTGTTAAATGTGAATGAATTTGTAATGTGTTAAATTGCAATGACTACACCACTCCCTTTAATTAGCATTGATTAGATATGCAAAGAAAGAAATTTTTTTATATAATTACTTGTTTTTGTGTGTATCCACTTTTATTAATTTTATACCCATATTTTTGTTGTTTCGTGTTATCTTTTATGGAATGTTTATTGTGACATCTTATATTGGGAGAGAGTTCGGTCTATTTTTAAAATGAATGTTGATAGCATTGTAAATTTTTACTTGGTCATTTTTAATATTCTGTGTTATAAAAATCTAATGATTTCTAATTTTCAAATCGTGAAATCATTTCAGTTTTTTATTTTATTTTTGGAATCAGTTGTATTTATGGAGTATTTTACAAATTGTTATATAATTTTTAAACAATTTCCAGTGCTTGTAAAAAGAGGTGTGTCCTATTAAGATGAAAGGTAATTTATTTATTGTGTTCTTCATTAATTTCATTCTTGTAACTTTTGAAGTGAGACAGTTATTCTTTTATAAATTGATGCAAAATTATATATATCAAAAAACAGTAAAATATACACATTCATTGGATTAAAGATATTTTATATCGGTCCTTGGTCATGATGAATAGAGAATTAAATAATTTACAGATCATTATTAAACAAGTTACAGTATTATATCTTGTGTTAGATCCTACTAAATTCATTTATAAGTTACCAAGCAAAGAATAGTTGGTTAAGTATAGTTTAATATTCTTTAACTAATTTATTATTTTAAAAACTAAAATTGTTACTAAAAATAGAATGATATGCTGATATTTAAAGCTTATATGAACGCGTGCTGTGACAGTAGAGAAATCCTGCTAGAGCCATTTTTTTCTTCTAATTCCAGAATATTCGGGTTGCATTAATGATGGATTGAACTGGTGAGTATTAGTGGTGTAGCCCAGGCATGTAAAGTTTTAACAAACTGAAAAAGACCCATTTGAAATTAAATTCTAAATAAAATAGTAAATATAAGGTCCCTTCTATATCCAATATAAACTCTTGTTTATTCACATGAGTAACCTTTGGTTTAGGGTCATCTTTCTCTACATTATAGTAGCGCTATATTGCAAGTAGCTCATAGGCATTAATATTCCAAACCAATTTTGTATTTGATATAAAAGGAAACAAATATTATTAATTATTAATAGGCAATTTAATAATTGTTGTTATTAAATTTGCTTAATCAATTATAAATAAGTTATTACTGTTACACTTTATGTTATTAATTTATATTGGTTTTGAGGATCTCTGATTGAACCATGGTTAGTGCTCATTGTAAATGCTATATAATACAACCTCCTCATTTGTCAAGATTGTTATTAGTTAGTTCATTTTGATTACAGAAATTGTTAAATTAATTTAATAAGCGTGTAATAGTTTCTAGGGCTTTCAATGTGCCTAAATTTATCAAATAAAATTTTTAACCAAAAAAATAAATAAAAGTATGCCAGTATGTATGGCATGATGTTCCTGTAAGGAAGTGAACACCATAGCCTGGGTAAGTGATATCGATCGGATGGTGCTCAAGGAAGGTTCATTCAGTGATACCTTGATGATCCAGGTCATGGATCTCAACCCATCCTCTGTTGTCCATGGATGGAGGTGCTCTTGTCTGTTGTACAGCGCGCCAAAGTCGGCAAAACAGTGTACAAAATATGGAAAATATTGTTTTGATGCATAACTATTACTTGACCTCAAAAGTATTGGTGTTATTCTTTCTTATTTATAACTTGTATTAGGATTGTAGGATTGGCAACGAGTAAATGACGACTTCAAACCAACAGAGTAGGGGAATACTTAAGTATTTACATCTTAATAGTTTAAGTTAATATTCTAGAAATTTGTTTCCAACTGCTGATGCTGTATCCTTTTTTGGGTTGTTATTTACAATAATGAATCCTATTAATTGAAAAATATATTAATTCCCTTCATATCTTGAAGGTCACAACAATACTCCCAACTCGGCAGCACTCTCTGCCTTTTCGTTTTAAAATGGCAGCCGATTAGAGACTTCATTGCATGCCCTGCCTATATCAGGTCACTTGTTTTGATTCTGCTTATTTTGAAGAGTCTCAGTATACGGCAATCATCTTGGGAAAGTACTAAGTTTGTTTGAAGATGATCCATAACTGAATTGTGCACTTTTAAAATACTTATATAGTTTTGAAGGATACAATTTGTCTGGGAGTGCAGTCATTAACAACACTAAATAAGGTTAACTTATTTATTATAAGTGCCATCTTCAGGGCTAAGAAGGAAAACGTTTGGCCCACATTGTAGGTCTAAACGTCGGCACTTATAATTAAATTGTTAATGACTGCACCCCCAGACAAATTGTATCCTTCATTACGATCTTCCAGCCAACCATTTTCCTCTGTATCTTTATATAGTTTTGAATTGATATTTCTGTCCTAGTACATTAATTAAGATTTTCTAAATTTCAAGTTTGCCTATTTGTCTCTATTACCCATCGTTATTTTCTTAATTTAATTTCTGAAGTTGATTATGCTAAACGTTAATATTATAAAATGAATAAGGACTATTAAACGCTTAAGTTATTACCATTTATGAATTACTTAATTTGAGAACTGTTTCCAAAATTATTTAGTCAATGCCTGACTACTTGGGGAAATACTTCTTGTCTTGAAATGGATGTACTAAGTCACACTTCAGTGTCTTATATATCGGGAATGAGAAGACTTAGGTGCATTGTTGCCAGAGCTAAGAGCTACCACAGCCGCTACATCACCGCCATACCTTGTCCCACTGTACCAACCGTCATAGTACCTTGGTCCAATGGCTTATATCTGTAGCAGTTGAACTGGCCGTTCCATCAATTTCTATAGTTAGGGGAAGGTGTTCTGTCTGAATACACATGTACAAGTACTGTTTGCAACGTATTAAGCTATTGCAACGGGGGTGCTCCCTTAGGCAGTTAGTCAGTTCTGAAGCATGGAATATGATATCTTTACATCTTTATTTTTTCAGTGGGTTGAACCGTTATCATTCGATTCCCAGCAAAAACCATTTGAAATTGACAGTTTGTTTTTGTCCCCAACTATCGGCATTTTCTTCCCCTTATTCTCACACGAACAGAATTTTCGAGATGCTTTTCTTTACGAGCTCAAACTCGGTTATCTCGCTGCCCATGGGGAAGGAACATCTCGATTTCAGCGAAAAGGGTGTTCTAATGAAAGATCTTCTCGTCATTGTCGAAGGTGGTTAAATCTTCTCCAGGGTGGCCTCCAACATCATTCGAGGAACAAGACCTTAAAGAAGGAGGTACACGGAACAGCCACCACCTCACGTCACATCTTGAACAGTTCCAATAATTTGATTTTGGTTTTTTATACATACCTCCTGATTTAAAAACGGAAATTCATTGCGGGAGGACTCAATAATATTTGTATAATATGACAGCAGATACATCACCTCATAATGAGAATCGGAAATGATGAGTAAGCATCTGTTGCCGCTGTTGTTGGTGAAGTAGGCAGGAAAGGACGCCACTTGCGTACTTAATTAGGTTTGGAGAAAGTGGCATGTCAGAACTTAATGTTAATGTCACACGGCTAAAAGGACCGTTGGTGTAACCAGCAATAGCGATCATTTCAATCACCATCATTCGTCATAGCGTACTTATACCTGAGAGCATTACAAGGCACTTGTATAGAGTGCACTTGCTAGATCACATCTTGATTGATCTGCTAATCAGCTAAAGGTAGGTTTAGTTTAGCTAGTCTTCTGCCAAATGTGTTTTTTGGTTAACCCCTTTTTACCTATTTTAAACGGGGCGGTTTTCAATATCAGAAACGCATTATATGGATTGAATATGTTATTTAAATAAGTCATTTGTTTACTTTCTTTGGGGACAATAAAGACACTTACTTATTATTCGTAATCTTATTTTTTTTATTACTTAAAAAAAATCCTATTGGAGTTTGAAGGACCACGTCAATTCAACTGTCTTTTTTCTTCTTGACATAGGCCCAGTACTCCCCCATTTGACATAGGCCCAGTACTCCCCCATTTAACATAGGCCCAGTACTCCCCCATTTGACATAGGCCCAGTTCTCCCCCATTTGTCGCCAGGGCTGCAATAGCCCTTCTTTCTTCTGTCCTTCTTTTTCCCACCTTCAGCTTTGGTTTTTCTTGAAAACCCAGAAAGGTATCTAAGGTAGTTTCATCCTCAGGCGGTTGCTTTCGTAATGTTATTATTAATATTTCAATAAAAACTGTTTTATATATTTTATATTTTTATAAAATTCGCGACATTCTTACTCCTGTATCATAGCTGAAGTCTATAAGAATGCTCTTGTTGTTGTTTTAATTATCTGCTTATAAAATATCCATCCTAAGGCTATTACGGTTTTTTTAACACGCTCACAAATACAGAAACAGTTTCTACATAATTAATTTAGCCATATCTATATTTCTTCAATGATTTTCTTATGTTCTGAAGAGAATGAAGAGTATTTAACAAAGGTGATTCACAGGCGCCGTCTCATTTTGATTAGAGGCGGTGAAGACAGACTCAAGGGTAAGGTGCCCCAACCCCTGCCGGCATGGGATCTCAGTCGGCTATATGTGTTGAAAGGAGAGACGAAAGTGGCCCTGTTGGATGGAGGGCGTGGTGGGTCTAAATATTTAGCCAGTGCTTATGGCGTATTTATAGAATTGCTGGGAACCGGATCGATGGTTATGGCCGCCCAGGGTTACCATTACAGCCCGATTGTGTGGGGTATTATGGAACTGGTATATTATTGTGTTTGTTTGTTAAAATAAACAGCCTATTTAACTACGATATGTTAAATATTTTGGATTAATGACGTATAAATCTGCCTATTAGTGAGGATTGAAGGAACACTCGATTACAATTAATTAGAGCCTTCGTTGAGATGGCTCAAGTGCCTTCTAAATATTGCAGTGACTCTGGCTCATCTCTCTAAGGGAGTTCCTTTCCAGCTTCTTTTTTCTTAATTATTACATTATTCCATATCTATTGTTCCCAACAATATGAATCATTTTGTTCTTGGGCTGCTCTCATTGACTGAAATTAATCAAAGAATAAATGTTATTTCGTTAGTTTCCATTTCATATCCATAAAAAATTGCTAAATTTGTTACTATTAATTTTATTTACAAATTATTTAAAAACAATTTTTTTTTTAGCCTAGACGGTATTTTTTATACTGAACATTTGTGTAGAACTGTTAAAATCTAAATCACGAAATTTAAAATAAAAAAAGTTCATTTACTACATATTTTGGTTTACAGGTCAGACCTAGTTATTGACAATCCAGAATATTATGTATTATGTAACACAAATTTCCAAAGTTTACTAAATTTGCAATCGTTAAAAAGTGTTCAGTCTATGCAATGCGTGAGCCATTAAGAATAATTAATTTTGTACAATGCCCTTGCAAATTTATCTGTAAAAAAAAAATTACATATCCTAACTATCACAAAGTTGTACAAGTAAATAACTGCGTGCACTCGTTTTTAAAAATAGTTTCCCCAGACATTTAGCAAGGTAAGACTGTTATGTAATGTAACAATGTAACAATGTAATGGGCTAGATCAGCGGCAAAGAAACACTTTACTCTCAACACTAAAATTTTCCATCCTCACTTGTATCTTCAGGTTATCATAAAAGTCTGTGTTGATTTTTTTTTTTTTTTTTTGTTGTTAGCTATTTATTTAATAGCATAATGAAATTCTGATGAAGTTATAATTGTAAAAGTATGTTGTTGGGGTCAATGGCCGCGGTCTATCAAAAGTTGAATGAACCTATTTTTTTTTTCGCAACGTGCAAATGCTTCATTAAATTATTATTTGTTTTTACAAATATTGTTCGATATTTACTTTCACGTAGTATTGACCTAATTGACAGATGTTTATTCCGACCATTGCCATTTTTTGTTTCCAAATTCTAATGTTAGGTCGTAACCTCGGTTCATAATAAAAACTGCAAACTGCAAACGGTATTATCCTCTCCTTGCAAATCCCCAGTTATCTATCTTCACCGAAATTATAAAAGATTGGTTACATTGAGTGATTGAATCTTATTTCATTTCTTTTAGCAAGATGTTTTTTTACTACAGCTATCTTCTACCTGATGTTATGCATTTATTTTATGTGCTTGACTATTGTTCGATTTTGAACAGAAATTCTATAAAACGGTGCACCTCTGGAAGAATGCCCAGCTTCGAATCGAAATTAAAACGCCTGGGAACAGGAATTGCTCTTCGAAGCCAAGGCGATACTTTGACTCTTCCACTGGTTCAGTATTAAGCCTTCTCCTCTAGCAAATTTTCCTCCCTCCTATTAAAGATCAGGTAGCTCTGATCCGGTTCGATCTATCGGAGGAATACCTTCTCCGAGGGTCAGTGCTCACCACACTTCTCGCAGTACATCCAAGACATTCCTTCCAGTTGAAACACTCACAGAGAACCTAATCAGATATAATCGTACAATTTATGACTCACCAACCATTGGCAGTATTTTATGAAAATACATGACTGAAAGAACTCGGGTAAACCGAATTTAAGTTTCGATTTGAAAAATATCCTTCAGATTTCCCCGACAATCGACAAATGACAAAGACCGACAATGTACAGCGTCTTGTTCCGAGACCCTGTTGATCATGAAATGGCATGGATGGAAGTCTAAGGCGGCTTTTCCTCCGAAACTAAATCTTGGACGGAACTGAACAGTTAATTCTTCCTCCGTGAACTCTATTCGGACCTACGCGTTACAAATATATAGCACATCTGATAAAACTAAAATTTATAAACTTCGAATCTTCTAGGCAAAGAATTTCAGAAAAAAACATGTCGCTATCTTTACGACCTGTGCGGGGGGGGGGTCAACAAACAGACATAGACTCTCCACGAAGGATTCCGCGACTAACTGTAGCAGCATCCTGGCAGATCCGTTAACATTAATAAATAACAGATATGAGACGTCGAAACAAGAAAATCCTAGGCCTATTCCTTATTCCTAAGGCCTAGGCGGTTCGGTTGGCTGAGATTAAGCGTAATAATTGAGAGTGTCAGTGGCGAGGTTGTCGCCTTTAAATATTCATTGAGGCTCAAAGCGCTCAGCGGGCGATGTCTTCAAGGCGATTCTTTGTTCAACAACGAGCTATTCTGTTGCTGAGTCCTGAAGTAAAAGGCTAGTCCTTCTGTGACCACTGTACCCAGCCATTGGGCGGGCAGCAGGAGGTGGTGTTGATGAGGGGATGTTTTGGTGCGGAACCGGACAATAACTTTGAAGTTTGGAATAAAGCTAGTAGGCTGGGCTATAGCTGCAATGGAAACAAATTTGTTTCTAGAAGATTTAAAACACGAATAGACTAAAAACTACATTTAAGGCAGTGCAGTAATATGAAGCTTACTTAAGTTCTACAGTTAGCCGGTCCAAGTAAAGGCCGCTACAGTAATATTTCCTGCCATTTGTTTTATTTCCTTTAGCGAGATAAGAGGAAATAAAAAACAAGATAAGGCGGGAAAATAAGTATTGTTATGGCGAAAATTATAAAATTAATCAGATTTGATTCTGACGCTGTATCCACTTGTACTAGTTTTCTTGTAAGAGCTACAACTAGTTGGTATATTGTTACATACGTTTGCTCGTATCTCGTCCATTTCAAGAACGGTTAATTGTTGACACTTGAAATGTTGTCGTCATAATAGATTTTCATAAAAAAATATATCAATATAAGATGAAAATCTAAATTAAATTCAGTAATTAACTATGTAGCTTAGGTTCAAGATTTTTTTTAGATCACCCGAAACATCGAATCTTTAATAAATTTGGTATTTGAATTGTATTTTAAATAGAGTAACACATTAAATTTCGGATTAACAAACTAAAAGTAATATTGTATTTGAAGAATAATATCAACCGAGTCTTTATAAATGCGCTATTATTTCGATATTGTATTTCAAGGGTACATTAGGAGGATTTAAGATTACATTGCATTATATCATTCAACATGAAATAAACATTGAATAAAATAACTCATTCAATTTCGGATTCGTATCATGAACTGAATGCCATAGTTATTGAAGCAATAGACGATATTTTGCTCATAATGGATTTAAACATAATGTATTCTTTTAATTTTAGCATTGACAGTTTCATGTAAGTGAAAAATGACAGATTTAGTGTACGATACAATTGATAAACAGAAAGTGATAATGTACTTGAAAATCTCAACTGTTAAAAAATAATAAATGAAAACTTGCCATCGCTTGATATTTAAGAATCTTGTTATGGATCGATTTATATAAGATGCCTTGCCCTCACTATCATCATCATCATCATCATGTATTCTATAATAAGTTATAGCATGATAATAATAATTATAGGATAGCATAATAATATCAATATTGATAGTAATATAGTAGAATAATATGTAGTGACGCAGTATGCGCAAATATTGATTTCAGTTTACTTCTTCAATGAGAAGAACTTATTGAGGCTGCTGTTTACTTCTTCAATGAGAAGGACTTATTGAGACTGCTGTTTACACTCTCTAGTTAGGCCTACGCGGACACGATATTTTACTTTGAGATATTTTACTTTACGCAGGTTAAATGTTTAGTCCAGCCGGATTCGTTCCCCCGTCCTTACTTTCAGCGATGCTCTTCTTTCAGTTAGTTCTTAGCGGAAGTGAAACTGACAATGCCTCTTATATTTTCGCTTTTCTACTTTTCTTTTTTGTTAAATATAAGTTTCTCATCCTACATGCTGCCTCATTTCTCTTCAGTATTTTTGCCATAGAGCCTAGACTCTCTAGAATGCAGACTTTACTATCCTCCATGAACAAGTGTACAGTTAACTCATTAAAAACATTTACCTACTCTTTTTTTTTAAAATTAAAATTATACTTACAACAGATACAGTAAATTAGATTAATATGTTTGTTTATCTATATATTTTTAGATTATTTGGAAAATATTTATTTTTAATTTTTTGTATAAATAAGAGTTTACCATTTTTATTGGTGCTGTGGCAGTTCCACTTCCTTTTGGCATTCAGATCACCTTATATTAATATATTTTTATTTAACCGAAATAATTTAGCAATGTCTTAAATATTTAATTTATTTGGAGGTATATAGACCGATTTTGAGACATTTAAATATCTTGGCACCATTACTGCAGAAGATAACCGACTGGAACATGAAATAAATGCGAGGATTGAAAACGGTAACAGATACTATTGGTCCCTCAGAAACGTGTTCCAAAATAGAGCTGTACCCCGTAGTCTCAAAATAAGGGTATATAAGACGATACTTCGTCCTGTCGTTGCCTATGGTGGGGAGGCGTGGACTCTAACTAAACAGCATGAGAGATTATTGAATACATGGGAGAGAAAGATTCTTAGAAGAGTGTATATTTGGCCCAACCAAGGACGGAAATTGTTTCCGCATGAAAAGGAACCAAGAACTTAAGGACCTATATGGAGGACCTGACTTAGTTTCTTGTATTAAAAAAACAAGATTGACATGGTTGGGGCACGTTCAAAGGCTCCCAAAGCTGATTCTGGAGGGACGTCCAAAAGGGAGAAAGAGGCAGAGGAAGGCCTAGAAAATCTATCCTGCTGAGCAACCCGGGTTTCACACTGTTTCATACTGAAACAAAGTATAGTTTGTCTTGCTCTAGAAACAATTTAAATTCCATATCGTTACCAGGAATTGTTTGTGCGTTCCACATCATTAATTTAATTTTTTCTTTATTATTTGTCATATATTCTTGTTTGCAATTGGTATTAGAAATAAATAAATCGAGATAAAACAGCAGTGAAGAAACTAAAATAAATGTTTGTTTGATAAAGAGAGGAGACTGTAAGCAGTTTGTTTTGAGTGAGATATAAACTACTGTGGGCTTGGCCTCTCTGATGAGAGGAACGAGAAAAGGTTTACTGAGAAAGTATTTATTGTGAAACTAGTGGAAAAATTGCATCAAAAAGCCCTCAAGTCTTAAGACTAAAACTGAAATTGAAAACATTTTATTATATAATATAGGATAGGGACAGATATTTTATTATATAATATAATAGGGACAGATATTTTCAATTTCAGTTTTAGTTTGGAGACATAAGGGCTTTTTGTTACAATTTTTCCACTACCTTAACATTTATTTAAGGTCTCTTTTTCCCTTTTCATATTTATTGTGAAGTTCGTGATTATGCGTGATTGACGACATGTTGCTACAGCTTATGAAATGTATATATATGTAGGTATTATATATATTTATATCAATTATTATGATCATTAATCTATTAAAGAGAGTAATCCCTCTAATAGAATAAATACTTCGGACGTACCGTCATCAGCATTTTTTAGTTGTAATAACGTGTTTTTAAATTTAGTTATATCTTAGCTATGTTAAGTAGCAGTTGTTCATTTAACGTCACTTTATGCTGCTGTGGCTAATCGGACGATGCTACAGTGGGAGCTATAAATTTTGCCTATCCAGGATTAATTAGGGTAGGGATTTTTAACGAGTACCTGACATCGTGCAGGCTCGGGACCCCCGTTTAACGTCCCTTCCGAAGGACGGCATACTTACCTATGTTAAATGGACTGAACATGTTTTTTATTTCTTTGAAACGGTTTGAAAATGAAGGGTACACTATTGTTCTTATTTTGATTTCTTGAGAAGGTGTTTTGAGGCCATTGTGATTTCGGTGTTGGAAGGGAGGGAAATGCTTGCTCGTTTGGTTTGAAATTTTTTCGAGGTGCTGCCTTTAGAGTAGGCTTCTTTTTACTTAACTGTAGTTCTAAATTCCTTCTATATTTGGTGCATTGTGGTGAATTGGAAAAGTGTGCTTCAGAGCAATTACAGCATTTCTTGGTGAATCCGTCGATTAAAGAATTAGGACAGTCTTTGGATAGGTGCTCTTCCGAGCATTTTAAGCATTTAGGTTTTTTGAAGCAATTTCGTGCTACCTGGTTAAATTCTCGGCAAATGAAACATTGCCTTATTTCTTTATTTGACCTGTATTTTTCCCACTTTATTACTATGTTACAGCAGTAATTTTATTTTGTTCAATTGCTCCTTATTTTCCAGAATGACTACTGCTACTGGTAATTTTATGGACCCGTTTTCAGATTTTTTTTCCATTTGATATTTTTTAAAAATTTCCAAACCTTGGTTCAGTAGATCGCTTGTGATCTCTTCTGATGTGGTTTCTGGTGGCATTCCTTTTAAAATAAACTTTGGCTTTACTTCATTTTTTGGTGTGTAAGAATGAAAACCGAGATTTTTTCTTTAAACTCATTTTTGATAGTTGAAAATTTTTCGCTGCTATATTCATAAAAGATTGTTTTGTTTCCTGAGCACTTTATACATATGTACTTCATTTACTTTAGTTTTTATTTTATTAATTGTTTCTTTCATGCTAGTGGATGAGCCACTTACAATTATAGGAGGAAATTGATAATTCTTGTTGCGTCTAATGTTGGCGGCTGATAAGTCGGGGAGAATTTCTTCGTCGTCATGAGAAAACGGAAAATAAGCATCTATGTAAAATAAGTATCTCCTTTATTATCGATTATATAATACAATTACAATACATTTACAATACAATTACAATACATTTACAATACAATTACAATACATTACAACAACAGAATGTAAGTGTAAGCCTTCTATTAGCCGAAATGAAAGTGCTACAACAAAACCACACTATGCCTGAAACTACTTCGCATTAAATTTAAAATACTGTTGTGATTTAATTAAAACTAAAAATAAACATTCTTTTATTTATAAGATACTCCACTTTAACCAATTTAACGGTTCCTTCATTAGACCTACCATTTATTAAAAACTTCACCAATAATAAGTCCCCAATTGATTCGGTACGATTGCTATTATCGTTACCAAATAGAGACCTGAAGATAAGAAAAGGACCGACACTGATAAATAGCATTCCTTCACGCGGATCCAGGATCGTTCCCGAATGAATAATTGAAAGCGGTCCCTTGGTTGGCCTTGGGTGCAGCTCAGGAGCACCGCGCCTTCCTTCACCATTAAAATAACACGCTATAATTCCTTGATGGCTCTCGGTTATCTACCTAAGTTCTGCCATTGCCATCGCTCAAGATCTAGGAAGTCTTCGGCGGGATTCCTTTGTTCGGCCTTCCTACGTGGAAGGTCAAGGACCTCTTGTTCTTCTTCTTAATTATCTTAGATCTGGAGATAGCGAGCGTCCTTCGGAGGGTCGATCTACCGCGGCTTCTCGAGTCTCATCCTCAGTTAATTGCTGATTGTGCCACATCCTTTTCGTTCACGTCGTGTCCTGTTCTTCCTAATCGTTCATGTTCGTTCATTAACCATGATAATGTTTTAGTACCAGAATGAATTAGTATTTCGTTCCATACTATATATAAAATAATTTTAGTACGTAGACTTTTACAAAAGGTTCGGATCGATCGATTTTATTACCTGTTTCTGTTTCTTCATTTGATTACCGATTTCCGGTTTTCATGTTGGAGGGGATGGTCTGGCCATGCTAATTAATTTCTTCGTTGAAGGAAGAGGACTTTGACGTAAATTTTCTCAGTTTCATATTTTAAAATCTTAGTGCGAAGTTAACCTTATTCCAACTGATTTTAATAAATACTTTGTAGAAATTCCAGGCTTTGAAAGTTTAGAGTTTATAAGATCGATTAATAAACTCGACCTTTTCGATTTTTCCCGTTATGTTTCCTAGCCCTGGAACAGGCCTGGATTCCAATTCCTGAAATAACTGCTTTATACTGACATGGACGATTCTTTTTAATTTATTATAAAGCCTCGTGACAAACCGGTTCCGGTTCCTTCTCAGTATTGTGTCATGTCGGATCTGGAATCTGGCTGCATCTCACTTTATAATGTATTTATAAATAGAAATATCTTTATTCGTACAATAATTGTGTATTCTCATTCCTGGCATTTAGAAAACACATTTGTGATGGGTCTAACATTTGAGAGGAGTTGCTGCCACTTGGAGGTATGCCATGCTACTTGAGACTCGTTCCCATGTCTGCATAAAACACATTGCCCGAGAACCAATATAGTATACATATTAAATAGCAGATAGTATATAGCACATAGTATGCACCATACATAATACATAATGCATATAGTATGGCTCTTCATAACCGAGGGTTGAGTGAGATATAGGGCAGCAGATAGCACTCCTGCAGCGAAGGCCGTGTGGCAATACATAAAATAACAGATGTTCGAAAGTTCTTTTCAAATGAAATTTAACAAGACGTTAATTTTAAATAACTAAATTGTTAAAATTTACGACGCTACAATTGGTATTAACCTCACTTAAGCTGTTTAATTTTGTTATCACTCTCTGTTCATCAACCATGAACATTTGAATGGTGGATTTAAATTTCTTCCTGCCATGCCAGAAGTGGAGCCATCGGCCAACATGTAGGATTTGATCTTTGGTTAAGACCCGATGAGCCTCTGAATAAAATGTCTTTCTGGTTTTTCAAATGGTTTCGTTAAACGTAGCTTAGCTGTAGTGCGCAAAATAACCTTTTCCGCATCCTTCACTAGTTACGTAACGCTTTCGATGTTTTCACTAAATACGCCGTACCCCCCCCCTTTTGTAATATTGTTCTTTTTAGTTTCAATATTTTCATTGGCGATTGATTTCTATCGGATCCTATGAATGTCCCTCCAGCTGAGCAAACCGCTCCTCGGGTCAGTTTTAGTGTGTTCCAGTTCTCTCCGGCTTTTGTTTCAACTATTTGATCTTTATCTTTAAAGAACGTGATTTGTAGTCATTTTAAAAAGAGGCGACCCCATCTCGCTTGTGGTCACGATTTATTTATCTTTCCTCGTCAAAAACGTCGGAAATATTGACTGATAACATTAATATCTTGCTGTTGATAGCTCATGCATTTTTCGATTAATTTATTGAAATTGTGCAGGCGAGTGTATTTTAAGTAATATAATCTTCTCGGAAGTAGAACTTCCATAAGAATACTCTGGTATTATTTTATAAGTACAGAGAGACGGATAGGTGTTTGGGAATCCGAATGGAGCCAATCCCGCCCGAGCTTGATACTTGTTCGTATGTCCCTAGTTCAGTGATAAGGAAGTGACGTCAAATTTACGTCACAAAAGTGGAGGGGATGGAAGTCGTAAATGATCTAAACGTATACCGATTATTTGGTCCGCATCCTTATTGGTCCTATTAACCGGAATTTGTGCCGAAGGAGAGCGGGCGAACCCCAGCCTGTCCACGTTCTGTTCCAACATCAATTATGTTCCTCGCTCCAAGTTCAACTCGGACCATTGCCTTCAAGAGTCAGTACCGAAGGAGTTGCCTTCAATCAGGAGTTGTCCCGTTCCATTAACTCTCTGCTTCGCCCAGGGATTATTGCCACTAATTTATTAACAGCTATCATAAAATCTGATTATTAATAATGATCCTTCCTCGTCCCTACAGGCCATGTTACCCCCCAGCATCCAGTTGTTTTATATCTCATCTGGTTGTAGGTACAAAGAGTTACAGTTTTAAATATATATAGATAACCCAGACTCTTTAAGATCACAGAAGATTAAATGATTGGTTTCTACTTAAAATGCTTGTGTGTTTTTTCCGTGCAAGTTGGTGAAAAATATATCAATACATATGAAATGCTTTGTCCTGAATGACTGATGGATCAACGCTGACCGTAGAGACCTGAAACTTGGAGGGTGTGTTCTTTGAATGACGTAGGCATCCGATAAGAAAGGACCCCTAAGGGGGTGAAAAAGGGGGGCAAAGTTTCTTACTCGCAAAATCTAAATATTTTCGCTGAACAAAACAAATCAAGTAACATAGTTCACTTCACGCTGCTGCCGTACGACAAGTGAAACCGTTATACTAAGTACTCATTTTCAATAACATTACATACTGATCCTGCCATGAACAACAGTAAACTTCTGTCCGTCCCGTTTGTTAATCAGTGTCAATGTATGTTTCACGGCTGTGCTAATCCGTCTGTGATGAAATTTTATATGGATAATCTCAAGCCTGGAGAGGGACATAAGCTACTTTTTATCAACACACCACACAGGCGAAGTTTATATAAAGCTGTAACCTGATTGACTAACACACCCAGCGGTCAATGCACAGCAGAAACCACTGAACTTGGCATCTTGAAATTCGCAGATAGGTTCTTTGCATAGCTTAAATGAGCACTAAGAAAGGAATTTGGACAATTCCACCCCCAAGGGTCTCCTCCTTAATATAATAGGGGTTCAAAGATTGTATGGAATCCGTCAGTTTTGAAGTTAGACATCTGAAATTTCGGATGTAATAGTAACTTATAGTTAACATTTTTTTAATTATTAGCGTAAAATGTTCTGTCACGAAACTTTATGTGGCAGACCAAATTCCACGCGAGCGAAGCTGTGGGCAAAAGCTAGTAATTATTTGTCTTATGAAACTTCTTAGACAATTTTAAAAGTAACAAAAATATATTTCCAAGTGCTCACCAATTTTTTTTTTCAATTAATGGGCATAATTGATTCGGCTGAATAACCTTACCTGTTGGATTGACCTGTGTATTTTAGATATAATACATAATAAATAATAATATATGGGGATTCACATGCCTCAATGATTTTGAAGTATATTTTGTTTATTCAAATAAATCTTACGTTTTCTTTATTTTTCTCATACATATTTATTCATATCATATTTCAATTTATCACAGAAATTTAGATTTGTTACTGCATACGGCCAATACTGGTTACTGTACAATACTCTCGAAAATAAAAACAATTTTATTACTGGCTGTAAGTACAGTACTGTATTAACCATTGTTGTGACTGTATGTAGTAACTATTACTATGCCAATGTAGATTAAAGAATCGACTTAGATATACTGTTTAGGTTATATCGTCCTCCATACTGGTTGAAACGGTAATTTCTTGATGTAATGATGAAATGGATATATTTAATTATACTATTATTTTTAAATCTAAAACTCACGATTATATTTTTTGTTGTTGAGAAAATTAAAAAGAAAAGGAATAATAAATTAAAACTTGTTGTGACTCAACTGAAGGCGACCTGGGGAACGGATACTGATTTGAGAGATTGATACAATGATTGTTGTGATTGTCTGCCTAGAACTGGCTAGGATAATGAACACATTTCGTCCGAAACGGCACATAAATGTGTTACACAGCCTCCATAGTAAATTGACTATTTATTCCTTAATTTCCATTCATAAAACATCAATTATTTAATTCATCTGTTCAGTCGATGCATTCGATTTACCTACATACCATATCGATCTATGATTAGTAGCATTTCAAAATCATATTTCTAAGTAAAATAGTTAGAAAAGAATTAGTAAAAAGTTCTAAAAAAAAATTGGAATTGTTGCCGAAGTGAGATATCTACGAAATCGACCATGGTTCCAGTTAATAATGTTAACCTTACGACAGGTTAGTAGCCAATGCCCTTCGCTCGTCAATGACATAATGAACCTACTCACTGCCCTATACCTTTCCCCGCCTCGCGACACGGTTTGATGCACGCATTCAGTCAACCTTTGGCTTCTAGCGAAGGCTGTCTATATCTGTCCAAGTACCTCAGTGCAGTGTTTGTCAGTGCAGATCCTTCATCGAGTCGCGTTGCCCCATGTTATGTGCCATGTTGGAGTACACGGAGTACGTGCTTAGCCTAGTCACCGAGCAGTTCGACAGGTAAGAGTCCGTATCTTTAGCACACCTTACGCGATAGCACACAACGCGTTTATAATATTTAGGAATTAGGGATTATTATCACTAAGAATAGCAAATATAACCTAGTAAAAGAAAGTTTATATCTCGATTTTATGATTATAGTTTGTTGGTTATAGCCTATAATTAGTTCTTATTAATTATAATACGTATGTAAGTAAAAATACGATAAAATCATTATCCTTCTAACGATTGCTGTTTTCTTTCGATGTCCTAAATATTTTATTTTCAGTTGTCTGAAGTTATAGTCCCGTATAGGTTAGTTGTCAAGTTTTCTGTTTCATGACTAACAGCTTAGGGAAGGGATTACGAATGTGACCTTCTATGGCGTTTGTTCATTTCAGACTGGAAGAGGATAGTAGAGTAGCCAGTGGGACATTTCAGACTGGAAGAGGATAGTAGAGTAGCCAGTGGGACATTTCAGACTGGAAGAGGATAGTAGAGTAGCTAGTGGGACATTTCAGACTGGAAGAGGATAGTAGAGTAGCTAGTGGGACATTTCAGACTGGAAGAGGATAGTAGAGTAGCTAGTGGGACATTTCAGACTGGAAGAGGATAGTAGAGTAGGCAGTGGGACATTTCAGACTGGAAGAGGATAGTAGAGTAGCTAATGGGACATTTCAGACTGGAAGAGGATAGTGGAGTAGCTAGTGGGACATTTCAGACTGGAAGAGGATAGTAGAGTAGCTAGTGGGACATTTCAGACTGGAAGAGGATAGTAGAGTAGCTAGTGGGACATTTCAGACTGGAAGAGGATAGTAGAGTAGCTAGTGGGACATTTCAGACTGGAAGAGGATAGTAGAGTAACTAGGGCATTACTTGCACGTGAGAGACGTCGCAGGTGGAAATTGTGCGGGACGCCTCAGCATCTTTATCCTCTGTTATCGATTTGATGATTCGTCTTTACTGCGTGGTAATCCGGGCAGATTGGTGATGATGGCCTAGTGGATTATTTTCTTTAGTGAATGGCCCCACAACATAGCTTACCGTGCACCAAGTGCTCATCTCTAACCTCATCAATCGATGGCTCATCTCTCTATTTATACGCAAACAACTCTTGTCTTTTTGACAATATTTGAGGTCGCTGACAATGATTACCTAGCACATTATACCTTACGGGGTTGTGTTTGTGCACAACCATCTGCACTTTGTCAAAGTTTGTATTGTTAGATTACAACAATACAATAATTAAGATGTAAGTTGAAGAAGCAATAGGTATAGTGCAATAGTATTGTGGTCATGCCATTACTATAAATACTTGAAAGTTTCTCGTTTGCTGGCTTAAAGATAGTAGTTAATATATTTAGCCCAATTATTTGGCTTTGATGTCAGCTCTAACTCCAATGGGCAAAAAACAAATAATTTAACCCCTCGCTATTTGTGTTATATTTGTCTAAAAAATGTTTTTTCAGGGTCCTGGAGAGAGAGCGCGAGGAAGATGGCCACAGCGAGTTTTTTAGGTAAATTGTTTAAATATCTTCTCTTAGTTTAAAGATGAGACAAATCTTCTTTCCTTCCTCATTCGCTACTTTAGCGAATAGGGATGTTGACACATTTCAGAAATTCATGAAAAGTTATGTTTAACGCATAAGGCAATTTTTAGAAACCTTAAATAATATTTTATGAACTTAATTATTCGTCTTTAATTAAGTAAAATTGATTAAAATTGCGTTATTTATTAGCCATTATCACGTGACTGCGAACACCAATCAGGCGCGTGACGTCACCTTCCTGTGAAGCTGGCATAAACCATCTCATAAGCGGTGTACAGTGAACTATTTATCTCGGTAATATCTACAATTTTATCTCAACCGAGACTGGATTCATTACAGGAAGTAGTTATAACTAACCTAAGATTGATTCTTTCATGGTGGGGAGTTTGTTTGCTAGAAACAACGACTTTTGTACTGCGGAGCTTAGAACCTATAAGTTTACACTGATATACTGTATTTAAGGACAATAAAAGAGGTTTCACATTCTATTAAATGATATTTAGAACTCCTTATCATCTAATCAACCAAATAAAAAGTTAGGTTATGTAAAAAGATTTAGTACGAAGTATATTTACGCTCCTACTTTCTTTATTCCAGATCTTCAAGAGAATTTCTTGAATATTTGATTTAGTGTAAAATAAAACTTTTCATCGATTTAAACTTTTTCTGTAAAGTATTTTTCTGTTAGGAACATATATCAACCAATGCTGAATGAAGAAACAAAATTTAAATCTTGATATTTTAAATTAAGTTAAAAGGTCAGTATATCCTTAAAAATCTGCTCTTCTTATACTTCAACGATAAATGAGTATTCATTACAGTAGTCAAGTTATATGACAGTTATATAATTTTATAAAAATTAGAGCAACATTTAAAAAAATTTTTTTTTTTCAATAAGTGACTTGAAGGTTTATCTTATTAACTTTTATTTGTATTTGTTTGTTATTTATATTATTTGATTGCTTTGCTATTTTATGAAACTAGTTTTGTCTATTTAGTTTTATTAATTTTATCAGTATTTATTTATCTTTTTTTCGTTTCTTATGTTCTATTTTTGTCCGTTAACCTTCCAATACACATCCTCTCGTTTTTGAGATTTATATAAAATTCTCTAGTATATCTGCAGGTGTTAGCAAATCTTCTAGTTAAATCCAACCTTTATAATCCTTTCGATTTTCCATTTTCCTATCAATTCATACAATTATTACAAATCCATTTAATTCCCATATAATTGAAAATAGGTAATAACCCTGTTGAAATGCAGCTGTAGTACATCGTACATAATTTTCCATGTCATTTTGAAGCTGAAATTTGATTTATATTAAACAATTAGTTCCTTAAAAGAAGAACAACATTAATAAACTTTTTAATATTTTTATTTGAAAAGAAAAGATATGTCAAAGTAAAAATATTTAAAAATTAATAAAATCAAGAACTAATAAAATAAAATAAACACTAATAAATATTTGATGCTTTATTTTTGTCACATAAATAATTTTTTATAACGTTATTTGTATTTAAACAGAACTTACATCAAAAGTGATCTTTACAAAAATAACAGGTACTTGTTGTTGCCAATGATTCTGGATGTCTTCTAGCAATTTTTATCCACTTTTTCCTTATGTTGGCAATTTTTGGAACGTTTATGAAAACTTTTTGCGGCGTACTGACTGACGAACTTTTGCACATCGACATTGAACAGCATTTGTAATATAACGTATCCATTTTTATGGCTTTTATTATATTTATTCGTAAAAACTCAGTCAAGATCAGTTTGACAGGGCGCGAGATTTCTTGACGGACTGGAGTGTGACGTAGATTATAGCCACTTGACAGTTTGGAGCGTTTTAGCGGGAATTTTGAAAACGATTTACATTTAAGTATTTTTTTAATTGAAATTTAACATATTTTTTCATAAAATTATTATTTTCGTGTTTTTACAGGGTCTATCTATAAAATAAAAGCAATTCCAAAAATTAGTCAAGATCCCTATTATCAAATTGATTATAAAAGTCAATAAAAGATCATCATCATTTCTTTTCCTCTTCTACCGCTGTGCATTGTAAGTATAAGTCAATAAATTTAAACTCTAATTGAACTTGTTTATTATGATGATAAGATGATAAGATGATAAGAACGATGTAGTTACGTAATTTGTGATGATATACAAATGTTTCGAGTTAGACAACAAGCGACCTTCAATATTTCAATACAAGCAATTGATTCGATGCCTTTAGATTGATTTTTGATTAATTCGACATGGAGTGTTTGTCGCGTAGTAAAATGAACTGGTACTTGTCGTCCTCACCTAAACTATTTAGTCGAGTCTTTAATGAATCCTTATTCTTAGGACGTTTGAGATGGAAGTAATAGTTCATTGTGTCCTATTGCGTCGAACATATTAGCTGTGCTTATTATCATCTGGTTTACCTTCTATTTTATGGCTAGCTGTGGTCTATTTTATGGCTAGCCGTGGTCTATTTTAGTGCTAACCTGTACCACTACAACCCATGAAGGGTCTGGGGTTCAGTACACGGTAGAGACTGTACTGTTTCATGGACAACGGTTCTGCAAGGAGGTGACTTGTCCTAGGTCACCCTCGACCGCCAGATTTTTCCCCCTTATTATGAGTACCCTATTTTATAGAGGCTGGGTGGGCCCCAGGAGGGTCCTAGATCCTATATGACCCATCTCCCACTGCAAACAGAGTAAATAAAAATCATGGCCTGCAGCGGGAATTGAACCAGGATTTCCGACATGGCAACTCAGTCCTCTACCACTGAGCCACTCCTCTCCCTTTTAGGGCTAGCTTTGGTCTATTTTAGGTCTTAAAATGTTTATTCATTTTCTTTATTTATTTTTCTAATTAGCGATGCCTTCACTTTGCTTCCTCTTCCTACCCTCGGGCCAGTTGGAACTTATTTTTTTCTTCACCAGCCTTAAAAATCCCTCCATTTTCAAACTTTTGTTCGAAATCCTTCTCTGCCACTTATTTCTCCTAATTTTATTGAGTTTCTTTCTAATTAATTTTTCCTTGGTTATCCCAGCTTGTCGTTGACTGCTAATTCCAAAAATATTTGAAAATGTTATTGGTCAATCTAATGTCTACTCCATTCGATATAAACGTCCATTAAACATGAGTCTCCTGTTCATAATCACATTAATATTTTCAAACTACTAGATTTTCTTTGTTGGGTAGCTTGTTCACTCTACATAAAAATAAATTAGCTAATATTATGTCAGCAATAACATGTATATTGCGATGTTGTCACTGGAAGTATTTAATGTTGACACTTAGTTAGTTTTGTCGCGAGGAACAGATTCCCGTTGGGACTGTCTATTACCCTCTGAAATAGCCGGTGCAATTGATGTTTCCTGGGCACAAATATTTTGACGGAAATTTACTAATGATTTGGCGCCAAGTCATTACACATTCATATCTCGCGATGAAATGAACATATTTCTAATAAAACGCCATGCCAATGATGACTGTCTCCAGCTGATTGTATTTATTGATGAGTGCCTTGTGATTGACATTGGTCAGTAATCTGGCCCCCCACATCTCTCATCCTTGTCCTTGTTCAGATCTGATAACTATCGATAGCCTTTGAACATGAAATCTGTATCTGTAGATTAGCCAGATATTATTAATAGGGCTCGGTTGCACATGTTTATCTGCAGTGATTGCAACTCTTAATCAATTTGGGCGTTAAAAGAGTTTTAACCCTTCAAACTACCAGGCTAGATCGCCTTGGTCCCGGGTGCAGCTGATTTAGGAAATGTAACCTGGGTTCTTTATTAGCCACAATCATTTCTTAATCTAAACCGCTTAAGTAAAAAATTAAAATTGAAAACATTATTAAGAAGTTTGTATTTTTACCAAATGTTTGTTATTATCTTTTAAGCTAGGGATTTTATCAAAGTTATGTTTTTATTTTCCTAACGTTTCCTTTTCCATTGAAAATTAACAACTGTTGCTATGTTGCTTATTTTCAAGTTGAGGAATAAAACGTATTAGTTATAAAAACGCCTTATTACCTTAATATTAAGCTTTATTCAAGTTTTATTTTTCAACATCATTTCTCTATTAATAATAAATAAATATAGCTTTCCAATACAAAATATGATTTTTCCAGATATGTCTAAAATCAACTTTGCTTGAATGGAATATGGAATGGAGCTCTCATATTTTGTCTGAGTGTCTCATTATTCAATTTTATTTTTAATTGGAATATACAATCATTTAGTTTTTTATAGTGGGAAAACTCAATGGGTGTTACTAATCTACAGCCACCCAAATTGGAAGCGGCTTTGCCAAATCCGCTTATTTATTTTGTTTTCATACACAATGTTTTCATACATTGGTCAATTGGTCAATTGGTGAACCCTGTTTGATCTGGAGACCATCCTGGGGTTTGAACCCTGTTGGGGGTGTACACTGTTTGATCTGGAGACCATCCTGGGGTTTGAACCCTGTTTGATCTGGAGACCATACTGGAGTTTGAACCCTGTTGGGGGTGAACCCTGTTTGATCTGGAGACCATCCTGGGGTTTGAACCCTGTTGGGGGTGAACCCTGTTTGATCTGGAGACCATCCTGGGGTTTGAACCCTGTTGGGGGTGAACCCAGTTTGATCTGGAGACCATCCTGGGGTTTATTCAGTATATATAAAGTATGTTCCTTCAAGAGAAGCAAGGGAACAATTTGCTCAATTGTTAGCTTGGTAGCCGTACGGTCTCTAGGAAGTAATGAATCCAAGGCACATCGGTTGTAGCGGTACAGTGTTTATTATTTTTGCTTTCTTATTTCTTATTTAATTTTGCCTTTTCAATCTTCAAACATGGTACCGATGAATTTCTCCGTGACTTTTCCTTAGTGTCTTTGGGTCTTTTTCGTTTAATGCACAATTCGGTTATTAAAAAAAGTAACTGTTATTAAAAAGTAACACGTGATTAATATAAAGTAACTATAATTGTTAACACAAATGATATGGTTTATTCTAATTTCCAAAATGAAGCGATATCTTCCAATATAACCTCAAAAAGGTCTTTCCCCATATTCCTTTGTCTCCACATAAATTCACAGAGATATGAATCCAACATTGTTCTTCTAGTTCCAGCTTCTATTTTATTTCTTCTTTTGGCCGCGGCCCATAACGATTCTATCGACTGTGTGTGCGCTCCAGTTGAAGGATCAACGGAATTTTCAGAATGGTTGTCTGTATAATGCTTAAAATTATACCCTTCTATTCTTTCTATAGTGGAATAAGCTTTCCATAAATCTGATATTATAACACTTCCTGGAAGAATACATTCTTTAATGCACGCTATTAAAGTATCTTTGTTCCTGTTGGGCACTGAATATATGAAAGATTTGTTCGTCTCCCTGCAAATACCACCAAAAAACCCATTGGTTGGGATATATTCGTCCGACATTATGTTTCCTTCTTGTAAAACAAGACTCGTCAATTTCGACGGTCATACCATATCCTCCTATTTTGATAGGATTTTTAAGTAGCGAATCAGCACAAACCTCCCTCAAATAATTTTTCCAATTTGTTACTGTTTCTGCAGACATACTCAATTCGTCTTTACAAAATAACGTTGTTGTATATTTCTTGGTCCATGAGTAAATAAAAAGAATTGCATTATTGAGAGGATATTTTGAACCGTTGAACCACGTACCTTCCCTGAGTCCTACTTCCAAAAGACAACTTGCATTGTGACACCGCCATCTGTAGCGGTCATCTCTCTTGCGCTACTTCATAGAATGTCCATTCCGGCATAGTTTTTCTTTATGGATGAGGCCTTTTTCTTGCAAGAATGCGATGGTTCGGTCCAAATCTTTAAAATCTTCGTATAACCTTAACATAGCCATTATTAGGTTTTAAACGAAACTAAGAAATGTAGTCATATGTTCTACTGATATGGAGGTTGTAACTATATCACGTGTTACTTTTTAATAACAGTTACTTTTTTTTATAACCGAATTGTGCATTAAACGAAAAAGACCCGTGTCTTTTTTTAGAATGAATTGTTCGCTAATGAATTGTTCAACTCGACTGTGGAAATAGTTTACCTCTTTTAAAAAGTTATGATTAAAAACCAACTCCCGAGGTTGGGCAAAACCTTTAGCTAGTCTGTTTCTAAGCTATCATTTAGTTATCAAGAATTGTTATGATTATTAGAGCTACCATCATTCAATGCTTCTTCCTCGATTTTATTTTTTGTTTCTCTCCTTGATCTTTTCCCGCTCAAACGGTAGGAGAACGGATGGGAGAAAACTGCCTCTATTATCCAAGGATATTTCATTCGCTAGCGTAACTGATGCGGCTAATTGCGGTATCTCCTCCTCACCATCTCAACAGGATCCGGAAATGATTTGGACCCATCTTATTAACCTTCCAGTCAATTAATTGGGCAATTAATTCATGTTTGTTTATCAGCGAGGTCCTCATGAAACTAAATTCTTTATAGCCTTAATTTATGTGCTAATTGTTATAGTAATTAGCACATAAATAAACATATAAATCGTCGGCCTGATCATCTGAAGTAGTAAAATTTAAACATAATATGTTTTTTATTTACCGTTCATATAAATGAAAATTTGTGCAACTGTAAAATAAGTAAAAAAACTTTGATCAATTATGGATCAAATTTCGTTTTGAAAAAAAAAAAAGAACAAGACTTTTATAGCTTTTAATAATATATAAGCTGAAAAGTGACCTGTCAATAAAAGGACATGAAGCGGGCCGGCTCTGCTCATCCTCTTCCCTCAACTCCTCTTCCCTCAACTCCTCTTAACGAATGGATCTTCCTACCTTGGCCTTGTTGTTCCCAATGTGGCTCAGGACTTGAGTAGGATAAGAATTAAAAACATACATTGTTTATCCTGATTACTAATTATCGATTACTGATGACCTGTACCTGATTACTAATTACCGATTACTGATGACCTGTAATCAGGTACAAATCGAAAACATCATCACGGCGATAATAGAAATGTGATTTTAAGACCCATGATATTAAAGAACATGGATTTTAAAGAACCGCGGTTATAAAGACCCGTGAGGTAAATCCTGTATAGAACCCTCCTCCCTACCCTCTTTTGAGCTTTTGTTGTTATAATAATAATTATTATTGCCTCGGATCTCAACTCTATCGTCGCATGATTTTTCCTCAACAGCTTTTAGGCTTTTGGAAATGTTTATATTTAATATAGGATTCAAGGAACCCAGTTGTTCTTTTTATTTAAATCTAATTCTGTCTTTTAATTTAAATTTAAACATCAGACTTGGAATAAGTTAACCGAAATTATTTTTTTTGAGTGGGAAATAGTTGACTGGATAATTCAAATGATGGATTGAATTGGTGAGGTGATGATGATAACACGTCAATGATAAGTTTTGCTTATTTTCTGTGTTATCATTGACTGCACCGCACCCCCTGGCCAATTCAAACCATCTAAATTATCATTGAAGTTTTTTTGGTATATCCTGTTCTGTAAGATGGTATGAATAACCCGTGCCAAATGAATAATTTTTAATGAAAACGGAACTATTTCAGACTTGAGCCGACAATACTATCAGGATTTTCGCTGATCCTGGACAAGAACTAACACTCGAGGAAGAGGCCCTAAATGTTCACGTCTACGTCTTGATGTTTAGGATTGTCTGATTTTTATTGGTTTCCAAAATTTCCAATTTACTTACTCCTATAGTTATGGGCTATTTAGCTGACTCCGTAGTAGAGTTCAACTATCCCTGATTATTTTCGGGGAAAATTCGTGGCTTCCGAACGTCACAAGAATTCCTGGCACATTCACAAATGTTTAAAATAGTGACGCAGCTAATTCTGTAAGGTAAGATTATCGTTTTGAACTAGATCTTGGAATTTTTACGTACTTCTTTGTACCTCTTTCAATCTACACTGTTTCCCTACCAGCAGAAATCAAATATTCAAGATTTATATTTGAAGCGACATAAATCTGCAATTCAAGTATATTGCACCATCCAGAAATTATAAACTTTAAACAAGAAAGCAGACGAGTAATTGAAAATCCCTGATATAATTGTTTATTTATTTGCATTAAATACTATCTGGGCGTGCCTCACCAAAATAAATAACCTGGTGATGGTTTTTGTGTAAGTCACGCACCTTGTTAGCACCCGAGGAATTGCCAAGTTATTTATTTGACAAGTGAGGAAAGTGCCACTTTATTACACCCGAGTGAATTTTACCACACGAGCCCAAGGCGAGTCTGCTAATTAAACGAGGGTGTTATAAGCACTTTTCTCACGTGTTAAATATTACATTTTTCCTGCAACCATTTAAAAATTAAGAAATTAAAGGTGAAACTTTAGATTTGTTAAAACAACACTAGCGCTATCTCTTACAATTTTCTATTACTGACCATGCAAATTATAACTCTAGGACGGTTCACTCATTGAAACATTTATTTATTATTATTTTGAAAATAATATTCTGATAACACGTACAAAAATAATATAAAGGTAATATTATTATATCTTGACAATTACAAGAATTAGTAGTGTTTATTAATTATTTATAGTTATATTTATTATTATTATTACAATTGTTGCCATTATTAATTATATTTGGTTTATTATTTCTGGTGTTATTATTGCTAAAATTAAATAAACAAAGACTTCCTGAGGCCCTTGTTTGTTCATTTAACGTCACTTTATGCTGCTATGGCTAATCGGACGATGCTACAGTGGGAGCTCTAAATTTTGCCTATCCAGGTTTTATTAGGATAGGGATTTTTAACGAGTACCTGACATCGTACAGGCTCGGGACCCCCGTTTAACGTCCCTTCCGAAGGAATATATTTG
Source organism: Troilus luridus (assembly GCA_964056705.1). Classification (NCBI taxonomy): domain Eukaryota; kingdom Metazoa; phylum Arthropoda; class Insecta; order Hemiptera; family Pentatomidae; genus Troilus; species Troilus luridus. The sequence continues at coordinate 112,112,179 of OZ057416.1, forward strand.
AAAATTAGTAACAACTAAAATAAAATTAATTATAATAATTAAATATTTATCATCTGGTGCTTCACTCATAAATTTATTTATTTCTTCCCTTAAGAAAACATTTGCTTTCTTTGGTTGATAATTAGCAGCTTGTCTTTTAAGAAATGTCTTCAATTTATTGTAATTACTAACTATGTTATCATTAATTAAAATGGTTGATTTGAGCAATGAATACAATTACCATAATGTGGAATATTTAATGTGTTTTGCTTTATTAGTAAAATATGCTGAAAGAACATTTTCACTGATCTTATTGACGGAGTTCATTCCGCACCATTCTTTAAAATTACGATATTTCTCTTCATATCTGACTTTGGATGTTTTTAGTAAAAGTTGATTTATTGCCTGTTCAGCCTGTTCTTTTAGGAATGCAGGAGTAAATTCTATGAACTCATCACTATCTATTTCCATTTTTTATTTTGCTAGTGGTCTGATCACTGTTTTAATGTTAGACATCCAATTTTCTGATGTGGGAAGGTTCTAATACATTTAAGGTTATATTAAATATTTCTATAAAATCGCTTTAAAATAAATAAAGTCTATCTTGAATTAAATTTAAAATAAAGGATGGAAATTGTTGGGGGGGGGGTGCAGTCAAAATATACACAGAGATAAGTGGGAACTTATTTTTTATTTGTGCCTACGTTTCGACCTACTTTGTAGGTCATCTTCAGGGCCAATACGAGTGGCTGCTAAAATAACAGAGAGCTGATTGTCAAATTCGATCTAGGTGGCTGTTATTTTCCCTCACTAGTGGGGTAAAGTGGGACTTTCCTGACCAGTTTTATTTGAGGAATGGATATCATTACTCAATGGTTGCAGGAAAATAAATGTCTATATCAGGGACTACCTTGTTTATGCTTAGCCGGGGAACATTTTTCTTCCAGCTTAGGCCCTATCCACCCGACTTAGCATTTTACTTTCAACCGATCTATTTGTTCTGCTCATGCCTTCTTGAACTTTAAGGCTCATCATTTGCATAAGCTGATTGATTATATCAATTACTTTCTTGTCGGGTCTAGAATAACGTATTCTTGTTGTCCGAATCCATGTTTAAAAAAAATTAATTTATTAGTATCAGGGTTCGTATTTGTATGATGTATTTATAATTGTTTGTATTATAGTCTTATGGGCTACAATCCGATTGCAACTATTATGTAAATTTTGATTATAACAACAAGAATAAAATTGTACAATTATTATTGTTGCAAATATCTTATAGCGAGAGGCATAAAGATGTAGAATATTTTAAGATTGTTGTGTCGAAACACTGACGGCACGGGTTGTATTATCAGTGCCAGTGCCAGTGCCAGTGCCAGTGCCAGTGCTATTAGGATCTGAGCTCGTCTCGTTGAGTGCCTGGCCAACTCCTTTTATTTTAGTAATATTGTCAGTCCTCTACCAAACACTTTTATGTAATTCGCTGCCTGGGCGAGATAAATATAGTTTATTCCAAGCAAGAATATATTTTCTTTTTAATGAAATAAAATATATTTGTTTTAAATGAATGACCTTTGCTCTATTAAAAGCTAGATAATTGGGAGAGGGAGAAGGCTATTAGGAGGTGGGTGTTGGTGCCAACTCACCGCCCACTAGCGCTGGAATTAAATAGTTATACCCTCTGATCTAGGCTCGCATCATAACAAGTAGCTATGGGAGGCGATCACTGTACCGGCTGTAACTGTGGTACTATAGCGCTGCCTATCATATCGCCATACCCTCTGATCTAGGCTCCCATCATAACAAGTAGCTATGGGACTTTATCATCTTCCATCTCACTTGATCACCGGCTTTATCTGTGGTAGCCATTTGATACTATTGCGCTCGCTGCTTACCTAAAGGGGGGGGGGACCTTTAGTGTAGGTTATTCTGTATTGTTGAAATGAATTTTATCTTTTTATTATTATCTTTTAATAAAATACCTAATTGTTGTGCGTTAGTAGGCATGATGAGTGAAGGTGGGCTAACTTATTGATTCGATCATAATCTCAGCTCTTTTATTGTATTAATTTCATAAACCTGTAAACAATTAGTATTTTATGAATTAGATTGAGGATTAATTAATTGTAGTGTGATATTAATTGGAGATTAATTATTGGTAATGTGAATTTGAATCATTGCATGGTATACATACAACGTTTTTATTCAATTTAAATTATGAATTGTATTTAAACATGTTAACATTTCAAAAACAGTCGAGGTTGTTTAATAATGTGGCACTTTATATTATAACTTACCTAGTGATCAAGAATATGATTGCATTATGACATTTTTAGAGTAGATGATGGAAAAAAAACAACTACCTCGAAAACAAATTTTAATCCGATTTTTTTTTAACTGTATGAATGTATAAGCCTATCTAAAACTCGTAGCGCTCCTAGTGACCTTGCCCTGTAAACTGAAGTCTATAAAACTTTAACGGTTGATGTTTCATAGTTTGTTGTTAATGGTTGAAGGTGAGATAGTTTGTGCGGAAATGTTGGCACCCGATTGCGACAGCCTGTTTTCCACCGCCCGTTAGTTCTGCCTGGTGGCACTCCAGTCAGGTCCAGGTTGGGGGTCAATGGGAAATCCCTTCATCAGGGTTGGCGCATCGGGATATCCAGCAACCTGGTATTCCTTGAAAACCGGCAAGTCTCCTTGAACATATCTTATTGTGAAAACATGAGGTATTGTGCTTAACTAGGAAAAAATATTTAAAATTATAAGCTCTTAGTTTCATAATTTTGTTTTTCTATCAGTTCTTAGCGATAAGAAGAAAATATTTGGTTGAGTTAATGATTTTCCATATCTTCTCTAAATTAACTAACATACTTCGTTCTATATCTTCAGGCCTCATCTCTCTTAAGCGCATATTCCTTCTATGTTCCGTCCCTCGTTACTGAAACATTCGCTAAATGAACTATTATGGAATGTTGTAATAATAAATTGGCTTGAAAAAAGTCTAAGGTCCTTGAGCATGAGATGACTTGGGAAAACGATTGCCATGATTCTTGTTATGTTCATAATTATGATTGTTTTGTTTTAGTATGTCAAATATTACAGATGCATGGTAAGTTTTATTTGCTATACTTGAAATGTTGAAATATTGTCTGCTATATTTCAGAGTTGTTCCACATTTGACAATCCATGAATACGATTTGCCTAGTTTCGTCCTGACTTTAGTGTTTACGTTGGTCTCTCGTAGAACTTAATGTTGGAGAACTCGAAGGTTAAAATTCCATCACGTCATCAGCAGAAGTGGGCTCTACTGGAAATCTTTATCAATAAAGATCTTTTCTCGTAAAAAAAATGAATCGCTTCTTAATTTATTATTTAAACATTATCTAAATAGCAACATAATAAAACTTTAATATTTTTTTTTAAGAGTTGAGGAAATATTGTGGTACAGTTGGCAATATTGTCTGTAGCGGATTGACCAGTGACCTCTGCAAGTTTCCTCGACCCGAAAACCATCAGTCGTGCTCCACTTGCCTCGCACTTCTCGACGGAAATTTAATATATTCGGTTATTACTCAGCTTTATCTATCGTAATTTTTGTTATTTTGTATATAATTTTAAATGATTATATTAGAAAACCTGATTTTTTTACGGGATGATTGACCAGTTGATAAAGATGGAACAGAACTTAATAAAAATCCTGTTTAGGTAAAGAATGTATGGAATCAGATACCAAACAGAGATGCAGAAGATGGAAGTGTGCTGGGTCGATTCAAGTAGTCATCGGGGAATTGATTTAATGGGATCATACTAATCATACTACTCAATCATACAAACTTTACCACTAGATCTTGCTAATATTTCTACTAACCATACTAATAGAGGTTGTCGTTGAGTTTCGTTCCTTCCTCGAAGAGTTGGAACGGAAAAGTGTTGGAAACCTTTTTTGTGTCATTTTCAAAAGCTCATTTCTCCGGTCTTCTAAATTTAAAAACTATAACCAGTAGCATTTATAAGAATAATCTGTCATCCGGCATTTTAAGGAGGGGTATTTTGTTTGGGCTAACTAACTTTGATTGAATTGATAAATTGACCGGTTTAAGTTGAAGGTATCGTATCTTATGGTAATAATGTGAAGGTAATTAAGTTAGTTAGTTACTTTACATAAAATAGTAGGAAATATCTAAGAGGTTCGAAAAAAAGCTAGATATTTAATAAAAATTAAACGCAGCCTCTCTTTTTTAAAGCTAGAAAAAAAAAAAATTAAACGTATTTCTCTTTATCAAATCTTTCTCAATCAATAAAGATTGGCCACTCGACTAGCGCCATGACTATTTTATTCTTTCTTTTAAGCTATTATTTATTTAATAAAGAGTAAAATAAAATGTAGTTAGAATGAAATTTTTGACAGGCTTTTCAAATTTATTTTTCACCTGATGTCATATTCTATTTCGTGCCCGACGACCCTTACATAAATGCTAATGTCGTTTTTATCATGGATGCCTAACGTGCGCTTGACTCCCTCCATCCTGTTTTCAGTAATAATGAACAGTATAAGCCATAGCCTTGAGAGTTGAGAGTTGGCTGTGGCTGCCAATTTTTAAAAGATGATGATGACGAGGATTCCTTTGAAGTAGAGATAGAGATTTTAGTGCAGCTCTTGATGGATCCAGTCATAACGGTTTAAAAATACTTATACCCTCGTTTCAGTCCAATCGTTGAGTTCAATGTCCTGTATCCTCTCGTGGTTTTGATATATCATGTAGGCATAAGAAGGAGACAAAATGAGTTGTAATATAATTTCTGTGATTGCCATTATATCCTGGGTTACTCCTCAGCCCCCCTACACATGAATGAGCCACAATTTCAAAACTTGGACTTCTTTTCTTGCTTTATTACTGAATGGATTCCCCTATTCCCCACTGCCGTTCCAGCGGGCATACACTCGGGTCCAAGGACAGTAACAAATCGGCCTAGATCCAAGGATTATGGCTGTTCGGAGTCAGCAGGCGCACAAAGACCTGCTTTTCCGCGAACACCTGACTATACCCAGTTCAATCTCCGTGCGGCTATTAACATTCTGTAAAACCACATGGCTATTCCCGATAGATACACTCGGGGTGAGGTTGACATTCCTTACGGCATTCGAAGGACACTGCCATTACTAACCCGAACGATAAACCATCATAAATTCCTAATAAATCCCTGTTTGAATAACAACAACAATGAAAGGAAATACGTTCTGTTGTCAAGTTCACCTCCTAACAACGATTCCCTAGTGAAGACATTTTTTTTTAACAAGTGATCGCTAGAACTCCTGAGTTTGGAATCAGAAATTACTGACTTTCTAGGTTTAGTCATATCTGTTTGAAGACTACGGACGATAACTGCAGAGTAATTTTCTTTACGACTGTTATTATTGTTTTATGGCGCGTAACGAGCAGATTTATTCTCAATATCATTTTAATTAATTTTGTTTAGCCAATTGTCTGGTCACATCCGATGCTGTGCCATAAAATTTACGACTATAATGAGAACTTCTATAGCTTTATTATGAAGCAAATTACGATGGGCTTATTGACTTGAGATGGTTCCATTGGCTTTTACACTTCCGTTTATTAAGATGTAGGGGGAGGCGTCATCTATTCCCATCAATTTAAATTATACCGTTGTTCTGTTTTGATAAAGCGGCCGATATAGAGCGAATTATATCGGGGTGGTATAAATGAGCTTGTTTAAGGAACGAGGTTATAACCTTGTATGTTAAAAGGAAAGTCGTGCGAATAGGAACACGAATCTTTTTATAATATTAAAAAGATTATACTGTTTAATAATGATGGACTATACATCTTGATAACGAGTCGACTCGGTCAAGTGGAGGGGACGAGCAGATAGCCAATAGGCACCTGTTGCTCCAACAGAATAGAAATCGTTAAGTTGTAGTTTATTGATCAGTTATTGATATTGTATACAAAGGCTATCTACAATAGTAGAACAATATTGCTAATTCTCTGGTATTTACTTTGCCTAGCCTCAACACCCACTATTTCGTCGTTTAGTAGCCTCGTTAATCATGAATAGCGTTTTAATTTTTTTTATTTTTTTCAATATTTGTCATTGGTCGCTCAATATGTTTATCTCTTTTTTCATTCAGTTTCTCTCACCGATTTTAATTACGAGACAATAATGGAGGGACTGTATTTATAAGGTGTTTTCTAGTTCGGAACGTATCAAGTGTGATACAAACTTCTAAACTGGTTTCGAGTCGGCCAATTCTTGCAGTTCAACTTGGGCCCATTCCACTTGATGACTATTGTAGCCACTAGTACTCCATCCGGATGATGGAACGGTGCTCTTAATGTACACCTGGGCGTTTTGCCGAATATCTTTGGTTTTATCTCAGTATACTTTTACCTTACCATTTCCTGGGGCGTGGCTTTGATAGGCTACCTCAGCCCCTTCGCTCCAAACAGCTTCAATCAAGGATGATTGTCAACATCCTTTCAGTATTCATTGTCTGTCAATGATAATGATATTGTCAACATCCTTTCAGTATTCATTGTCTGTCAATGATAATGATTGTCAACATCCTTTCAGTATTCATTGTCTGTCAATGATAATGATTGTCAACATCCTTTCAGTATTCATTGTCTATCAATGATAATGATTGTCAACATCCTTTCAGTATTCATTGTCTGTCAATGACAATGATTGTCAACATCCTTTCAGTATTCATTGTCTGTCAATGATATTGATTGTCAACATCCTTTCAGTATTCATTGTCTGTCAATGATAATGATTGTCAACATCCTTTCAGTATTCATTGTCTGTCAAATTAAGTTAAAAGGTCAGTATATCCTTAAAAATCTGCTCTTCTTATACCTCAAAGGTAAATGAGTATTCATTACAGTAGTCAAGTTATATGACAGTTATATAATTTTATAAAAATTAGAGCAACATTTAAAAAAATTTTTTTTTTCAATAAGTGACTTGAAGGTTTATCTTATTAGCTTTTATTTGTATTTGATTGTTATTTATATTATTTGATTGCTTTGCTATTTTATGAAACTAGTTTTGTCTATTTAGTTTTATTAATTTTATCAGTATTTATTTATCTTTTTTTCGTTTCTTATGTTCTATTTTTGTCCGTTAACCTTCCAATACACATCCTCTCGTTTTTGAGATTTATATAAAATTCTCTAGTATATCTGCAGGTGTTAGAAAATCTTCTAGTTAAATCCAACCTTTATAATCCTTTCGATTTTCCATTTTCCTATCAATTCATACAATTATTACAAATCCATTTAATTCCCATATAATTGAAAATAGATAATAACCCTGTTGAAATGCAGCTGTAGTATATCGTACATAATTTTCCATGTCATTTTGAAGCTGAAATTTGATTTATATTAAACAATTAGTTCCTTAAAAGAAGAACAACATTAATAAACTTTTTAATATTTTTATTTGAAAAGAAAAGATATGTCAAAGTAAAAATATTTAAAAATTAATAAAATCAATAACTAATAAAATAAAATAAACACTAATAAATATTTGATGCTTTATTTTTGTCACATAAATAATTTTTTATAATGGTATTTGTATTTAATCAGAACTTACATCAAAAGTGATCTTTACAAAAATAACAGGTACTTGTTGTTGCCAATGATTCTGGATGTCTTCTAGCAATTTTTATCCACTTTTTCCTTATTTTGGCAATTTTTGGAACGTTTATGAAAACTTTTTGCGGCGTACTGACTGACGAACTTTTGCACATCGACATTGAACAGCATTTGTAATATAACGTATTCATTTTTATGGCTTTTATTATATTTATTCGTAAAAACTCAGTCAAGATCAGTTTGACAGGGCGCGAGATTTCTTGACCGACTGGAGTGTGACGTAGATCATAGCCACTTGACAGTTCAGAGCGTTTTAGCGGGAATTTTGAAAACGATTTACATTTAAGTATTTTTTTAATTGAAATTTAACATATTTTTTCATAAAATTATTATTTTCGTGTTTTTACAGGGTCCATCTATAAAATAAAAGCAATTCCAAAAATTAGTCAAGATCCCTATTGGTCCACGTCACTGCAATTTATCTTTAGAACCAAATGGTCAATAGAAAGGCCCATTGGTTCTCAGTTTGCTAAATGTCTCCTGCGATTTCTCACCCTAATAACGATATTCATCTCTTTCAAAAGCTTCAGTATATTTTTCTGAAGAATATACTGAATTTCAATAATAAAATTTACATATTGTTGTTTATGCATTTTATATTTATTTATGTGTTCAAGGATTTCTCTATGGTTTGAATAAAGACATTTTTCATCCATGATTTTCTTTTTGTTTTTCTTCATTTCTGAAAATGTTCATTTTTTTCTAAACCTAACGTTATGGTATTTGTTTCAGGTGAGTCTACGTTTTCCAATATTTGCCGAAGTATGCTAGAAGGTAAACTACTCAATAACATATTTGAATTGGTCTCTCAAACCCAATTTATTGTAAGAAAAACAAGCTAGAACGTAACATATATAATCATCTTGACTAGATAGATAGATATAGATATAGATATAAAATGCTCTTTATTATTAAATTATTTACAGTGGTTTCTTTTTAATTTTATTTACAACATTAGCAACCACAGCATGGTACTTTATACCGTCTCCCGGGAGTTTGATTGAACTACTAAATAACAACAAAACTAAAAAATAAATTAAATTTCTTTTCGACATTAATAATTAAATTCTGAAATTGAAAATTTTCTATAACGACCTGCATTACTTACAAAATTATATAAACCTATTAAATTCTCTCCATTCAGAATATCTATTAATTTTTGTTTTGAGATCAGCTCATGTTTTAAGAATTTTTTTCTATACAATTTTAAGACGGGACACACTGCCAGGAAGTGAAAACTGTTTTCAATTTCATTCAAATTACACAGTGAGCATAGCTGCATATTTTGCGAATCAATTTCAAATGGTTTTGTAATTTAGATTCAGAAGTTCCCCTCTGCATTTCATAACTACGCTAATTTTTTTTGTTACTTTCAAATGTCGATGGTAATCTATTGTTTTATTTAATGAGCTATATATGCCGTGGTGTGTGCCCTCTGCTGCTTTTGCATGGCAAACTTGGATAAAATAATCTTTGTACAGCTCTAACATTTTGGAGATTTCTCCCTCCCAATTACCCACGGAGTTTAAAGTTAAATCTAATCTATAATTTATTTTTTTTGCAATTTTTGTATGATTTCACACATTCAATTTGCACATTATTTAGGAACCATTTCTCTTTTTTTGTACACATTTTGCCTCTATTCTTCTTCTTAAATACTATAATTTCTGATTTGTCCAGATTTACAAACAAATTCCATGTTTTACAATAGATTTCTAATTTGCCTATCATGTACTGCAAACCAACCGGATTATCTGATATTAGGACAATATGTTCGTCAGCATAAGCCAACATGTTCACTTTCTTATGCCCCATTATAACCCCTGCCCCGAGATTCTCCGCTAAATCGTTTATGAAAAGAGTAAACAGGTATGGACTCAGTACACAACCCTGCTTGACCCCCATCCCCGTCTAGAATGACTCCGTAACTCCATCTTTTGTCCAGACCACTGCCTCCGTGTTTTCGTAAAGACTTTTTATAGCGTTAGTGAAGTTAGTTGACAAACCCATTTCTTACATTTTGTAAATTAACGCATTCCTGTTCACAGAGTCAAACGCTGCCTTGAAATCGACAAAAAAACAATAGATTTTATTTTTCCCTAAATGCCACATGTACTCTATTAAATTGCTTAAAATGAACAAATTGTCAACAACTGAGTGACCCTTTCTGAAACCGGCTTGGCCTTCTATCAATACTTTTCTTTCTTCCAACCAGTTTGTAAGTCTTACTGCTAGCATCCCAGAATATATCTTCGAAATGGAATCTAAAAAAGAAATACCCCTGTAATTTGTCACTTAGCCAAGCTCACTTTTTTTATGGAGAGGGAAGATGATTGATTTTCCGAAACTCTCTGGAAATTTACCTTCATCAAAACAGAAATTGAACAGCTGCAGTAGAGCTTTCGTAAAGCATTCAGGAGAATTTTTATAAAATTCACTTGGTATTCGGTCAAGCCCAGGTGCTTTATTGTCTTTTAACTTATTTATGGCTGCGACCACTTCATCATAACTGAATTGATTATCTAAATACCCATCCTTTACCCAAGGAGCCGCATATGAAAAAAGTTCAGTACAAAGATGAAGGTTATACTGTTTTTTAAAATGCTCTTTCCATTTCAGTGGTTGAATATTTCCAATTCGGAAGTAATTTTTTTGCTTAAATTTATTAGTCAAGTCCCAGAAATCCTTGGAATCCCTCGCCCTCTCGAACTTGTCACCTCTCTCCTATTTGATATGGCCAGTGTTTTTTTGTATTATTTTTTTATTTGCAAGCTGTAAGAATCATAATGTGTCTGTTGAGAATCATAATTTAATTTCACCGGAAATGTTTTCTATCATCCAAATCAGCGATCATTTTCCTTAAATAGGCGTCTCTTGGAATTATTTTATAAAAAGGTTGTCCATACCTGGGCTTAATTACCTACTAAGAACTATTAACCAATTAATAGCGTTAATTTTGCACACTGATATGTTAGATGAACATCAAGGGCAAGACGTTTTAAGATCCTTGAATCCAAATACTGAAGGTCCCAAAAATATATTATTTAATTCGAAAGGGTAATAAGCCATTACAATTCTATCCTCTGAGCTATTTTCTTATAATCCTTCATTATATACTCCTTCATTATATACTCCTTCATTATATACTCCTTTCATTTTATATACTGCCATGTTTGATATGAATAGGTATTATCACTTATCACGTAGAGTATTGGATGCAGTAGGCAATAGTGACTCACCTGCCTCCTTAATCAGCCCCCAATGTACCTGAATTCATCGACTCAACTCTTTTTTTTATGAATCGGTTAAAAATAATCCTCTAACCAAGAAATCAGTTATGGCCTGACCTGATAAAGCAATGTTGGCAGCTTTAGTATACCATTTGGTCCTCTCTATATTCATAACATTTAATTGTGCAGTTGTATGTTGAACGTTTTGGGGTGGAGGTGCTGTCTCAGGTTATGAGCCTGTTTGGGGGGTTGATTGTTGGGATGTATTGCATTTTGTTCTTTGAGATGTGATTGATATAACTCTTTTTTGTGTCTTGATAATGCCTGAATAGGTGAAACGTCGACTGGTAAGTGTTTGTTTTACTCCAGATTTTTGAAACATAAGGCTTTGCTTGTGGTTTGTTCCATTTGAATTTTAATAACATTTAATTATCTCAACAAGAATTTACTGTACAAACTTTAGGCTGGGGTAATAAATCAATTGACCCCGAAAATGTTTAACCTCGCAACCTTAAGCTGACGACATAGAAGAGCGTGAAGGAGATGATTTGCGGTGGTAAAACCAAAACTTGGAGGACACCAGACCGCGACCGTTATTGGTCGGCCTTTTAGCTGTAGTACCTAGCATTAATATCTAACAGTAGTAGCATCATATTGCAGTATTACTAGGCACTCATATCTAGCAGCGGTAGTGCCTTTCTGTATTTTTTTTTTTTTTTTTTTGCTGCTTTAAGACTAAACCATAGTTGTTTTCTCATTAATTTCTTGTGAGGGCACCCAACCTCATTCTACGAGGCCTGCGAACCATGATTTCCGTGTTACAGCGGCAGGCTGCCCAGCTCCATAACCAGTCCTCGTGTAACACCACAAGGCTGTTCCCAGGGTATACACACATGGTGGAGGCAACGACAGCTATATCCATAAATCCAATACCAGTACCGATTCTCCTGTGTCCTTCCCTCCGACATAAATCAAGTTCAAGGGCATTGATGTGCTAGTCTATATCCAAGGATCATGGCTGCTCAGAGCCAGCGGGTACAGGAGGACCTACCCATCTTTCCCCGAAGCACACCGGCCGTTTGTCAAACCTCCAGGCCGCTATTGACTACGGCCGCATTCGTTCCTGCATCAGACTCAGCACGATCAAGCGGAGGGATCATCGATATCCCCTGCTCGGGTGGAGGAACATTTCCTCTCATGATGATGGCCGGAACCACTGGTCCATGCTCCCCCTTGCGTTATTTCTTTTATTAAAGATGCCTGTTGGAGTACACGGAAATGTCTGTTGATGATGTGTGATGTTAAAAAATTCAGTTCGTGGGACCTGATGTGGTAGATAGTAATGCATTTAAGTTTAATAATCTTTGAATTTATTAAAGCAATTTACATAAAAAAATTTGAAACATAAGGCTCTGCTTGTGGTTTTTTCCATTTGCATTCTAAAGCAATTTATTTTACTTTTTTGGGTGGAAAACAGTTGACTGTGAAAATTCGAAATATAAATTGAATTTGTGAGGGGATGCGATAAATGGTTACAGAAAATAAGCGAAACTTATTTTAACGTGCCTAAGATTTCGGCCATCTTCAGGGCAGTAGCAGTACTCTCGATATCGGTAGTTTTTTTTCTGTGTCCTATTATTTTGAGTCTTTGAGAACTGTGCTGTCTGCCTTAATATATCGTCGCTGTCAAAACAATACCGCCTATCTACAACTTTTTATGAAAATTAGTTAGTAACGGTAACGCATTCTACAAGTTGAATTACACACTAAGGAAGGCGCGTATTAAGGTCAGCAACATGGCGGAGTATGATTTATTGATGCTTCCCTTCAATAGTTCGGAAAAAAATTGCAAAGTCTACATTCGCCGCGGGTTAATAACCTGGAAATAAAAATAATAATACAACAAAAAACAGGCGAGTAAAAGGTTTATAAAATTACTGAGGTGGTGCCTAGTTTCTGTGAGTCATGGGATTACTCATGCGCCACTCGTTTCTACTTCCTACTGAGGGGGGAGGTGTCTAAAGCAACCTCCACGCTACTAGACCCGGCCTCTACTAGCTAGACGTGGTCTTGCGGAGCCGCTGCTGAGGTCTCTCTATCCGAATGGAAGACTTCATGCAAAGAGACGAGACACGGCCAAATCTCAACAGTATTCAATTATTGTCATTATAAATTGCGATTATACATTTTAATAATAATTATTGCAATTATAGATCATAACTATCATGTGTATACTTAAACTTATTGTAATAATTCAATTATGTTAATTATAATATAATTAAAATTACCGGTCTTAATTTATTTAACATTACGATAGGTGCGCGTATTTGTCATATATGCAGTGGAAATGCTCATTTAACTTTATTTGATCCTTGTCGGTTTTAATATTTCCCTCTTCTCACGACCCAACGCTACCCCAGTCATGGGCGAAAATTCCTTCAATAAATAGTTAGGTTAAAGTGTTGAATATCTGAGGAATATAAATAGTAAATTCAAGTAGTTTTTTATATCTTATTTTTAATTATGCAATGTAAAATTTTTAATTAAATTTAATCAAGCAAATATATTGAATTTTCACCTGCTCCAAACTATTACAGAGCATATTATTACAATTAGATTTTTTTTCATTTGTCAGTTAAGCGCGACCTTTAATCATTGCAACAGTCTTTTCATTTTCTATTTCTTGCAAATTTGTATTTTATTTCAGTGTGCTATGTTATTTTCTATTATTATAATCGACAAAAATATTTTTAATTTGAATAATGCTTTGGACGTGAAAGCATTATCTGTGATACCGATTATGATATTGTTCCAAATAAACCGGCATTCCTAGAAATAATTTGTAAGTATAATTTTATGTATCTTGTAATTTTTAAAATGTAATTCTGTATTTTTATGAGTTCCTAGGGAAGCTGTCTATTAAAACACCGTTCTATATAACATGTTTATTTTAAAATAAACTTTTGTTGTAATTAACATATTTTTTTTGTTGAGAAATGCGAGTAAACCGCTCTAATTCTTCATAAATACACAAGATTTAAAATAGGTTGTTTTGATCACATTTGGTTTTTTTTTTTTTTTACTGAAATTTGAAAAAATATCATATATTCGTTGATCTTGGGAAATTCAAGAAGGTTGATATAAGTAATAACAGCCAACAAAATCTATAAATATTTTATTTTGTATTTATTTATGAATTTTTAAATCAGGTAAACCGTGTGACCAGGTGTCAGTAATAGCGTAAGGTAAACTATTTCAGTACTTGCGGATTAATAACGTATTGCCATATTTTATTTTTTACGTTTTAACTTTTACGTTTTCGCGTTCTTTCATTTCGCATACTTACATAACATTTCGCGTTCTCTGCTGATATTTATCATCACGTATTATTTTCTTTTAATTTGTAAATTATTTTAAATTAATGTGAACAATTTTAATTAAAATTATAAATAAATATTTTTATTTAATTGTGCCAACGTTTCGGCTTACGTTGTGGCCATCTTCAGGGCAAATACTGGGTGTGGTGACTTCTTAGAACACTAAAACTGTCAACTGAACTCATATAGATGTATATTCACGGTTGTGAAATACATCCCAAGAAAGAATATCCTACCGCTCCAGTGCTATAAATATCAGCAATTTGGGCACACAAAACACTAGCAACCACACCGTAAAATGTGTAAGATGCAGCGGCTCACATAACATTTCTGAATGTCCGTGACTAGGTGAACTCAAACAAAATGCTCGAATTGCGAGGGAACGCACGTCGCTTCTTACAGAAAATGCCTCCATAGAAAAAAATTAGAAGAAATAGTCACTAAAAGGATGGAAGAAAAGAGATCTAAGCAGATCAGTACTGACCAAAACATACCCAAACTAATGACTAACAGCATGACAGTTCGCCCTGGTGTAGAATACATATCTTTTCTACAAGGTACCAAAATCACAACCGATTTCTTCCCTGTCTTTACGTTTTTGAAGGGGGCCTCATCTTCAGAGTCCGGTAGAGCTGTATTTAAGCCTAGCACGATCACTACCTGTCCACTTCCTAATAAGCAAATCTCCTGTCCTAGTAGCACTACACACTACACACTGCACACTGTACACAATTAAATAGTCAGCACAGCACAGCCTTGTTAGATAGCTAGTCAATTTGCTACTCTTATCAGAGCAACGCTGCCCTACCGTCTGTTGAGGTCGTATCCAAGTGAAATGAAGTGACCCCAACAGCTGAAGGCGGAATCTAAATAAGAGTAGTAATAGTCTTATAGTGTTTGTTTGGATAGGTGTCTTTAAAAAGGTACCTATATAATAAAAATTATCGCATTTCAACACTTGGAGAATAAAGCAATAGAATACACTGTTACCATCGATACCACACCTATCTCTTCCCGATTAGTCCGGAATTTAACTTTTAACTTCTATCTATTATATGAAACCAATAATACAATCTTATCGAGAAGGGAGCGTTACTCGCCACTATTATTTAAAACTTGATTTTACTCCTCATAAAATCCTCATACCGCGGGCTAAATATGAAAATCGTTTCTTTAGGAGTAAACTCCAATAGAGACTAACAGTAAGAATGCAAACTGATTTTTATAATGCATGATTAGATGAAGATGCTGGTAACTATTGGTGCCATTGCCATTGCCATTGCCATTGCCATTGCTATTGCTATCAAACTGTGACAACAAAATATTTGCGTTATTACATTTTTAATTTCCGTTCGTGTTCCTCTCAGTTTGTAAACGTGTGTTCCTCTTGTCTTGAATGTTCCGCCATTTTAGTTTTAATTTTTAATTTTTATTTGAATAACTATTGCTTGAATTGTTGTAAAACCAGCTGCCGTAACCAGCTGGAGTTTAAGTAGTCAGGATTTTTTTAATTTAGTTTACTTTTCATATAATATACCTTCTTTGTAACCTTCTGATGATCTTTCTGAATGGTTTGGAGGATACAAAATATTAATCCATAGTATTAATGCATATATACATAAGTGGATTAGATGAAATGAATTTATTATGGAAATTGGTTGAAGCAATGTTTGCGATATTGTAGCCAGCTCGGAGGCAGTGTAGTGTTGTGGTTACCTTGCGGTGAGCCATTGAGAAGGGTCCCGATCTGGAAATAGTTCTACGCTTTAAAGCATCGTCACCATTTAATGGGCATTGTTTAGCAAGCAGGTTGTAGGGCGATTGCTTGGTGAACACATTATTCATCGGTTGTAGGAATTAGGTTCATGGCGAATAGTTTTATGTTCACATTAGTGACGAATGGCTATTTTGGGTGTTATTGAAGGTTTGAGGTGAGGAGAGAAATAGACGGTAAGGCTTAGCATTGGCTATCATGGCGCGAGATCTGGCGGCGGGTAAAGCCAGCCAAATGGCCTAGAGCTAGAAACCATTTTATATTCTAGATAATTCTCATGTGTAGATATGATGATGATGATCATCATAATTCTCATGTCAACACACAACCTCGCCTCATCTGGGCCTTTATAAATGAAATACGAAATGTTGATGCCTGTTTAGGAGTATTTTATGGATTCACCTTGAGTCATAGCGACTAAAGAGGGTAGTAAAATTAGGGGTTTTAGTGGTAATAAATATTGCAAACCAGGGAATCGTTTTATTTGGCGCTAGGTAGAAGTCAGATCCACCCACCAAGTCCTACGCGTGCTCATCTTATTTTTAATTTTCTTCTTCTATAAAACAAAGCATACAATTTTCGCAGGTTTTCTATTTCAAAAATTAAGTAGTGCACAAATCTGCATCATATGAGGACCGGCTACTATTGATTTAGCTCCGGTAAATGGCGTGAAAATTAAAAATGTTTCGAGTTTTTTTGTAGTGTCCATTTTATTGATTACACCAACCCGATCTTTCTATCGAAAAGGTTATAAATTCAAGAATTAAACAATTCTAAATCGTTGCTGGAATTAGCAACCTTGTTAATTCGGTGTTGTCATTGCTACGAGTGTGTGTCCAGGCAAAACTAGAATTTATAATCCTTTCTAAATGTAAGTCCTTTCGTGGAATCAATTTATAGTGATTTCTAAATGTTAGTCCTTTCGTGGAATCAATTTATATTGCTTTCTAAATGTTAGTCCTTTCGTGGAATCAATTTATAATGCTTTCTAAATGTTAGTCTTTTCTGGGAACCAATTTATAATGCTTTCTAATTGTTATTCCTTTAGTGGAATAAATTTATAATGCTTTCTAAATGTTAGCCCTTTCGTGGAATCAATTTATAATGCTTTTTAAATGTTAGTCCTTTCGTGGAATCAATTCGTCGGCAGACTTTTCCTTTTGTTCTGTCGTTTGTATATTGCATGTAAATTCTGTATCGAAACATGGTATAGCTGATTTCTTTTTTTCTTTACCTCAACAGGTCAATTATTTAAAACTTTCCTCAATTATTACTAGACTAAAACGATCGGACTAATAATAAAAGCCTGTTCAGGAGTTGGCAAGATCAACGGATGACGAGGATGTAATCGAAGTTACGACGTAGGCAACCGTTGGGGATTCCCGCTGTTCGTTTTCGCTGGCCCCGGTTACTTAACCACCCGTCGCCAGCTGATTGAGGGCTAGTTAAGCTTTGCAACAGAAATCAACTGCTCAACTCGCTCACATGCTCGGTATCGGGTGGCGCTATCCCAAATAGCCAAGGCTGTTAGTTAGTGTGATTAGTTTTGTTACTGGATATTTAATTTTTATATTTAATATTTATATTTCACTAGTCTAGCTTCAGCTTCCAATAGCCCTGAAGATGACTCACAAAGTGGGTCGAAACGTCGGCACATAATTATATAAGTACCCACTTATTTAGTGTTTTATTTGACAGCACCCCCAACTATTTCCTTCCTTACTGGATATTTAGTTTCATCTTGTTCATTTAGTATATAGTTAATATTATTCATGGTGATATGAGTCCCTTAAGTTGGCTGAGTGGCTTCGACAGCTTTTAGCGATGTTGAGCGTTGTACCAAAGGGGTGGCCCTGTCTATGCTAAATCGCATAGATAAATAAATAAATAATCTTTTAGTATGGAACAATTACTTATGGTATAAGTTGACTTATATTTTGTTTATTTATGTGAATACTACCTTGTGTTTAGTTTTAACTTACTTGTTAACTTAAAATGAATAAAGAATCAAGATTTGTTGAAAGCTTGGCGCATGACCGTTCCTTAGAACTTTGAGATCGTGAAGCGAAGCTGAGGACGAACATAATGAGGCCTGTTATGAAATGTTGACCTTGGTTCATATTGCGTTTCCTTTTTATCTATTCAATGGTATTCGTTAACTTTGTTTAAGTAAATAAAGTGTTGACAAATCGCTACCTTAGTATTACTAGGTTTTATCATAGACATATATGAAAATGAGAAAAACTATATCAAAGATTCTGAGTATCTCTAAGTGGTGAAATATTAAGGTTATATTTCACTTCTGTCAGGTGGCAATGGGCAGCAGAAGAAGAAACCCTAAAAACAATAAATGAAAAATGAAAGAACAACAGAAATCATTATTATCGTAGCGCGAATGGGAAGATTTGGCTGAAATAACTGGGACTACAAGTACAACACATTTATTTATTAATTTAGTCAATATTCATACGACAATAACAAGGCTTGGGTCCGGAATTGCTCAAACAAGCTGTGATATTCTCCATAAAGAAAGTATACAATAAATTCCAAGTATAAAATATTAGTTCTACTTCTCTGCCGTATATACTTCTTGATTATTTGATATTTAAGTAATGAATTTTCCAATAATATTTGTTTCCGTCTGTCCATGACGAATTCAGAGTGTCTACTGAAAAGCGGTGGGGCGGGGGAAGGACGTTTCGGGCGCACGTAGGATTCACGTAGGGTTCGGAAGGTTTATGCTCTACTTACTACTCCTACCACGTTACTCTCATTTAAAATCTTCACGGCATGCGCCTTTGTATTTCTGGTCTTTGGACGATAACCGGTCGCGATTTTTTGACGTTTTGAAGACCTAGGTATAGTTTTCGACCCACAGAACCATTTGATATCAAAATCTTTGATTTTTCAATTTTGTAACATACAACCTTGTAATACTAAGGTAGTGAAATGTAAGTTGATTAAAGAACATGGAGTCCTTTTATGAGGCCTATACTGGCGTTATTAAGTACTGATGGAGCCTGCTATACTGCCGAATGAGTAAAATAGAGCGTGCTATGCTCTGTATTTTTCTATTGCTTGCCAATATTACTGAAACTCGATCAATGCCACAATATAGCATGGTTATTGCAGCTTCCACAGCAGCCGACTGAAATATGTTGAAGTTACTGAATTCCCTCAGAAACCGGCTGCTATGTCCTGACAGTTTCTACGCTGCCACAACAGCCGACTGCTATCACCTGACAGTCACTGGACTGCCACGACAGCCGACTGCTATCACCTGACAGTCACTGGACTGCCACGAGAGCCGACTGCTATCACCTGACAGTCACTGCACTGCCACGGCAGCGACCGACTAGCTAGGAAGTGGCGGGGGCCGGCGTCCTCGACAAAGAGAACCGGGACAGCGCCAGGTCAGTAGAGCCGCGGTTTTGAGAGTGGTCAGTGATCTTGGGATGCGGATGACCCGAAGGCGGCACCTCGTCACCACGCAGCTCAGGTAGGGTCGTCATGGCAACTAATTAGCAATGGCTGCCGCCGCCAGTGAGGCAGTCCATGTCGCTCGCTGGGTTAAGGTGTTGGAATAGTTTAGAACGTCGTATCCAAAACCTTAGTGACAAGGGTAAAAATCCAACAGATGATAATAGTAATATTGCACTTTCAGTATTAAACTAAATATTGTTATGCCTAATGATGCAACAACATTGTGTAATATGGCACATAGGTATAAATATTTATAGTGTTCTGCAATTTCCAATTGAATTAGTAATTGGGAAACGTTTGAAATCAGAATACTAACCAATTTTAAGGATTTTGTCCGATTAAATAATTTTACAATGTATACATCTAAATTAATCTTCAAAGCTGTTAATATAATAAGCGGGAGATGTGCTAGTTAATATTATTGAAAATGGATCCTTTTTTTTTAAATAAATGTTTAGTTTATATGTTGGAGTACTCCTCCAGCTATTGATCTGCTTTTGAATATTATTTATTTGATACTACACCGTCACTACTGTCCTCAATATAATGCTGTTGCCACGGTAACGTGCCCCCCCCCCCCCCCGGCAAGGAAAATATTTTGGCGAAAGCAACTATTAGTTATACCTTATAAAGAAATTATATTATACTTTGCAATATTGTCGAAAGTCTCATTTAAATTGATAAATTCCAACTTTCCTTCACATAATTACATTCTTCGTGCTAAGAATTATTGGCATAATGTGATAAATGATTTGTTTTAACAACATTACATCATATAATGGTTATGGTCATCATTATCAATAAATATTGTTATTGCGATTGTAGTTTGAAGTAAAGTTAAACCTTACGTACTTGTTAAAACAAAAGAAAACCACGACTTTGCGGCGGATGAAGTTAGGACTTCACTACAGCAAGGGCTAGAGCTGCTGGAGGGAGGACTTCCTGTTGATCGCCTTGCAGCCTTCGACCCTGACCCACATCCCCGGGAGGGAATGCGAACTGGTTCGTCCTCTTGTCTTTCTTCTTTATCCTTCTTCGTCTGTCCTCTGTCAACCATGTGTACATTCGTTTGTGAAATTTATTTTTTAGAGACCGACATTTCGGTCTTAAGGAAGCGATAAAATCATAAAATCTTATGAAATTTATATCTAGTTGATACCATAAAATTTGGACTTATTATATATGTATATATATATATATATATATATATATATATATATATATATATATATATATATATATATATCCCTGCAATGCTTTCATCATACTCATAATTCTGATGCAAGCGAATGAGAATGATTCTTAAGTATATATACAATATATATTTTTTAGATAATTTAAATTGTTTCTAAAAAAGTATATATTTTATTTTAGGAACATTTGGAATAATAGAGACTCTAGGGTGTGGGTTTTTTATTCAATTTATGAAAACAATCCTTGGACATAATGACTTTAATAATTTGTTTTGGATTAGTGAGTCAATGATATTGGATGCAAAGGCGAACCAGTCGGTTGTGCGGGCGACCTCAAGGTCTTGAAGGACATTCGGTCCATGAGGAAGTCCCGGTGCTCTTAGATGGTACGTATTAGCCTATGATGATGTGGGGGTATCGGTTTGGTCAATGATGATGTGGGGAGTATCGGATTGGCCTATGATGATGAGGGGGTATAGTATTGATAGCCGCCGATGTCAATTTGATAATAATGTTCTGTCGATGAACGATACGATATCACAATATTCAACAAAACGAAAATCAACATTATAATAGGAATGAATTAGTTGGGGGTGCAGTCAAGAAAACACAGTAAAATAAGTGAGACTTATTGTATTTTATATGTGCCGACGTTTCATTACCTTCAGTCAGTTACCTTCTGCCCGAGCAGCCTCTCCTATTGGCCCTGAAGATGACCTACACAGTAGGTCGAAACGTCGGCACATATAAAATACAATAGTTTCACTTATTTTGCTGTGTTTTCTTGACTGCACCACCAACTAATTACATCCTATTATAATATCTACCAGTCAACGAATTTCTTTCCTATACGAAAATCAACATTACTGAAACCTCATAAGGAAAATAAACTACAATTATCATTAATTGATTATCATTAATTCCCAATTTACCTTTTTCGACGAAGAACCATTTTACATGTTTTTACTGCTTTTGTCATTTTTCTAGACGATTTCCCAAATTGGTGGGAATCTTCTCTTGGAATTGAAGAAGCGTCAATAAAGTGTATTATATGTTAAGGTAAATTCGCGTTAGATAAGGAACAGCTTATGCCATTATATACTCGTAAATTGCAGGGAATTATTCGTTGCTGCCCTTGAGTTGAGATAACGAAAGACTTTGTGTTTCCTTGATACTGTTAATAATACTGTTACTGTGCGGCTGCAATAACAAACCTAATCATCTACAGGAAATTTCTTCAAAAATGATAAATGTTGTTTCATACATTTTTTTTTACTTACTTCTATTATATATTCCAGTAAATGGGGAAAAGTATTTTAGTCGTGTTAGATACAACTAAGTTAACTGTGCCATTTATTTTTCAATTTAATTCATTGATAGTCAAGTGTATATATCACTTATATATATATCGATATTATGACACTTATATCGATATAAATTTCGAAATGAAAATTAAATTAGGAATGTGGGAAATATATTATATACTATATTTGTATTGGTTAATGTTAGCTTTACTTACTTACTTTACTAATGAATACACGCGCCACTGCTCAGTTGTCGATCTAGATTAAAGGAATTGCAACTACAGCAACAGTAGAGCTATTTAGGCGGTCCAGTTTACACAGGACGACCCATCCTTAGGCTAGGTTACAGCCTCCTTGTTCGTGTTTGGTTGGAGTAGAATCCTCTTGTCTGCGTCTTTCTTATCGAATGGTACTTTATTCTATTTATTTTTACATAAGCTTTTATGAAAGCTTCAAGTGCCAAGGACCTCTGCATCAAAAGATCAAAAATAGGCAATGACTAGAATTACGAATAAGTCCTTTTAGAAAATGTATTCTAAGGATAGTGTCCTACCGTCCTTGAGCCCGCTGTTCGATATTTATGTCGGAGCGTCCTTCGTTCTTATTTCATTTAGCCGCTTTTTATGTATTGCTTTTTCTATTTTTATTTTGCTCATTGAATTCTGTCGTTTGGCTTAAAAATTAAAATTGTTAAATCGTGAAACCTAACTTCATTTCAAGAGCGGTGTGTGCTGAAGTCTTTAGATAGATGAGATCTAACCTAAATGATGTAACTACAATGTTTTCTATAAAATACAAATATATCGGTACATTGAGCCGTTGGTTCGGGGACTTATATCCTATAGGAATTATAGGTGTTTTAAGCGCAACTGGTTGAGACAACCAACTGTTTAGATAAAAGTTTATGTAAAAAAAAATGGAAACATGTTTTTATCACTTATATCATAAGTGATTAAATATAATTTCATTTCAACCACTAGCTTTATTAGTATTTGTCTCTGAAAAATAATAAAAAATAAAATTGAATACGTCTTGATCGTATCGATTTCTCGTATTGTATCGTAGACAGAACTGGATCCGGCGATGCTGCACGGATCCTTCATCAGCCACCAAGGACTTGGAAAGTTATATCGATCCTTGTCGCCGTAGCCTACTTTCGTTATTATCCTTGAAACTTTAAGAACCAATCTTTAGCCGCCGGGGATTTGAATTTAACAGATTTGTCCTTTTAAAAACATGTACCATTACAGCCCGTCAACACCGGGTCTAGAGTTCAGCACGTGGTAGAGACTGTACTGTTTAATGGACAACGTGCTTAGATTCCCCCCCCCTTATTTTAGGTACCCATATTATAGAAACTGGGTGTGCCCCAAGATGGTCCTATATGACCCATCTCCGGCTGCTAAAAGATCAAATAAAAGTCTTTCCAGCAGCAGGATTTGGATCAGGATTTCCGGCATGTCAACTCAGTGCTCTAGCACTGAGCCACTTCGCTCCCTTTGTCCTTGTCCTTAAAACTAACCAACATTTTTCTTGGTATATCCGGCTTTGCAATGTTGGCTTCATGTGTAGGCCCAGTTGATGGCAAAAATAAATGACTTATTGTATCAATTAAAAACGATGTAAACAATCTGGTCTAAACTTCTCCAGGCAGTTAGTTTTTTCAAGAATGTTCTTCGCCACGAAGACCAAAGTGGATAATCCAAAGGAGTCTGATGTTTTGAACCAATGGTAGCCATCTTGAAGGCTCGAAGATGGGATACCTTTACCCAGCCTTGAGGACTGCCCACTTGCATGTCTCATATGGAGTGATCTCATCGTATGGAAATATGTCTTGTTATAAACAATATTCGAAAACAAGGGCAGTGAAGTATTAATTATAACAATGGATGTTTATAATCACGTTTTCTTAATCCAATATTCTCTCACAGGCTACGTTTCTGACTATTGTCTTTTTTCAGTTTGGCTTTTTATGTACCTTCAGTTTACCTATTTTTAGTGTTTTTCTGTGCTCATAAAATAAATTGTTAATATAGAAAAGACAATAGGCATTATTGTTTTCTAGATCATTTCTGTTACGGAAACCGATTCAAACCTTTCTGCCATTTGACCAATTACATTTGTAGTTATTCGAATTTGAGTTACAGATATACTCACACGGAATTGATAGGTCATGTTGTGATAACTATGTGTGTAATGGCGTCAGATATTTTAATTAATTTTTTAAAATATATTTTCATCAAGATGCTCCTAAAAATTACTTCTCCTCCTCCTTAGTGCCTTGGCGTAGAGGGGCCTCGTCAATCCATTTGAGCGTTTTCCTCTCCAGGGTTTCTGACAATGGTGGTACACTTCTTCGTTGCGAATTGATCTCTTCTGGTTCGGCCAGCCATTCTGCTTAGGTTATTCATTTCGGATGCGGTCAGTCTGCTTTTTTGATTATTAAGTAGGACCCAGTTTTCACTTCCTTATAATTACGACATATTTAAAACATGTTATAGTTTTCGAATTTAAAACGTTTGATACGAACAGGATGATGTAAATGAAGTTAAAGATTATACAAATTAATGTGTGACGGCGGTAAAAGAGCGTGTAAAGGGAAATGAGATATAAGTTATGTATGGATTATTATATTAATTATACGTATCATAAAGTATATTTTTATCATCCACGCAATAATAATAAATAATACTTAAGGGAGTGAAATTATATAATGTAAATAAGTAATATAATGAAGGCCCTATATAAAACATTTCCGATGACATTATCCTGAGAGGGGGGGGGGTGTCCTGAAAAAGCGTTTGTTTCACTTTTTATTTAAAGCAATAATTATTTATAAGGAGGCAACAAACAGGGTCGTCAATCCTCGACTAGACAGACTAAATAGATGAAGGTAAATGGATGACGGTAAATAGATCGACTGCTCTGGCACATGTGTCTGCCATTCATAGGAAATGGAATATGGGTTTTCGGAATTTAAACATCTTTGTAACCCTGCCCATCCATACTTGTTTCAAGTATATTGTTACTTCCTTTTAACAATTTTGCCAATTGGCACAAAGAAAAAGAACTAGATTTGCTTGCCGAAGAACTAAATTACTTGGCCAATTCCAGTAAGATTTTGCAATTTTATTTATTTAGTACACATTTTCGATCAAGCATCGCGTTTTGGTCGGGTATTACACTGCTTTTGAAAACGACTTAACTGCCTTGGAATTATTGTTTAGATGGAGTTCCTTGCAGTTGCTTATAACTATTATAGCTTCCATACATGCTGGAATGGGTTATACATTCTACTGTTAGCTTTATTTTACCTAATTTGATGTGTTTTTGTGCCATGTGCTAGTACTATAGTATATAGTAGCCACGTGGTAGCACATTGTGGCTAAGTTGACCGATTACTTGCTGCAGAGGTTAGTGGACCACTGGGTCGTGCCCTTTTCTGCTCTCCTCTGTATACTACTTCTCTGTCTGAGTATATCATAATAGTATCGCGTTATATAGCTTCCAAGTATTTATTTCCCGTGTCTATATAACAATCTGCATAACAATATACAAAACAATTTAGACTTTATACGGGGCTCACTGCTTGAGGTCTATTCCAGCTGTTTACCAGCTAAAGAAGGCTCTGTGTGGTTGACTCCCTTTTCCTTCCCAGTGCTCTGATAACTGTCACATGGTCTACGGTTGCATATTGTACGGTTGCATATACATTAATGGCTACATATTGTTGTTAACCAATATATAAGTTTAATAAGGTTATATATACAATAGTTACATTTTGATACCCACCAGTAATTTACTATTTACCATTGTAATTTACTACAAATATTAAGCAAGTTGTTTAACAACTTTACAGCTCATTCATTGGTACAAACTCCTCATGTTTTCGCTAAGATGTTGATCATTTTTCCCTTAAAGCTATTCAATAACAACAAAATCAGGCAAAAGATTAATGTTTCATCGTATTAATTATTTATAATTGATTTTATATTTTCTAAAGTTGTTCCTGTTTCCAAATAAAATATCTTTAGTAGTTTTTGTCTTAACTCCATTTACCAAAAACCGAAATGAGCAGATAGTTGGTATTATTTAATGACAATGCTACAAAAACTCATAAATAATTAATATTCTAGTTAATAATATGAGATAATTTTTCAGTGTTGCCAGAAGTTATATCCTTGTGACCTTAATGACCAAGGTAAAGTATAATGTGGGAAAATGTGTCTGTAGGTCGATTGTTCACTGGACGAATAAAATTATCAACACATATTTTATCGGTTTTTGTAATATTTATTATCATTTAATGGTTTTATTTTTTGTTTCCTGTGAAATAGGGGGATATCGTCCTGATTAGGTGACCATTAGAAGGCGACGTGATTTCATTTATATCCGTTTCATAACTGCTAGTACACAAATTGGCATATATAGGACGGATGGATCATGTGGATAGTTTAGAACCCTTGAGAGGGTCGTGTCGATACCTTGAAGACTACCTCTGCGAATACCGTCATTTTTTTCATAGGTATCGATTTTTTTGATCCTCTCCATTCAACCCCCAACATGGAGGACCGGTAGCTGATTGCGACTCTATGGCCAGGCGTTAGGGTCGCGATGCCGTTACTATGCTGTATATTTATCTATAATATGCATTACAATAGATTGCCTGTTAGTGGACTTGGTGTTAAAGTAGATTGTTGAAACAGAAATCAAAATACTGACTCTCCTTTGCTAGATAAATAGATTTATTTATTGTCTACAAACAGCTTTCTGCATTTCCTTATTTCGACATGGAAGGAAATTTATCTGCAAGTATCCGTAAGCTAAGCTTCCATATTGATCCACCTCGACTTGTATTATTACATTCTATAATAGCAAACCATTTCCACCCAAAATCAATAGCTAATTACCATTTGTCCCATACAGCAATTATATTGACTAATATAAATCAGTTTGAAATGACATTTCCGCAATGTGTGATTACTCAACATCATTGGTGTCATATTTTGGATATGTGCGTCATTACATTTAATTAGCATTTGGTTGTTAGCAAATGTCGCCAACATTCAGCACCACCTGCGTTACGAAACATCGAGCTGTGTCCTCAGTTCAGGGGCTAAGTGCATCTGTAATTTTGCTGTTTTGTTTTTGTCTAACGCTTTACGTGTAGTTTTCTGTTGTCTTCTTGATACAAGTCGTTACAATGCAGGGATCCGAAATACGATCAATTAAACTATGATATTAAGTGCTTCAAAACAAGTTTTCAGGTACTTTTGGACGACGACCAGTTCTAGATCAAATAAAGTTTAGAAACTTTGCTATCCTCGGCAACGACGTGGGTACAGGTACCACCCCGTCCAGAGGTACCCAGCGCATACACCTGCAGAGGCGGCTCATTAAGGTAGCGGTATCTCGCGGTCTATCCTTCACCTCACCCGCGATCATCTTGTTTTCTGCCTTCAATATCCTATTTATTAAATTTACAATAGTCCTGTTATACAACCTTACAGGCTAAAAGCACATGACCTGACCGCACGTTATTTATTTAAGTACATGTTTATAATATAACCCATTTAGGGCATTATAATGGTAAGAATCGATTGGGTGAATGGAAATCATTGATTATATGTATTTGGAGAGTTATTGAACCACTTCGGATTAATGAGGATACTTTATTTAGAGATATAATTCGATATTAAGGCATTTCAACATTAGGTGGGCACTCCGATAGATTTTATAGTTGATTCCTGTTTATTATCGATATTCCACTCGACTCGATTCACCTTGTTACTTGAAAAGTATTACACTGAACGCTGTGCCTTGACAAAGTATATAATAAGGATTAATTTTATATTAGTTTTTTCAATATATAAACAGGTTTTATATTATGGTTTTGTTGGTAGGGCGATGTCATCTGATGATGTTCCATGATATTGCATTTTCCAACCTCTATGATTTAGTTTCCTTCAAAGGTGAGCCGAGTCGAAGGTCTTTTTGAAATCAATATACGTCAAGCACGCGCGCGCTCTTAATATCATACTTTTTAAAACTAATTTTATTCGCGTGTCCTTGGCGGTATACTGTAATCACCCTATCCACACCCCCCCCCCTCCCCAATCTATAACCATATTATACTCTTAAAACACTCAATAGCACTTTGAAGAATATATTTATCGTTATTTATTCTTTTATTATTCTAGTATTTACACAAAATATGGAATATGCAACTCAATGTTACTAATTTTATTTCCCCCAAACGTTGAATATTGTATTACTAATTAGGTTTCAATATCTGAAATATTAAGACATGGAAATCTAAATATATATTTTTGTTGTATTTTTTCTTTCAATAAAATTTCTAGTAATTTAAAAAAGTCATTACTAGAGGGTTTTATAATACATTAGTAGGTATTTATTATCTGAATGTCAGTAAGTCGACAATCGTAACAATCCATTTCTTCTTAAAATAGTTCCTGTTGAAATCGAAAAGTAATCTTATTAAATGAATGTGTTATTACTTCATTGGCTCATTAAGCCGCACTTAGCAGATGATTTGTTAGCACATGATGTTGTTGTTGTTGTTGTTGCTGTAGAGACGATTATTAAACAACGAGCTGTATCCTGCCACTACTACACAAACAGCACACTGGGCTCACTCGAGCTAGCCTTGGCTTCGTCAATCGACCGCCGTCTGGTCTAGACACCGCCCACCTGTTAGCTCTATCTAATTATATCTTATGTCTGTCTGTGTGTGTTAGTGTCTCTATCTCTATAAATATATATTTAAATTTAATATATATATATATATATATATATATATATATATATATATATATATATATATATATATATAAGCAACTTTACCGTTTTTATGGAATGTTAGTCATGATAATTAAATATTCAGTATCAAGTTTTATTTATTGGCAAAATCGTAAAATTGTTTACGAGATTTTTGATTTTTCATATACACTTCTAATCTTAGAATAACAAATATTGATAATGTACATGAGAAAATTATCATTTCAAAAATCATTTTTCTTAACTAATAAGTTATTATGACCACCCCTCTTCAAAATATGATATTTTACTTTTCGAGACACGTAAAATACAAATAGGGCATAACAAAAAACCTTTAGCCGGCCGACAATTTTATAAAAAACTAATATAATTTCATTTGCTTTCCTATTCACTACCACAACAGTCAAAGCTTGTAGTCGTAGTAATCATTACTACCTGTCATCGGGTTGTTATTAATATCTTAGCTGGTCTTGTTGGCTGAAACCGGTTCGTCTTTATTTAATTTATTGATAGCTGTAAAATATCTTTGGAAACTCTGCTGATGCTTCTTCAAAAGGTGATATAATTATCAATCAATCAACACTGTCTCTACAACCCAGTAAGGGTCTTGGCCGCATCAAGGCGTCGCCTCCACTCTTCTCTCTCCTGTGCCAAGGTCCTCCAAGCTCTGGATCCAACAATGCTACCTTCTCGACCTCGTCTGCCCATCTTAATCGCTGTCTCTTATGAGTAGCGTTGTCCTCCATCTGGCCACATGTCCAGCCCATCTAAGCCTAGCTATTCTTATATACTGAACCACGTCTAACTCTTGATACATCCGATATATCAGGGTAAAAATTCTTCTTTGAACTTATGCTCCAGTTGAGTTATCAGCTTTGACCAAAGAGCCAAGGTATACAAAATTTTCGACACTTTCAAACGGGATGGAGGGGACCTTGAAGGTCTAGCAAGCATATATTTGGTTTTTGGCTGATTCACTTGAAGACCCATTCGCCGTCCAGCTTTCTCCATAACAAGAACCGCTTGCTGTAAATCCCTCTGTGTTCTTCCGACTATATCTATATCATCCGCGTAGGCCATTATTTGGATGGACTTAGTCAGAATCGTACCAGTGACTTGTAACCCTGAGTCTCTTATGACCTTATCAAGTGGTAAATTGAATAACAGGCACGAGAGTCCATCGCCTTGTCTCAGACCCCTAGTTGTCCTGAATACTTCAGACAAGTCATTCTGGATCTTGACCTGGCTTCTCGACTCCCTCATCAGCAATCCCACAAGGCTTATCAATTCTCTGGGGACATTCATTTCTTCCATACCTTGATACAGTTTCCCGCTCAAGATACTCTCATAGGCATTGCTGAAAGCCACAAAAAGGTGGTGGGTCGTTATATTGTACTCTCTGGTCCTTTCCATAGGAATTCTCAGGGCAAATATTTGATCAATACAAGATCTAGTATTTGTCAAGCCGCATTGGTACATTCCTATCTCTCTTCGGGCATGGGGGAGTAGTCTTTGCAGGAGTTGAATCGAATATATAACTGACAGTTATAAGTTGAAATATCATCTTGAATTTTCGAATTTTGAATTGTGGAATTTTTTTGATCTGTTATTAACAAACTGTGGACATTTATCGTTGAATTGGTTGGTGTTGATGAAGGGAGATATAGCCAGGTAGCAGGGACTACAGCTGGCATATCCCCGGCGTACTCAGGCAGATGTTGCGTCAGTCAATGCCCTGGCTGCTTTGGCCCGAGCTCCGGGGTGGCTTTGGAATCCTTTTGGTGAGGGTAGCTTTGATAGTATCTGTTCTCGTTCAGTTGGATCGAATCGCTTTGTGGAAGAGATGGGTCTAATAGAGACTCAAAAAACTATTCATCTTCATTAACTAATCGATTATAATCTGATATGATATTTTACTTTCTAAATTTTACTTGTAATAAAACATTTTGCAAATTTTCTTCATATCTGGTTACAATCGTTTTTAAAGCTTTTCTTACAACTTTAAACTATTAAAGGGATGAAGTGTAGTTGGGTTAATTTTGTTTTCACAACCTGAAGTAAATAGAAGAATGCCGCTTGTAAATGCTTTAATGATGGCGTAAAGGCAGAAAAGATCAAGGAAATCCGATAGCGTGCCTTGAGAGTTCGCCTCATCTAGGGGAAGAAAGCGAGGCAAAGGCTAGATGAGGGACACAAAGCGACAGCTAAAGGCTTCTTCAAGGAAAAAAAAAGCATATCCTTTATTAAAGAGAGTGAGGGGGGGGGGCTAAGAGGTTTCTCTACCAGCTTCTGGAAGTACGAGAGCATTAGTGGAAGAGTTCCCTGAGATCTATGGCAACGTTTAGGCGCCTTTTTTAAAAAAATTAACTTTTCTTATGATATAGAGCTTCCTTTCACATTTTCTAAAATTGTTCTAAGCAGAAGATTGGAAAATATTTGTTCGAGTAAAAATAGTATGTTTAACTTTTTCACGAAGGGGTGGCTTAAAGGATGATATCGTTGTCACAGGGCTATAAAAGTTTCTAAAGCCTTCCCGCGAGTTATTACATCCTAAATCCTATCATTATCATTATATTGTTTCATTTTTTATTTAAAATAAGTTGCAATAAAATTTGTTGCGATTCTTTGATGTTTTTTATTTGTAATTGAGTAATTTATTATCTAATAATTTTTGTTTTTTAAACTGGGTTGAGTCTTCACTGTTACATGATAATTTGCAAGGATTAATTATCAAACAAATATACAGCCTTGACTTATTCACAAGTCCCAATATAACATTATAAAAAACAGATACTAACACTTTATGGTTTAAATTTAAAAACTAATAAATTGAAAAACGCCTTGAAGTTAATAATGCACAGCCTTGAAATACTTCAAGTTTTTCATGATGCAGCGATGGAATCCCTGGTGAAGTTAAAGAGGTAGCAAACCTGGAGAAGACAACTCCGGTTGTTGGGAGTGCAAGAGAAACATTAGCACTTTTTCCATTTGTTTATTTTTATAAATAAATTTTTTTTTTAAATTATTTAATTGTGTACGCTATGGAGTCATTTGAGTGGAGTCGTTGAGATTCATCCCTAGACATCATAATTATCACTTGGACGAGGTTTACTAGTTACCATCCCCCCCCCCCCATTTATCCCTCTGCAGCTGTTATTCCTGTGCCAATGGAGTGGCCTGGCGGAGGATAGGAAAAGGCTATCGATTTGTCTTAGGACACTGTTACTCGATGCCCAGTAATATCAATGCTTGTTGGCTTTGGGTGCATGCAGAGGATCTTCAATGCCAACTTAATCATATAGCCGAAACGTCACGAGATTCATTGGACTTTTAAACGAAGGGTGTTGGTATGCAGCTCAGGATTATTAACATTCTCGAGACTGATCACAACACAAAAGAAATATCCGAACTCGTGTAAATGGATTTTCCAGTGGAATGCAAAGCCTCTTCTCCATCAGATTAAACCAATAGCAGTGGGCGACGTATCGTATGAAGAGAGGGCGAATGGTGATAGATGATGAAATGATGGATGCGGAACGCCTTGCTATTGCTACTGGACTTGTTGGCCCAACAACTCGTGGATTACTAGCTACTAATCTATTACTAGTTGTGGAAGGAATATGACAATGCTGCTATATTGTAGGCGCGGTGTAGTTTAAGCCAAGCTCATAAGGTTATCGATATTATCATATATTCACTTTTTTCATTTCTTAAATTCATTAAAAAAAGTATGTTTGACCTCTAGACATAATCTGTTATATTGGTTGTAAAAATTTAGTAGATCAATGTTGTAAAATTGATCTTGAAGTATTTTTAATAAATATCCAGTTTTTTATTTGTTTTTGTTAACTCGTTTTACAAATATAATTGCTTGGATTCAAAGAGGTTTTACTTTTAGCTCTAAATTACATAAGATACTCAGACTTTAGTTCTATAGCAGGCAGGATCCATTTCTCTTATACAGTATTAAGGATAGTGTAGGCGATATGGTACAGAGCACGAGAGAGCCGGCAGGATCCGGGCCACAGGTGGTAACGTGGCTTGGTCACCCTTGGCCTTCCACGCCTGACGCGGCGACCTTTAGGCCCATCCTCTATTTGGAGTTGTTATCGTAACCTTAACGATTTATATCCTCCGCGACCTTGCATTGTCAAAGCACCTCAAGTACACACACACTTAGTTTGGGCCTCGGTCCAGGGTCAAAGGTCACTCAAGGTCAAAGGTGTCCGTCCTTCCTCTACTTCCTACTTACGTAACATCAGCTCACTCGATCTCTCATTTGAAAACTACCAACTTTTGCTCTTAGCAAACCAACCACGAGCCGGGAGGGAGGGACACTGACTTGGAGGTTCTCGTGAGAACTGAGCTCATCACCGGTTCTGGGAACAAAATGGGTTTGAAAAGATTCTAGTATCTTGATTTCAGTGGAGAGTGGAAGAGGCTAACGGAGCCGTTGCGCTTCCCTAACCGATTTACTTTCTACTCACAAATTATTAAACACTTTTACAACCGTGTTTTAAGCTAATAAAACTATTTTTGTATTGCACAAAACACTTATTGAATGATATGAAAAAATAAATACAACTGCAAAGTGTCACGAGTATACATCGTTATGCAATATATATATGTGTTTTTTTTTTTTTTTTTTTTTTTTGTTTTTTTTTACGAGGGTAGGTGGAAATCTTCAAAAGACGCGAATAGGCCCGTACCTATCCGTGTGTGGGATTTTTACCCACTAAAACCAACCTCCCTACACCTGTTTCTCACCCTCCACGGGACCGCCGTTAGGCATTACATCATGGGGGGGAGTGGCTGAGTGCCGCCTCATTGATTTCGGCTACCTTCTGGCTCGCCGTTCCTTTTCCTCCATTCTTAGCTTTTGTAGCACCTGTGCCGCTAACCTTTGGCCTGCCATCCAATAATCCTTATTGATCAGCATAAGGTTGACAATATTATCTGCGGTGGGATCTGAGCCGCAGACGCTTCGGAACTCCATCCTCTCATCTTGAAAGCGGGGACAGAAGAAGAATATGTGCTCAGCGCTCTCATCCGCTCCTGGGCAGAATGTACATGCACCTGTATCATCGAGCTTAAACCTATGCTGATAGGCTCGAAAGCAACCATGCCCTGTGAGAAACTGAGTGATGTAATAGTCGACCTCACCGTGGTTTCTATTAACCCAAGCCTCAATGTAGGGCACCAACCTGTGCGTCCACCTTCCACTGAATGCCATATCCCAACGACGTTGCCACTCCCTAACTGTCTGCTTTCTTAATTCTTCTCTGGGAATGAAGTCAGCACTGTTATATATATATATGTGTTTGTGTGTGTGTGTGTGTGTGTGTCGGACAAGACACTCCGACCATTGCGCCCATAGAACAGGCACCTCGCCTGATGGAACAGTTCTTGATGGACGGAGTTGAAGACTATTGGGATATGTAGCACAACTGATGAAGGGTGTAGCAAATGCAAAATCAATTATGTCGGATGTCGGAGCCAATTGGTCTGTTAGGTCTTTATGTATCTGTTTGGACTTTATGTATCTGTTTGGACTTTATGTATCTGTTTGGACTTTATGTATCTGTTTGGTCTTTATGTATCTGCCAAATATTTCAAACATTTTTTTCCACGATTTAAAATTTGTTTCTCAAACTCTCCGTTACATTAACATTAATTTAGTTCCGCTGCTACATCCTAACATTCTACTTCATGTTCTTACTTACTCTAACATACTTCCATGTTACAACTGATTCTAACATTCTTCCATGTTACAAATGATTCTAACATACTTCCATGTTACAATTGATTCCCTACCCCTCAAAAGCAGATCATTCTTCACTCACTGTTTCCAAGGAACGGCACCTACCTCTCCACCGTGAACATTGCTCCTCCACCCTCGCCGCAGATCGTTCCCCCACTGATCCTGATCCGGAGGCTATTCCTCCCCTCCTCGTGGACGCCCCCTCCCTCCCGGCGCTAAGCAGCCAGTGCTGCTCCGTCCTGTCTTAGAGTTCGGTTATTGCGAGTGGTGTCTTCTTGAGGGTGTTCGTGATTGTCAATTGTGGTGGTGATGTGTGCTATGCCAGCGATCCGGGATTCACTTTACGTTTAAATAGAGGTGAGTATCCTGGGGAAGACATGTGGGTTGGGCAACCTGTCTGGTCTTTGTGTCCAAGGAGAAAGTATCTACCTGTAAAATATATTGTTAGGATATTTTATAGCGTTTTCTCTTTTAAAAATCACAACTGATATGTCAACCATTTGTCAAACGATTTCTCTTAAAATTATGTTAACAATGTTGATATTTTTCAATACCTTTATCTTTAACCATAAATGTGATGTGATGAAGTTGAAAAGGATACTGTATTTACATTGTATTGGTTCTCCTTCACTCATTATAAGCCCAAACCTCAGCTCAGTTTTTGTTGTCAGGTTTTAGGCTAGTGTGTTTAAGCCTGAGGGAGGCGTCTTGTGTATAAGCTCTGTTATACTTAACAATTTCACATTACTCGGAAAGCAGTGATTATTGAATAAAGAGCGTAAGAATCTTGAATGTTGATTTAAAAGGAAAAGTAAACTTTTAATTCGAATTGAAAAACCAAACTAAACTTAACGAGACTACTGTAATCAAGAAAATCCTTTCAACTTTAAAAAAAAAAAATTGTAATCTTACAATATAACAACTATTTTTACATATTTTAATTTCGATAGCATTATCAGGAAATATATCGCACCATTATATTTGTTAAAAACCGATAAAAAAATTTGGAGTTGTATATCAGCTGTTTATGTTTATAAGCCTTGGGGCAAGTCCTATTTGCAACTCCAGATATACGTTTGCTCGTGTAACGTCTATATATATATATATATATACGTAACGTTCACGTATATATATATATAAATTATAAAATATTATATATATATATATATATATATATATATATATATATATATATATATATAATGTAATTCAATCCCCGAAAGAGGAATCGAACGAATATCCGTTGCGTCCTTCTAGAACTATTGCAAGAGCTAGTTTTGTTATTTACATATCTCAGTAGTTTTCTTTAACATATTTCATTAACAAGCATATTGTCATTTCTCATGTTTAATAAATAAACGAAGGATACAGCCAGGGACTCATTGAAGATATTGCTAACATAAAGTAGAGAGAATAGAATCTTGGCAGTTATTTTATTTGATACCTGAGCTAGTTGAAATTGAGAAATCGCAGCGGAATCAATTTTAAATAAAATACTATTATTGGATCTGAGCAAAATCCTCTCCTTATTGTATTGTATTCTCCTGTGAAGTATCAAGTATCAAGACAATTTATTAGTATTAGTAGTTGCTGCCTATTTGGTTGGCTGAATCTGGTCTGAACATGGAAGGACCAGGAGCCTTCGATGTCTTCCTAAGAGTTCTTCTACCTTTTTAGCGCACCCTTCTTCCTAATGCCACAAAGAGGAACGTCCAGTCCCGTCGTGCTTTTCATGCCACAGGCCTTATCATGGCTACGCGTTGACACTTGATAAATATTTAGGCCGAGAGGAAGTGTCACATCACACGGAGTTGGGAAAGAGACGCCCATTGAGAATCCTGAAGGTGAGGGGCATAGCATTCTATAGGAGGATCGAACTGGGCCGGATGATCTAACCTCTCAACTAAAATGCTAAAATGCTCTTGATTTAATATGAAAAGGAATCGCTGTTTCCTCAGAGTTATAATAGCTCTTTATCTCCCGACTTATTGATGTGCCAAAATTGAAATAATTAAACAAAATCCCGCGAGGATTATTCTTTTAGGAAATGTAATAGGCATTATTTAAGTGCTGTCAGACGATCTAGAAGGCCGTTAGGGTCGCATAGGATGGTATTAATGTTATGTACGTTGTTTAATGGGATGGGGTTGTTCTGTTGGGTTATTTTGTTTTTATACAGTTTAATAATGTACGAGGCACCTGAATAACATTGTAAATAGCTTTTTATTGCCTTAAGAATTATCTAAAGCTCTCCTTATCTTATCAAATCATGCCCTGATTAGGTAAGTAGTGATAAGTCATTTGGCAAAGCTATCAAACGAGTCATATTTCAATTGTGACCTGGCCATAAAAATAATAATTTTCGATTTGCGTATTTCTGTTATTTAACCATTTATTTCCATTTTGGATATTATTTAGTGAGCATTTAACTTAAAGGGTACTACACTTTTCCCCGCTACCAAGAGATCCATATTGAGCACTCCCTCCACCTCGTTCCTACATTTCATTACAGATACGGACTTGCTGCATTCATGGGTTATCCTTAGTGTAGAGGAGGGAGATATGTTCCGCTAAATCGAAGCCGAAGGGCACGATCTGGGCATCTCTTGCAATCTTGGTCGGTGTAATTTCCCTGCAGTAGGCTGAAGGAATGCCGTTTTCCTAAGATTTCTTTGAACGTTAATTAAATATTTAATCATCAAATGAAATATTTACCTCACCCAAGTTGAGTGCGTCAGTACATATGTACGTCATGCCGGTCTAGTTTACTAGTTTACGGGTACCAGTGCAAATTTACTAGTTTACCCGCACCAGTGCAAATTTTAAACATTATAATAGACGGAGGCATGAAGAAAATACTCAAAGATTGCTAGAGTCGTAACCTCGGTTTAGCTGACTCAGCTGTGACGCAACATTCCACTGTGATAATGGCGTCCTTGCTGCATGTACCCCAAAGGTTCTGCTGCATGTACCTAAAGGTACTGCTGCATGTACCCCAAAGGTCTTGTATTCCTGTACACTGTCTTCACACCGGGCTCTCTACGTACGTGCTGAATACCGAGCGAAACCTGCAATTTGTCATCCGTCATATGATAAGGTTGAACGTATTTACTTCAGGCACTTTTCACCTTCGTTTACTGATTAGGACTTAGATGTGAAACTCTAAACAAGAAGCATTTAATTTCAAGAATGACGTGTTCATTTTGAAGGGGTCTTGTTTGGAATTTTCCATTGAGCAATGCTGCTTCGGTTGGTTTATATTCGATAAGTGATGTCTATACCTTCATGGTTATCGCGGTAAATTTAAATCTAGGTATATTTAACTCAACTTTACTGTTGATAAATGATTGTTAATATTAAAATGCATGTTTTTAGTTACATTTACTAAATTGAATAGTTAATATTCATAAAAAATATATTTTTACCGCCTAGTAATCTAACAAACCTATAAATCTCTTCCAACATCCTTCTCCTAATATCGCATTTCCTCGACGTTATTTATTAATTATTTTAAGCTGAAGCGTATGATTGCTTCTTATACCGACGCCTCACGGAAATTTCCATTAAATGTTTACTCAGGGAATCGTGCTTGGAGAATACTTATTGACTGTTAGCCTTGTTTGTTTTTGTGACGCATGTAAGACAGCTCAATGTAAGGCAACTCGACGATCTCTTTACTGCCACCGCTAGCTAGTAGTGGTTGGTAACGGTAGGATTGGATATTTATATTTCGACTCCTATATTGTATATTATATATTCCCCTATATTTTATGTCCTATATATCTCTTATACGGTTTTACATTCTACGTTTATTCAAAACAGGAGTTCATGCTTTGTTTTGAAGAGACAAGTTCGGTTGAACATCCCGTACAGGATGCTGTAACCCATTGAACTGGTTCCGGCTCACCTTTTGCTCAACTCACAAAAGAACATACAAACGAAGATTGTCTCACGAAATTCGAAATACTTTTAAATTTTTCGTTTAACTTGTAATCTTCCTAATTCGTCAAAACCCATTTCATTATCACTACCTCCAAGTTCTACCTGACTTCACTTGAGGATGAACATGACCCATGAAGTGCATAATGGTCATTAAAAGCGAAAGACCTTCCCAATCCAATGACTGAAAGTGAATGGCGTGAAGAGCCAGGTGTTAAACTAATTAATATAACAAATTGAATCAGCTACTTACGATCAGCTTTCCCTGGTTC
This sequence comes from Troilus luridus, assembly GCA_964056705.1. Classification (NCBI taxonomy): domain Eukaryota; kingdom Metazoa; phylum Arthropoda; class Insecta; order Hemiptera; family Pentatomidae; genus Troilus; species Troilus luridus. The sequence goes on from OZ057416.1 coordinate 112,150,971, forward strand.
GGTTCGTTCTCTATTAATCAGGATTCCAAAAAGTGCTGAGACATTGTTTTTCTTGAGATTATTTGATTAATAATACAGAAGAGAAAAATCTCGAAAAGAGACACAAAATATTAGTTAGAACATGAATAAAAATAAATGGCTAACAAGAAGCTCCTCGCGTCGAAGATAAGATAAAGCAAGCTGTTGCGCCGTAACTTCTCGGGGGAGGGGGGTCTGCTTTTTTTGTTTTGTTTATGTTTTCCACGAATTGATTGAGGAAGACCGTATGGATTTGTGGGATGTCGTAGGTATACAAAGGGGGATGGGGGTTTTTAGTTTAAGGGAGGTGAAATAGGAATTATACGTGAGCAGTTTTACTTGATGCAATTCAAACCATGAGAGACCCTAAAGGAACCTTAAAAAGCACGGATGCACCAGGAGTGGGGTGGCCACCAGAGGGATGGCAGTTCTAAGGGCGCTCGCTAAAGTCCACTGCCGCCCGTTGGAAGGAAGATAGACCGAAAAGGATCAATCCGGTTAATTGCATTATTATTTTCATTATTATCAGTTTTCATGTTCCTTCAGATACAATTTTGCTATTGCTACCCACCCATCCATTTACAACATTCACTTTTATTGAAATTTGAATTAATTAGGTCCCTTGGGACACCTTCCCCTACCAAAATGGACTGGCTGCCTCAAATCGTCCACAAAACTCTCTTCCAGTCCTTCCAGGCCCCACTTTCCCGTTGCGTAAGTTCCGATTAGGCTCGTAAGCACGTTTAGAATAGGTTGGCTATGGTTCACGATGCACGTCGTCGGCCTCTGTCCTTAGATTTGTTCTATGCTATATAATTGACAAAATGTGTTACTAATCCATAAAATAAACCCATTTGCAATTGACCTTTTGAATTAGTTGTAAAATATGTTGTGTCGTATTTTGTGATATTATATATTCACATTGAATCACGATATGATGTTTAATAAGGTTATACCTTACATTCCTGCAAAATACAAAATTTCATTTCTCAGGAAAAATGGAAAATAGAGGTTCAGGAGGAAAGGAATCTCTTGTCAGTTTGAATCGAGTTAATAGCTTTCGGAATATTTTGTTTAAAATGTACTGACATGCAATTAACGGATTGTCATTGGTTTTTTGTATTTGACAGGTGTGGACAAAAATATAATGAGGGCGGGGGTTAAAAGTAAAATTTCTTGGTAATATTATAATATAGTACAATATTATTATAATATTGTTACGGTCTGAGCGGGAAGGAGGCTGTGAAGATTAGGCGAACAATGGGATTAAGCCGGAAGGGATTATAGAATGTCGTAGAGCCTACTCGATCGGCCCGGAATGTTCTAGATGCCCCCACCCCAATCTCCCTTGCCTATATAAAAAGGCGAGCTGTTTTGGCCGGGCAGTAGTAATAAGAAGAGTAGTAATAAGACGAGTCTGTAATAAGTGAGTAGCAGTCGTTAACTAGTGGCAGTGTGTGTGAGTTAGTTAGTATTAGTATCAGTCTGTAATAAGTGCTTAGTGAGCAACAGTGACAATTAGTGGCCGTGTAATAAGTGTAATAAACTGTGAGGCAGTTTGTCATATTCGGAGAGTCTTACGGTCGGTGGACTTTAGTTAGCGAACTGTAAGTGTTAATTTGTAATTGTAAACTATAGTGTAATATTATTGTATTTGTACAAATTTATATAAATAGTTTAGTTACTTAGTATAAACAATATCTTATATTATTTGTATATTATCTTAGAAATTAGATAACATTTAGTAGAATATTATTATTGTAAATTGATATTAGTTTAATAATTTAACTGTTTTAGATAATCTCATTGTATTCTTTTTAATTTGTTAATAAATATCAGATTCTTGAATTAAGTAATAGTTTAATTCATTTTACACCCAGTAGCCCGTAACAAATTGGTGTCAGGTGTGGGGTCTTGTGTAATTGTTATTTTATTTTGTAATAATTGGGCTACTGTTTGAAAAATGGCTTCTCAAAGTCTTAAATTGATGGATTTAAAAGTTGCGGATTTAAAACGGGAATTAGAAGAACGTGATCTGGATTCTTCCGGAAATAAGAGTGTACTGCAACATCGCTTGCGTCAATTTTTTGTAGAGTTAGGGGAAAATCCAGATGACGTTCTGTTTGAAACTGATTTGAGCAAGTTGTCTGCAACTTTTAAAAATGAATTAGGCAATGTAGAAAATAAGCTAGGTAATGAATTAAGCAGTGTTAAAAATGAACTAGGTAATGAATTAAGCAGTGTTAAAAATGAACTAGGTAATGAATTAAGCAGTGTTAAAAATGAACTAGGTAATGAATTAAGCAGTGTTAAAAATGAACTAGGCAATGTAGAAAATAGGCTAGAGTCTAAATTAGGCACATTAGAAACTAAGTTAATGGAAAATGTAGATAATAAAGTAGCTGATGTAGAATCTAGGTTAGGAGAAAAATTGAATTCAATTGAAAGCAAACTTAGGCAAAGAGTAGAAGCTCTAGAGGGACGTATGAGCAATCCACCGACGAACGACACCGACCTTTCCTCCGAGGGCAGCAATCGTAATAGCATTCTATCCGCCTATAATGGGACGCCACCAGCTCACAACACCATTCCAGTATTCGACGGAAAGACGCCGTGGGAGGACTACATGACTCTCTTCGAGACAGCTGCTTCGATCCACGGGTGGTCACAGGAGACCCAAGCTTCAGCGTTGTGTCTGGCCTTGCGTGGAGACGCCTTGAGAGTGCTGCAGGGAATGCCCATGTCGGAGCGGTCCAACTACGGGAAACTGATTAGAAGACTGGAAATGCGTTTCGGCCACCGCCACATGGACCAGCTATATCGCTCACAGCTAAGAAACAGGGTCCAGAAGGACAACGAGACACTGCAGGAATTTGAAGCGGATATTGCCCGGCTGGTGAGGAACGCCTACCCATCGGTCACTGACTATGTCTACGAGAGTTTGGCTGTCGACAAATTCCTGGATGGACTGCGGGACCCAGAGACACAACAAGCGGTGAAGCTCGCCCGGCCGAAAACGTTGGGAGACGCATTATCTCAGGCCATGGAGTTTGAAGCTGTCAGACAGTCTGTACGGGGCCATGCGCGAGTTCGAGCAGCAGGAGCAGAGCCTAATACGGTAACCAGCGTCGAGGACATAGTGACCAAAGTGTTGGATGCTCTCAGGACCCATAAGAAGGAGGTACGCTGTTGGGGCTGCGGCCAGCTTGGACACCCTAGAAGCAAGTGTCCAACCCGTTACGTCAAAGCCCCCAGGATTGCCATCAGAGTTGCGTCAATAGGAAGCAGAACAAACAGCTTCTATGTTGATGGGATGGTGAACGGGCAGCTGCGAAGTCTTCTAGTGGATACCGGCGCGAGCATGACGATCTTGAACTCGAAGACACATCCAGCTGAGAAGATCATACCGACCACTTGGGCATTACGGACTGCAACGGGACAGCCAGCCAAGGTCTACGGGGAGACAGTTGCCACCTTCATCATCGGGGGTCAACATCTGAAGCACCGCGCTCTCGTGGCAGAGATCGATGAAGATGTCATATTGGGCATGGACTTCATGATGGCATACGGGATCAAGCTGGACATGTCGAGAGGTGTGCTGACGATGGGAGACGAAGAAGTCATCCTTCGGCAGGGAAAGGATCTCTACGCACGAGTACTCTTACTAGAAGACACCACTTTACCTGCACGGAGCCAAATCGTAACACATGGGACAGTCGAAGGTCATCTACCGGAGGGTCAATGTGTACTAGTTGAACCCGGAAGGCACGAAGAACAAGAGATCGGGCGCGGCGTACTGGTTGCTAGGTCTCTCATCAAGATCGGACCTACCACTCCAATTCGGCTAATGAACCTGAACAGCTTCCCGGTAACGCTGAAGAAAGGAACACCGGTCGGGGAGTGTACCACCGCTACCTCAGTGGTTCGTCAGCTGCAACGTCATCCCACCGAGCTTCGAGGACTCCCAGAGGAACTTAAAGGATTTTTGGACGAATCATGTCGCGACCTTTCGCCCGAACAGAGCGAGGAAGTGAAGAATATGATTATCCGATGGCATGACGTCTTCGAGATCGGACCAGGACCACGGGGCAGAACGGATATCGTCCAGCACAAGATTGACACTGGGGATGCGAAGCCTATCCGACAGGTCCCGCGGAGGCTGCCGTTAGCTAAACGGGAGGACGCCGAGGAGATTATTAAGGAGATGGCGGCTGATGGTGTCATTGAGCCTTCAAGTAGCCCCTGGATGTCTCCTGTCGTATTGGTGAAGAAGAAAGACGGCACAACGAGGTTCTGCGTAGACTACCGTCTTCTAAACAACGTCACCAAGAAGGACAGCTATCCGCTTCCCAGGATTGACGATACGCTGGACACCCTAGAGGGGTGTAAACTCTTCTCTACTTTGGATCTCCGCAGTGGATATTGGCAGGTTGGATTGGCACCTGAGGATAAAGAGAAGACGGCGTTTTCAATTGGCACTGGGCTCTGGCAGTTTACAGTAATGCCATTCGGGCTTTGCAATGCTCCTGCCACATTCGAGAGGCTGATGGAAAACGTGTTAAGAGGTCTCTCTTGGGAGGTATGCCTGGTATACCTAGACGACATTATTGTGCTGGGAAAGTCCTTCGCTCACCATCTGAAGAATCTGGAGAAGGTCTTCGAACGACTGCGTGCAGCGAACCTAAAGTTGAACCCGAAGAAGTGTAATCTCTTCCGAAGGCAAGTCAACTACCTGGGGCATATTGTGTCAGATAACGGAGTTGCTGTTGACCCAGAGAAGATAGCAGCGATCACCAACTGGCCAGTACCTCGAGATAAGCACCAGGTGAGAAGTTTTCTCGGGCTCTGCACCTATTACCGGAGGTACGTGAAAGGATTTGCTAACATCGCAAAACCTCTTACCAGGCTAACCGAGGAGAAAAGGACTTTTCATTGGGATCACGAGTGCCAGGCATCCTTCGAGGAGCTGAAGAGCAAATTGAGTAGTGCTCCTATTCTGAGCTATCCACGTCCCGAGGGCAAGTTCATACTTGACACAGATGCCAGCAACATCGCCATTGGAAGTGTCCTCTCTCAGCTCCAAGACGGAGAAGAAAGGGTGATTGGATATTTCAGCAAAGCACTCTCAGCTCCGGAACGAAACTACTGTGTCACAAGGAAAGAGCTTCTGGCAGTAGTAAAGTCCATAGAGCATTTTCATAAATACCTATACGGAAGAAGGTTCCTGCTGAGAACGGACCACGCGGCTCTAATGTGGCTGCTGCGATTCAAGTCACCTGAGGGACAAGTGGCGAGGTGGATTGAGCGCCTTCAAGAGTATGACTTCGAATCTGCTCATCGTTCTGGAACGAGCCACAGGAATGCGGATGCACTGTCAAGAAGACCTTGTGAAGAAGGCTGCAAGCATTGTTCTCGACAAGAAGAGAAGCAGGCAGCGGTATTGAGGACTACAGTTGTCATCGACAGTTGGCAAGATGCAGAGGTGTCAAAGGAACAGGACGAGGACCCGGACTTAAAACAAATAAAGGAATGGAAAATATCAGGGCGAGGAAGACCGGCCTGGCAGGATGTTGCTCCAATGTCGAAGAATGTAAAAACGTACTGGGCCCAATGGAACTCCATTGTAGTGGACAACGGGCTGCTGAAACGGGCATTGGAGAACGCGGAAGGAGATCAGCGTAGGCTACAGCTCATCGTTCCAAGGAATAAAGTGCCCGAAGTGCTTAGGGAACTACATGACGGTGTAACTGGCGGCCATCTTGGAGTTCACCGGACATTGGAAAAAGTTCGTGAACGCTTTTACTGGGCAAACCTTAAGGACGATGTGTTGGACTGGTGCAGGCGTTGTGCGACTTGTGCGGCTTCTAACGGACCAACAAGAAGAAAGAGGGCCCCTATGAAGAAGTACAACGTGGGAGCACCGTTCGAGAGGATAGCGATCGACATCGCTGGCCCTTTCCCTGTGACGGACGAAGGTAACCGATATATTCTCGTGGCCATGGACTATTTTTCTAAGTGGGTGGAAGCGTATGCCCTTCCGAATCAAGAGGCAGTCACGGTTGCAGACGTACTTGTGAAGCAGCTCGTCAGCCGGTTTGGAGTACCCATGGAACTTCACGCTGACCAGGGAAGAAACTTTGAGTCTGCAGTCTTCTCCGGGATGTGCGAAGCACTGGGAATACGGAAAACCAGGACGACACCTCTTCACCCTCAATCGGATGGCATGGTGGAGCGCATGAACAGGACAGTGGGTCGATATTTGTCTAAAGTGGTTTCCGACCATCAGCGGGACTGGGACCAGTATCTTCACTTGTTCCTGTTAGCCTACCGCAGTTCAGTCCATGAAGCAACGGGGCAGACCCCCGCAAATGTGGTGTTCGGCCGAGAACTTCGTTTGCCTTGTGATCTGAAATTCGGGTTCAAGCCAGACGAGGAAGTTAACGGAGAGGAATACGTCACGAATCTACGGAAGCGGATGGATAATATCCACGAGAAGGTTCGTGCAAACATCCAGGGAGCCAGTGACAGAATGAAGGAGCGTTACGACATCAGGGCAGAGAAAGGTGGATTCCAACCTGGAGATTTGGTCTGGCTACATGATCCTCGAAGAAGGCGAGGCTACTCACCTAAACTTCAGAACTCCTGGGATGGCCCGTTTGAGATCATCAATAGGATAAACGACGTCATCTATAGGATCAGAAAGCAGCCAAAAGGAAAACCCAGGGTAGTCCATTTTAATAGACTGGCCCCATACAAAGGAGACCATGGCCCGACAAAAGACCAGCAAGTCAGGCATCTCAACAACGTGGAGATCAGTAAGGTATCAGTTGCACAACCTAAGGTACAAGGTCCCCGTGGAGTAACTCAGACAGTATACAGAGATATCTTCTCGTTACCCGCGGACTATTCTCTGGCCCATTGTGTCGCCGAAGATCTGAGGACTTCCCGAGGGATTGCAACGGTCTTCAGGAAGAAGTTTGGTGGTACTACGGAACTAGAACGCCAAGGACCAAGCGTGGGGAAAGCACTCCACCACACATACGAAGGACGACATCTGTTTTACTTGGTAACCAAGTGTGCCAATGATCACAAGCCCACATATGATGCCCTGCGGCGAAGCCTCGACGACCTGCGGAGTAAGCTTCTGAGACTGCGTGTCGCCAAGCTCGCGATCCCTAAGTTGGGCTGTGGATATGACGGCCTGGAGTGGAAGGTTGTCAGGAACATGCTTGAAGAGATATTCGCCAACTCTGGGGTCGCCATATTGGTGTGCACGTTCAACCCCTGGAAAGGAAATGCGTCTCCATCGAGGGAAGCTCATAACCGCCCGATTTCTCCGGACTATGCTCTGGGACAGAGCACTTTTAAGGAGGGGGCAGTGTTACGGTCTGAGCGGGAAGGAGGCTGTGAAGATTAGGCGAACAATGGGATTAAGCCGGAAGGGATTATAGAATGTCGTAGAGCCTACTCGATCGGCCCGGAATGTTCTAGATGCCCCCACCCCAATCTCCCTTGCCTATATAAAAAGGCGAGCTGTTTTGGCCGGGCAGTAGTAATAAGAAGAGTAGTAATAAGACGAGTCTGTAATAAGTGAGTAGCAGTCGTTAACTAGTGGCAGTGTGTGTGAGTTAGTTAGTATTAGTATCAGTCTGTAATAAGTGCTTAGTGAGCAACAGTGACAATTAGTGGCCGTGTAATAAGTGTAATAAACTGTGAGGCAGTTTGTCATATTCGGAGAGTCTTACGGTCGGTGGACTTTAGTTAGCGAACTGTAAGTGTTAATTTGTAATTGTAAACTATAGTGTAATATTATTGTATTTGTACAAATTTATATAAATAGTTTAGTTACTTAGTATAAACAATATCTTATATTATTTGTATATTATCTTAGAAATTAGATAACATTTAGTAGAATATTATTATTGTAAATTGATATTAGTTTAATAATTTAACTGTTTTAGATAATCTCATTGTATTCTTTTTAATTTGTTAATAAATATCAGATTCTTGAATTAAGTAATAGTTTAATTCATTTTACACCCAGTAGCCCGTAACAATATATAGTATAATATTATAATATAATATAGTCCAATATTATATTGTTTGCTCCAATAAACATGTTCAAGTTTATCGCCTCAAGTTTCTGTGTATTTAGTTTAAGAGAGCATTTATATGTGAAATGCAAAAGTTCTCGGATGTGTTAATTTTATATAATTTAAATTTAAATTTAATATAATTTAAGAATTATATTATTTTAGTTTACCTTTTCACCTTCCAGTTAGCACATTTATGCTCATTTTCTATCCATTATTATTATTAAAGATATTATATACTGAAATTGTCTTGAGGTTTTATCTTTCATGAAATTTATCCTTGTTGATTTGAATGCCATTTACTTTCGGCCTCGATAGGCGGCCTCAGGTGCTCCATACTTGGTCCTTAGGTGCTCCATACTAGGTCCTTAGGTGCTCCGTACTAGGTCCTTAGGTGCTCCATACTAGGTCCTTAGGTGCTCCGTACTAGGTCCTTAGGTGCTCCGTACTAGGTCCTTAGGTGCTCCATACTAGAACAGTCTTTACTCCTTCATCATTCCTAAGTAACTATTTTAATAACAATCACAACAGCAATCAGCAATCAGTAACACTGTAATAATGAGTAACTAACACAATGAGTGACTATGACAATGAGTAACTGTGACAATAGCAATGACGAAGGGAGGCTGCTATGACCCCCTCGGCGGCCTCAAAGGATGTCCGTCCCTCCAATGCTGGCTATGTTCCCCAATGTTTTAATTTAGTATTCGTTGGTTATATCCAAAATAGGATACTTTGCAATGTAAACTGTTTCCTTTAATTTCTAATGGATACATTGTACCTGCTTTGGATCAGGCATTACCTTTCTCTTTTAGAAATGATATACCTCAATTACTCAATTATTTAAGGTCCCCGAGTGTGCGTAATGTATGCACATGTTTTCTTTATGGTTGAGGTATTTTGGAAGTGGTTGAATCGTAATGATAGAATAGTAAGATACAAAGGCTAGTAGGGCTTCTCCCGGAGTGCAAAAGGCCTCGTCAGAGATATTTTGTAGGCGATATAATGTTCATTTATTGCTACCTGAAGGTTCATCGCCGACGAAGGACTCCCTGGGCACAGTTAGTGATAGTACTCCTGCGGTCATTGTCGGTTCGATGACCGTCTTACCTCCTCCCATCTCCAACATCATTTCCTTCCTGCTCCGAGAGGAATCTGTCTCATGCCATAAAGATATTAGTCTGAGGCACCTACACATGGACTTGGATGATAAATGTTTCAATAGTAAATTACAAATTAGAATTTTTACATTTTTCAAGCGTTTAATTTATTTAAACTGGCGAAGAAACTTTGGCGCCAAAGTTACGGAAGTTGCCACAAAGCTCTGAGGCCTTGATTGGACATAGGATCATATAGAAAGGCAAGTTTTGATGCTTGCAACAAGATGCTATAATCTCAGAACTGTAGCCTACCGTTTAGGAACCACCATAACGTACCATAGTGGGGTTATAAATTCAACGTACGTCGTATTTAGCGGCCATTAGTATTTCTGGTAGCTAGTTGATTACGGCTGTAGTGTTTTAATAAGTTTCAAATTATAATATATTACAGTTTGATATTCAAGATCAAACATTTCCTTTATGCACATATTATGAATATTATTTACCCTGCATATTGTTTAACAAAAAATCGGATGTTCAAGGTCTAAGCTCGTGTTATGCTAATTTAATTAATTCTTGGAGATATAATAATAAATAGTCTAATATGATTAAATAAAACTTCTGTTCCTTAAAATAGATTACATATTCGTTGACCGTAGCTATTGCAATATAAAAATTCTATGATATATTGCGAAATAACTGATTGATGATAAACTGATCAATTGTTTGGAACTTGTAAGTACACCCTATCTATTACAGCTTACACGTGTCATTTTATATTTATTTTATTCTGCTATTTAAAGTATTTACTAAAAGCTCATTTTTTCACTGTCAGGGCATGAATATGAGACTAACCTAGTCTCGAAACGTCGCCTAAAGAACCAAAACATAATATTTCCATAACAGTCAAGATAAGTAGAAACCAATATATATATATATATATATATATATATATATATATATATATATATATATATATATATGTGTGTGTGTGTGTGTGTGTGTATACACACACATGTGTTTGTAATTATTTTTTTATTTAGCTATACCAAGGTGTGGTAAGTATCCAATAAGTTGCAGTAGAAGCGATAAATGGCTGGTGACCGGTGTGGTAAGAAGAATATCCGATAGGTTAGGTCTTGTCCCGCCCTCGCCCAAGCGATAAGGCGGGCCTTGATAACAGATAACAGTCCCGGGCCCTCGCTCAGTCTCCTGGGCCCTATTTAGGAATCGTTTCACCTTTTTTCCTGTATTTTTTGTTGTCCAGTGTTGTTTTCTTTGTTGAGCAGGATGGCGGCCATTCTTTATTTAATTGATATCTTTATCAAAAGTGTGTCGATTATTAGCATTTCTGCATTCATCATGGCCCTTTGTGCCTGGCATAAATTATTTATGTAGTTTGTTAGTTAGTTTTTTAATATTAAAACCTTATGATTGACGGAAGGCAGCGATAGTTATGGTATCCATCTGTTTTAGAAAGGATTGTGACCGTGAATATGGCCTGCTTCGAAAATATTCTATTATCGTTTAGTTCGATTTCGCAGGGTAAAAGTAAATATATTTTTATATTTGTAATTTTGGATCGTGTTTGGAGTTGTAACCAATGGCAACTCATGAGGATATAAATGATAAGGTAAAACCAGACTAAAAGACGCTTGGATGGAACTTGGATTGGATGGTCTGGCTCACGAGTTGGCGAGCATTCCCTGGATGGAACTGGATGGTCTGGCTCACGAGTTGGCGAGCATTCCCTGGATGGAACTGGATGGTCTGGCTCACGAGTTGGCGGGCATTCCCTGGATGGAACTGGATGGTCTGGCTCACGAGTTGGCGAGCATTCCCTGGATGGAACTGGATGGTCTGGCTCACGAGTTGGCGAGCATTCCCTGGATGGAACTGGATGGTCTGGCTCACGAGTTGGCGAGCATTCCCTGGATGGAACTGGATGGTCTGGCTCACGAGTTGGCGAGCATTCCCTGGATGGAACTGGATGGTCTGGCTCACGAGTTGGCGAGCATTCCCTGGATGGAACTGGATGGTCTGGCTCACGAGTTGGCGGGCATTCCCTGGATGGAACTGGATGGTCTGGCTCACGAGTTGGCGAGCATTCCCTCTGTGGCTTCATCTTACCTTGTGCTCAGAGAATTATCGGGTTGCTTGAATCCAAGGAATCTCGCAGGACCTTGGTCTCCTCAACAGTTCTCCTCCACACAGGCTTATCTTCTTCATTCCTCGACACCGAAGGTCGTCTTCAATACCTTACAGCCAACGAGGTCTAGGCTACCTATGATTCTTCTTCCACCTGGACGTGCCATCATCATCATATTTGGGAGCCTATCACATTCCAACCTTTGGACATGCCCCAGCCACGTTATTCTGGCCCCCTTTGCAGTGGGGACTATATCCGATGCCTCCTAGAAGTTTCCTATTTCCTCACTGGTCTTCATCCGCTACCGCTCCCCTCCCTTTGTACTTGCATTAATTCCTCTGAGGATTTTCCTCTTCTATATATTTAATTGCGGTCCATCAGTAAGGGCCAGCGCCCAGGCCCCCCACCTGCACATGACCACATATCCCTGTAGGACTCACATATCCCTATTTCGAAGAATGTTCAGTTATGCCCTGTCCATAATCAGTTCCATCACCAGTTCTTATTCGTGCCTTACTTTCTTTCCGCATACTATTGTCCTCTGTGGCGTCAGTGCACGGATGCTTGAATGAATCGAAGGAATAGCATTTAAATGGTATATTTACTTCGAACTTATATTTTTATTGCAATATCTCTTGCCTTGATTTGTGTTTTATTTTTTAAATATTTATACTTCTGTAATATGAATATATTATTAGAACAAATGTTCTGTGACTGATACAAATAATACACTAATAATTGTAAAAATATAAATAAATTCATTTTGATTTAATAATAAATTAATTAATGTTGTTAAAGCAGAATTAAACAAATTTAATTATATTTAAAACAAATGATATTGGTTCCGATGTTCTACGACCCAGTTGGAATGCCCACTTCAGCTATGAACTTTTGTTTCTTCACGAACAGTAGTGGTTTCCTTGCATTTCTTGTCACTCAAAAAGTTTCTTGCTTTAGAAAGAAGAACATTTTGGGTCAAAGTTTAAAATAAATATTATAGGATCAAAAGGTTGTACATTTACCTGATTACATGACAGACATTGAGGGCTGTGTGGATGTAGGTCTGTAGGTCTGTAGGTAGTTTTGGCCGTGAGATGAGCTTCAACTTCAACTTGTTTCAGCTAGCTCTTTACCATTCGTTTACTTTGAATAGCGCATCTTCTTTAAAATGTCCGTTATACAAAACAAATAAATGATACAAATAAATTATAAGAACATAATAAGAGGAACATATTGTAATGCCCTTCAATTCTTTAAATTCAGTTTTTACGGTTTAAATTCAATCTGATTTCGAAATATTTTCGAAAACTTGACACTTCTTCAGCGCTTTTTCTCTTCCCTTCCTCTACATCTTGCTTAATCTATTTAATTTGGATAGATTACCCCCTGATAGGTAGCCTACGTTGCCTACCGATGGCTTAGCCCGAAAACTCATCATTCGCTCAGCGAACGAAATATGGTTGTGCTTCATTCGTTGCCTTGATGATGATAGGCCTTGTCAACTCCTAACTTGCAAGAAAGGTCGAAGGTAACCTGCGACTTGGAGGTAGGTGATAGGCTGCAGTGCTCTTCATGGACTCGATCACAACTCAGGTTAGCTAAACCCTGCTAAGGAACTACTTATATTTAACTTCTCGGAACGGTTCCTTTCTCAAGGTTCGATTACTCAACGGGGAACTAGTCCTTGGGATATTTGTAAATATTTCTGTTGCAAATAGCGAATAGCAAGGTGACCGATATAGCGCCCTAAATCTCTGGCTCAATGCTCGCTCAACATTAACAATGGAGCACAATAAAATGCAGTAACAGCCATTGTGTAACCTCGAGGGTTTGTTAATTACGGTTTGATTATTTCGTCAATTATCGTCCCATCAGTTGCTATCAGACTTCCTGTGGTCCAAATGTATTTTAATTACATGTTATTTTTGACGAAATTTACCACATGGAAATAAGGTGTTTCTCACTTGACTTCTTGTTTAAAGTGTTTTTTGAAATATCAGCAAAACGGAAAAAAATTCTCCTGATAGCGTTATCAGTCTTGCACTTTACACCTATTTGAGAATTTAGTCATGAAACAGTTATTAAATTATCTAGCAAAATAGTCAAATTAAATCTTTATGTTATAGCATTTGTGATCGGTGCTACAAAACATTGAAGTCCATTTATCATTAGCATATTTTTTTTGTTTATTCTTATTATTTCGAGTTTATTAAAATCGAATTAACATTACTCGGTTTGCCAAAATATATATATTGAAATCATGACGAAATATCTATGTTTCTTCTGAAATATGAAATTACAAGTTATGTCTTTTAAACTTCGATTTAAACTAATAAGAATAAATTATAATCCATTTCACTCCATTTAGACACATGTATAAATACACACACACACACACACAGATATATATACTCCTTAAACACTCAGTAATATTGATAATTATTTATTTATCTAGGTTAGTAGCAGTTATCTTTGAAAATGATGGGCCATTCGATTGAGCAAGCGATATTGGGGTTGGACTATTAGCGGTTGCGCAATCCCCGCCTAATTATATACACCAACTATATTCCTTGGAGTGGCCTTCCACTAAGGAGTTGGGTTATTTATGAAATTATGGCATTGGTTTGGTCAAAGGAGGAGGAGGGGGGGGGGGTACTTGTGATGTTATTGTTGCGAGACGGCCTCAATCTTTATAATGGCCAATATTGTCACTCCTGTGTTAGGAAACCTTTAAAACTATTTAATTGCTATTAGATGTCATAAACATATTTGCATAAATCATAACTATTTATTCTTTAATTTTAGAGAGGAAATTTCGTTTTCTGTAAGTACAAATGGAGGATAGTAATAGCGATGTATACCAGGGGAAGAATGTTCATTAACCATTACTTTAATTAGGATCTTGTTGACTTACGTCATTATATTATTTATAATTTTTAAATACTTTTATTTTGAAGAGAAAAGATTTGTCCAGGACCGGGATTCGAGCCCGGGTCTACCACGCATCCGTCGTGGTACTCTGCCACTTGAGCTATCCTGGCACGTACCTCGGTCTGACAAATTGGATGTCACAAACTAACCTGGCGAAATTCGAACAATTTACTTAATATTTTTTATTAATTGTTTTAATTTTTAAATATTTTCATTTTAAAGAGAAAATATTTGCCCTGGACGTACGAATCCAGGCCAGGGCAAATCTTATCTCTTAAAAAAAAAAAAAATTAATGAATTACCTTATTTCTAAAAACCTTGTTCCATAATTCAACCTGTTCCTGTTACCGCAGGTCGCCATTTCCTTTGCTTTAGAAGTAGTTTATCCACTATTTAGAATATGGATCAAGTAAGAACGAATTGTACATTATTACGGAGCGATAACATTAAATTAACCTTTTATTTTTTACCCCGCGGAAGGAGGCAGGCCGCTCATTAGGATGGTTGTTGTTAATTGTATAGCAGGTCTCGTGTATTTTAATTGACCCGTTGTCCATAATTGACCGAGAAGCCTTTGTTTTGTTTCTGCGTCGTAAAGTGTTTAAGTAATTGCTGTCATCTGATTGCCTACTAGCTAGGTTCTAAAGTAATCGCTGCATCCTGGCTGGCTACTAGTCCCAAAGTGATTTATGCCATCTGATTGGCTACTACAAGCTCTGTGTGTTGGTCACATCTATTGCTATCGATTCCTTTCTTCTCTTGCCACTAAGATGTATGCGCCACAAACCTAGTATGTATAATTTCCGCTTCTAAATTTTAATCCGTTCTGCGTTATAATGGCAGATGATGCCACGGTGTGTGTGGGGGGGGGGAGAAAGCCGAATAAACTACTATCATTATTCAACCGACAGCCAATTCATGGAATGTGTTGTTGCTACCCGACCTTGCCCGACCTTGATATTATGTCAGGTGTAACAGAATATCTTGTACATCTTGGTTCTATCGTCTTGCCGAGTTTCGCCTCTACTGCTTCTTTACCTGGCAGTTAAATACTGGTATTACTTCCCAACAACTGTGTTCATTTTTTAAATTTATATTCTTCATAATTTATTTCTTACTTATCTCCGGGTAAGTTTTAAAGCAAGCTGTACTTGTTCATTTTCATGCGACGCCGATAGAACTATTGTTAAGGTTTCACAACAATAGTTCTATACGTTTGTAAGTATGTATATGTAGCTATGTTCTTTTAAATGTCGAAATAGTTCATTCCAAATGTATACTTAATTATTTGTAGTAAGAGTCATAGATTTATGCATAAGATGCCTATATCTTTTTTATATTGAAAATAGACAATTCTCCCCCCCCCCCCTTTGTGTATATCCAGGGATAACAGAGGAGAATTAAAGGTCATCCCAATAGCATTTTGTAACCGAGGTCAGAGGGGTTCGAAATAAGTTTGTATCTCTGAATGAATAGTTATAGTCTTGATAGTGGTTGTGGTTAAATATAAAGCCCTGATTTCATAAGTCATAAGCACAATTAACATTTTTTTTGTTTTGTTTCAGGTAAGGTAATATGAAGCGATTATCAACAGTGTTGAGCTTAATTAACAATATTCAGCACAATGAGTGAGTAATTTATGTTTTCCATTTGATTTAGATAGGTTTACTATTTATCGTCTCATTTATTTCTCGCAAAAAATTACTTAGAAACGGATAACCATGTTAGTTGTTACAATACAATACATTTAACGAGTGACCAACACTTAAAAATGTTTTAGAAACATATTTACTAGGTCATCATACAGGCACAGTCATGTAAATTAATATTAAGCTACTTGTCGATTATTTAGGCGGGAGTTCGATGAGGCCGAAACGTAGACCTAGGTTCTATTTATTAGCGTAGAGCTCATCGGTCAAGGTTATCCACATGAGTTGCATCGTCGCTATGAGCAAACGCCCTGAGGTAGGAGCTGCGCCTTAGGGTGCACCTACATTGGATCCGATGTAGTTGCTGGCACAGATTTAGTCTGTTATCTCGAGATGAGCTCGGGGAGAAATCCGAGAGAACAATAGGGAGTATAAGAAGCAATAGAAATCCGCTAGGAGGTGCCACAATCGCCTTTTCCAAGCGGCTTTTGATGTTAATTATTTATCTTATATATATACACTTGTTTATTCCCGGACTAATCGGGAAGGGATACGTGTGGTAATAGATACCATAGGGTAACAGTGTATTCTATTGCTTTATTCTCCAAGTGTTGAAATGCGATAATTTTTATTATATAGGAACCTTTTTAAAGACACCTATCCAAACAAACACTATTACTACTCTTATTTAGATCCCGCCTTAAGCTGTTGGGGTCCTTTCATATCACTTGGATACGACCTCAACTGACGACAGGGCAGCGTTCCTCTGATAAGAGTAGGAAATTGACTGGCTACCTGGCAACGCTCTGCAGTGACTATTTCATTATGTACAGTGTGCAGTGTGTAGTGTGTAGTGCTACTAGGACTGGGGATTGGTGTGTTAGGAAGTGGACAGGCAGTGATCATGCTGGGCTTAAATACTCTACTAATAAAATAACTACCGGACTCTGAAGATGAGGCTGTTCCACAAGGTATCACTATAAAAGATATACAAGACAAGGTACGCCATGTCAATAGATGAATATTCACGATTGTGAAATACATCCCAGGAAGGGATATCCTACCGCCCCAGTGCTATAAATGTCAGCAATTTAGGCACACAAAAAAACTACTGCAACCTTACCGTAAAATGTGTAAGATGCAGCGGCTCACATAACATTTCTGAATGTCCGCGACTAGGCAACAGGCGAACCAACATGCTCGAATTGCGAGGGAGCGCACGTCGCTTCTAATAGAAAATGCCTCCATAGGAAAAATTAGAAGAAATAGTGACTAAAAGGATGGAAGAAAAGAGATCTAAGCAGATCAGTACTGACCAAAACATACCCAAACTAATGACTAACAGCATGGCAGTTCGCCCTGGTGTAGAATACTCATCTTTTCTACAAGGTACCAAAATGACAATCGAACCACAACCATCAACCAGTCAAACCATGCTCCACCACCATCAGAGCCTCCACAAACTTTCGGCTATGTACCTCAACTACCGCAAACGGACCAATCGACTCTCATAATACCTCTTGTCAATAAGATGGCTAAGCTCATGGCACAATGTACTTCCATGATGTGAGAACTTACAACCATAATTCAAGGATTAACAGGACAAAATTTAACCAGATAAATAATTTCACAATATTAAATCTCAACTGTTAAATTATAGGTAATGATATAAAAATGTATCAAAACAAATTGCGATTTTAATATATATATATATATATATATATATATATTATATATGTGAGTTCAGTTGACAGTTTTAGTGTTGTAAGAAGTCACCACACTCACTATTAGCCCCGAAGACGTAAGCCGAAACGTTGGCACAATTGATAAAAAATATATATTTATAATTTTAATTAAAATTGTTCACATTAATTTAAAATAATTTACAAATTAAAAGAAAATAATACGCGATGATAAGTATCAGTAGAGAGCGATTAATTGGCAAGAACACATTTAAAATTCATTAGAAACGGAAAGGGGTAAACTGCAGTCGCCTGTCGGAGCTGACACACACACCTTTTTTGGACTAATCTCTATTTTTTATTTTTTTTTTTTTATTATTGTTACTTTAAAATACACAGAAAAAATTAAAATAATGGCTTATTAGCTAAATTTTTATTAGGACTCAGCTATTGTTATCGTTTCCATCTCGAGTATATAAAAATACCACATTAGACCGTTATGAGGAATTGATCCTGGAAATAGTTATTTGTGAAAGGACGTTAGTTACTTTTAGACCGGTCGAGGATCGGTTCCTTGGGCCACGACCTGGTGGCGACTAGATGTCAGAGGTCTCGGAAGATGTTCGGAACGCCGAAGGAACTTTTTGAGTTGGCTGGAGCGAAGATGGCGCGAGCTTTTTATAAAAATGTTTTTATTTTATTATTTAATGAAATTTACAAGTGTATTATACTAATACAACAAGTAAATAGGATGAATGGTACATATTTTTTCAAATTGGTTTTTGAATTCTACTGATGGATATATTTTTTTCTCGGTTGATCGCCAGCGAATATTATTCGAAATTATTGTTACTCTCTGAGGAATAAAAATCTTTTTAAGGTGTACAATAAACAGGTTATTGCTTGCGCTTCATTTTAAAAAAATATGAGCCGCCTAGCTTTATAATAATTGTTATAAAATAATTGTTATTAATTGTATAATTAACATATTTCATGTTATTCATTTTATAATACAATTGTGTGCTCATAATCTTCATTATAAAGTTCGCACTCTGATAGAATACTGGGTCCTTTAATAACTTGGGAACAAAGCAGTTAGTTATAATCAAATTATTCTTTAAATAGTTGTATTGTTTGCTTTTTCATTTGTCAAGCTTAATAATTATAACAATCATCTCTTGTATTAAATATAATCGTGTTACATTTAGTAAAATATTTTAATTAAAACTGAAAGTTTTTTTAACGAAACTGAAGATTTATTCCATATAAGTTTGTTTAGAGGTCTGAAAAGAGTATGACAAATATTACGCTTTTATTTTTACCAATTCTATTGAGGTCCTCAGAGACCCTTGAATCGTCAAGAACTGTTTGGAGTGAGCTCCATCAGAGACATAGCTTTCATTCCATCTTCCACCATCTGTCTAGTTGATATCTTCCTCATTGCATTATTTACATTGTATTTTAAACTTAAACACAGGATCCTTAAATAATTCTGGATTGATATAATGGGCATAAAAGAAAAATTAGATTTTTTTTTACTCCACTGGAAGAAACTCGACTCCATAATTCCGGTTCTGCTACGTGCCTCAGGAGATAAAGTCGCTCCATAATTCCAGATCAGCGCTGGCTACTTGAGATGCCTCACCTCCCCTTGCTACTATCGCGTTAGGCACAGTCGAGTCGAGTGAGGTCGGCTCCGAAGGAATTGCCTCGGGTCCTCCAAGTCTCGGGTTCAGGTCCAAGTCTTTCATTTTCATTTAGGTCCTCATTCAGCGAATAAACCAATATCCCAACCTAATAGGTCGGCCTAACACCTTTCCTCTTTCTTTGGAATTGTTCCTCGTTGGAATATCTCGAAATTAGTCCTGATGAAAAGCCTCGTGAATGGATTTGTGACCTCGTGAATCATCTCCAATAATTTATTCTCTGGCATTTACTTTCCATTTCTGCGTTTGGTTTTGTTGATGATAATTTATGGTTTGTTGCAAGTCGCAAAAATATCAGTTCAAATGAGCCTAGTCATTGGTCATTTTCTGTTTTTAGTTAATGTAAGTATTGCTAATTTCTTTATTATTGGCCTATAGTAACAACTTATGATGGAATATTTATCAATGTGATTTAATATTAAATCACGAAAAACTCGCATCATAAAGGTAATTGAATTTAAAACCCACTATTTATTTATATGCTATTTTATTTAATACCCAGTATTTATTTATTATTTATTCCCTCATTAAAAAAATTAAAATTAAAAACACTTTACATGAAGTGGCACGACCGACTTAAATCCCACTTCTTATGAATATAACCTTAAATTGGTTGGAAAACGTTTGAAGCCTACTCCTGATTTTTACTGTGCTCAGTTCTGTCACCACCCCCAAACAAGCATGACGTGCCTTCCTTTACCTTAGCTTGCCTGCATCCAGCGCCGTTTCCCTCTCGGCCAACTCCCGAGGATATCATATACAAATGGTGGAGTATTCCCACCTCACGGATCGTTCGGTTACAGTTTGTTTTATGGGATATTGGTGGGGACTTTGTTCCTGAATGATGTACGGCTTGCTCATGTTGGTGAATATCTTAGCTGTTCCCTTCCCGTGCTTGTTGAGAATAATTAAAGTTATCGAGTGTTGTTGGTAATGCACTCCAAGTCGAGTAGTGTTGGAGCCGGCTGGCTGCTGGTCCATGTCTGTCTGTATCCTTGAAAACTTTTTTATTAGGAATATTACTATATTTAACTAAAAATGTATTACACCTTGTTCTTAAGAGGAGGATGCCCCCTGCACTTAACAGGAGGGTGCCCTCTGCACTTAAGAGGTGGATGCCCTCTGCACTTAACAGGAGGGTGCCCTCTGCACTTAAGAGGAGGATGCCCCCTGCACTTAACAGGAGGGTGCCCTCTGCACTTAAGAGGAGGATGCCCTCTGCACTTAACAGGAGGATGCCCTCTGCACTCCTAACAGGAGGATGCCCCCTGCACTTAACAGGAGGGTGCCCTCTGCACTTAAGAGGAGGATGCGCTCTGCACTTAACAGGAGGATGCCCCCTGCGCCCCTAACGGCCGATCAGCTCCCGGTTGTCTTCTCTTTCTTTCTTCATATGCGTTCCTGTTTCTGTCAAATTTTATTTTTATGTCACGTGTCATGTATTTATAAATTTATTAACCGTCGGGAGCATTTTTTATGTAATTGAGAAATACTTTTTAGATTTAGCAAACGATAGTCAACAATGGTCCGCCTATAGGTAAGGAATACATTTAAATAAAAAAATATCAGGAAACGGGAATCTAAATAATCCAAAATACACTCTACCTGAATAAATAGAACGAAAATATGGTGCACATTAATATTTGCTATATATATTTTTTTATTTATTTATTGATATTTATAACTGTATTAAAAAAAATACATCAAGTAAATAGGCTATGTGATACAAAATGACACGAGTAATGGCAAGTTGAGAAACTACCCACTGGTAGTACTCAAATCACTAGTTTAACTAAGAAAGTCACGTGGCCATCTTATTTTCAGACGCCTCGGAGGATTATCGGGGATCGAAGAGGAAGCTAGGTTTGAAACTAGAGGGTTTGAGTGGGAATGAAGTTTGTTATGAAAGGAAAGATACCGGTTTCGGGCCAAATCAGCAACAAATGGGACATTAAGGTCGTTATGGATGACGGTATTTTTAACAAAATAAGGAGCGTTGAGGATTTAATGAAGGATTTTGGATTGTAGGGATTGGATACGAGAGGAATTCGATGGATTAGTGGAGCCCCTAAGCTCTACTCCGTAAGTCCAAATAGGTCGTATGATGGTCATGTAGATGAGTCTTTTGTAATTAATTGGGAACTTAGAGCGTTTGTCTAATAAGTGTTGAAGTAGCCTGAAACGTCGAGCGGTTTCTTGTCTTTTCAGTCTAGTATGAGGATTCCAGGTTAATCGTTTGTCGATATGCAACCCTAAGTATCGGATCTGTTCTACAGGCACCAGTGGGATATTATTAAAGGATACTGAAGGACAGGAAGTCATTGGTTTACGACGTAAGGTAAAAGTGATTTGATGGGATTTTTGAGAATTTATTTTAATTCTCCAGTTTTGACACCATTGTTCAAGATCAGCGATATGGGATTAGAGGCTTTGGGGTGCAATAACTGGATTGGTGTTGACTGATAATACATGTATCATCAGCATACGTGGTAAGGATATTGTTAGGATGAGTTGGGATGTCTGCTGTATAAACTGTATAAAGGATTGGGCCAAGGATACTACCTTGAGGAACACGAGCAGATTGGGAGAAGAGGGATGAAAGGACATTATTATGGTTTACCTGGAAAGTTCTATTTGTGAGATAGGATTGAAGGATGAGAAAGTAGGTATGAGGTAGGAATTTACGGAGTTTGTAGAGCAAGCCCGGATTGTTATATTAATATTTAAATTTAAAAATATTTCAACATGGTTAATTTTTTATATTTAAATGATACTTAAAAATGTAAGACATGTTCATAAATAACTATAAATTGGTATTCTGTGAATAGATTAATTATTTAAAGGCGAAAAGGTTGGAAGATAGTATGGTGACATATTAAAGCCTACACGGCGCTGAGGTTAAACCATCCTCAATGTAAATGTAAAAAACTTATTGAGATTTTTCTTTTGCATTGTTGGGAGGACATTGTAGGGAGGACATTCCTGCCCTTGCTTTGTAAACTTGGAAGTTCTTTTTTTTTTTTTTTTTTGGAACCGTCTTCGGAAAAGTTTGCTATCGTGAGTTTGATTTGAGTTCTGGCGGAATTTAAAAGATGTACCTGGTTTCGCTTAAAAGGTGTGAAAAAAATCAATTATCTACCTTCAGGGCCATCGTTAAACGTAATAACAGTTCATTTTATTGTAATTGCGATTGATTACTTCATAAAGACATGAATACATATTTATCCCGGATGTTCGCAGTTTGTTCTGAATGCCTCCCGTATAATTATTATGTTTCCTATTTTAAAGAAATAAGTAAACTTTAAAAGCATTTATTGTAATACGAGGAGACCAAATGGGATTTGAGGTTAGATTTACTGATGGAATGTTCCTTCTTTAGAAAATTGATTTTGTTATCTATAAAAGTGTTGATACGCTATCAGTGGTCGGGTATTCTTAGTGGGCCGGGGAACAATGTGATCTCTCTCTCACTCACTCTCTCTCTCTCTCTCTCTCTCTCTCTCTCTCCCTCTCAGTCAGCTTGAAGTGCGATCCATCCACTAGCGATTCGCTGGCTAAATGGAAAACGTTTTTTTAATCTTAAATAAATCTTAATACGAAAATGGTAAAGACTCTAAACATAAGCTGGCTATCAAGGTCTTGGTCATCTTTATGTAACAAGAATGAGTGAGTGAGTCCATGATTGAGGTTGGGCAGTGATGGGGGCTAGAGTTATATATATAAATTTCTTTATTGGCTTTAATGTACAACATGTAGCCATTGAGTCTGGCCCACTTAATGTTAATTTGGTTAGTAATTACTTGAAACAAAACAACAACCATAATTATTATAGTCCGACCTCTATAATATAAGTAAGATAGTATATAGCATATTGTCATTTCATTACAGTTTTTTATTTTTTATTATTTTATTTTTTATTTACAGTTATATAATACAATATGTAGAACTTCTTTTTTTTTTTTTTTTTTTTTTTTAAATTACCACTGGTTTAATAAATAAATGAACAAACTTTAAGTTAGGACAGAATAGTATTAAATGTAACAACAAAATAATAATCCTCTAAATAAATAATCCTCCAAACAAATAATCCTCGATTCAAATTAATAAAACATAATTATAGCCTGGATTCCGAATTTTTACATATAAACTGCAGATAGAAAAAAAAATGTTTAATTTTTCTACGCTGTCCATAGTGAGTACATTTTGCAATGATAATTCATTATCATCCTGAACAACATATTTTTGCAGAAATTGTTTCCTCGTGTTAACAAAAAATTTACAGTGCAATGTTATATGTTTTAAACTATTGATTATGGTTTCATAGCACCACTGACATTTTTCATCAGTTCTGAGAATATATGTGTTGTTCCTATAAAATATTTTCAAGCATTCAGGATTTGAAATTCTTAATTGACTCACGGTTCTTAATTTTTCTGTTTCTCTTGAATTTTAAATAGCTTTCAGGTTCAGGGTTGGTGTAGGTACAAATAGTTCTGTAGATTGGATTGTATTTTGAGTTAAGAGCTCTATCAATATCCTTCGACAGTAAATGATTTGTTACTTTTTCAAGAATAACCTTTTTAATTAGCTAATAATTTCCTGTACACCTAGTTGGCCTGTAAAGTCCGAGGGTTCGAGAGGGATAGGTCAAGAACTGTTTATCTGTGTCGTTGCTGAAGTAGAAGCAGCCATTGAATGAGATCTTGGCCGGAACCGAAACTCTTCCAACTTTTCTTCTATTTTCCTTTTTTTATGTGCGATATTTTCTACCACAATGTTATTTCCAAAGGAAATATTTGCAATTTCTTCAGCTTCTTCTAATCGATAATTAATTCCTCTAAATTTAAAAAATCCTCTTTTATAGGTTGCATTATTATCGATCTCTTTTAGTTTAGTCATGCAGTTATAAGTTCGCTTCCCTTCTTCCCTTTCCTCTAAAGTTCTGTCATGGCTGATTCTTAGACCTCTGGCTGATTCTGAAAAGCCTCTTTTTTCTTCATAATAGCCTCTTTTATGATGTAACTATTAAGGGATATCAATACGGGTTTGGGCTCCGGTCCTTTTCCTATACGAAAACAATTGTTAATGGAGTGTTCGGGTAAACATACATCTATTTCTTCTAATGTATTAATAATTTTTGTTGACAATTTTTCATTTTCTGAACTCGGCAAGTTAAAAACCAAAAAGTTATTTCTTTTCTGTCCTTTGGTCAGCTTTTTTATTTCATTTTCGAGAAAGCTTATTTTTGTATCTTGGTCCTTACATTTTTTCCTTAACTCAGAAACTTCACCGATTAACGAGTCCATCAATTCGGTTAATTTATTTAATGAGGTTTTTGACTCCTCGTTGTTTTTATTAATAGTTATAAGGATTTCTTCGTTAGTGACTGGCATATTGATTTATTGGATATTGGAAGTTATGATGAGATGTATTGGTAGAAAGCACAAGAACAGCTGATATTGGTATAAACTGACCTTGAGATAAGGTGGTTGGCGAAGTGGGGGCAGACAGGGTATTTCTTGCCAATAAGACTGCGAAAATTCCTAGAAAATTGGTTTCCGTTGTTCCTCTACAGTTACTTCTACACTTTTCAGAACGCCTCCAAACTTTGTAGGCACACTGTTTATTATAAACTACTGAATCTTACCAAAAATTGCACTTAAGGAGCGAGTTTAACTTTAGATAAAGGAAGTGAACACGGACACGATCTAACACTGTTGACTGCTCGGGCCAGACTCAGATGGGGGCTAGAGTTAGAGGATCAAATAATGAAAAATACTTTATCAATAATAATTAATATATTTTAATTGAACACACAGAACACATAGTGAATACATCATCAACACGACTGACACAGTACAGAAGAAAAGTCGACATTATACATTACATAACACACACTGTGCTAACTAAATAGAATTGCTAATTTATTATCATTGGGGCCTTGCCTTCACTTGTGTAAGTCACAATATAACAGCGTCTGTGGGCCTTCAATTGCCTCGCTAGAAACAACAATAATAATAATATTTCTAAAAAATAGCGATAACGAAATTTTGAAAAGGTGAGTAAGATGAGTAAGATAGGAAATGAGCAACCAAGTGACAAGTGACATAGCGCTGATAAGATTAGAGCGGTCGAGTTAGAGACGCTAGTGCGACTAGTCAATCTCTGCCTTCTGTCTGGGATAGTGTGCTGTCTTGTCTTGCCTGCTGCCTGCCTTGTCTGCCACTGCCTGCCTTGTCTGCCACTGCCTGCCTTGTCTGCCACTGCCTGCCTTGTCTGCCACCGCCTATTGCCTGCCTGACTTCTCGTAGGTGTTGATGCCTTCTTCCTCCCACTTGCCTGCAAGTGCATCGCTAATGATGAGGTGAGTATCGTTGGCAGGCTTGGGTCGCTTTCTATCATGCTCTCCTCAACCCGATCGTTCCTTTATCTTTTTTCATTAGAACATGAACCTGTAATAGATAATAGCTACTTTACTCCTGTAATCTACTGCAACAGTAATGTAATGCAATCAGTTATCTCAGGTTATTGCCCCTATTTACCGATACTGCAATTCACTCTCAAATGACTGTTAAAGTTTTTATACATTACATAACCATTTTTAATTTAAATTAAGAACCATTCTAATCACTCTACGTTTTTGCTATTTTCTTGTTTGAAATGTTTCTGTAGTAGAATAGAAACCAAATTACACGGTAATATTAAAATATTAACGAAATCAATTTAATAACACACTACGGCTGCTCTGCTTAAAATTAATTATTTTGCGTTGAAGATATAATTTCCAGTGTTTATGTTCTATTGCAAAAGTATATGAAATGATAAAGAAATAGGAACGTATTTGTGAAAAATAGGTATTCGGAAAATATTGTTATTTGATATCTGTTTTACAGTTGATTCATTGGTGGATTTCCAACAAAAATTTGGATGTAACACTTTGTGATATTGTAGATACTGTTTTATGCTTAAAATGGGGAACTATTTCGATAAATGTTACTTACCTTTTTTTTTCGATGCATCATCGGCATTGAATCGTTAGTTGTCGTCCAGCCACCTCCCCCCTCCCCCACCCACTTTCCATCCTGGAGTGGATCAGAGTGACATTGTCATTTTTATTTGAGGCCATTAGTTATACTTAACTCGGTGGAATCACATGTTATGTAAGTCGATGCGTCACAAAGAATATTGAAATGATAAGATGAGCGGTGGATAGGTCAATTACCAGCTGAGTGAAGCGACATATCTTTCGATTTTACATCGGTTAGAGCTTGTTCCCTGCGTCGCGTCTCCGGCAGTGAAGTAATCTTTAATGCGCTATCGTAGGGCAACATCACGTCCTTTTGAGACTTAGTATCGATAAATATAAACTACATTTAAGAAAAGATACAGAATAAAACAGCAACTAAATTCATGTAAAAGATATAGGAAAATAGCCATTATATTTATGGGAAATGTAAAGAAAGCATTGAGAACTTTAATCTTATCCCAAGGACATTAATGCTCTGTAAATATGATAAAGTAAACATGATAAGGAGAATAATCACAAATAAATAATGATTGTTATTCAAAACAATTTGCCTCGTCCAAGTAATACAATACAATGTAATATTATGTACTGTTGTATGTATATATACTTTATATATTGTATATGTAGTTTGGGGGCGGCCTCGAGCACTTAGCCAATGATGAAATTTTTTATTTGAGTTACAAAATTTATATTTTATATTGTTTTGGATTGAGTTGACTACTTGGGGGTGGGGGCTGGAAATAAAAGGCGATGATTATCGTCAAATCGATTTTTTTTTCTTGGTATCAGTACGTTTTCGAACCTTGTGTGTAAATGTGTATATATGTATTAGAAGATTTGATGTATGTGTCTGCAAAGAAAACCTCAAGTGTATCAATATAAATGTTATTTTCGTATAAACATAATTCAATAGTGAAGCAATTTTAGAACGATTTTCAATTTCAATTTGATCTTTTATCCAATTTGATTTGTTTGGACGTGACATGTTTATCGATGTTCGTGAGTCTTCAAGTTGAGACCAAAGTGAGTAGCTGTATAGATTTGTTTTTTGGATTGGTGTGTATGTGCGTGCGAGGCCAGGGAGAGATTAGCTATCACCAAATTACTTAGATTTCAACGGATATTTACATATACATTTTGACCTCCTCTAAATTCATTTGGACACATTTTATTTTATTTATTTAGTAATTGTAACTTAATAATATTATGTGAAAAGTAAAATGAGATAATTTAGATTGTTTCAATTATTGTTGATAATTTAATTATTTGATAATTAGTATTGATAACTCGGCACTTATCGGTAATTTTGTAAATTACTGATAATTATTGATTATTTTTTGTAACTGTATCTATTACTTATATTTTGTGATACAAGTAATATGTTATATTGTGCAATTGCTTATATTGCATTTTTGTGCGTATTATTAATTTTCCGTAGTAATTGAGAATTATTATCAAGCCTCATTTAATAAAAAATTGTATTTGTTTACTACTAAGGGCAGAAATGTTAACCGTAAAATAACAAATGGCTCATCTCTGCAGAGTTAACGTAGGTTGCAGTTTCCGTACTGCATTAATTAGTTATTAGAGCAGACATTACATTAATTATGTATTCTCCTACGATCAGCTACGTTCTCTCCTAAATATAGGATGTACTCTTAGCTATCAGGTTTCTAGTAATTCGAAAAGAAAAGGCTGTTAAGTGGAATTTAAGGGTCTCGATAATCCTGTAAGGATGGGACATCATTCCTCGGGGTCCTTAGGTAGTAGTTTGGGGGCGGCCTCGAACACTATTGGCTAACTGTGATGACATTTTTGATTTCATCATCATCATCATCATTCGTGGCGCTACAACTCCTGCAGAGTCAAGGCCTCCTGCAGCTTGGTTCGCCAGTCTTCTCTATTGGTTACAGCTGCTCTCCAATTGCGAATTCCCAAGATGGACCTGGCATCCGCCGCCACTCCATCGATCCATCGGAGCCGAGGTCTTCCCACTCTTCTTGTCCCATAAATCCTTTCGTCTAGGACCATTTTAGGAATCTCATCCTGGGTCATTCTAATTATATGACCTGCCCATCGAAGCCGGCCTACTTTTATTACCCTTAAAATATCTGGGCTCTTGTAGAGTCTTGCTAGCTCAGCATTCGTCCTTATCCTCCATATCCCATTGGTGCAAACTGGGCCATAAATTCTCCTCAAAATTTTCCTCTCGAACCTTAGGAGAAGGGCTTCCTGAGAACTGGGTAATGTCCAGCATTCGGAGGCAAAAGCGAGAACTGGTCTTACTAGGGTCTTATACAAGTGCACCTTCGTGTTTTGGGAAATAGCCCTGCTTCTAAAATGCTTCAGTAACCCGAAATAGCATTTATTTGAGGACATAATTATGCGATGGATTTCTGCTTTTATGCCATTATCCGCGTTCACCTGCGATCCAAGGTACACAAATTCCTTCACCCTTTCAAATTTAAACCCTCCAGCCATAAAATGCGATGGTTCATGCACATTCACTTGTGGGCCTGCATGCATATATTTGGTTTTTGATTCATTTACCTCTAAACCTAATCTAGCTGATGCTATCTGGAGACTGCTTAAAGCATTTTCATTTGAGTTACAAAATTTATATTTTATATTGTTTCTAATTTTAAATACTTACTTTGTAAGAAATGCTCATGCGGTATATTTATAAATAAATTGGCTGGATCGTTGACTGGATTGGATTGAGTTGACTACTTGTAAGAGGTTGGCACTCTACTAAGTGGCTGGATGATTTCAGCAAATCTTCTTCTGAAGCTTTATTGTTTAACTCTAAAAAAATATGTGGAATTCCTGCTGAGGAACTCTCTGTTGTGGCACTGACGTTATCATGAAGTAATGCTCAACTAATTAAGGCGACCTTTTTTTCAGTTATTATAAAGCTGGTTCTAACTTGTTGCAGGTGAGACAGGCCTAGAGGCGAGGTAGCCCCTAGTCGCTAAGCGATTCCTCTTTTGCTAAACCTAAACACAATCTCGATGCCAACAACGGAAGGTTCCGCTTTTCGTGAACTGTTTACTCTCTTACCTCTGTTTTCAGAGGATTCTGTTCCTCCCACAGGAGACTTCACGATGAGACCTGAGGAGGAGGGTCCAGACCCAGTTGACAGATCGCGGCTTGTCCTTGCTCGCTTATTTGCTATTGATTAATGTATCGGGAGGGCGATCATCGGGTAGGCGCGTGATAGCTACGAGTATGTAACATCGCTCTCTGAATAACAGTACCTTAACAATAGCCATTATAATAATAATAATTGAGAGATCTGTTTTGTAATAAAGGCATCAATTAAGTGATTGAAATACAAAGAATGCTAGATTGTATTTATAATAATTTAACTTTTTTTTAATTGTTACAGAAACATGAACTATAATAGGGAGATTCTATACCTTAAATACCATAGCTATATAAATATGATTGTTAAAAGTAGACCTGTTATGCCCGTGTCATTAATAGCTCTTCAACTGGATTAATAGATCTTTTTTTGAGAGAGAGATTGGTTTTTCTATGGTTTCTATGCGAATGCAGTTTAGCGAATCAGATTTCCCGTTTATTATTTATTCAAGTAACATGCTTTTCACTTCCTAACATGCTTCCTCACAAAAATGGCAAAGGATTTTGAGGAAGCTTGCATTTCGTTTTCACCTTCAAGTTCTTTTACCTACAATATCAGGTATCATGCCAAACAGAGATGATTTACCTACAATATCATATGTCATGCCAAACAGAGATGCAACCTTTGTAATTGTTCCAGTCTATTCAGGATTTCGAACAGTTATATTTCTCGTACGTCCGTGAAATACAAGTTATCTGGTTCTAATTTAATCCTGTGATGATGAGGACCTTCACCTTTACAAACATATAACCTTGAAATTCTTGAATTATGTTTGAATTTTTTTTACCTTATGATAATTGACCGCCTTAATCCACGGGCGAAAGAATATTTTAAATTTTATCTCCATTTGTGTTTTTTTTATTATATATTATAGCAATTGTTCATTTATCACAAGAAATCATCAAAGGATCAAATTTTTTGTTTTTTGGCAACTGTTTCTTATTTAACTTTAGCTACGTTTATTAAGTTAATTTGAAAGTTTTAGTAATTACAACCAAATACCTATTGATAGAGGTAATATTTTTGAATATAGAATAAATTATTCATCCGTGTGAAAAAATATATATTCAGTAATTTTATTAAGAGGTGGAGTAAGCTTGGATATCGGTATATGAAATAAATAAATAAATATATATATATGTATATATGGGCAATTAACACTTTAATACTTAATATTATTAATACACTTCATTTAGCTAATGTAATTCAAATACATGTAACCAATTTTTGTTAAAGAACAGAATCTATTTGTCACTTACTTTTATTATTTAAATAAAATTAATTCTGAATTTACAGTTGTTTTAAACTTATGTTACCTGAAATTCCTACTGTTCACATTTTCATGAGGACCTTTTTTTTATTCACCCCAAATACATTTCTAGAATTCAATGTTAGTTTTCTGATTCATAATATATTTATATTCTCCTGTTTATGTAGAATAGTCGATTGAGATATTTAAAACGTTTATTTTATAATGAGGTAGTAGCCAGCGAATTTCTTGCCGTCAAAACAGACGTTTCGATCCGTTCAGTTGGGCCAGTTGTTTATGATGATGGAAGAGACAGCAGCCCTGATGATGGCTCATAAGTTGGGCCCGAAACGTTGACTTTCTCAATGAAAATTATAATACGTGTTCCATCGTACCTTCGGCACCCCGTAAAAATTTTTTTCAAAAAAGTCCAAAGTTTAAATTTTGGTAAACTTTCGTGAGGGACACCGGCCGAAGAAGTGATCCTCCGATGAAAGTCAAGTGGAATGGAGTTGTAGTAAATTTAATTATCTTTAATTCAAGCACAGAACGAAGCCTGTAGTTGTTATACTTCTCTTTTATCTTAGAATCACTTCTTCGGCCGATGTTCTTCAAGAAAGTCGGCCAAAACTTAAAATTTGGACTTTTTGGAAAAAAAGACCAATTTTCAACGGAGTGTAACTCATGATCTATTAGACCTATAGAACTGCCGTTGGATTCAAATTGTAGCAAATTTAATCTAATAAAATAGTTAGTTACCTATGATTTTTTTTTCAAAAATGCACCGATTATGAGATAGGAGTCAAGAACTGAAATAACTACGAAAATGTCACCAAAAGTTTTCCCATCCGTTTTTTCGGTTGCGAAATTGGATTTACACTACTCAGACATGCCCTTACAAAATACCAAAAATTCAGCTCTCTTCAAATTATTGTAACTTTTAAGTACCTGACCGCTGGCCTATACCGATTTCTTATCTACTTATGTAAGGATTTAGTTTTGTTTACGTCTTTAGTAAACACGTAAACATTGGTCCTTCAGGAAATAATGCATTACTGCAAACGGCGTATAATAAAAGAAACTGACTTTATTCTATATCAACCATATATATTTATATTAATTGATTGTATCAAGGTAAACTAATGAGAAGACATCTCTTATTTAATTTGCTCCTGGTATAAAGGAGCACTACGGATGGTATAAAGGAGCGCTACGGATGGTATAAAGGAGCCCTACGGATGGTATAAAGGAGCACTACGGATGGTATAAGGGAGCGCTACGGATGGTATAAAGGAGCACTACGGATGGTATAAAGGAGCCCTACGGATGGTATAAAGGAGCACTACGGATGGTATAAAGGAGCCCTACGGATGGTATAAAGGAGCACTACGGATGGTATAAGGGAGCGCTACGGATGGTATAAAGGAGCACTACGGATGGTATAAAGGAGCACTACGGATGGTATAAAACTAATCAAGAAGGAACCTTTTACAATCGCATGTCCGAAAATCTGGCATACATCAATGATGATCTCATTACAGCTAACAGCACTAATCGGAATATTCCAAGAATTTGAGGAGCCAGCCGTTAAAATTTGTGTTAAGGTGAACGAAGATAAGACTGTGCAGATAAAGTGCTCGAGATTGGAAAATGGAAAAGTGAGTTTCAGAGTTTTAGAGCTGTAACCTACTTCAGATGTACAGCAACAAAGAGTGAGAAATAGAAGCCATGATAACAGCTGGAAATAGGTGTTTTCACTGCAAAGAGTGTTGTTGTTGTTGAGGTAACTCTCAAAAAGCACCCAACTTCAAATATACTCGAATAAAACCATAGTATGCCCGCACTCATGAATGGGTGTGGGGACATAGTCCCTGAAAATCTGAGGAAGGCATACGCAATTCCTGAGAGAGAAAGGTACTAAGGAGAATATGGAAGGGGGTGAAGTAATCGAAAACTGAATAAGGAGAAGAAGAAGGAATGAGGCGCCGAAGTGCCATTAATAAAAAGAGCCCGGATAAGATGACTGAGGCACGTGGAGATATCGCAAAACAGTTGAATATCTACGGGAAACCAGGCGACATGCTTTTGATCTTGACTATAATGGACTGTTATAAAACAGCATGACAAATATTCACATATGGATAATTTAACTTCACCCTAAATCTAAGATAATCCTCAGAGAACCATATCAATATATAATGTATAGTTTTAAATATTTTTATTTTGAAGAGAAAAGATTTGTCCTGGCCGGGATTCGAACCCGGGTCTTCCCCATCTCTAGCGCGGTGCTCTAACCATCTGAGCTACCAGGCTCAAGCTCATCCCGGCCAGGACAAATCTTTTCTTTACAAAAATAAAAATATTTAAAAACAATCACCATCAAAAAATAAATTATAATGCATACTGTTCCATAAAACATAAGTTATACCTGGATTTGAGATTCTAAATTAGCGCTTTATTTATTTAGAAATATTAGTCCTTATAGAAAAATTTCAATATATAAAAGTGTATTTTTATTCTCCTTTTTATCGTATTTATAAATATATATGTGCGCCTTATGGATTTTATATGTTTAAATGTTACCATATATATATATATATATATATATATATATATATATATATGTGTGTGTGTGTATTATTTCTATATATCCTATGTATGCATGTAAGCGATAGATAAAACAACATATATGTTTTATATTTGTTATAAATGTTGGAATTTTTTAATGTATCAAACCAACTCCTATCCAGAAGATCCATTCCTTTATCTCTACTAGTATGTATATTATGTGTGTGTATATATATATATATATATATATATATTAATATTATGTGTGTGTGTATATATATATATATATTATGTGTGTGTGTGTGTGTATAAGTTAAGATGAGACTAAGAGCTGTATATCTACTAATACCAAACTCTGATAAACAAACATTGTAAATACTATATATAGAGAATTATAAGAGGAATAAAGTCAGTGTTTAACCAGCCTTCAAGTGTGTTATTTGTCCCTTAGCCTTCTTTTTTTTATGCTTTGGAGTGGTGAAGCCTTTAAGTGGTGCCGAAACCCGGGAACGTTTTTGCAGTTTAGTGAGTTTTCATTTTCTAAGACTTTTTTTTTTCTCTGTCTCTAGTTTTATTTTATTTAGTTCTTTTGGTTTGAAGATAATTATACTAATATGAATGAGCAAAGAGAAATCCTTAGGCCAGCAACGCTAACGTTGGAGCCTCCGCAGACTGAACAGGTGAATCCCGAGTTTCCGCCATTGCCGTCAACAACTCTAGCAATGGCGAGGGCAGACCTAGCGGCGCAGGAGGCAAACAGAATAGCGCAGGAGACTAATGAATTGGAAAAAATGAAGCTAAGGAAGGCAAATGCACAAGATCTGAGAAGGGAGATATCGGACCTTGAGAAATTCAACGGAGACATAGGTGAATTAAATCACTTTCTCAAGGGTGGCGACGGCATCATGAGCAGTATTCAGTCTCAGGTTGCAGCGGACTTTTTGGAGGAAGCGGACGCCAAAAGGCTACGAGTAGCTTTAGCACGGAGGGTCAGAAGGAGTGTGTTAAATCTGATCCAAGCGGATGAGGATACCTCGTGGCAGGTAATCAAAGAGAGATTAAAAAAGGCTTACGGAGGGGGGCGATGGGCCCCAGAAGAGGACATGTTGCAGATGTTTCGGGAGATGAAACGAACAAACCAATCTAATGGACAGTATGCGGCAGGACTTCTTGCTAAGTTGAATAAGATAAACGAGAAGTTGAGAGAAGTAATGGACACCGGTGCGGTTGAAGCGTGGATGCTATTTATGACCACTGTCCTGAAGGTGCAACTGGCTAGGGACACTGGAAAGAAGGACGGTCTACCCAGAGAGAGAACATTTATGGAGTGTGCGCAAGAGATGGTAGACGCGAGTGCTCGAGACGAGGAAGAGAAGGAAGTGATAGAACCAGGGTGGAATAGGGTGTCGTACCGGAGGAACGAAACAGGCAGAAGCAGATTCAGGCAGGAGCCGGGAAGAAGAAGAGAGGGAGAGTTTGTGAGAAGAGAGAAGCCACCAAGAGAAAGAAGGCAAATTGTTGAGAGGAAGAATGGGAGAAGAGAGGAAAGGAGGTGCCACGAATGCGGCAAAACAGGGCACTTGGTAGCTCAGTGTCCACGTACGAGGTGCTTCGAGTGCCAAGGTGAGGGACATATGGCCAGACAATGCCCATATATACGGCGCAGAGAGCACGACAGAGGTGAACCGATGGAGATCAATGCTCACAGACTGGGACGGAGGAACAGGATAGTATCGGAATCTGCGAGATCCTCGGAGACCTCAGGGTCTGAGACGGAAGGCAGCGAACCTAGTGGCAGAGGAACTCCCGGAGGAAGGAGCAAGCAACGGAGCACAGGGAGGCGTGCCGAGCAGGTAAGAAGGGAATGAGGATGGTGTAAACGGAGGGGCAACCTTTTTTTTGTGAATAGTGCGGGAAAGAAGGGTGACAGGTTGCCTGTTATTGAGTTTTATAGAGGGTGGAGGTGTTTAGTGGACACAGGGAGTTCTTGTACACTGGTGGGTAAGGACCAGTTAAAGGTATTGTTTAAGGGGAAGAGTCAGCCAGACATTAGGCCATGTCAGTGTAAAGTGGTCACTTTGAGTGGGCCCTGTACGATAGAAGGGGAAATCGATTTAGCCCTAGATAGGTGGGGAAAGAAGGGAGAGGTATTGACGCTGCATGTTGTGAAAATCATGCCGCGGGAGTATGGGGGGATTTTGGGATGCGATGCATTTAGCAAATTAGGGTTGAGAGCTCGTAGTACAGGGGGTCAGTGGGCAGTCCGGATCGGGAACAGGAAATATAAAACGGTGCAGGATGTGAAAGGGGGTGTTAGGTGCGTTGGAGTAATTACCAAGGGTGCAGATTGGAGACAGGCCGTAAGGGAGGAATTCGGTGATATATTTTTTCGCGAGGGAGATCCACTGAGCGCGACGGGGGAGACGCTTCATGAGATCCATCTGAAGTCGGAGAAGGTCACCTATGTAAAGGAGCGGAGGTACCCACAAGCGTTAAGAGGACACATCCGCGAGGAGATTGAAGAGCTAAAGCGGCAAGGAATCATTGTGGATAGCAAGTCGCCGTTTAATAGCCCACTATGGGCCGTTAAGAAGAAACCGGTTGCTGGGGAATCTAGGGAGCGCTATAGGGTAGTAGTCGATTTTCGGCAACTGAACGAAAATACGCGCGACGAAAAATACCCCATTCCCAGGTTAGAGGATATTTTGGACCGGCTAGGTGGAGCCTCAATCTTTAGTACGCTCGATCTAAAATCAGGATATCATCAGATCCGGATGCACCCCAGGGACCAGGCCAAAACCGCGTTTACATTCGAGAGGGGGCATTATGAATTCACCCGTATGCCGTTTGGGCTGAAAAATGCGCCCATCACCTTTCAAAGACTGATGGACGAATTCTTGCGGGGACTGGATGAGAACATGTGCCAGGTCTACATGGATGATCTCCTGGTATTTAGTAGGACAGAGGAGGGTCATCTGGAGGATTTGCGACAGGTGTTCACGAGAATCCGGCAGTTCGGGCTCAAGTTATCGCGAGAAAAATCGACTCTGGGACAAGAGGAGATTAATTTTCTGGGACATGTGATTTCGGGGGAGGGGGTACGACCAGATGGAAGGAAAGTGGAAGCAATAGGGAAGATGGCGATGCCGAGCGATGTGAAGGGGATCAGGAGATTATTGGGGACACTCAACTACTACCGACGTTTTGTACCGGAGATGGCGGAGAACTTGGTTCCTTTGAACGAACTGCTGCGAAAGGGGCGCACAGTTAAGATGACGCCAGAAATTGAAGCAAAGATCAGAAGGTGCATGCTACAGTTACAAACTGAACCAATTCTGGCGTTCCCAGACTTCGGGAAACCATTTGCGATCACCACAGACGCCAGCGAATATGCACTGGGGGCGGTTTTATCCCAGGAAAGCGAAAAGGGAGAACGACCTGTAGCATACGCGAGTAGGAGACTCACAGATGCGGAATCTCGTTACAGCGCACTAGAGCGGGAATTGTTAGGAATCATATGGGCGGTGCAGCACTTTCGACCATACGTATTTGGTAGGAAATTCAAGGTACATACAGACCACCGTCCGTTGCTCTGGGTGGGTAATCTGAAGGAATCTTCAGCTCGGGTAACAAGATGGAAGGAGATCCTTAGCCAGTACAACCTGGAAGTGGTGTATAAGCCGGGGAAAGACAATGTGGTAGCGGACTGGCTCTCTCGTGCATTACAGGTCAATATGATGGAGACGGAGGGTGCAGAAGCGTCGGAGGAGTTGCAAAGGTTTGTACGGGAATGGACACCAGACGGAGAAGGAGGACGCGTGGACGACCTCCAACGCAATGAGGAATCCTCGGAGGACGAGTCAGGAAATGAGAGACCGGTTGAGATGGAGGAAATCGATGACATAGTCAACAACAAGTCCCGGCAGGTCATCTGGAAAACAAGGACTACGGGGCTCGTGAAAATGGAGTTTTCTAAGTATGACAAACATTCCGTCATCACCATCTGGTCACAACCTGGAGTTCAGGAAGAGCAAATGTGTCGTGTGCTGAAGGATGCTTCTAAGGCGGGAGCGACCCATTACCTGTATGTTGGCAATGCGACGGTGTGGGATAAGATACGCAACTTATGGCGCCTCGAGAAAATAGGGATCGATAGGATGTTCATCCGATGCCGATTGATGGTGGAGACCATTCGGGATCAGGACCAACAAAAGGAGGTAACCACGGCCTATCATCAAGGCAAGACGAACCACAGGGGTATAAATGAGACGTTGGCGGCTTTAAAGAGAAAGTATTACTGGGTAGGGATGCGGAAGACGGTAGAAGAAATAATAAGGGATTGCCACATTTGCCATACGGCCAAATATGACCGCCACCCTCCCGTAGGATTACAAACTGAGACGCGGACACCCACGGTACCGCTGACAGACCTTCAAATAGACACCTTTACGTGGAGAGGGTTTAAATGGGTAACAATAGTAGATACGTTTAGTAAAGTGGCCATGGCCCACCCAGTAAAAGAAAAGTCGGCGGCGGCGGTGATTGGCGCTCTACAGACATGGTACCAGTGTTATGGGGTGCCAGACATGATCTCCTCGGATGGGGGCAGAGAGTTCGATAACACGCTCTTGCGACAGGAGATGCAAAGGTTGGGAATCGAGTGGCATTGGAACACGCCCGGACATCCGAAAAGTAGGGGAGGGATTGAACGTCTCCATAATACGTTGGGGGAACATCTCCGAGTATTTCATGCGGATAAAGGGTTAGAAGCGGATGAGGCGATGCCCCGAGCAATAGCGGCATATAACCATTCCATACATATGGGCACCGGGTTTTCCCCTTTCGAAGCTCTTTTCGGGTTACGCGCACGAAGGAGAAACGAGGAGGAGACGGTTGTGGACGAGAGCATGGCCGAGCAATTAAACACAAACAGAGTAGAGCTCAAGAGACATTGGGGCAAAGCACACGGACGAATGGCCGCAGAGAAGAGTAGGAGAGTGGCGCGTGAGAACGAGGGAGTAAGAGATGTCATGGGTACGATTAAAATAGGCACTATTGTGTATAGAAAGATCTTGTCGAATCGTGCGAAGGAGGTCCTCAGGTATGAGGGTCCATTCAAAGTGATTACGATTAGGGAGCATAATCTTGTCACGATTCAGAGTCTGGTTGAGCCCAGGAAACGGAGAACCGTTCATATTGAACAACTTAAGGTTCCGGCAGGGGAGGGCCGATCATAAAATTGTATTTATTTCAGTTTATTATTGGATATATTTTTTTTTTTTTTTCCTCTTTTTCTATGTAGTTTTAGGAATTTAGCGATATATAGAAGTATATAATTTTTTTTATGTTTTGTATGTTTTGTTTTTGGTAGAGTTTCCTTGTCATTGTAAATACAGTTTAGGTATAAGCCTTATATTGTATATATCCAGTGATGCTATAGAGTAAGATAGTATTAAGTTGGTTTTGTAAGTTGTAGAATTTGTTTATTTGTGACGATGGAGTTTAGCGTATACTATGTTGTTGTACCAGTATTTTTTTTTTGTTTTTTTTTTAGAGTTTACGAAGATGTTCGTAAACTGGCAGGGGGGAGTTAAGATGAGACTAAGAGCTGTATATCTACTAATACCAAACTCTGATAAACAAACATTGTAAATACTATATATAGAGAATTATAAGAGGAATAAAGTCAGTGTTTAACCAGCCTTCAAGTGTGTTATTTGTCCCTTAGCCTTCTTTTTTTTATGCTTTGGAGTGGTGAAGCCTTTAAGTTATATATATATATATATATATATATATATATATGTATGTATATGTATATGATTATATATCCAAGTGTACTAATGTGAGAGGTGTATATTGTTGATGTATTTATTCGTAGCCTACTCATTGAAAGAGCCTTGTCCTCCTTGGAAGTGCCTCGGCTGGCTTAGCATTGACATCCGCTCCTCGTGTTGTGGTCGAGGTGCAGGTGTCAACGCAGTGCGAGTCGAGAGTTTGTTCTGCGGCCGTCGGCTGGACTGGCAGGATCCAAGAAACAACCAGTCGCTGGATGGGCAATGTGTAGCATTCTTCATCTTCGGCACAATGTTTTGAGGGCTCTGAGGGTACCAGGAAAGGACATG
Source organism: Troilus luridus (assembly GCA_964056705.1). Taxonomy (NCBI): domain Eukaryota; kingdom Metazoa; phylum Arthropoda; class Insecta; order Hemiptera; family Pentatomidae; genus Troilus; species Troilus luridus. The sequence continues at coordinate 112,190,410 of OZ057416.1, forward strand.
TACCATGTTCAAAGCAGTCTGACTACCTTCAATGAATGTAGACCCGTAGAAAAGTTTCTAAAGAGATATTTCATTGTATCTCTGGTGAATGCATTTGAACGAGGTTAAGAAAGGAAGTGCAGCCGACGTACCTTCCAGGCAGGGCATCTTACCATTGATAATAATGCGATGCTCCAGGTCGTACAACTTGGGATGATCAGGTCGTCTAATAGTACCAAGAACTGGTCGTAAGCTTTACCCTAACTCCTATCAGTCATCAGGCAAGGATCGGTGCTGTGGTCATGTTAGGTTTGGAACGGTGCTGAGGTCATGTTAGGTTCGGATCGGTGCTGTGGTCATGTTAGGTTTGGAACGGTGCTGAGGTCATGTTAGGTTCGGATCGGTGCTGAAGTCATGTTAGGTTCGGATCGGTGCTGTGGTCATGTTAGGTTTGGAACGGTGCTGAGGTCATGTTAGGTTCGGATCGGTGCTGAGGTCATGTTAGGTTTGGATCGGTGCTGAGGTCATGTTAGGTTCGGATCGGTGCTGAGGTCATGTTTTGGATCACTCGGATCCGAGGGTAGAGTGTTGGGATTTTCTTACATCTCATCTTTCCCTGAGCCAGGTCCTCGTCGGATCCCCGAATTTAAATCTCATTTTTGTCTTATTAATGTTTTATACATCTTACTTCTGTATTATTTATAGGTACTATTTTGCGATACTTTCATTATTTTATATACTATATGTATTTGTGTATATTTTAAATTTGTCTGAAAATGATTACACTAAGTGTTGTTGTGTTGCAGGATGAGGAAGGGCGGGGAGGGCCCCAGCGACGGGGGCGAGTCCGGGCGGGGCTCGAACCCGCCGAAGAAGAGAGGATTGCCGCGGTTCTCGCTACGGCGGCTCCTCCACCCGGTCGCCAGGTCCTGGCTAGGTGGCTCTGCGAGGGTGAGCCTATGCGCCGCGCAGAGTGAGTGTTCTGCTTTAGTATCATTGGTTTAGTTATGTACTAAGTCTGGAATATTTTACTATTAATGTCATAATTTTGTGACACTTGTTTGGAGAAAATTTTAAATTTTTAATTTATATTGGGGTTTATAAAAATGTTATCCATTCCATCGTTTGCATTGATATAAAAAAAATATATAAATAAAATAAATGTATCGTTTGCAACGATATATACATTAAAATTTATATAGTTACCACGATATATACATTTGTATAGTTACCACGATATATACATTTGTATAGTTACCACGATATATACATTTGTATAGTCACCACGATATATACATTTGTATAGTCACCACGATATATACATTTGTATAGTCACCACGATATATACATTTGTACAGTTACCACGATATATACATTTGTATAGTTACCACGATATATACATTTGTATAGTTACCACGATATATACATTTGTATAGTTACCACGATATATACATTTGTGTAGTTACCACGATATATACATTTATATAGTTACCACGATATATACATTTGTATAGTTACCACGATATATACATTTGTATAGTTACCACGATATATACATTTGTATAGTTACCACGATATATACAAGTAAACTTTGTTTCGATTCGATTGTTTGCAACAAAGGAACAGATGGTAGTTCATTGTGCTCAAGGCTAGTCTGCATTTCAAAAGTTGATGAAAATTTATTATTAGTGATTGAGATGTTAGTGAAAGTACATTTGTCTATTGGTCAACCGGGATGCATATAGGAGGCTTGGAAGCAGTAGAGAGTACTTACATCTGCTGAGATGGGCGCGCGGTGTAGTTGACGCCTGTGTGGACTATCCAGAGGGTCAGGTAGCGATGGCGGTATCCAACTTATAAAGCCAATTCTGTTGCTTTGAGGGCGGCTAGGACGGTCTGTACTCTAGTCTGGTAGCACTGGACGCTACTACAAGGGTATGATTGGCTGAGGGTCTTAGTTGTATTGACGTCCTACAAGATCTGACGTATGAAGGAGGCAATTTTCCATGATTAGCCAGAAAAAAATACCAATTATAGTTACATGAAACATAGATTCTGTAAAGTCCAAAAGATTTCAACAGTTCCACTACATATGTCTAATTTAATGGTTATGTCATATGACAAGATCTCCTTGCTTACCAGCAAAAACAGGTTGATGACAAATACTATTAAACAGCAAAAATCAATGCAAAATATGAGATACTACTTTGAGGAAAAGGAGTGTCATATACTGTAAATGTACTTCCTTAATATGGATAGTTATCTACATTACGTATTGTACCTATATGCCGTTGCTGTAGCAACTCCCTGCCCTCACTTTTAGAACCATTCATCCATTTATTTCTACCCAAATTGTTCAACTTAATTCCATTTGAAATGCTTTGGGTGAAAGCTTAGCTTTCTCTGTCGCCAATATTTTATTTTAAATATCAAAGATAAAAACGGTGAAATTTATGTAAATTGTATTTATTTAATAAAAAGTTATCATCGTCCCCTATGAAAGTGTAAGAAAGAAAAAAGAAGTGAGGCTCAACAAAATATAAATCGATTTATTTAAAAGGTTTTTTTCCATTTTAGTTAAATCCAGATTCATTTTGGGTGAAATGGATAGGAATTGTTTGGTGTAATTCTTTAAAATTAACAAAACCTAATTATGGCGTGGATATGAGTCTTTTGCGATTCACTCCTAGTAGATAAGATTAGATTGTATTTGTATTGTCAAGTATTTGAACAAGCGACCATATCATTAAAATGAAAAGTAGTTATGTAACATTATTATCTCACAACTGGTTACTAATTGTACACATTTGCATTGGTTTTATTCTCTAAGGAATAAATTGAGGCAAGGACTGCCGTTTATTATTATGGACTATAGTTGATTATCGTGGACTGTAGTTGATTATTGTGGACTGTAGTTGAACACTTACACGATAGAGATCGGGCATTATAAATTGGTCGCTGTAGTATTGAGAACCATCTCTAATTCCTCAACAGTGTTTCGTATAATAAAATCATTATTATTATTTTATTATTGACTGTCAAAATGTTGAGAAGAAAGTGGTCTTGGTAAAGAATTTATCACTATTTATTCGAGGCTTTTAGTTAAGGTAATTCCAGGCTTCTTTGTAAACTCAAGTTTTCGGTTGGATAATAACAACGCCTGTTCCAAGTGTAAAATGTGGATTATAGTTTATCGTCATCTTATCCAATTGAGGGCGAGCATCAGAAATGAAGTAACAGCGAGCGAAGCAGTGGGCTTCCTACAGTTTCTCTTGTTAATAACAGCGTCTTTTGTATTAGACTCCCTTTCGAGACGGCCTAAGGTTTGTCTCGCCTAAAGGCAGGCAAATGTTTCATATTGCGGATTAGGCTTTATAACATGCCTACCCTGCTCAGTAAATCGACGCATTATTTCATTTTTGCTTTGGGAACAGGTTTCCCATTTTTTATAATCGATAATAACTTTGAAGATTCCTTTTGTTACAATGAGCGCATTCGTGCGCATTTGTGACGTGAAAGACTTGCAAGCGACTCTAGTTTCCTACGAATCGGAGCTTTTGACTGGTCATTCTTGAGAACTGAATATTAACATTGTTGCCATTTACTAAGGAAGCCCTTGTTCTCAAACTGGTTTGTAGTGCCACTGATGATATTGCAAGTGCACAATTTTTTCGGTAAAGTAAAATATAACATGGTTTTCGGTAAAGTAATATAACATGGTTTGAAGCATTTAAAAGTTGTTTTAGTTCCACCAGCTGCCTTCATAGAAACCTCCATTGCCAGGATCATAGTTGTTTTAGTTCCACCAGCTGCCTTCATAGAAACCTCCATTGCCAGGATCATAGATGAATGCGATTCTAATAGAATCTACTAGACCTCGTTTAAATTTCTGTTTAACCTGCCTATCTTCTATAGTCTTCTATAGTTAACTCTACTTCGACCAATAACAAATAGTATTGTGTTTGTTGTTGGGGCTTTGAACTAGTTTTCTTCCAAGCAGTTTTTTGTTTGTTATTATCTTCTTGTTATTTATCAGTTACAATGAGTGCACCCGGTAATCTTCAATTGCGCTCAAATACATAAAGTGTTTTGATCTAACTTGGAATGATATTTATATGTTAAATAATTGTTTACAAGTAAAAATAATTTAAATCGAAACTTTTTTTTTAGACGAATCAATTGCTGATGTGCCAAGAGTGAATATAGATGCAAGACTGGGTTCAGAAGAAGTGACGACAACAAGCAGATCTGTTTCCACCGAGACAACGACTAGGGTTTGTCTCTTTTATAATTCAATTATATAATAAAGGCATATCATTATTTATTGTTTCAGTTCATGATAGCTATAAATTGTTGGCTTGTGCGATTAATTATTTTATTTTACATTATCGGAAGTTTGTAAGGATGAAGCTCATTCTCAATTCTGTCTCTAATTCGTCAATTCGTAGAAGTAGCCACAAAGGATAGCCTGCTGATTTGGATGATTTAAGAGGCAAGATAATTATGATGACTGCGCCTGGGACTGATCTATTTAAGAGGCAAGAGGATTATGATGACTGTGTCTTGGACTGATCTATTTAAGAGGCAAGAGAATTATGATGACTGCGCCCTGGACTGATCTATTTAAGATGCAAGAGAATTATGATGACTGCGCCCTGGACTGATCTATTTAAGAGGCAAGAGAATTATGATGACTGCGCCCTGGACTGATCTATTTAAGAGGCAAGAGAATTATGATGACTGCACCCTGGACTGATCTATTTAAGAGGCAAGATAATTATGATGACTGCACCCTGGACTGATCTACTTAAGAGGCAAGATAATTATGATGACTGCGCCCTGGACTGATCTATTTAAGAGGCAAGAGAATTATGATGACTGCACCCTGGACTGATCTATTTAAGTGGCAAGATAATTATGATGACTGCGCCCTGGACTGATCTATTTAAGAGGCAAGATAATTATGATGACTGATCTATTCTAAACTACCAAATTAATTAGTTGGTAAATTAATAAATGAATAGCCATCAGAGGCCTCCCTCCTGGCTGTCGATGTTGACGGGGAGGGGGAGGTCTTATATCCTCCGCAGCTCTTGTCTTCTTTTGTCCTCCGCAGGTCTAGTTTTCTTTCATTGTGTAGGATATTTCAATATAAAGTCGTTATTGATTCTTGTTTGTATCGGAATAAGTTAATACGAACGTCAAATTTTATTATAAATTTTTGTTGGGATATGTCAAAATCCCTGCAGTGCGATTTGGATGTGGTGGTTTCACTTCTGAATTGAAAGGAGAAATTAATTATTCCTGCCATTGACCACTACAGAAAACTATATGTTTTTCGGATGCCGATTTAGTTTTGGCATGTGTCCCGGTCTTTCACCGATATTTACCACTGACCTGACGGATTGTCGTAAACAATCCACTTTTTGTCACACGGTTATCTTTCCAGAAAAGGCTCGGTTTTTTCCTCTATAAGAAGTGAAAGCCAGGTCCCATAATGCTTCAGCTCTTGCAGGTCATTAAGTTGTTGAGGTACTCTTAGATCAATCTTTTTTACCTGATTAATGGTCTTCAACTGTCGACGAACTCTAAATGTCCTGTATTCAGCAGTGCTACGAGTTCTTTAAATGTTTGGCAAGGTTTTGCTTCCACGTTAACCCCAAGTTCATCATCATCAATTGCTGATGGGGGTCTTTCTCTTGATTGGTTATCACAATGCGTGGTTCCAAGGTTATATTTCTTGCCATACTAAAATTTGTATATTTACTGGACTGATATTAAATATTTCCAAAAATATAAAGGATTAATAACCGATGTAAACATAAAGATAATAAATAACAAAAGTGTACTAATTCCAATTTGAATTTTAGAAATAAAATAGAAACGGGCATTTGAAAAAGATTTCTTTTGTTATCTAGCTCAACATCAAACCTCTACATCCATTCTGGTTTAATATCAAAGCCGGGCCTCAAGTACAACATTTTGACTTTGTGTTGCTACTCATCTCCTTTGCCTCAATTTTCATTTCACTCATTGGCACTATCGGACTCCTCACTTCTTTCTCTATTCCTCTAACTCCATTCTTTTCTTGATTGTTGCTCTTCGCCTTTTCCTTTTGTTACTGAAACTTCAAGGATGACTCTTAGTTTTATAAGATTTATATTTTATTTTCTATTCTTTCCTTTTTACCTTCCTGGACAACTGTTGGCTAAGAAGCAGTACAGTCTCTATCACGTACTGAACTCAACATCCTTCATGAGTTGTAGTGGTACTGGTTCATGAGTTGGTTTTTCCCAATAGGAGCTTAGGAGCTTGAGAAGCTTCAGGCGCTTGTAGTAGTCTCTAGAACCTGCCAGTGTTTTGCTATTGATTTCTTTGCTGAATTTTGTAGAATTATTTTATTAAATGTTACAAAATTGCTTCTTTGGTTCTTTGTTTCATTACTTGATAACTCGAAAGCGTAATGTCTCTGGAAACATTTCTGGTGTTATTTGAAAAATAATATAATTTTCCGTACGTTAAACCTATAAATAAAGGAGTGTCAACAGACATATCAGAAATTATATTATTATTGTTGTTTGGAAATATTTAACCAATCTGTAATATCTTGTAGCATATTTAGTGTGAATAATTTTGGACAGTTATGCACCTTGGATAAAAAGGGACTTAGTGTGTCCCATAAGTTTTTTCTGTACACGCTATGTATGACCTCGATCCGGCTATGTTTGTAAAGACGCTGGCTTATACATTATATGTTTATGACATATTTTAGTCATTTCACCACTCTTTCAAAGTATGTTTCATTGGTGATTAAGTATTTTTTAATTTTTTATTTATTATAAATAACAAAAAAGAAAGGAAAAAACTTATAAGAAACCCTAATACAGTTGGATTGTTAAATTTGTTTACTGATTGAAATTCTTTAAGATGTATTTTCATTAATTGATTGAAATAAATTGAATTTATATGTTGTAAATATGCTTGTCCTATTTTTGTTGCAGAGTGATAATTTAATAGAATGTAACCTGTGCCTCAACGAGGTGAGCCCGGAGCTGTTCCCGCAGCTGTCGACTTGCTCCCACCGATCCTGCTATTACTGTTTCCAGGTCTACCTCAGGGTCGAGATCACAGAGTCTCGTATTAGTGTCACCTGTCCACAATGCTCAGAACCTATGCACCCTAATGGTAAGTATTGATACAATTTTCTTAAGCTATGCTGTGGATGGGTGTATTTTTTGTTTTCAAAATGTTAATGGATTGTGAAATTATAAACTCCATCTTAGTAAAATATCCTAAGTAAAATCCTGGCCACCTCTGGCCACTTGCTCCCTATGGCCCTGTGGCTATCTACCTGGGCCTCTTGTTTGTGTCCACACAGTATTTAGGATTAGTGCAACCAATGGTTAATGTTTGTACAGTATTGAGGATCTGTGCAACCAATAGTAAAAATCCTTGTAATAGAATAATTCCAGGAGCAATTGGAATTGTTATTTTTTAGGGATGGGAAAGGTTGTATCAATCCGATACTTTGTATCTGATACTAAAAAGTAGTTGATACAAGTATCAGATACAGTCGAAATGTACCTGATACTGTTGTATCAATTGATACAAGTATCAGATACGATCACAGATTGATACAACCTTACCCATCCCTACAATCGTAAATATAACGTGCAATTTATTAAATTGCACGTTATATTTACTTTCGTTAATGCAAAAAAATACTGCATTTATAAACGATTTTTTTTATATATTATAAAAAAAGTTAATACAAAGCAATAAACGATAATGTAAACTCTACAAAAACAACCGTAACAAACGAAGACTTGAAGTTATAATACGTTTAAGGCAAATGGTACCTTCAAACTGAGAGTAAAATGGTAACAAAATTTGGAAATACCCAATAGACAGATACCTGGAATTGCCACCCTGGAAAATCCGGAACTCGTGACGGGGATCAGCCAAAACAAACCAACCTCCTTTTGGCAATAAAATTACATTGTCTCACGGATTAAAAAAAAATTATTATCTACTATTAATCACGGTACTTTTAATAATAAATAAATAATAAGCAATAGTCAACCACTGGTTTAAGCTCCCCTGATTTGATTACTAGTGAAAGACCTATTTCGCCACATCTCCCCTTAGTATTAATAAATAAATAAGTAAAAATAATAGTGAACAAGGTTTCACTTATTATCAATATAATCTGTAATTAGTCACTTATCACATATGTAGAAACAAAAGTAGACTATGAAATTAGTTAAGAGTGAAGGGTGGTTGAAATAACATTTTCCGAGATCAGCTCCTAATATATGATTTTTCACGAGTAACTTTCGCGGCGGCGAACAGACAAATTTTATATTACAACCCAAATTCTACGTGTCTTGGAACGTGAATAGCAAAAGTTTAAGGTAGGGTTAAAATCTATTTTTTATTGTTCAATTCCATAACTTTCAAAAAATAATTATGTTGTTTCCCCTTGGCTCTACAGCCCTTGCAGTGCCCTGGCTTCCACAACAACGCCTCTCCAGTCCTCCCTGTCAGTACCTCGACCTCTCCACTGTCCGATCCCCATCCTCTGCAGATCGTTCTCCACATCACCCAGCCATCGCAGCCTGGGCCTTCCTCTTCTTCTTTTGCCTCCTGGTTTGCCATATAATATTTTCTTTGGGTACCTATCTTCTCCCATTCTTTCTACGTGCCCAAGCCATCTTATACGGGTTGATTTAACATAGGTGACTAGGTCTGGTTCATTGTATAGATCCTGAAGCTCTCTATTATTTCTTGACCTCCATTGGCCTTCATTACATACTGGCCCAAATATCTGCCAAAGCACCTTTAAAAAAAAAATTGACCAATAAAAAACATGATTTTAATCATTTGATGCCTTGTGTAGGTTACTATTTCGGCGAATAACTCTTTTTCCTTTAAAAATGATAACAAAAACTGATCCCCCAAGAAAGGCTTCTGTGTAGCGTATTAAAAGAGTAAGAGTCGGGATATCTGTACTCAACTACAAAAGTATCAAGTAAAAGTTTCACATACAGAAAGGTATCAGTATCAATTGTATTCAGATACAGGAAAATCCAGTATCTACCCATGACTAGTAAAAGTATCCGTATAACTTGTATCAGATATAGGAAAATCCTGTATCTACCCATCCCTATTATTTTTATTGTTTATACAGAATTTTAAATCTATGTTCTGTCAAATTTAAATTAGGGCTTATAAATATCTCTTATTTCAATTTTATAATATATCTCTACCAATATTTATAGTGGATGATTTTATTTACAATGTTACAATATATATATATATATATATATATATATATATATTTTAAATATTTCTCGATTGGAAAGGAAAATAATACAATATATCTCACTTAAGAACAATCAGTAGTTATACAATTACTATTCCCATTAAAATCCAGCCCCAGACGAGTTTAAAAAAATCGGTTGAGAGAATCAAGAAAAGCAAAAATGTAAGAGTTCTATTCTAAATTATTCATATTGGAAAAGCAAGTTATATGTGATAAAGAATGGAACTCGATCTTTGAAAAACTAACTGTTTTAAACCAGTCTTCGATGGTAGCTCACCCGACACTGAAAACTTAATGGTAACAGTCTGTAGAACAGAAAGTGATATAGTGAAAAGGTGGCATTCAGAGCCCATAACAATAACAAGCAGTCGGCTAACCAACGACCAATCGCCAACCTCCTAAGTCTTCCTTAGTTGATCTTTTTCATGCTACTCTCATGTGATCTCATTCTTCATTTGTGTGGTGTTATCATTCCCTAGTGTGATGATGATGGCTTAGTTCACAAACTTTGATAATTTACTATTTACTTCTGTTTGTAGGAAATGGAGCTTTTTTGTCCTTATAATACAATAATATTATTTACTATAATCTAAAATATAATGGAAAACAAATAGTCAAGTTTAATTTTGTTCCATAAAGTTACCTCTAAAAACCCACTAATAATGTTTGCATGTTGCATATTGCATGTGTGTGTGTATTAATAATCATGAAGTTAATATATTATTTCAGATATTCGTATGATCCTCAACGACAAGTCCCTTTATGATAAGTATGAAGACTTTATGGTGCGAAGAGTGTTGGCCGTGGACCCAGATACCAGGTGGTGCCCTGCTCCCGACTGCAGGTACACCATTACCTCCTTTTTGATATTATTCTTTACTATCTAATGATAATTTTTATTTCATTATTGATTGAATGAATTGAACACATAACTAGTTATGTCTATAGTAAAACATTCGATCAAATGGTGATTGAAGTCTGATACACCAGCAAGTTGAGGAGAGAGGTGACATAAGATATTTCAGAAGTCAGAGATCTATTATTTAGGTATTTCCTGATCTGTAAAACAAACATATGATATGCTTTAGCACCAGGAAACTTATAATGATCAATGGAACTTTCCTAAAGTCTTCTCCATGGAGCTATTAGCTATTCATTTTTGAAGTACTTCCCTGCAAAAAGTGTATTTTCATTTTAAAATAATTTAAATAAGATTATTTTTTTATTAATACTGTCTAATAAGGATTGCAAAGATGACTCAAATCTATTGTTAAGATTTAATAAAGATCGTGAAGGCTCTTAACTTTATCTGTTCATGGTAGATAAAACACTTTATTTTTTTAGAAAAACAAACAAAGTAAATTTTTGTACAAAACAAAAGCTACATTACACGAAAAAGGGTTCAATAACAAAAGGATTTCTAAACGAAAAACAATCTGCAAAGGTTATATTATTATTTTTTCATATGTTCATACATAAATTTGATTTTTCGATTATACAATAAAGAAAAAGAGAATTATTAAAATTGTATTATAAATAAATAGCACACTTGAATATTTGACTTAATTTTACTTTCGAATTCCAATTGAGAATGCTAGGAGGAAAAAAAATTATTGTAATTGTGTAAAATTTTCAGTTTACAGTTTTTAGTTTTCAGTGAGTATATACATTTATATATATGTCTTTATAACTTCTCAGTCTATATATAAAATATGTCTACATCTTCGGCTATTGTTTTACCTGTGACATGACTATCTACTGATTCAAGGGGGGATTAAAATTACTAAAAATAAATCATCAAAATTTGCTCACTACTAATCAGTGCCAACCCTGAACATTTCTCCTCACATCTGAAATATATATATATATATATATATATATATATATATATATATATATATATATAATTTTCGTGTCACAGTGTTTGTAACAAAACTCCTCCGAAACGACTTGACCGATTCTTATGAAATTTTGTGCGTATATTCTGTAGGTCTGAGAATAGGACGTAAACTATTTTTTTATACCCCTAAGTGATATGTGTCGACCATAATTATTGATTATGGGTCGATCGTACTAATGACGCTTATACTTGTCATTTTACTTTCTCAGTGCAACTCTTTTACTTTCGCAAGTATATCCTCATAGTAAAAGTATCTATTTGGAGTGCTATAGTTATTTATTCCCATTTTGCTCAAGATAGTTTTCACGTTCAGTTAATTAAGTGATCTCATATAAATCAATAATTTTCAAGACTTGTCACGAGCTCCTGCCAACAACCATATTCGTACGGAAAGTATCTTTGTCCAACTTATAATATAGGTTATATATTATTTCGATTAATGACTGCGATATTTTTATAATACATGTGTTCATTTATTTACGTTTATTCACACATGTTATACGTTTTAGAAGCGTTTATCTGTTTTCAAAAAATTTAATATTAACTAATTTATTTTCATGGTGCTGTGTAATTAATAATTATTTATTAATTAATTAAAATAGAACTGAGATATTTGAACAACAACGACAAGCTATTCAGTGGTGCTGATCTATTAGTATCTGGTGATTTCCGACAGATACAGCCAGTCATTCCTTGCTCTACTTTTGCCGATGAGATTAACGCATCTTTAAATCAATCATTTCTGTGGCGAAATGTTGAAACAGTTCAATTGAACATAAACATGCGAGTACAATTACAAAATGATCCATCAGCACAAAGATTTTCAAAACTACTACTGGATATTGGAATCGCTGAAATAGAACTGCTTATAACTATTTTAAATTGTAATGAATTATATAAATAATATAGTTTCATATTTTTTTAAGGTCTTAATTTTCTAATATATATATATATACCTTTGTGTAATATGGGTTATTCCTAATCATTTTAATATTTATTTAGATACAAATTAGTTAAATAAAGTAATATACATCAATCCATCTATATTTTCATAATGCAGCTATGCAGTGATCGCCTCAGGATGTGCTAGCTGCCCAAAGATAAAATGCAAACGACCAGGATGTGGTTCCTATTTCTGTTACCATTGTAAGGCAGCGTGGCACCCGAACCAGACGTGCGATGCAGCCAGAGCCCAGCGTTCGCCCAATGTCAGGTCGTCCTCGTTGTCTTTCAGTCAGGATTCCCAGCATCGTGAGTTTACAGTTGTTAAATTTTGTTAAATAGCAAAATATTGCCATGATGTTGAATTGCCTACTGTGGTGATAGGCAAATTAACATAAAATACTTTAACCATAATATTTTTATTCAAATTAAATAACTACTAGTATGTATATGCATCAGGCCTAGGTATTAACTAAATTTATATATGATAACAATAAATGTGTTCAAAAGAAGCATAGGGATACATTAAAACAGTTTAAGGGTACTTATACAAATAAAAAATATATTTAAAAATTATCTTAGCATTTTTTTTTATTTGAGTATAATAATATACTCAACTTATACTTATTTACTTATTACTATTTATGTATTAGTTATCTATCATCTCTTTATGTTTTACATAAATATTTATTCATGTATATAGTTATACTTTTTATTTGTAATATGAAAATTGAATTACTTGACAATAGTTTTTGGTTTCAACTTAAATTTGTCTCTCTACATAAGTTTTTAGTTTTCACCAATTTTACTTTTACACATAAAGAGTAATAATGTGTAAAAGAAACTTGTGTTAAGATAAATAAATAAATAAATAAATAGCCTCGCTCGTCTGACCTGAGGTGCCAAGTATCCTTTGTTTCATTTTTATTATGACATGTTATCATCTCTTTCTTATCAAAGTAAACAATGTTTATACTTTGATAAAAATTAATTTTGAAAAATGCACTGAAAAGTAGAACTTGACTCTGAGTTGGTGGAGGAAAATCTAAATCTGTAAAACCTTGTTTGCGGATATAATTAGAGAATGTGAATTTATTCTTTCTAAAGGGCCTTAAAGGAGAGAATGTGTGACATAGCTATATATCTATTTGGAGAGTGTTTAATTTCATTCAATACCTGCTGCAGGTGACGATATCAAGCCGTGCCCACGTTGCCAAGTCCTCATTGTCAAGATGGATGATGGGTCTTGCAACCACATGGCCTGCGCCGTCTGCGGTGCTGAGTTCTGTTGGCTCTGTTTGAAGGAAATATCAGATCTTCATTATCTAAGGTAACTTTTCTTATTTATTATTATCATTTTGTTTCTTCTTCTGGGCAAATATTTAAGTTTAAGTAATGAGGAACTAGCTATGGTACATGAAAGCAATATTCAAAACGCTGGAATAATGAAAAAAGAAAAAAGACTTTCGATAAAAGGTCTAAGTTAAACCCAAGAAGAGGTTGTAACAGAATCATTGGGAATGACACAAAAAGCAGTTTTAGTACATTTTTGTAAGTTTTTGCTCATTTTTGAACTGAAACCGAGATGTGTTGAAAAGCAATTTTTTTCTTACAAACTGTTGCTTCAAAAAGGTATATGACAACAATTCTAAGCAAAGCCTGTTGTACACGGCAACATTACTGTGCTAAGCCCCATAGTTTATGGCAACAGTACTACGCTTAGCCTGTAGTACAAGGTAACAGTACTAAGCTAAGTCCTTTCTACATGACAACAGAACTATGCTAAACCTGTATTAGATGGCAATTGTTACCATAAATCTCATCATCAACACTGTTAATGCCCTTAACATTAAAATTAAAAGTAAATTTTTTATTTGGTTTATAATTTATTGAAAGCGAAAAATCATTCTTTTATTTTATGTATTAGAAAGGACCATTTGCAATTGAGCCATGCGAAATTGTTGTTTGTGTACATTATATATCGTATTAGGAAATAAATCAGTGCTAGTTGTTTTCTGTGAGTGGCCTAAGTACAGGCGTAATCCAGCTAGTGCACCAGTTGAAGATGTCGAAGCAACCAACAGGACTTCTTTGGATTCTCTCTGGCTTCCTAACAAGTGACTATTGAAGAGTAATATATATTTATTTTTTTCTTAGCCTTTTTTCGATTCGTTAATCAATGAGTATTAGACATTTGTATTTCTTTCTTTTTTATCTATAATTAAAGTTTTTTTATTTTCCTTTGTATTTTTGTATTATTATTAAACCATTTATTAAACTGACTATCGTTGAATAGAGTGTAATTTGGCTTTCAATAATTTTTTTTTTTAACAATGTTTTTCTCCTATTTTAACGCGGCTAGTGATTTCGGATCAGCTTGAAACGGGGTCGGAGATTTGTAATTTTTTATTCAAAATTGCCGCTCTCGCCATCATATTTTGGTGCTCCGCGGGCCGGATCATTAGCTTCTTAGTATTGTATTTAAAAGATTTTTGTTTTGCTTTTCTCGTTTCGAATTGACCCTTATTGGCTTATATATTTTTTGTATTTTCATTCATTCATCATGCCGGCTAAAGGTGACCCCTGTAAAGATACATCGGGCTATGAAGAAATACTGGCAGAGGTTGAAGACTTGGCCGAGGAAATCGACAGGTCTCATCAAGTGGGACAAGAAGTGCTTAATGATGCGTCACAGGAAAGAATATTTTGTGCTCGTCTTTCTCGACTCGATAGTTGTTTCGAAAAGTTTATGGCCTGCATATTAGAATTAAAGATATTAAGTAGGAAACTATAGTTAAATTTTGCTTCCCATCAAACTTTAAATGAAAAGACCTACACCTTATACTACGAAACAATTGCTATGAGAATGCCCCCAACTTTAGATAAAACCCTTGAGAGTAATGATACCACTAGCACAGAACCACAAAAACACAATTATTTTCTAAAACTGCCACCCATCAATATTCCGAGTTTTGACAGGAATATTACAAAATGGCCGACTTTTAAGGACACTTTAGTTTCTTTGATTCATTCGAACCCCGATCTCGATTCAGTCCATAAATTTCATTATTTGAAATCTTCTTTAACAGCAGCATAGGTTATAGCGGCCATTGAAGTTTCCTCCACCGGATATTGTCAGGCATGGCAACTGTTGATCAAGCGCTTTGATAACAAAAGAATTTTAGCAACCAATCATTTGATGAAGATTTTAAATTCTAAGCCCATCACAAAAAACAACCTATCGTTGATGGAACAGTTTTTATGGGTTGATGGGTTATCATCCATTATACCAAACTGACCAATAAATTAAAATCAGAGATCAGAACATTCAAAATTCAAAATTTGTATTACCGTACAGAAAATCTCAGCACTACAGACAAATCCTTATGGAATACCACTAGAAAACTCCTAAACTATAAAAATTTCAACCATCCACTTTTAACCGAATCCCACACCTGATCAAGATCTGATGAAGAAAAATCACAAATTTTCGGCCAGCACCTATTCAAAATATTTAACCCTCATCCAGATATCCTTAATCAAACCCACTCTGAATGTATTGGAGCAGAATTAAGTATTCCTCTTCAGTTGTCCCCTCCTCCTAAAGCATTCCATCCTTCCGAAATATTAACATTATTCACAGATTACCCGCCAACAAAGCCCCTGGACACGACCTAATCACATCCCACATTCTAAAACGCCTCCCTCGGAAAGCGATCCTACTCCTTACATATATATACAATGCCGTACTCCGCACCACATACTTTCCTGATTCCTGGAAATTATCCATAGTTAAGATGATACCAAAACCTAAAAAACCACCAGAACTCCCATCTTCTTACCGTCCTATATCTCTCCTGCCCATAATAGGCAAAATTCTTGAAAAACTCATTCTGAAACGTCTTCACCCTATCATAGAATCCAATCAAATAATCCCAGATCACCAATTTGGTTTCCGAACATCATACTCCACCATCCAGCATTGCCATCGTGTGGTGGACGTTGTCTCATCCGCATTAGAGCACGGAATGTACTGCACGGGAGCTTTTCTCGATGTAGAGCAGGCTTTTGATCGAGCCTGGCCTCCGGGTCTGCTGTACAAACTCCGTAAATTCTTACCTTCTACTTACTTCCTTATTATCAGTTCCTACCTCAGTAATAGAACCTTTAAAGTAAACCATAATTTTTCCTACTCTTCCCTCTTTACCCAGTTTACCGGTGTTCCTCAAGGTAGTATCCTGGGTCCCATCCTATACACGATATATACAGCTGATATCCCAACCCATGCAAGCACTGTCCTCACAACGTACGCTGATGACACATGTGTGTTATCAGTAAATAAGGATCCATTTGTTGCATCCCAACTCTTCAATCCCATATCTCAAACCTTCAAGAATGGTGTCAAAATTGGAGAATTAAAATAAATCCCATCAAATTACCTTCACCCTTCGTCGTACAGGACTGAACCCTGTCGAACAGATACGTTACCTAGGACTCCATCTGGATAAACGTCTCACTTGGAATCCTCATACAAGACTGAAAAGACAAGAAACTGCTCGACGTTTTCGTCTACTTCAACACTTCCTGGACAAACGCTCTAAGCTACCAATTAATTACAAAAGACTCATTTACATGACAGTTATCAGACCTATTTGGACATATGGAGTTGAGCTTTGGGGCTTTCTAAACCATCCAATTCATCTCGTATCCAATCCTTACAATCCAAAATCCTTCGTAAAATGCACTCTAACCAATTTGATCATGGTCCAGACAAGATTCGTTTGAATTCTCGACCACTTCAACCAAGAAACTCATCCCAGGAACCCAAGGGAAATTCAAGAACTCTTCCATCATCCGCACCTGCTGTTTCAACCAAGCCCACCCCAGTCATGGAACACTCCTTGGTATCCTCTCAAGCTAAACGCACTAAGATCCTATTAGGAACAGCAATCGTGCATGCTCAAACTGAGGATGGAAAATTCATTCCACTACGAGTTTTATTCACAACGTTCTTTTATAACCACCAAATGTGCAAGTAAATTATGCCTACCTGTTTGTTATGAGCAACATCGTTTAATTAAGAAATGGTCAAAAGCAGTCCTACGGTAAATTGTGTTTTATCTCCTAAAGTAATAAATGCACCCCATATCAATACGTCAGCCATCGTCATTGACCAAATTTGTTCGAATATGCCATGCGGTCGAATACTCCGGACATACATCAACATCTCTAGGGCTACGATCTTGCTGATCCAGAGTTCTACCTGTCAAAACCTATTGATTTTCTATTAGTTGCCGATTCATTTGGTGACATTCTTCTAGGGGAATCAGTCAAACTCCCCGACGGCATGCCTCATGCTATGAAAACCATTTTTGGATGGCTACTTGTAGGGAAAATCCCAGCATTGGAATCTCAGCAAGACATTTCTCTTCTGGTCTCATCAAGTTCCCCGGAAAACAATTTACTTAATCTTCTTTCCAAATTTTGGGAAATAGAAGAAATCACCTCAACTCGTCGGATTGATCTTATAACGGAAAAATGTGAAGCACATTTCATCGAAACACATCAAAGAAATGATCAAGGTCGCTATGTAATGAATTTGCCATTTCAAGACCATCCTCTTGGTCTAGAAAAATCCAAATTTGGGGCAAGCACAAATTTTCTAGCAATAAAGAGTTTAAATTCTCCTACAATCAGGTCATTAAGGACTATTTACAGAAGGATTATGCCGAACCTGCATTTCATCCTGGATTTTGCTTCTTGCCGCATCACGGAGTAACAAAAAATAACTGTCCCTCGAAATTGCGCGTAGTCTTTGATGGCTCATTTCGTACTGTGGCAGGTCCCCTCAACGATCATTTAATGACTGGCCCAAAACTACAGAATGACATAAGAGAAGTTTTGCTTCGATTTCGAGTCCATCGCTACGCCATGACAACCGCGACATTACTCAAATGTACTTACAAATTTTATTTTCACCTGCTCATTGTTCCTATCTTCATTTTTTTTATTGATTTGATACTTCCGATGCTTTACAGGAATATCAATTCAGATGCTTCCCCTTTGGATTGTCTTGCTTGCCCTCGAGCTGTCCAAACCTTGAAAACCAATATTTATATCAACAATATTCTTACTGGAGCTGATACTCTGGAGAATGGCCTCTATTTACAAAAGGAATTGATTGCATTACTCAATAAAGGTGGATTTGAATTAAAGAAGTGGAGTAGCAATACAAAAGAACTTTTGAAAAATGTAGTGTCCGATAACTGAGTAAGCTCAGTCCCTTTATCCAACATGGAAGACAACGTAATAAATGTAGTATCTGATAACTTAGTGAGCTCAATGCCTTTATCCAACATGGAAGACAACGTAATAAAAGTTTTGGGAATGAAGTGGGAACCTTGTCACAACCTACTTGCTTATGATGTTCAACTAAAAGATTTTCCCACCACAAAACGAGGTATTATGAGTTGTATTGCTCGCATGTACAATCCGTTAGGCTACCTGGCTCCAGGCGTATTTAAAGCCAAGTTAATTTTACAGGAACTCTGGAAATTAAAATGGGAATGGGATGAGCCAGTCCCGATACATATTGTTGAGCTCTGGACCGCATTTTTCAATGACCTACCACATTTAAAAACACATCCAAATTCCGAGATGCCTAGTTCCTGACACAGTTGACGAGATTACGGTGATTGGATTCGCCGAAACTTCGAGTCATGGATATGCCGCTGTTATCTACCTCCCCGTATTGAATTAAAAACTGGAAATTTTTACCCCGCTTCTAATGGCAAAAAACAGATTAGACCCTGTAAAATATATGTCGATTCCTAGGTTGGAATTATGTGCGGCGTTATTACTAGTGGGTACCTTGCATTTCTTACACAATTTTTTGTCTGGCTTTTCGATTAAAAAACGCTTACTTCTTTCTGATTCATCTACTGTACTAGCATGGGTTCAAACCCCTAGTCAGAACCTTCAAACTTTCGTGGCCAACAGAGTGGAAAAAATATTAAATCAATCGTCCTCATCATCCTGGTACCATGTAGGATCAAAGGATAATGCCGCCGATTTAGCGTCGCTGGGTTGCGATCCCTATGAACTCTCAAAACAGTCATCCTGGTGGAAAGGTCCTTCATGGCTGCAATCAAACCTCCACGAATGGCCTATTAAATCTTTTGGGGATTCTGACATCATCCTACCTGAACTCAAAAAGGTTTCAACATTGTTATCGGTAGAAAAATCCTCGTTTGTTGATGAATTCGCTCAAAATTGTTCATCTTTTGATAAAATGGAGGGAGTACGGGCACTAGTTTGGCGATTTTTGAAAAACCTCCGCCTGGAAAAGAAGAAGCGAAGAACTGGAATCTTGCATTTGAAAGAAAGATCATACGCACTCTTTACTTTGATAAAAGGTATTTAGCACCATTTCTGGTCATCAGGGATATCGCCTAATAAATGGGCTTCCATTTCCTTGAAACAGTTAAACCCATTCATTGATTCCCAGGGTGGGCGGTCGCCTGCACAACTCACCACTCTCTTTTGAATCGAAACATCCAAGATTGCTACCCCACAAATCCAATTTCGTCAACTTGCTGATCGATTATTTCCACATTACATATTTACATGCAGGACCGCAACTTCTTCATTCCTTAATCAGGCGTCAATACTGCATTTTATCAGCCCGTAAAATTATCAGATACCGAATTCATCAATGCTTGAAATGCCACCGCATCCGTCCGCAGAATTACACACCATTAATGGGAAATCTCCCAGTCTCATGATTTGAGCAAGGTAGAGCCTTCCTTAACACTAGAGTTGACTTTGCAAGACCCATTTTCATTAAAGATTCTCCTCGACGCAAATCGACCATACGAAAAGCATACTACTGTTTGTTCATCTGTCTTGATATGAAAGCCTTACACATTGAGGTGGTCTCTGACTTGTCCATCGACACCTTTCTTGCTACTTGGGATAGATTCGTTTCTCGGCGAGGACTGCCAAGCAAAATGTATTCCGATAACGCTACGGATTTTGTGGGAGCTAACCGACAATTGAGAGAATGCGCAAGCTGGTGGAGAGGCCCTACTACATTGAATGCTATATTACAACACTTGCATCCTCGTGGAGTAGAATGGAGTTTTATCCCCCCTTCGGGCCCTCACTTCGGTGGGCTATGGGAAGCGGGGGTTAAATCATTAAAATTTCATTTATCTCGTATTTTAAGTGACCACCCCTTGAGATTTAAATAGATGAACACTGTAGCCGTTAGAGTCGAAGCGGTTCTGAACTCCCGGCCATTAATTCCTCTATCATCAGATCCTGAATCATTCGAAGCCTTAACCCCTGGCCATTTTCTTATTTGGGAACCGTTATTGTCGTATCCAGAGCCCAATTTTGCAGAACGTGGACCCCACCTACTATCACGGTGGCAATTTCTTAAAAGATGCATTCAAGATTTATGGACCAAATTGACACTCGATTACTTCACAGGACTAAAAAATCGAACCAAATGGGTGACTTCAATTCCTAACCTGATTCCTGGAACCTTGGTCCTAGTTAAGGAACCCAATGCAGCTATCCTATCGTAGCCAATAGGTCGGGTCGTAGAATGTCATCCTGGTAAGGACCCCCAGTGGGGCATACACACGCCCCATCTCAAAGTTGGCACCTCTCTTTCCCCAACAGGAGCAGATTCCTTCTACTGGAAATTTTTAAACATAAAATTTGGTGGGCAGTATGTTAAGGCCCTTAACATTAAAAGTAAAAGTAAATTTTTTATTTGGTTTATAATGTATTGAAAGCGAAAAATCATTCTTTTATTTTATGTTTTAGAAAGGACAATTTGCTATTGAGCCAAGCGAAATTGTTGTTTGTGTACATTATATATTGTATTAGGGAATAAATCAGTGCTAGTTGTTTTCTGTGAGTGACCGAAGTGCAGGCGTAATCCAGCTAGTGCACCAGTTGAAGACAGTTTGTTGAGCGAGATAGACGCACGCCCCGAACTTCATCTTTTTTTTTCATTCGTTATAATCAAATAACGAATAATAATCAATGAATATTAGACATTTGTATTTCTTTTTTTTTTAATCTATAATTAAAGTTTTTTTTTATTTTCCTTTGTATTTTTGTATTATTATTAAACTGACTATAGTTGAATGAAGTGTAATTTGGCTTTCAATAATTTATTTTTAATAATGTTTTTCTCCTATTTTAACACAGCTAATGATTTCAGATCAGCTTGAAACGGGGTCGGAGATTTGTAACATTTTATTTAAAATTATCGCTCTCCCCATCAAACACCAAAACCTAACATTGTCCATATCATAACACTGAAGGACATGTTGTTTTTCTGGTGGGGCCATTTTGTTGTAATCTATGAGCTGATACAATCTTATGATTCACTTACAGGCAATCAGTTTAAACAGCTATTGACTTGAATGAGCCGGGCATATGCAAAAATAGGCGAGGAAAGGCAAAATAGTGTTATTGTTTTGCATAATGCTTCAAGTGATGAAAATTGTATAGAAATGCTCAAGTAAGACATTTTCCGCACCAATTGTATTTCCTACATATTCCACCTGGTCAATGGTTCACATCTTTGGAAGATATAAAAAATTGGGTCTAAAGAATTAATTTTTTTCACCTAAAAACATAAATAAATTAATTAAAGAAATAAATTAATTTGTACTCATAATATAAGAATCATTACTTTTGCCAAAGTAATTGGTTTTTTGGTCTATTATACTTTTTATAACATGTTGTAACAAGCTAATTTAACTGTTAATAGTTGTGATGAGAATATAATTTAACATTAACTCTTAAAAGTAGTAATGAGAATATAATTTAACATTAACATAAATTATATAGCAATTATTATCAAGATTACCATTATATTTACTTTTCTCAGTTATTAATTTTTTATTTTTTCAAAGTTAAATTAATTAATTGAAAAAGGGAAAGGTCAACAGAGACATTAAACAAATGTTAATACATTAGTGGAAAATTTCCAACTAAGAACCTTAAGTCTCTAAACTAAAACAGGAAATTGAAAAGAATTAATTGAAGTTTTTTAATTGTGTGTTTTTTTCAATGTGCAAAAACTTCATTCTGTACAGCTTTTTTTTTTTTCAATTGTGTTAATTTTTGCTTTTTAAATATTTCAGTCCTTCTGGATGCACGTTTTGGGGTAAGAAGCCTTGGTCTCGAAAGAAAAAGATTTTGTGGCAGCTGGGAACGTTGGTTGGGGCGCCAGTTGGGATTGGTCTAGTTGCTGGTATTGCTGTTCCAGCTATTATTATTGGTATTATTAACTTGTTTACAGAATACAATATATTATTTAATTACTATTATTAATTTGTAATGAATTATTAAAATTTGCCTTAATTTAGTATATTATATACTTTTCTACAAAACTACTGCTTACTGGTTGAAACATTATTGAAAAATGTTATGATGACTATTCATATAACTTTTCAAAGCATCCTTTCTGAGTGCTGTTGTAAATTAAAACTGATTAGCTGTAATTAAACAGCTCAAGGATTTATTTAAGAACATTTTAGATTGTTAATGACTGATACAATCTTTTATCACATAGTGGTTCACTAACAATCCACTTGATACTCTATAGTTACAGAGACTGTTGTAGATCAGCAAAGAAAGAAAGAAAGTAATATATAATATATAGTCAAAAAAATTAATTGGGGTGTTTAGTTTCAAAACTGGTTACATCCATCTTTACATTTTTTCAGAACTGATCAAAAAAGATTCAATTTAAAAAAAAAAATCAATTTAACAAACTCTTTTTATTATTTTTCGTTATTTTGCTAACAATTCAGTAAAAACAATAATTACTGACAATATTTTATCGTCTTCTCTTTTTTAAAAATCTCATTTAAGATAAAAAAATATGTTGGATAAACCTTAATTTGATCTGAAAATATTGATATCTGGTTAGTTTATGGGATATTTATGGATGATAAAAATAAGCAAATGAATAAAACAGACATTCTTAAAACAATTTAATATAATATAATTAAACTGTTTAATTTATATACACTCAACAGCAAAAAAAACCGGACACTTAGATTTGTTCTTATAATTTCGTTAAATACATATGTATATTAATCTTTTTAATTCATGGTAAGAATTAAATAAACCCTGGAGTACATCGTGAATGGTAGACTTCGCTACCCCAAGCACTGGCCTTCTCTGGCCAAGGCATCAGCTCGGGCTGTGTCAACATTTGAAAGAACCATTATTCTGGACCAAAATAAAAAAAACATGTCTATTAATCACAGAAAAGGCTTGGTAAATACATTAAAGATGTTTAAATGCGCTAAAAACTACTTACAGTTTAGAATAGGTCAGACAGGTAAATCAACTTCAAGACAAATAAATCAAATCTGAGTTTTATCTAATTGTTTACTAATCCTGAAGGGATTAGTTCAATGGACTTAGACCCTACATTCTCTGTAATAACTAGAATACCCACAAAAACAAAAACATTGCTGAAAATTAGCTTTTAATACAAAAAATATGAAGTGTCCGGTTTTTTTTGCTGTTGAGTGTATATATATATATATTTTATAATAATAATAATAAAGACTTTATTTATTCTGGGTCAAGTCCCTTTAGAATAACATTACAGGAATAATGTATAACCAAAATGTCTTAGAGTAAAATAGAATACATTTAGTTAATTAATTACAATTAAATTAATAAATGAGGAATAAAAAAAAAAATATATAATTGAAAAACTATCAATTACCTCCTAAAACAATATTTAAAGAAAACTATTTCCTATAAAGGAAAAAGAAAATAGAAATAAGATAACAATGGTTATAGAGAGAGAAACAATTGATAGTCATATATATATATATATTTTTTTTCTTTTATTATTTTATTCCTTGTTTTGTTGTAATCTTGTTTTTCAAAAAATTGTATATATATATATATAAAAATGTTAAGTTCGTTTGTGTATGCTTCAAAAACTCAAAATGTTCTGCATCGATTCAGCTAAAATTTTACTATGATGTACAACACGCTCCAACGATTGTTTTTATCTATTTTTCACGTTACTAACATAACCCTAACTGCGCATATATATATGCTGAATTTATCAACTTTGTCTTATCGACACGTTCGAGGTGTAATTTTTTTCAGCTCGCCGAGACAAACAAAAGTGTTTATATACATTTTCCCCATTAAACGCAATTAAAGTGAGATAAAAATTGTTTTTAATATAAATTAATCGGCCAACGTTTTTTACGTATTTGATTATTTTTTATAATTAAACAGTTTTATTTATAAATGAAACAGGTGATAATCCAAAGAAAAAATCGAGGTCGTTGGTTTTTGGGTTGTAATCTTATCTCTTTCTTCTATTCCAGTGAAAATCGAAATAATGCCTCACAGGAAATCGTATTTGGGTCGTCGTACTCGCCACGCAGAAGGAGAGAGAAGACGGCTTTCAAATATGACTGGGGAAGAGCGAGCAACTGTACAAGAGAGGAACAGAATTAGCACCAGCCCGATGCCTAATGCGGAACCTGCAGAAAGACGAGCAGCTAGGCGTGAGGATGCACGATTGCGAGCACGGCAGTCGCGTGCTGCAGCAACAGATTTGGTTCGTTCTCAACGGAATGAAAGTGATAGGGTGAGAACAGCTAATACACGAATCCAAAGAACAGCAGATCTGAATCTGCAATACAATCGTCTTGCATTCCGGTACGATCCAGCTGTTGATTATAGTTCAAGTCAGCATGTTGTCATTGGCCAGATGAGTCAAGTCTGTACCTACTGCCAGGCTCTGTCAATAACGAAACAAAAGGGATGTGTTGCGCTGGCGGAAAAATCAAATTGCCACAACTTGAAGCACCACCAGAGCCATTGAAAACTCTACTTGCTGGATCTACCGCTGAATCGAAGCATGTTTTATCGAAAATCAGGAAATATAACTCATGCTTCCAAATGACGTATTTTGGTGTAGAAATTGTGACTGCTCAGTTCATGCCAAGTTTTAAAATCAAAGGGCCAATATATCACAAAGCTGGATCACTACTCCCGTTCCAAGATAGTAACCATAAATTCCTTCAAATGTACTTTATCGACGATGATAGAGATGAAATCGATGCACGTTGCGGAGTAGATACATCGCTACGAAGATCCATCCTATAGGCTATGTTTTATTTCGATTAATGACTGCGATATTTTGTTGGCAAAAATATATTTCTTTCTAACCTGCTGCATTTCTGATGTGTTGCAATGGCATGTCTGAGTAGTGTAAATCCATATTTGCAACCACAAAAACGAGCGGGAATACTTTTGGTGCCGAAAAACTTCGAAATTTTCGGAGTTCTTTCAGTTTTTGGCCTCCATCTCCTAATTGGTGCGTTTTAAGGAGAAAGAAAAAAACCTTTTTTAAAGTAGATTAAATTTGCTACAATTTGAGCCCATATGCAGTAGGTCAAACACATTGTCAGTTAAGTTCCAATATACTAAGTGTTTACCGAATCTAATATACAAAATTGTCGTGTCACATGTTTGTAACAAAACTCCTCCGAAACGACTTGACCGATTCTTATGAAATTTATTGTGTATATTCAGTAGGCATGAGAATAGGATGTAATTTTTCATACCCCTAAGTTAATTATTACATACTATAGTTTGATATAAGATGAATAAAATGTGAAATCAAAAATCTATTATATTCATTTTTTCATTCATTCATTATTTCTTTAAAATACAAATTTTTACTAATATTTTTTTAAACTATTATGACAGCCACAGCGACGCGTGGCCGGGTCAGCTAGTATATATATATATATATATATATATATATATATATACAATTTTTTGAAAAACAAGATTACAACAAAACAAGGAATAAAATAATAAAAGAAAAAATATAAACAATGCTAACTATGATAACTATTAAAGCTATTATAAATAAGTCAATATAAAGATATGTGCCTGGAAGTGTGAACAGCCAAATTAGCAGAGAAAGCAAATCTAAATATATATTGTACAAACCTCACTCTCAGGCGTATACACACATACAATTATGCAGATACACACATGTATATAAAATAAATCATTCATCCATCATTTAGAAAACCTTAATTTCAAAACTCGTACTATTTCCGATTTTTTGGGGATTCTAAGGAAATTAGGTGATTGAATTTACAGGATTTAAAGGTTGAAAGGTTATTGGAATCACGAATAGAAGAAGGTATAGAGTTCCAAAGAGACGAGGATTGGATAAGGAAAGCTCTGTCAAAAGCTGCTGTTCAGTTGGATACTGTATATAGATCTGAGAGCCGAGAACGGGTGTTACGGGAGTGGACTGTGGTTTTGAATTGAAGGAGATCGAAGATGTATGATGGTCAGCGGGATTGGATAACTTGGTAAAGAAAGGATGCTAGGAAGTACTTGTGGCGATAGGAAGGTTAAAGCCACTTTAACTCTTCGTAATATCGGGTGACCGGGGCATCTCTTGGAATCCCAAAGATGAAACGAACGAAGCAATTAAGCAACCGTTTTAATTTTACTTCGAAATCCCCAGAGATACCCCCATACACTGTACAGCAATAGTCTAAATGAGGGAAAATTAAGGAAGTAACTAGGAGTTTCAAAGGGGAACAGGTGACGAAGGTGATTCAGACGCTTTAAGGTGGAGAAGGTATGGTGGGAAATTTCAGAGATATGGTTTTTCCAGGAGAGAGTTTGATCAAAAATAATTCCAAGGTTTTTGACGGTTGGGTGAAATTTGATAGGATTTTTGTTTATAAAGAGGATTGGATAATGGGGAATAGTTTATGGAAGTGGTTTGACCCTATTACTATTGCCTTGATTTTGTCCACGTTCAACTTTAGCTTATTATCCATTGCCCATTGACTTATTCGATTCAAATCGTCTTAGAGTTTTTCCGTAGCTAGTAATAGATCGGAAGGGGAGAAGGATAGGTATATTTGAAAATCATCTGCACAGTGTTGGATTTGAAGTGGAAGATTGTTTATGTAAATGGCAAATAGGGTGGGAGATAGTGACGAGCCCTGTGGGACACCACAGGACAGAGGAAGAGTTATGGAAGGAGGTTGACCATGGACCAGAACATATTGGGAGCAATCAGAGAGGAAAGACTTAAACCACCCCAGAGCACTATTGGATAGAGGTAAGTTACGAAGCTTGTAGAGGAGAATGCTGTGGTCTACTGTGTCAAAGGCTTTGGAAAAATCTAGAAGGATAAGAATTGTTAATTTTTGTTGTTCTATGGCAGAATGGAGATCATGGGTTATTTTGAGGAGTGCGGATTGGGTTGAGTAACCTTGTCGAATGCCGAATTGGAGAGGGTTAATGAGGGAACATTCTGCTAGAATGTTTGAAATATGGTTCTAAACTAAACGTTCTAATGGTTTTGAGAGGTTAGAGAGGAGGGAGATAGGTCGGAAGTCGTTTAGAGAGGAGGGATTTTCAATTTTGTTTGACGGGCGGACTAAGGAGTTTTTCCATTTCCAGTTCTAGTTCTCCATGATATCTCCAGTTCCAGGGCGCAAATCATATCTCAAAGCTTCGATGAAGTCTGAGGGTGACTGAACCTTTATCGATCTCTTGTAAAAAATTGCTTATTATTGCTTAAGCATTTTTCTTATTCAACCACATCTATGCCATAAGCTCACAAATTGTAGATAAAAATGAAAATCCTATCTTTCTAACTGGAAATAAATTTAAACTATTATAATTATTAAATTATCTTCTACTATCTATTGTTTGTATTGATCAACCAAGGGCAGAATTTTTTATGTCAGCTGTGAGCCCTTGTTGAGTAGGTTATTTTATCCATTTCCATGAATGTCAATAAGGGCCCTAATCATTTCTCAGAAACTGCAAAAAAAATGTACTTAGACTTCAATAGTATTTATTTAATGAGAACTGTAAACCTAATTAGGTAATTTAATTTGTTTCTCTGAATCCCTTCCTATTCATTTGGTCATTGGAGGTTGCTCATCTTCAGTTTTAAATCATTCTTTGTGAGATGTACATCGCATTTGTGGTCACTTTTTGTTTTAAAATTACAGCATGTCAACAAACAGAAAACGAGTGGTTGTCTCATTAAAAGACGAATTTCGATTATCCAAATTTTTGATTATCAGAACCACCCCTGACAACATTAGTTTGGATAATCGACGCTCCACTGTATTAAAACTTTTTTTGCAAGTGCCTCAGTTAGCCTCCCTAATGGACTAACTGAGCCTTGACTATCAAGCAGCCCACTAACTTGTCATTGTAAGGTTAATTCATTTAGTGTAGTCATATTCTTAACAAGGAATATTTTAATGACAAAATATTCTGTTAGTAATAGGTTGTTAATTGTTAATATATCTTTAAATTATTAATGTTTGTTTCTATTAATTGATAGGTATCCCAGTGTGGGTCGGTAGGAAATTGTACACACGTTATGAACATGCCAACAAACATAAAAGGAATATCGCCATTGCAGGAGGCGTCACTGCATCGGTGAGTAGAGATTATATTTAAATATTAGTCTCTGTTTATTATTATATTTCACTATTAACATTATTATGTCACCTTTGGTTATTTACTATTCAAAAAATGAAATAATAATTTATATTTACTTTAAAGTAATTAAGTCAGATAGGAGCAGTGTTGATGAGCGGTAGAACACTGAGGTGGCATGCTAAAGGTCCCGGGTTCAAGTCCAGCGGTGACAGATAATTTATTTAATGTTTTAGCAACCATGGATGGATCCTTTAGGATCTGGGGATCCTCCTGGGGTTCACCCAACCTCTGCATAGAGGATACTCTTAATTGGGATCTATATAGAGGATACTCTTAATCGGGAGAAAAACCTGGTGGTAGAGCATGATCTAGGGCAAATCACCTCCCTGCACAACCGATGTCACAGAAACTGTACAGGCTCTACCATGCTTTGAGTCCAAGGCCCTTCATGGGTTGCATTGACTGCAATAAGATTATGTTCTGAATTATAAGATTGCTCTCAAGTTTCAAAATTTCTTACAGCGTTTAATTGTATTTGTCTTTGATCCTTTTTTTCTTTTGCCCTGTTGAACGATCTAAATTGTTTAGATTGATAAATCTTTTTTTTTTTAATAGTTGATTCTAGTCATTGGTAATTACTGAAAATAAACTGTTTGTATTTCAATGCTTAATACCTTTTGGAAGTGATAAAATCACTTACTATATGTACTTAATTTTATATTGAAGAGCAATATTCAGTCATGTTACAAAAATTTTATATTATAATATTTTTTATTGTTTTCGTTATTTTTAATCTTATCATTTTATGCAAGGGTTATATTCTACTGAATACATACATAAATCCAAAATATATTTTTTTCTGTGATAACTTTTGATTTAATAGTTTGATAACTGTGCCATCAAACTATTTTATTTTAAATTGAAACAGTGTTGGGTCGAAGAAGACAAAAAACTTATAAAAATTATTGACCGTTGAGCATGATCTCAGACAAATCACCTTCTTGCACTGTCATCTTAGAAACAGAATAAGAATACAGCAGGCTAACAGATCAATCGATATCATCAGAACACAAAACCATAAACATCATAAATTTATATTATATTTGTAAGCTTTTTAAAATTACCTCCTTGTTTCACTATAGCATTTTTGGATTAAAGTAATATGATTGGTGATGGAAATGAGAGAGTAGATGTAGTCCCTGGGGTAGGTTAGGTCGGAAGAGATCTCACTTGCTACTTAGTCAGGGGCACGGGTAAATTTTGCAATTAGTTACTTTTGTCTCGACTGGGCAAATCTCAGTCTTATCTTGATCATTTTGTTTAAACTTTACATGCCAAGCGCTTTTATTCAATGATAATAAATTTTATCCCAATGAGGATTTTATAGTCAATGTTAGAGGGCTCATTAAGTAATCTTTCTAGGCCAACTTCTTTAATGCCACAATTGAAGTTACTTTTGTCTTTATCTAGTCGCACGAATGTTTTCTATAATTTTACTATAATAATAATAAGGGTTAGTGAACCCGAAGGCGATACCACCCCCTCCCTCCCCCCACTAATCTCTACTTACAAACGCCTGTCCACAGATCACTACCCGAACCCAAATCATTCTTAACGCAATCCTCCCAACTACCCCTCAGACACTCCCCAGTCGGCACAGCGCTTAATAACATCTTAGCAATTCGTTCCTTACTAACCTCACCAACTTTACAGGCCCATCTTAATCTTCGCGATGGTATCACTTGAATATTATTTAGGGGATGCATGCTTCGCAATTCTGCATTATGTAATCTCCTATATTCCCCAGTGGTCTCATATTTTTTCAATTTGAAGAGAAAAATTGTGAAATATCCCAATTGTGATTTTATATTGTTGTACATAATATATATTGGCTTTTAAATATATATTTTTTATATTCTTCAAAATCAGTTATTCAGGAGTTTGAACCTTTTTTATGAATACATCTGGATTGTTTGAATATTGATTCCAAACATAATTTAAATTTTAACTTGATATTTATTAAGCTGTTTATCTCAAACATGTGCCTTTATTTTTGTTCCAATTTTCTGTGAAATATCTCAAATATTTAACTACTTAATTAAAGTCCAATGAGCATATAAATGATAAGCAGATAAAAGTAGAGCATGTAAATTTTCAAACTGTTTGTGAAAATTAAAAAAACTTCCCCCTCCTCCTTGTGCATGCAAGTTCCTGGCCATCTCCTTCATGGCATTCAGTCTAGGTCTGCCCCAGGGATGTCTAGCAGTTTGCCTATCTTCCAAAAACTTGCTTGGATCCTGGTCTTCCTCTATTCCGCAAAGGTTACCAAACCATTTCAGCTACCTATTTTCAACCGCTTCTTTTACACCTGAAACTCCCAGGTCCTCTCCTATTCGCTGATTTCTGACCAGATCTCTCCTGTTTAATTAAGATCATTAAACAAGAGAGGTTAGTCCTTTAAATATTTCCATTATAGGACAGATTGTAAGGCTGGTAAGTGAGTCGGTGAAGACCGAAATCGAAAGGTATTAGTGTTCAATGTCGCGTTATCAGACCTACTGATAAGAGCAGCGTGCTTGACAGGCGGGACCGGCGTGACGTCACTGCTTCGGGGCGTTTGTTCGCATTTTGTTGAGGCCACTGTCCGTCGGCTATTTGTGTCCGCTATTGGGAGGTGGTGTATTGTGTCTTGTCTACTTCATCTCCAGCAATACAATACCAACTTAATTGTTTTTGTCGTAAATTAGCTCATTGTAATTAAAACATTTTCTTTTCCTTAAAATAATAAAATTATATTAATTGGAATCCATCTTTCACCATTCGACACCCGCATTTCTTTACCCTTTCAAAGCATTTCAACGTTTTAATTATGAAGCAATAATAATAAATAATAAATGGACGACGGGCTTTATATTAGTTGAAACCTAAACTAACAACAACATCTTTATTCCTCTCCCTCAATTGGTATAGGCTATTTAAAAAAAAATATCACTTCAACTAAAATCGACAAGGATCCTTCAGAAAAGTATGGTCATCTTAATGTTGGGTCATTAGAGGCTATTAATATCGGATATCATTATAATATATTAAAGGGATTTATTATAATGGAATATAAACTATAGCCGGTATAAATCTTACTTATCATAATAAGTTGCACATCTCGGAAATCTAAGATCGGAAGAAATACGCCACACTCATTAGTAGATCTGTTCCTTTATTTAAAACTTCTGTGGTGAGAACTTAACTACGCTTTATAATTAAAATTGTTCATTTGAGGCTCGGTCCCGTTTAACGTTTAATTACCCGCTATCCAGTAAATTGGCACACGAAATCTTTGGAAGCATGAGTGAACACTGGCACAGAAAGTTGTGACAGGTTCCGGGTACTCATTGACTGATACTAATATAGATAGCTTAGGCACATTAATCTGCTGTAATAATATCTTGTTTCTGCTTGGATACAGGTTTTATAATTTATTTCTTCTTTTTTTTTAATGATATAGTTTTCATTAATCCTATTTCGGTATAATTTGGTTTTTATAACGCAGCTTGGGGTATTACATATCGAATACAGAAGGCAATCAAATTCAAATCAATCGAAATCATCTGCAGGCTATGTTATTGGCTGGTTACTATTGGGATCGATATCGACACGTAAGAAGAGCCGTGAAGCGAGGGCCCTGCCATCAGGTGAGCTGGACCAGGCTATTGATCGGGTCGAGAGCCACACCCTTTGTAGCCCAGGGTGTCGTCTTCGTCCATCGTCTGTCACTTGAGGGAGGGAGGAAGTTAGGGGTTCCAGTTCTACCGATGTAAGGAGAATCATATTGTGTATCCATAACTATCGATATGGAGCGCAATCCAAAATGTTCTTTGGTTTAAGCATTTGGTAAGGTCGTTTTCATTCTATGCCAACGGTTGTTCAAGGCGGTGGTGGAGGTTTTTACTAATGCCCATTTTTCATTTCCGCTTTGTAAATTTTTGCTATGAATTTTTTTAAAGTGATTCTAATATACATTTCATCATTTTATTATTAATTTTTTAAGTTGTTGATTATCCTTTGATCGCACTCGCGCGGCCTTCCAAGCTCACCGCGGCCCCCGACGGTAATAACTATATTATTGGCTTAGGTCGGAGGTTTTGACTTAGAGACGCTTGGACGTGGCGACGTCGTAGAGCTAGAAGCGAATCCTGTAAATATATTTCGATATTAATAGAAATGAGGCTAATGATAGAGATGTTGTCATGGAAACCCCGCCCCTTCCACTCCTTGGACCGAAGTATTCATTTTTATTTTATGGTGTATCGGTTTTTTAAGGCTTACTCTTATTGTAAAATTGACAATATTCACAATGTCCAATATTCACCCCGCCCCAATAGCTACGTATCCTATACTAGCCACTATAATACAGTTCAATTAAAAATAATGATTTGTTGTTGATACCGTTTGACGTTTCTGGGCAATTTCTTATAAATATTTTCTACCCCAAAGTGTTGTAGCCTAGAGAATATCTTTGGGACCTCCCCACCAGTGCAGTCATGCATTACTGTTATACAATATTGGATGCTGCGCAACCGAGTGCAGTCACATTGGAGTCCTATGTGATGGGCTTAACTGTTATTTTTCAGTAACAGCTTCAACAGTTACTGTGATTTTTGTTACCTATGATTTCTTAACTGCTACTAACTGTGATTCGTGATTTTGTCGAAATGGTACCAGCAGTGATTGCGTCGGCGTACTTTATTCCACATCTTGTGAATATAGCGATCACAGAATACGCATTATAAAGATAATAATTACTTTGACACTTGTATAATTCACTGTAATCCAATCAATTTACATACAGATGGTATTATTTTCAATATCCTATACAACGTAAATTTTGCTCTTATGGTTTAAGCTGTTACAAGATGATGAAGAGAAGTATCATTTTGTAACTTTGTAATCATTTTGTAAAGAAGTATCATTCAAATACAAAATACAATTATTGAAAAGAAACAATATAAATATAAAATTCTAGCAATATTGACTAATAAGTACCTTAATGTATATCATACAGGAGGAACATAACAGGAGTGTTTGAAAATAATACATCTGTAAGATGGTAACGAAATAAAGAGGCAGGAAGAACTATTTTTAAATACAAAACAGAATTATTGAAAAAACTTAACATAAATTCAAATCAATATGAATCGAAATCACGCTTCAATTATTCGTTCACCGATGCTATTCGGTTACCGAATCGCATGAATCACAGTAATCACTCTGTTCACCTAAATCACTCTAGTCACAGTCACAAGCATGCTTCAATTCCGTTCGCGCTCTATCCCCGATCACCGTTCTCCGACGACCAGTTCCCGTATGTGAAGAATAGTTTGGAACTGTTACCGCTGAATTTGTAATCTCAGGTCTACCTGTGACTTTTGAGTATCAGCGAAAAAGTAACAGTTCGTGATTTCTGGCTCATCACTACGTAGGAGCGTCTCGAGAAATGTTGCGTCACATTTCGTCCCCAACTCCCACAGCGACTCCTCCCTCTGCGATCCATTCACCGCCACCTGTCACTCACGCAGGCTTGAAAGGAAATGGTTGATGGATCTCATCATTTACTAACATAACAGCAGAGGAATATCGAGTCGATTTCGAAATGAAAGGCGTGGTAAACACCCGGACGCCCCACTAGGATTAATGACGCATGGAAAGTGCCAGGATTAGGAAAGCAGCGTAGCTGTCGTTCCCAGAGCGGGCGGTGGCGGCCAATCAGAACCACTTGGCCCAATCGACGGCTCTTACAGATTGCATTCAGGGCCAATGAAGGACGTTGATTGGTCCTCAAATGTCATTGCTCCTTCTGTGGCAATCCAGCGAAATCGAATAACAATCGATCATTCATATCGGCTGTTAAAGTATACTGCAGGGCCAGAACAGATCGGAGGAGGGGGCAACGAGAAGAGAAGAGAGGATTACAATAGACAACTTCTGAAAGG
This sequence comes from Troilus luridus, assembly GCA_964056705.1. Taxonomy (NCBI): domain Eukaryota; kingdom Metazoa; phylum Arthropoda; class Insecta; order Hemiptera; family Pentatomidae; genus Troilus; species Troilus luridus. The sequence continues at coordinate 112,225,067 of OZ057416.1, forward strand.
CATAATGTAACTGTTTCATTTCAAATGAGCTCCAGTTTGATCGAAGACGAGCTAGCCTCGGCGGTCTTGGGGGGGGGGGCGGTCCAAAGAGGTCTAAGCAGGGCTGCGTACAATTATAATAATGAGAACAAAGATATTAAGACATTTCGAGGATAAAATTGATGAAGCAACAATTCTATTTGACAGATTTATTTCAAGTAAAAAAAAACCTTGTGCCACTACAACCCGTGAACTGGTCTGGGGTTCAGTACATGGTAGAGACTGTACTGTTTCATGGACAACGGTTCTGCAAGGTGACTTATCCTAGATCACGCTCAACCGGCAGATTCCCCTCCCCCTTATTATGGGTATCCTATTTTTAAAATATTTTTTAGAGGCTGGGTGAGCCCCAGGAAGGTCCTAGATCCCAGACGGCCCATCTCCCGCTGCGAACAGACTGAATAAAAGTTTTCCCCGCAATGTGATTTGAACCAAGATTTCCGGTATGGCAACTCAGTGCTCCACCACTTTGAAGTGCTCCCCTGTTTCAAGTCAAATTGTAATATAATCGGGTTTGCGATGTTTTTTTAGTTACTTACTTCAATGCAAAACAATGGCTGCTAGGAAAACAATTAATTTAAGAACATTTATGTCGGACGAGTTTGATTTAGCTAGTAGAGTGTAAAGAGCGCATGCGCGGTCGGCCAGCTCCACCAATTAACTCTATTAGCCCCGGCCCATCAGCTCTCCAGTTCAATAAAACTCAATATCGCGGGGTATGGATATTGTTATGTAACTGTTATCACAGCGCCATAAGTACCATCTTTTGGTGTGGTTATATCAGAAGGAATGGGAATGGGGCAGGAATCTCTCTGATCCACAAAGTAGAGTCATTTACTATCGATATTGTGAGTAGTACCCATCCTCCCTTAGCCATCAACAAAACTATTTTCAACATATTTTTCTTGGTAGTTACAACTATTAACATTAAGTAGTTGTATTAAAACTCACTCGCTCTCTCTCTCTTATTGCTCCGCCAAAATGGGCTCAATTACAGGAAGAAATTTTCAAAGCATCTCAATTAATGATAGCGTGGCATTATTTTATTTGCCGGCCCGGTTTCAAAGGGAAAAGAAAAACGTTTAAAAAGTAGTTATAAATTGGGAATTTTATATTTAACATTGTAAATATTCTATTTACTACCTCTCACACACAGATTGCTCTTGGCATGTTCAACTAAATTTGGGAACTTAAATATTAGCTTTACGGTGTAGCATTGTATTAGAAATGCCTAGGGAAATTTATTCGTTTAGAATGAATATTCCTTACAATTTTTTTTTTTGAGGTATAAAATCTTTCTGAAAAGGGATTTTATATATTTAGGACATGATATGGTCAACTAATTTCAGAAGGATGCTATTGGTACTGGTACAGGTAGGGGGCTAAGTTGGCCATGTGGTTGTTATCAACCACTGGAAGGGCAATTGAAATGCCGAGTCGAACCTTGTGGTTTTCATTATCAACTTCAGATGGTGTGTCCATTTACTGATGGGTAGGCCTGGATATTGCCCGTGGTACCACGTGACACGAGGCTAGGACGGTATTGCTTCGGCAGGACGAACCCCTGCCGGACCGTCCCCGGAGGCGGCTCAATGAACTGTGGCGCCTCGGAGGGGAAGTAAATACAGTCCAGTCCGGTGCTGCTATTGTCAGCATTCGGTTTGAAATGTGTTCGTTTTGGAGGGCCTGCTTAATGTTGTCAAAACTACTTTCTTCAGTTCAACGTTTCAATGGAGGATTCTTATTGAAAATATAATTGATATGGCACCTTATACTGTAATAAAACGTTGATCATATTTTATTAACATTTTAATTCATTAAATTACATAATTTCCTTTGAGTTGAATTGAAATTCTTGAATAAAAAGGCAAATTTTTAAGTTTCAAATTTGTAAGATAAAAACAGAACTGTCGGGTAGAGAGGGGAGATAGGCTCAGGAAGAGGTAAGAAGGGAATGTAGCCACATGAACCGGTAGCAGCATTATCATCAACATCACTATCATATTCAATCATTTATTTTTTATATCATAACATTTCAATGAGTATTTCCTTTATTTTAAACAGATACAGTAAATCATCTTAACATAACAACTAAAAAAGAAAAGTATCATTGAACTAACATCACTATTTTCATAAGAGCGAGCGATCAACCCTTCTCAATAATATTTATCCAATTTATAAACAATAAACCAACTATAATTGATAACCTAATGGTAAGTCGCCTTTTCAATAACGGGCACCCGTGGGTTTGGCACTTCCCACTTCCGTGTTTCGCGGTACAGTACATCTCTTTGGCATTTAAGGGCTTCACCAAGCGGCCCGAATAATAAAATATTTATCTGATCACACGAGAGGGGACGCGAGAATGAGCAATATAATTGACAGAGCTACAGGATGATGTCTGCAGAGAGGATACCCTCGGAATGCAGGTCTTGGAGGAGGCTCACCAACCGCTGTTCGGTGATGGGGTTGCCGAGGGCGACGTCAACCGAGCCGATGCACAGCAAGAGAGCGAGCAGCTGGGAGCGCCGGAAGTCCAGCGAGAGGTCGTTCCGGGTGTATCCCAGTTCCGCTTCGATGTCGAGGGACACGCGGCGGCAATAGGCGTTGAGCTCAGCCCAGTAGTGGTCGAGGAGTGCCGTGGTCTGGCTCCTCCTGGTATCGGTGGCCAGTGAGCTCACCATCAGCAGGGCGATATCGTTGGTAGGCCTCGAGTACGTCACCATCTGCCAGTCCAGGATGCAGCACCGGTCCTCTTTGTCGAAGAGTAAGTTGTTACACCAGAAGTCGGTGTGGGTGATGAGGGACAGTGGCTCTCGGGGTGCCAGGAGTCCGGAAATGATCTCTTTAGTGTCAGGCTTGAGTGCTCCCAGTGCCTCCATCACCGTTCCCAGCCCGGGCCGGTCCTGCAAGAAGTCGTTAAGTTGCGGAAGTCCGCGCTCAACGAGTTGCTGGTAGGAGTCCGTAGCTCTGGCTGTCTGGAACAGAAAGGGATATTTCTGGTCTAACGGCATCCCCTCCCTCACCTTCATGAGCAGGGACAGGGCGTGGAGCTTGGCCACTGATGATATGGCTGCCTTGGCCTGCTCGAGGGACAGTCCTTGGGCGAAGTCCACGGTGTCGTAGCCGGAACTCTTGAGGTTCTCGAGGACTAGGACGGACTCGATGGGACTGTCTTCCCCTCCCGAGTAGCGGGCGTGGTAGAGCTGTGGGGTGTCCAGCCTCATCTCTTGCTGGCCGCTCTTGAGGTAGTTCTTCTGGAACTCGTGCAGCTCGGGAGCCACCTGCAACACATTATCAACTCTCTGTAGCATAATGTTAATGGATCTTAAATAAATTTGTTAAATTGGCCTTTGAGCTGGTCAGGTCGTTGTGCTTAGTGCCTACTGTCTGTCGCCGTGAGGTAGATAATACAGCGCCTTTAGCGGTAGGTATAAAGTTGATATCTATTGAGGTATATAAAACTCAGGCATGAATGCTGATGGACAATGAACATGACAGCAATCCTGGCTTGGGACATTCCATTGGTGCTAATTGGTAGATATCCATTAGCGATATCAATGTTGGTCAAAATGAAATTTATATTTGGATTGTCATTTGCCATGTTATAACACCGCAGGGGAACCGACTCCCGGCATCTTCACTTCACCATTTAATTTGATAATGTATCTTATTTGCCCATAATAATTAATGTATTCATTATTTTAATTGCAACAAAACTTAATAATTAACTACCATTCTTATTTAATTAATAAACGTCGTAAAATGACTATGCTTTAAATTTACATATAAGAGTTCATTTTATATGTGAAGAAAAACATTTTTTTGAAAACATTTAATTATTTTTTAATATAGGTTTTTTCGATTCATTAATTATTAATATAACATGTCTCATTGGTTTCTGCATGACGTGGGGAAAACGTTTGTTTCCATATCGATGATGAAATCCTATAAGCTCTGCGTAGCTGCCTTTGACTCGGCCTGGATTTCGCCTATTAATCTTAAAAATAAAAAGCTCTTTAACTACGTGATCAAATTTGAGTGCGATACTTCAATTCTAAATAGTCGCTTAATTTGTTTTTCTCTAAACTGAATTTTATGAGGAGCAGTCTCTTCAGTTTGTATCGTGTTAGTGATATTTTAGTTTGAATATTTGATATCGGTTTCAATATTGGAACCAAGTCAGCCCGCCAGCCCTGCCATTAAGTACATCAGCGGCGATAATAGTAATGAGTAATATTTATTAACGGCGAATGTTTTTCCTGGTCCTGCTCCGCCGGAAACGGAAGTCCTTCCTGGAGCACGGACTGTGTGCAGCCATGGTCGGTGACTACGAGTCAGGTTAATGTTACATTTTTAAAATATAAATTATTAGAAATATTTCATCATTAATACACCATCGTGTTATGTATGTTCTAGTACATATATTTACCAATATAAATTACGTTCATGATGTATCGAATAATTATTCAAGCGATTGGGAATGACTACAATGAACAGTCAATATTTGAATTCAAAAATATAAATTTCTAGCAATTTATGAATTAGGTTTGTTAAGATGGGATATTTAATGGTATAATTTCGAAGCCCCGCCGAGGAAAAATAGCCACCAGGAACCCTAGGAACCGGTGAAATGGAGAAGTGGACCTAGATATAGGCGATGGTGAAGGGGGGAGGGGTACAATGGATCTCTTCGCGGCGGGGGGTGGGGGGGGGGGGTCGAAGACTCCGGCCAGGGTAATGATATCGCCTTTCTCTATATCGAAGAATGTTTATAATCAGTGAGAATTGAGTTGTCACCAGCCGTCGTTTGGGAGCTGCTCTAGGGGAGTGCGCAGTCGGGAGGAGTTCGGAATGAATTCTCCACTGAGAAAAAACTGTCACTTCTGCCTGAAGAATAGATATGATACAGGTAGGAGCTGACATCGCAAGTGAAGGAAGCTCTGGACTGGCTTTAGCTAGCAACCTTCGTTTCAAACAAATAGCAACCTTACTTATTGTAATAATACTATTTGTGTAATATTTTTGAGAATGGGCAAGTCCAAAAAAGTAATACTAAAAGTAGGATGAGATTAAAATATCAAGAGACACCGGTGGCGCCGCCTTGCGGTCTTTACAGCCAACTTGTAATAGATCTCATTGTTCCCTTAGAAATGTAAAAATGAAGAGTACTAAAACGATTTAATGCATTTAATCCATCTCGGCCTAAATTCTGCTGGTGTAATTCATTTTTATGCAAACACTTGCTTGATCTGTGGCATGGAGGCCTTTCAAGTTTCTTCTAGATAACTCATAGATTTATTCCAATAAAATTGCAAATATCATAATAAATTGCGCGGCAGGCGAGGAGGAGGTCCATCAGCACGCTACTAGGACCCCGGTCGATGCTAGCTGAGGGTCCGCCCCGGTTCTTGAGAAGTAAATTATCATTACTAAACCTCACTCTTAACGATCTGCTTTAGTTTGAGTTTAAATTATATATATTTTTTATTGCAGTTTTTCTTTTTAGTTTTGTATTTAATGATTTTTTTTTTTGTATCGTTCATCCATTAGAATGAATTTTGGTGTTTGGTATTGAGATACTTGTTGAATATGATGTTGCTGCAATTGTTGTTGTTCGCGACCATCCGTCCAATAAATGGAATGGCTTTATTTCGAGCTCCAAACTGCTCATATCAACATTTCTTATTTTTCTTTATAAAATATTTTCTGCTGAAAGTTGGCACTCAACTATAGCGAAAGTTTAGCAACTTGTTCTTTTGATAATATTGCTCTGATAAGAAGGAGAAATTGTTATCGAAGGGGAGGTAATCGGCGGTTGGCGTGCGCTGGGATTGTTCGGGACCGCCGCGGTCTGGGCCTCGGCAGGAGCGATGTTGCGTTGGTCATCGGGGGGCCGCTGGCTAATGGTCCGCAGTCACGTGATGGTCGAGTCTTCTCGGTTCCATAATCTTATCTCATGGCTATCATTAGCGGCAATATGGCGGGTCTACTGAGAACTGAATGTTATTATCCAGTCATGGGTTGTCATATTAGTTCGTAACGAAATTAGATTGATAATAATTGATTTTATCATTAGCAAAAGGAAATAGTACATTTATCTCTCTCTGTATGAGTATGTCAGATGTGTCGATAAGGATGACAGATGTGTTATATGAATCCATGAAATCATTTAATCGTTAATAATTATCAATTCATTCATTAATTCAGCCCAGTGGCTCTACAGACCTTGAAGAACCATGGCCTCTGCCAACTTCTTACGCCATTAATAAGTTATTTAAATGTTTTAGAATGCATTTTAATTAATAAAATTTCAATTAATGATAATAACAATGAAATAATTGTTTAAAAGAAATCATAAAGGGGACAGGAAGGATGCCTATGGACACATCTTTTAGAGGTTTTGCCTGAGGTGTCACCCTCATTTAGAGGTTTTACCTGAGCTGTCACCCTCATTTAGAGGTTTTACCTGAGCTGTCACCCTCATTTAGAGGTTTTACCTGAGGTGTCACCCTCATTTAACCCTTCCTCTACTAAAAGTATATTCAACAATTCTTACAAGATTAAAACAGGTTTCAATATGCTGCATTTAGACTTTTCTCCTCCAGTGGTGGGTTATTAGATTAGAACAATAGGTTAGCTGAGGTCAATCTATTTAGGCCGCTCAATGCCAACTAAATATTCTTTCCTTGTCATGAATTGGTGAGACCGGCTGGGAGAGGGGCGGTTGTCGCCGGAAGGAGGGACTTTAACGAGCTTTTCCAGTTGGAAAATTTTACCGTTACTTAAACAGCAAGCAGTTCTATTGATGCAATATATGAATTTTGTTTGATTAATGTGAATTTTAAAATTTGAATAAAGAAATCATTATTTTAATGTTTGTTACGGAAGACTACAGGAGGATTGTACAGAGGTGGGAGATGTTGTCTAATAGCAGCAACCTCACCTCTTTAAGTTAACCATTCCTCGGGGGAGTGTATGCCTTAATTGATAATGTGACGCTTTGGAGATATCGATATAATTGCAGTCTCGATTGCTAGACGAGACGATTTATTATCGATCTATTGTAGGTATCATATAGGTCAGGTGGATTTGTCCTTCGGGTTGCCCTTTTCCGAATAGCGGCCTCAAAGGTTGGATTAATCTATTGGGTCCTTTTTGTTGCTCTGCTATTTCGGGTTCGTAGTAGTCTTATCATAATAAATATTGAGTTAACAGTTGTTAGTTTGACACCTCACCTCAGACTCGGGACCCGCACCTGTCCTGAAGATTACCTACATTTTATGTCGAAACGTTGGCACGTTAAAACAGTTTTTGTATAATCATTGACTGCACCCCTTGGTCATTCCAATTCATTATCATAATAAATATCGTAGTAGCTTATTTGAATAAATATATACGGTAAGGTTTATAAATTGCTTTACAATTTACAGTTGTATTCACGTGAATTTGTATTTAAATTAGAATAATATTAAAAATTTTATTTTGAAGAGAAAAGATTTGCCCACAGCCGGGATTCGAACCCGGATCTCCGTCTCACCGTGGCAACGCTCTAACCATTTGAACCACCGGGGTCGCTCCCTACCTAGGAAAAAATAAAAATTAAAGCAATGGTTAAAAAATTATAATAAATTATATATAATATAATGATGTATGTGAAAAAGATGCTAAAATTAAAAGTAATGTTCAATGAACATTCTTCCTCGTGTATACGTCGCAAAATTGCGAGAACTCGGGGGATATGGGATCGGAGAAGAGAACAGACTTGTCCTAGGTGGGGGGGGGGGGGAGCGACCCAGGTCCTAGGTGGGGGGGGGCGACCCAGGTCCCGGCTGGGGGCGAATCTTTTCTCTTCAAAATAAAAATTAAAGCAATGATTAAAAAATGATAGTAAATTATAAAATAATATTACATTGATATTTAAAAGGAAAAGATAATATTAAGTTTAAAAATTTAAGTTTGATAAGTATAGTTTTGAACAAATAGTGGCTATTATAACTTAAGAATTTCGCTTATGGCCTGGAAGTTGGAATAACCTTTAAAAATTAGTTTTTTATTTAACTTTATTTTTTTTAAAATCTAAAGACATGAGTTTTTTTTTACATCTAAAAAACTACTGACGTGGTTGTTGCTAATGCCGATTATTTCTGTTAGCCGATTATTCCTGCATTGTTTCCTTTTTGATAAACAAAGCATGTTGGCATTAAGGTACAATGTTAATCATTAACTTTCAACTTTATTTATTTATTTGAATACGAACTTAGCTTAAACATTCGTTTAGAAGGGGGGGGCGCAGTGTTATAGATATTGACAATATTTCCTAATCATTTTAATAGTAAAAATATTCTTTTCACTTTCTTTAGTAAAAATAATTTCGTTTCATCGAATATGAGCAAATAAATGTGTTACTACTTTTGGCATCAAAACCGGCGCTAACTAACTTACATTTCGCGTTCATGAAAACTCAATAGATCATTAAGCATTTAATATTCCTATCAATGTTTTAAATATATTTAGATAGTTTTATATTTATTGACTGCACCTGAGTAATATGAAAAACTCATGTTAAAAGTAGATGAGAAAGAAAAAAATAAATATTTTGGAATCTACTTGACATTCTTGGCTGTGGGTGATTCAATATTTGTATGTTTTTATCAATGTTAGGGAATTGCTATGAGAACAATAAAGTTTTAAAACGTTACTAAAAGATCGTTTAACGAGTATTGACTGCCTCATTTTAAATTGCCGAATCAATTTCAATTTGAGCATATTGAAATAAAATAAATAAAAGATGGATTTGGAATGGTTTCTATGAAACTCTAATATCATATCTTTATAAAGTCTCAATAACAAGGAAAACATAATATATTTGAGGACTTGCCTTGTATCATAATAATCACAATAAATAAATAAAAAGTCATTTAAAAGGTAAAAAATGGATGTAATGATTATTAAAGTAGAAATTCAATAGGTTAGAATTGGAATAAGGTTGTGGATATAAATTATATACACGTGTAGCTGCACGGTGTGTATGCCTCTATCCAATGTTTATCTTTTTGTAGTATAATTCTTATGTTAAGATTATTTTACTATCTAGATACTATCTAATGTCAATTATTATAAAAATTGTTCACTTTTATCTGTTAATATTTATCTTCAAGTAAAATGGTGAAGAGTTTTAATAACATCATGATGTTATTAAAACTAATTTATTTAAATCATATCGTTTGCTACAAATGATTTTTATCGATTCTGTTGATCGATTAAAATCATCATAATTCCCTCGTGGCTAATATGAAAGATCGTTAAGCGTGCTGCTTTTTCACAATTGAAACCTGTCTCAACTACTACACTTAGGTTCGGTAGCAGTCCAAAGTTCAACGGGCTACATGGGATTGTTGGCAGTGTTAAGTCCAACAATTAGCCAGTTTATTCTAGTTTTAATTACAAAATAATCGATTTATAACAATCGTCACTGTAAATTAATTTTATCAAAATCTGTCCCGGTCTAAATATTTTCCTTTATTAAGTTTTCTATTGTTTAAATAGATGTAATTGATTTTAAAAAGGGGAGGGAGAAAAGATATCGATTCGTGAAATAATGAAATATTTGAATTACTTTTTCAAAGTTGAATTACATTATTGTAGGTCTTGTTATTAGTGTTTATAAAACAGCCTGGCGTGATAGTGGGGAATGTGGAGCGGGTTTTGTACGCTACTCGACTACTACTGCGACCTCTTGTCAGCTTTATTAAGTTAGCCGCTTAGCCTTCAATTGATATCAACATTACGAGAAATTATTGAGGAAATGATTTTGTTTATTAGGAAATTGAGGATGCTGGGAGGGCGGGGCTCTATATCGATCGTGCCGCGTTACCTTGGTGTAGAACTTGATCTCCCTCAGGTCGAACTGGGCTTCGGACACGAAGAACCTCGAGAAGGGGTCCCTCGGGAGCAGCTTGAGGACGAGGTCCTTCTCTTGTGGACCGGAAGATCCTGGAGGGCGGTAGACGACGCTGACGAAGAGGATATCGGAGAGGGCGGACTCTGCTTGGGCCAATCTGTAGGAGTCGACGGCGACCGGGCTGCGGTAGAAGTCGCTGAGGACCCCGGCCAGCCAGTCTGAGCTCACTGGCCAGTCCTCGTCCTCCGAGCTGTCCGACATGGCACTGCCGTTGGTGGAGGAGTCTGGGTGGCGGTGGGTGGGTGTGGAGGGGATAGGAGAGAGGGGGGGGGGTGATATCGACGTTGATAAGGGGACGCGGCCTGGGGTGAGGGGGGGGGGGGGGTTGAATATCAAAAGTTCTTCAAGTATTTTAATAACAATTGTTATTACTATTGTCGACAACAATGGACAGTGTAATAATAATATGGTAAGGCTCTGCCTGGCAGATAGTCCAACTTCTCATGAATACTTGCCTTTCCAAATGATGGTGATTCAGTTTTGAGGAAAAATTTGTAAAATCCTCGGTACATACTCACCTCAAATACTTGTTACATACACTTGATGAAATTCAATTCATCCACGTCCAGTAATTTTAAAAAGGCCAAAAGTGTGAATGGAAACTGGATTTTGGAAAAGACAGTTTGCAATTATTTAGCCTGCTCCGTCCTTATTCCTGATTCTATTGAAATCTTTGTTTTCAGCTTAATCTTATTGTTCTTCTAAATAAATAAACAAATTTTATCACAATTGTAAACCTCAATATTCAATTGTTATTTTTCATTTAATATAACCCTATTATTCCTCTTTAGTTGAGATGGACTAAACGATAAACTGTCGTTGATTTAATTGAAAACTTTGATATTACTGTTATTCGATTATTTTACTGTTGCTTAAATTAGTTATACTAATTAAAAAATTGTTCCAAAATAAAAATTTTAAACTTATCCAATACCTGTTTTGAATATACAAAATAATTATAGCTGTACAATTGTGATTTTGACATTCACCAATAAATATATTGTGCGTTTAACATTAGTTACACTCCCACATATGTGTATATATATATATATATATATATATATATATATATATATATATTTATTTATTTATTTATTGTTATTGAACATCTATAATTTATCATAGAAACATAGAGAAATAGTCGGTTAGATTGTGAAAATTTAATTTGATAAAATTTTTATTAGATATTAGTGACAAAACTGGTCGGTAATATGAGGTACTTGGTGGAGGTCCGATCTTTAGGCTTATTAACCAAATTGATTGACAAGCTCAACATAGCAACAGCTCTCTATTAACCAAATTCATTGACAAGCTCAATATAGCAACAGCTCTCTATTAACCAAATTGATTGACAAGCTCAACATAGCAACAGCTCTCTATTAACCAAATTGATTGACAAGCTCAATATAGCAACAGCTCTCTATTAACCAAATTGATTGACAAGCTCAATATAGCAACAGCTCTCTATTAACCAAATTGATTGACAAGCTCAATATAGCAACAGCTCTCTATTAACCAAATTCATTGACAAGCTCAATATCGCAACAGCTCTCTATTAACCAAATTGATTGACAAGCTCAATATAGCAACAGCTCTCTATTAACCAAATTGATTGACAAGCTCAATATAGCAACAGCTCTCTATTAACCAAATTGGTTGACAAGCTCAATATAGCAACAGCTCTCTATTAACCAAATTCATTGACAAGCTCAATGTAGCAACAGCTCTATATTCTTAATGTAGTTCACTAAAAAGTCTATTTCATTATTAGTCAAGAATGCTCTCAGTTTCAAATTTATAGAATCTTGTTTATTATTTTCAAAAACTTCATTTTCGTTAATTTAAATTTAGAATAGTTTCTTAATTTTAGTTATATTTAGCCTATATTTATATTTCCATATACGCGTACATTCAAAATTTATATGTAATTTTCATATTTCAACTTGTTTCGTCGTGATGCTTGTTGATATGACGTTGATATAACCCAATTAAGGTCGGATCTAAGAGTTATAATTCTGCATTTGGAGTTGTAAAATCTATGGCCTTCTCGGTTTGGCCGCTGGGTTGTGTCCCCGAACTTGAAGCTCATGCTTGATTTTCGCTAAAGGTTAGATTGAAATTGAAACATAACTTCTCGAATTTGGCAAACAAAATAAATACTTTGATAATCGCCTTAATAAGAAAGATATTGATTAGTTGGAGTTGGGAAGAGTTGTTTGGGCCGTAGTTCCAGTAAACAGCTCCTTGGGGGAGGGGGGGGGGGTGACGTTAGTATCAATGAAAACATGGAGGCTGGATAAGGATGCCCTGAACAAATGTAGGTCCTGTGGTATCAGGTATTGGATTTAATGGCTTCAATGAGCAGCGGTATCTTGTTTAACTCAAGTGATAGTTGGACTCGATCCCAATTTGGGCGTCCCTTGTAGCCGTCTCTCCTCTCCGGTATCAATCGACAGCTCAGTAACAGTTGTTTACAATTTTATTGACTGCGTTGAAGTCAAAGTTATCGAGTTATTCTACCTTCGAACCGAATTTGGGTTTAATCATTGTCAAAATTGTAAACTTATAAATAATCGGATAATAATTTCAGATAGCTTCATCTTGATAATAATGCAGTTGATGGCTTTTTGTCCCTCATCCATGTATATGGCGAAGTACCTACATAGGTACTTATATGTGTAGGTACGTACATACGAACGTACAGATTACCACATATCTTTATGTTCGCTCACACTAAGAGAGGGGACGCGGTGCTGATCCTGGGCCGCCCCGCGGTCGATCGATGGAGGTCGCGTCTCCCCCGGGCCTGTCCCGTCTTCTTCAGTTTTGTTATATTGACCTAATTGTGTGTCTTATGCCATCATAGTAATTGATTATATACATTTTGACTCTCCGGAGATTTAAAATTTCGGCAGCGTCGATGCAGGCTATTTCTCAGCCTTCAAACGTCAGTTATCATGACGACTGTGGATTACCAGTCTTTAAAAAAGTGAAAATTATGACAATAAGCTACCCGATTTATTTTAAAATAATTGATGGATTTAGTAAAATTTAAACCATCCCATATATACAAATACATTTTTATTGTAAAGACTGAATCGCACCAACACCAAAATGTGCATTATTAAGTTGTAACAACTTGAAATATTGAAATATTAGCTTTTACAACTCCAGAGTTCTGGCCCGTGAAAAGAAAGAATATGTCTGGCCGAGGTGGCTAGGCTCCTCGGCGGTTACGTGGAAAACCCGGGTTCGAGTCCCGGTCCTGGCCACATCTTTTCTTTTCAAATAAAATATTTAAAAATATAAAAAAAATTATAACATCAAACAATAAAATAAAACTATTACTGCTTTAATTTGATACAATTTTAATTATTATTGCTGTTGGCTCAAGAGATAAATAAAATCTAACAGGATCTTTCGATTAGAGGCCTTACAGTAATTTAATTATTGATGATTAAATTAAATTGATTTGAATGGCTTGGACAGGAGCATCAATAGTAACATAAATGAAAGTATTAATATAATATAAATTTTAATAATCCCAATGAATATAAATTTAAATTTGAATTCGAAATAGTTAATTACCAAGAATTAACTAGTAGATCGCACTTGTGCGGAGCCTTGAAATGATAAGGCAGCAATACTCTGGAGTTGTACCGGGTTTTGACTGGCCGCTTCTTCTGGCTTATAAAAACCATTCCATCCTTTTTTGATAAGCATTCAAGGTAGATCTTTCCTAAAGGATCAGATAATACAGATATGTTGATGTTGCAGGTGCTGATATCGCCGATCCTGGCCGGCCTGGCGGTGGGGATCGGGGTCCCGATCCTCCTGTTCTACGTATACGGCGTGGTGCCGGTCTCCCTCTGCCGAAGCGGTGGCTGTGGGGTCACAACCTCCGCCACTGGGGTTAGGTTCGAGTTCGATGACGAGGCTGATATTCTCGGAGTCCTCGCCAACAGATCTAATGGTACCATTATATATTGTATTATGTTAGTGTTATTGTTGTCCTAGCTCAGTTTATCTTTATAAGTGTTAGATTTCCCAAAAGTCAGGTCTTGTAGTCCTAGTTTTATTAATATATACTATTTTGTTTATTAGCATTTAGATAGGTTAATCTTATTAGAGAACACCATTTTGTGACAGAGAGTGTTGCCAGAAGGTAATATAATCAGCACCAAGTTCAACTCTTTGCTTCAGACTCTAGAAGATTACTAGTTCTTTAGACTCGGGAAATACAACAGAAGCTATATCTACCCAATACTGGACACAAAGATGTCTTGATACTGGCACATACTTCATTTTCTGCTTGTTTTCTTTATCCTTCCCCAATTAATTTCTACAATTCTCAGGTGTACATAATACCCTTGCTACTCTATATTATACAACATAATACCCTTCATATTCTGCCGTACAAACAGTATTTCTTTTCATCACCCTTTCTTCATAATTTTCCTCGACGTTTAGATCTCAAGATCTTTACGGTATTGCCAATTTCATAAGATAGCTTCAACAGCCTCATTCTAATACTTTTCTTTCCATTCTTGTTGGAATAGAATCGACTGAATCATGATTCACAATGATGGTCGATTAGTGGAAGTTAACTAGTGTCACCGATTGGTCTTATATAGATTTTGATCCTCATTGTTGGCCTATTACCTCATCCAATTGATGCTTAAACTACCTGAGGAAATAATAAAAAAATTTTGATTGATTTTTCTACTTTCTAAACTTTGTAAACAGTTAATGCTATAATATAAATAATTATTAAATATTAGTTTGACATTAGCCACAAATTAATCTTCAGATGGTGATACAGCCAGCCATCCAGGAGGCAACCCTAGCATCGGAGAAGCATCGCTTTCCCTCGGGAGTGGAAGCCAGCTGGAGCGGGAAGCAGACCGCGAAAGTGCTTCCTTTGTCGCTTTGGCGGGTAGCATTTCCTCTGCCAACAACAATGCACAGAGGTCTGTAGCTAGTGTTATAACTTAATGTAATGTAAGACATTGGACAAATTTTTTGAGGGATGTATTTGATAACCAGACCATTATCCATAATATAAACAAAATTGTTTGTAATATATTTGAACTAAAAAGTTATATATTGTGTATAATAAGTTACATACCCTCCAGGATGAACTGTGACTTTGATGAAAAATCCTTTCCATAGTCTTAGAGAACAGCAAAAGAAGGAAGATATTTTAGTTCAATTTGATATGTTTGAATTCAACATATCTTGATAGATAAAACTCATAAGATGAGGGAGTGTAAACAAATTTTTTGTATGTCAATTATAAATGTTTATTATTACAAATTACAAAACCAAGTATAAATGTTTATTATTACAAATAACAAAACCTAGTAATTCTAAAATAACTCATAAATTTATATATATATATATATTTTTTGCATTTAGGTATACTAATTAAATTCGAACATTAACTATGAAAACATTACAAGTCATTTCTTTATAAAAATGTAGTTTACCTGAACCTTAACAAATGTTAAAATTGAAATTAGATTATGAAGAAAGTATAAATAGTTGTGAACAAAGCATTTGTTCAAAGTACATTAGTAGTGTAGTATTTGATAGTTTCAGTTACAAAATATATATTTCTGTTTCAGATTGGAAGTGCAGGCCGATGTAGTATCGTCACAGCGTTTCAGTATGAGCAGTGAGACTGCCTCTGCAACGACCAGCCTATCTGAGAAATCTGTAGGTGACGACGGCGGCGCCTCCACTCGTGGCCTGGCTGGATCGCTCCTCAATTACAAGGTATTATTCAAGTTCTAAGAGATCTCACTTGTGAGGGCATAAATGTACCTGAGGACTTAAGTAATTAACTTTCTAATTGGCTGTACCTTAATTATATAAAAATAAATATCAACAAATAGTTTAAAATAAATCAAAAACAACATTTCCTCTCTAATAAAAACAACATTTATAAGCTAACATTCTGACACACACCTGATTCAGATCTAAAACTATCTTAAGTTCCCCACTTATTACATTGCGAAATGTTGAATAATAATTGATAATCAGAATATATCACTTACTTTGCCCAACTACAGTTATTGGAGTCAATCAGAATCACTAGAATTTGACATTGCTTACAATTTTATTATAATTATTCAAATTGGAGGAATTTTAGAGAAAAATCATCTGCCAATTGCCTTCTCCTAAAATTGGCAGTACATTACTATACAAGCCTATTTCTCCATCCAGTAAGCTCTAATATTTAATGGGAAAAAAGTTATTTTCCAATTTTATATTGTTGAAGAATGTAAATGATTTCTGTCCCCCAAAACATTTAAATTATCTGACAATATCAAGTTGAATTATCTGGGTTTTTTTATAATGTTAATAAACCAAAAATGATATAATAATGGATGATAATTTATTACAACATTTCTCTTTCCGAGTTGTAAACGAGTTTATAAGAATTACCTTGTTCCACCTCGATTAGCTGCTTCTATCTAGAATTTGCCTGTTTCTATTAAAATATATTTTTATTCTTTAGCTGCAAGGTCACGAACCATCTGAAGACGGAGGGTCAGAACGCGTGAGGTTTGATAGCCATGTCAGTTTTATTGATCCAGATTCATCAGTCCATAAGGCTCAAAGAAAACAGCTTCTGCCAGAAGAAATGCCTTCAACATCTACATCAAGGTAATATTTGTATGGTTTCATTTCAGTTATTCTATAGTTTATTGTTAAAACAGGCTCATAACTATTATTATTAAACATGTTTGAATTTATACTGTTATGTTAACTTTGATTTACTGTTCTTTTTTTTACATAGAAATCATATAAGATGATAATGATAATACTACTGTGTTGACAGGACGGTGTCCACGTTGCGGAACTTGTTCTTCCAGTCGCCAGATAGCAGCACGGGTCGTCCTATGGACACTCTACCCCCAATTCCAGAACCACTTTCCATAGACTCTGTTTCAATTACTATTAACCAGTAATCTCCACATAAAATATATTTGATCAATAAATAGATGTCTTATTATCATATATTATTGAAATACTTACATTGTGTGGGTGAAATATACATATGAAATACTTACATTACCATGGCATATTCTTTAGCCATTTAATTTAAACTATACTTATAAGACTTATATTGTTGATGTTTGGGAAATGAATGTTATGTGTTTATTATGTGTACATTTACTTTTTTTGCCGAGCTTGCACAATGTTAACTGTAAAGTTACAACTGATGAAACGGCTTATTATTGATTTCATTTTGAAAATATTTTTTATACAAAATGGAGCTTATCAATATAGCTATATGTGTATGGATTTTTATAACTATGCGTGCTTTCAGTTTGAAATTATTGACATGTGTAATATTAACGTGTCTATAAAAATAATTTGGTCGTACCTAGTACATAAGTGATTTTTGTACAGTATTATCTTTATTGTTTATACCTTTCATCCAAATAAATGCATTTAATTAAAAATATTAATAAATAATTTGATTTACCATTTGGTCTTGCATTATTTATAAACTTGTCATTTATCCTTGTATTGTTTATAATATTTATTTGTAGTTGTAAATAGCAAAATTCAATATTTAAGATAACCGATGATAATCCTAATAACAGTTATATAAATTATCATTTATATTAAACAAAATTTTGAAATCCTTTTATTAAAAAAAAACAGAAAGGTTGTAACCGAAAAGAAGGCAAGTACCTATGAAAGTATCGATGAAATAATGATTTATTTGTTGTTAATTCAAATATTATTATTAAAGCAAAGCTGTCGAATATTTAAACAATTCCCTAAATAATGAGAATGCGATTGCTCCAACAGTTAAGTTTGGAACTTGTTTAGGAAAAAAAATAAACTTCTATTGGAAACATTGAGGGAGGAACATTGCTAATAAATCTGTTGTTCACTTATTTCTTTATGATTATTAAAGTATAAGAGACATATGTTTGATAGTTTATTTTGTGCTACGTTAGAGCGCTGGTGATTTAGGGCCACATTTAGGCGAAAGTGTTGCTACAAAATAAATTGTAATAAGTTGGTTTGTGTAAAAGTAAATATCTGCCACTTCTTCCCTCCATTTTCAACATTGGTCAAGATACGTATGGTCAACCATTTCCTAATCAATACATTTTTTTCCACCTATTTCTCTATGGTTTCGTTCATCATCATCATTCGTGGCGCGACAACTCCTGTAGAGTCAAGGCCTCCTGCAGCTTGGTTCGCCAGTCTTCCCTATTGGTTGCCAATGCTCTCCAGTTGCGGATTCCCAAGATGGACCTGGAATCCGCCGCCACTCCATCGATCCATCGGAGCCGAGGTCTTCCCACTCTTCTTGTCCCATAAATCCTTTCGTCTAGGACCATTTTAGGAATCTCATCCTGGGTCACTCTAATTATATGGCCTGCCCATCGAAGCCAGCCTACTTTTATCATCCTTAAAATATCTGGGCTCTTGTAGAGTCTTGTTAGCTCAGCGTTCGTCCCTATCCTCCATATCCCATAGGTGCAAACTGGGCCATAAATTCTCCTCAGAATTTTCCTCTTGAACCTTAGGAGAAGGGCTTCCTGTGTACTGGGTAATATCCAGCATTCGGAGGCAAAAGCAAGAACTGGTATTACTAGTGTCTTATACAAATGCACCTTCGCGTTTTGAGAAATAGCCCTGCTTCTAAAATGCTTCAGTACCCGAAATAGCATTTATTTGAGGACATAATTCTGCGATGGATTTCTGCTTTTATGTCATTATCCGCGTTCACCTGCGATCCAAGATACACAAATTCCTTCACCCTTTCAAATTTAAAGCCTCAAGCCATAAAATGCGATGGTTCATGCACATTCAGTTGTGGGCCTGCAGGCATATATTTGGTTTTTGATTCATTGACCTCTAAACCCAATCTAGCTGCTGCTATCTGGAGACTGATAAAAGCATTTTCTAAATCTGTAGGGGTTCTTGCCACAATATCTATGTCATCGGCGAAGGCCAAAATCATAGAAGATCTATTGAATATAATTCCCCCAATTTGTATTCCAGATTTCCGGCCTGCACTTTCGAGGGCCAAATTGAAGAGAATGCATGCAAGGCAATCACCCTGTCTCAGCCCTTTGTGAGTTTCGAAGCTTTCAGTCAGGTCACCTTGAACACGCTCTGTGCATTGCATCTTCTTCATCGTAGCCCTAATCAGTCGTATCAGCTTCGGTGGTATTCCCATTTCCAGCAGCTCCTTGTACAGCTCGTTCCTCTTTATACTATCATAGGCCATTCGGAAGTCAATGAACAGATGGTGTGTGTGGATATTATACTCCCTGCACCTCTCCCGAATGCTTCTAATGGTATATCTGATATCTGATAATGATTCTGATCCATGGTAGACTTTCCTCTCATGAAGCCCGTCTGCTACTTTCCTATATTCTGCTCGGCAAAAGGAAGCAGTTTTTTATAAAGTATCCGAGAGAACACCTTATAATCACATGGTAAGAGGGATATCTAAAGAGGGATATACCACAATAAATATGGCAATCAAGCACATCCCCTTCTTGTAAATCGGGCATATAACTGCTTTGCGCCACTCCCAAGGGATTTCCTCCACCCTCCAGATATCCATTATTATATTATAGAGGACTTTGAATAATTCTTCTCCTCCATACTTAAAAAGTTCAGGCGAGAGTCCATCTGGTCCTGGTGCTTTATTATTTTTGAGCTCTTCCACAGCTTCATAAACATCGTCCATATCAGGAGGCTCCAATTCCCCTGGGGGCATCTCTATTTCCTCTCTTTTTATTCCAGCCACGTCATTAAGTAGGACATCAAAGTAAAGCCGCCACTGTTCCAGAACCTGCCTCCTATTTGTGGTGAGATTACCCTCATTGTCTCTACAGGCATTTAATGTCTGTCGGCTGTTGTTCATTTCTTGGAAAATTTTCTCATTTCATTATTAGTCCGTAGTTCTTCCATCTGCTGGAGGGGTTCCCGGTGCCAAGCCCTCTTTTTCCTCAGGTGGGTCTGTTTTTCTTCCCTTCTTCTGGATCTGTATTCCTCCACTGATCTTCTTGTATGCCTTCGCTGTAAATTGTTTTATAGGCAAGGTTCTTCCGGCTGGTCACTTCTTGGCATTCTTCGTCAAACCAGGGTACTTTCTTAGTTGGTCTTTGGAATCCAAGCACACCAACTGCCAATTCTTCCATGGCTTCTTTACATTTTTGCCATTCTTGATCCATGCTATCAGCGTGATACAAATCTTTAATTTTGACATTCATGCTGTCAGTAAAGAGTTGCCTAACCTCAAGATCCTTCAGCTTTTCCGTGTTCATCTTTGCCGATCGTGCTCCATTTTGATTTCTGATGTTGGAAATTCTAGCCCTAAACCTGGCGATCGTGAGGTAGTGATCAGAATCGATGTTGGCTCCTCTGAAAACTCTCACATCCATCAAACTACTGATGTGACGGCTGCTTTTTTAACACATGGTCGGTTTGATTGCGTGTGAATCTGTCATTGGAGTGCCAAGTCACTAGATGAATGTTTTTGTGAGGGAACATAGTACTGCCGATCACAACTGCGTTCGAAGCAGCAAAATTTATCATCCTCATCCTATTATCATTTGTATGGTCATGAATGGTATTTAGACCAATTGTGGGCAAGTATTCTGTCTCCTTTCCTACCTGCGCATTATAATCTCCCAGGATAATCTTAACATCAGCTCTTGGGCAGGTGTTGCTTTTTACTACTATAAAAGGCATCTTTTTTATTATCAAGGCGTTGCTTTTTACTACTATAAAAGGCATCTTTTTCATTATCTCCTGATGGTTCAGTCGGGGCTTGGACACTATAATTATGAAATTTTCCTTTTATTCGGAGATAACAGATTCTTGGACTAATTGGTTCAAAGCCAATAACTAACTGACTTATCTTCTTGCTCAATATAAATCCAGTTCCGAAGGTGTGCCTCTTGTCATCGCAGCTGTAGAAGATGGTATGACTTTTCTTGTTAAAAGGTCCTTGACCAGTCCATCTTATTTCTTGGATTGCAGCTAGGTCAACATGATAGCGGTCCATGTGTTAGAAGCTGATGTAGAGTTCCCGGTCTATGAAGGGATAAAACATTCCATTGTCCTATAATAAGTACCATCACCCGGGCGGATTTTCTCTTTGCAGGTTTATGGTTATGTTCAGGTTATGTTAAGACTATGAAGGGCGTTTTACTTATGTATAAGCAACGTGTAAGGAAGCCATTATAGAATAGAATAGAATCAACAAAGAGATGAGCATAATTTTTTTTTTCCAATGCAGCGATGATCTTAACATAACTAAAAAAAAACAATTCTTCTAGATTTCTTTTCCCTCTTGTTATTTCTCATAAATTATTTCATAATTTAACTTACGTGGATCATATTGTTCGGGCGTCTTTCTTGATGTGGAACAGGCTTTTGACCGAGTCTGGCATCCGAGATTGCTCTACAAACTCCGTAAATTCCTACTCATCCTAATACTATCCTTACCACGTATGCTGATGATACATGTGTATTATCAGTCAACACCAATCCAGTTATTGCATCCCAAAGCCTCCAATACCATATCACTGATCTTGAAGAATGGTGTCAAAACTGGAGAATTAAAATAAATTCTCAAAAATCGCATCAAATCACTTATACCTTACGTCGTAAACCAATGACTTCCTGCCCTTCAGTATCCTTTAATAATATCCCACTTATGCCTGTAGAACAGATCCGATACTTAAGGTTGCATCTTGACAAACGATTAACCTGGAATCCTCATACGAGACTCAAAAGACAAGAAACCGCTCAACGTTTCAGGCTACTGCAACACTTACTAGACAAACGCTCTAAGCTCCCAATTTATTACAAAAGACTCATCTACATGACCATCATACGACCTATTTGGACTTACGGAGTAGAGCTTTGGGGCTCCACTAAGCCATCGAATTCCTCTTGTATCCAATCCCTACAATCCAAAATCCTTCGTAAAATCCTCAATGCTCCTTATTTTGTTAAGAATAAAGTCATCCATAATGGCCTTAATGTCCCATTTGTTGCTGATTTGGCCCGAACCCGCTATCTATCCTTTCATAACAAACTTCATTTCCACTCAAACCCTCTAGTTTCAAACTTAGCTTCCTCTTCAATTCCCGATAATCTTCCAAGGCGTCTGAAAAGAAGATGGCCCCGTGACCTTCTTAGTTGAACTTATGATTTGAGTACTACCAGTGGGTAGTTTCTTTACTTGTCATTTTCACATGTCATTATGTATCGCTTAGCCTAGTTACTTGATGTATTATTGTAATACAGTTGTAAATATCAATCAAAAAATAAATAATTTAACTTTCCTTCATTGTATTTCCTTCTTATCAGTCTTTGCATATCTGTTTGTATAACCTTTTATAATTTCTTTGTAATGCATTATTTATTTAGTTATTCTGTTTTGTTTTATTCTCAGTCCCGATGACTAAAATTAGGTCGAAACGTTGGCACAAATAAAATAAGTTAGACTTAATTTGTGTAAAATCTGTTGACTGCACCTCCAGCTTTCCTATTAATAAAAATTATTCAGTTTTGCCTAGATTTTCATCAATGTTTAGAATTATAAATTTCCTTTAAAGATTGATTATACATTGTCTGATGATTTAATGAACATAATGAATGAATACAAGGAAAATATGAGATGGAAACAAATATAATGAATAAATGGAAGGAAAATATGAGATGGAAACAAATATAATGAATGAATGCAAGAAAAATATGAGATGGAAACAAATATAATGAATGAATGCAAGGAAAATATGAGATGGAAACAAATGTAATGAATGAATGCAAGGAAAATATGAGATGGAAACAAATATAATGAATGAATGCAAGGAAAATATGAGATGGAAACAAATATAATGAATGAATGAAACGAAAATATGAGCTGGAAACAAATATAATAAATGAATGCAAGGAAAATATAGAGATGGAAACAAGTCAATTTTTCAGAAAAAAGTAAAGTTTTTTTAGAGCATTTTCAAGTTGAAAATGGGGAGGAAAAATTAAAAACAATTTCCATATTTTTGTATGCTATATAGTTGAATCATAGGAGAACTGGAGATGCAATTTGAAATAAGAAAATACAATTTTAAACGTCCACATCATTATTCCTCTAAGATTTTGTAATGAATGGATCAGCATAAAGTGACGTTAAATAAACAACTAACTAACTGAATGGATCTGTGTCACACATTACTATTTGAAATCGCTAGTACTAGTGCTTATTACAAGCACTCTTATATTTTTTTAACAAGTACTACTGTAGTTCCTAGAACTACGAAAATACTTTATACCTTTTTTTTAAATTATGGTCACTTCCACATCGGTTTGTTTTTGTAATTTTAATATTACTAAAATTCTTTTATTTATAACCTGTACCAATACAACCCATGAAGGGTCTTGGGTTCAGTACATGGTAAATGGTCTACTGCTTCTAGGACAACTGTTGTGCAGGGAGGCTAGGAGTCTAACATCATCCACAACTGCACTCTATTAAGTCTGATTGAGGACAGGTCTCTAGATCCGAGAGGGTCCATCTCTGGCCAGTTACACATTATTCCACATAAGCCACAGCCTGATTGAGGACCAGGTCTCTAGGTCCCAGAGGGTCCATCCCTAGTGTGGTAACACATTATTCCACATTAGCCACAGCCTGATTGAGGACCAGGTCTCTAGGTCCCAGAGGGTCCATCCCTGGTGTGGTAACACATTATTCCACATTAGCCACAGCCTGATTGAGGACCAGGTCTCTAGGTCCCAGACGGTCCATCTCTGGCCAGTTACACATTATTCCACATTAGCCACAGCCTGATTGAGGACCAGGTCTCTAGATCCCAGAGGGTCCATCCCTAGTATGGTAACACATTATTCCACATTAGCCACAGCCTGATTGAGGACCAGGTCTCTAGGTCCCAGAGGGTCCATCTCTGGCCAGTTACACATTATTCCACATTAGCCACAGCCTGATTGAGGACCAGGTCTCTAGATCCCAGAGGGTCCATCCCTAGTGTGGTAACACATTATTCCACATTAGCCACAGCCTGATTGAGGACCAGGTCTCTAGGTCCCAGAGGGTCCATCTCTGGCCAGTTACACATTATTCCACATTAGCCACAGCCTGATTGAGGACCAGGTCTCTAGATCCCAGAGGGTCCATCCCTAGTGTGGTAACACATTATTCCACATTAGCCACAGCCTGATTGAGGACCAGGTCTCTAGGTCCCAGAGGGTCCATCCCTAGTGTGGTAACACATTATTCCACATTAGCCACAGCCTGATTGAGGACCAGGTCTCTAGGTCCCAGAGGGTCCATCCCTGGTGTGGTAACACATTATTCCACATTAGCCACAGCCTGATTGAGGACCAGGTCTCTAGGTCCCAGAGGGTCCATCTCTGGCCAGTTACACATTATTCCACATTAGCCACAGCCTGATTGAGGACCAGGTCTCTAGATCCCAGAGGGTCCATCCCTAGTATGGTAACACATTATTCCACATTAGCCACAGCCTGATTGAGGACCAGGTCTCTAGGTCCCAGAGGGTCCATCTCTGGCCAGTTACACATTATTCCACATTAGCCACAGCCTGATTGAGGACCAGGTCTCTAGATCCCAGAGGGTCCATCCCTAGTGTGGTATCACATTATTCCACATTAGCCACAGCCTGATTGAGGACCAGGTCTCTAGGTCCCAGAGGGTCCATCTCTGGCCAGTTACACATTATTCCACATTAGCCACAGCCTGATTGAGGACCAGGTCTCTAGGTCCCAGAGGGTCCATCCCTAGTGTGGTAACACATTATTCCACATTAGCCACAGCCTGATTGAGGACCAGGTCTCTAGGTCCCAGAGGGTCCATCCCTGGTGTGGTAACACATTATTCCACATTAGCCACAGCCTGATTGAGGACCAGGTCTCTAGGTCCCAGAGGGTCCATCTCTGGCCAGTTACACATTATTCCACATTAGCCACAGCCTGATTGAGGACCAGGTCTCTAGGTCCCAGAGGGTCCATCTCTGGCCAGTTACACATTATTCCACATTAGCCACAGCCTGATTGAGGACCAGGTCTCTAGGTCCCAGAGGGTCCATCCCTAGTGTGGTAACACATTATTCCACATTAGCCACAGCCTGATTGAGGACCAGGTCTCTAGGTCCCAGAGGGTCCATCTCTGGCCAGTTACACATTATTCCACATTAGCCACAGCCTGATTGAGGACCAGGTCTCTAGATCCCAGAGGGTCCATCCCTAGTGTGGTAACACATTATTCCACATTAGCCACAGCCTGATTGAGGACCAGGTCTCTAGATCCCAGAGGGTCCATCCCTAGTGTGGTAACACATTATTCCACATTAGCCACAGCCTGATTGAGGACCAGGTCTCTAGATCCCAGAGGGTCCATCCCTAGTGTGGTAACACATTATTCCACATTAGCCACAGCCTGATTGAGGACCAGGTCTCTAGGTCCCAGAGGGTCCATCTCTGGCCAGTTACACATTATTCCACATTAGCCACAGCCTGATTGAGGACCAGGTCTCTAGATCCCAGAGGGTCCATCCCTAGTGTGGTAACACATTATTCCACATTAGCCACAGCCTGATTGAGGACCAGGTCTCTAGGTCCCAGAGGGTCCATCCCTAGTGTGGTAACACATTATTCCACATTAGCCACAGCCTGATTGAGGACCAGGTCTCTAGGTCCCAGAGGGTCCATCCCTGGTGTGGTAACACATTATTCCACATTAGCCACAGCCTGATTGAGGACCAGGTCTCTAGGTCCCAGAGGGTCCATCCCTGGTGTGGTAACACATTATTCCACATTAGCCACAGCCTGATTGAGGACCAGGTCTCTAGGTCCCAGAGGGTCCATCCCTAGTGTGGTAACACATTATTCCACATTAGCCACAGCCTGATTGAGGACCAGGTCTCTAGATCCCAGAGGGTCCATCCCTAGTGTGGTAACACATTATTCCACATTAGCCACAGCCTGATTGAGGACCAGGTCTCTAGGTCCCAGAGGGTCCATCCCTAGTGTGGTAACACATTATTCCACATTAGCCACAGCCTGATTGAGGACCAGGTCTCTAGGTCCCAGAGGGTCCATCTCTGGCCAGTTACACATTATTCCACATTAGCCACAGCCTGATTGAGGACCAGGTCTCTAGATCCCAGAGGGTCCATCCCTAGTGTGGTAACACATTATTCCACATTAGCCACAGCCTGATTGAGGACCAGGTCTCTAGGTCCCAGAGGGTCCATCTCTGGCCAGTTACACATTATTCCACATTAGCCACAGCCTGATTGAGGACCAGGTCTCTAGATCCCAGAGGGTCCATCCCTAGTGTGGTAACACATTATTCCACATTAGCCACAGCCTGATTGAGGACCAGGTCTCTAGGTCCCAGAGGGTCCATCCCTAGTGTGGTAACACATTATTCCACATTAGCCACAGCCTGATTGAGGACCAGGTCTCTAGGTCCCAGAGGGTCCATCCCTAGTGTGGTAACACATTATTCCACATTAGCCACAGCCTGATTGAGGACCAGGTCTCTAGGTCCCAGAGGGTCCATCCCTGGTGTGGTAACACATTATTCCACATTAGCCACAGCCTGATTGAGGACCAGGTCTCTAGGTCCCAGAGGGTCCATCCCTGGTGTGGTAACACATTATTCCACATTAGCCACAGCCTGATTGAGGACCAGGTCTCTAGGTCGCAGAGGGTCCATCCCTAGTGTGGTAACACATTATTCCACATTAGCCACAGCCTGATTGAGGACCAGGTCTCTAGATCCCAGAGGGTCCATCCCTAGTGTGGTAACACATTATTCCACATTAGCCACAGCCTGATTGAGGACCAGGTCTCTAGGTCCCAGAGGGTCCATCCCTAGTGTGGTAACACATTATTCCACATTAGCCACAGCCTGATTGAGGACCAGGTCTCTAGGTCCCAGAGGGTCCATCTCTGGCCAGTTACACATTATTCCACATTAGCCACAGCCTGATTGAGGACCAGGTCTCTAGATCCCAGAGGGTCCATCCCTAGTGTGGTAACACATTATTCCACATTAGCCACAGCCTGATTGAGGACCAGGTCTCTAGGTCCCAGAGGGTCCATCTCTGGCCAGTTACACATTATTCCACATTAGCCACAGCCTGATTGAGGACCAGGTCTCTAGATCCCAGAGGGTCCATCCCTAGTGTGGTAACACATTATTCCACATTAGCCACAGCCTGATTGAGGACCAGGTCTCTAGGTCCCAGAGGGTCCATCCCTAGTGTGGTAACACATTATTCCACATTAGCCACAGCCTGATTGAGGACCAGGTCTCTAGGTCCCAGAGGGTCCATCCCTGGTGTGGTAACACATTATTCCACATTAGCCACAGCCTGATTGAGGACCAGGTCTCTAGGTCCCAGAGGGTCCATCCCTGGTGTGGTAACACATTATTCCACATTAGCCACAGCCTGATTGAGGACCAGGTCTCTAGATCCCAGAGGGTCCATCCCTGGTGTGGTAACACATTATTCCACATTAGCCACAGCCTGATTGAGGACCAGGTCTCTAGATCCGAGAGGGTCCATCCCTGGTGTGGTAACACATTATTCCACATAAGCCACAGCCTGATTGAGGACCAGGTCTCTAGGTCCCAGAGGGTCCATCCCTGGTGTGGTAACACATTATTCCACATTAGCCACAGCCTGATTGAGGACCAGGTCTCTAGATCCCAGAGGGTCCATCCCTGGTGTGGTAACACATTATTCCACATAAGCCACAGCCTGATTGAGGACCAGGTCTCTAGGTCCCAGAGGGTCCATCCCTGGTGTGGTAACACATTATTCCACATTAGCCACAGCCTGATTGAGGACCAGGTCTCTAGATCCCAGAGGGTCCATCCCTGGTGTGGTAACACATTATTCCACATTAGCCACAGCCTGATTGAGGACCAGGTCTCTAGGTCCCAGAGGGTCCATCCCTGGTGTGGTAACACATTATTCCACATTAGCCACAGCCTGATTTGAAGACGGGATCTGCGGACACATTATTCCACTCAGCTACCACGCTACACTTTTATTTATAGTTGTCTTTATAAGTTATAGAACTAACAGTTATCATAAAAAATCCTTTGTGAAAGTCTCCTGTGGCTTGTACCTATAATAATCGTGAAGAAATCTGTAAGTGAACTTTAGAAATGGGGTCTTCTTATGGGTTTTAAAAGTTACTTGCATACTTAAGCTTACTGGTATATTCATCTGAAACCATAGATTCAGATTACAAAAGATAAGCACATGCACACTGCACATATGCATGGTTTGCTCATGATTCTAATTGAAAACTCTAATGAACTAATCTTTACAAAAATTTAACACCATCTATAAGGGCCCCTGAAAGATCCAATCCATAATGAACGTTAATCATTGTGACTTCTTCCACAATAAGCTCACTAGTTGGCCTTGAAATCTATACTGTATTGGTTTCCTTTCTTAATTACCCTGGTCTACAAAATTTAACTTTTTGTGGGCTTTTCAATTGAATACTATATTTTTATACTGCTTTGAGGTTACTGTATACGAAAACATAAATATATTTTTTTAATTAGCTCTTATTTTAATAATATACCTAATATACAAAATTTGACTTTAGTAACATGTTTAATTATGTACAAAACAATTTATTAAATATATATACATATATATATATATATATTTATTGTTTATGGTTCTTGAGTTTCAGTCAGTTATTTCAACTTCTTAGGCGACGTTTCGAGACTAGGTTAGTCTCATATTCATGCCCTGACAGTGAACAAATGAGCTTTTAGTGAAAACATTAAATAGCACACTAAAATTAATGTAAAATGACACGTATAAGTATAATAGGATAGGGTGTACTCAAGAACCATAAACAATATATTTCCACAACAGTCAAGATAAGTAGAAACCAATATATATATATATATATATATATATATATATATATATATATATATATTATTATTATTTTTTACTTTTTATATAAAATTGGGAATTTCGAAATATTTAAACCTGTTTAATTAATATTTTCAGGGGTATCTCTTCCCAAATTCCAGCAGTAGTCCGCTAACATTGACGCATTCCATCGACCCTGGTATCTCTTTTCCATTGTCGAGATATCTTGGTGGAATAGTTCACCATGTTCCTCACTTACATCACCGCAGTTAGAAGGAACAAAAATCAAGATGAGAATGAAGAAAATGAATTTTGAGGGACATATTGCAACCCAACTGTTGATACTTTTGAAGGAGATTGTTCACAAGTTGGACATAATTTTCATTTCTCTTATTGCCCAAAAAAACATGAACTACTGTTCTAAGAGATTCCCATCCTTCTTTTTCAAAGCCCTGTAAAACCGAATCAAAGTTTTGGTCCTTTAGAATCTTTCTTATTTCAGGTCCGATAAAGATTCCTTCTTTTATTTTGGCGTCGCTTATATGGGGAAATTTACTTGACAGGTATTTAAATGCTGGTCCATCCTTGTTGAGAACCTTCACAAAGTTTTTCAAGGGAGGTTGAGGAAGAGGTAAATCGGTTCCGTGTGGTACAGGTCGCGATATAGATGCTACGTCAGGGTATATCACGCTTCGTTTCTTTATTCTTGTTGTACCGTCCTGGATGCCTGGAGTCAAGCAAAAGTAACAGTCATTCGCATCATTGGTAGCTTCCCTTCACATCATTGCAACACCTAAAGGTAATGCTCGTTTCTTTTTGTTAAGCAACTTAATCAAATTTGTGGAGCAAGTTATGCAACTAAAATGTGGTACCCTCGATTTGTCTTGGTTTTTAATTAATATTCCAAAATAATGGAAGTAAGCAGTATCTAAACGTAAAGGATGTTTGGTTAATATGGGCCACCTTACCACATTTGTATGTAGCGAAAATTGTCTGCACTATTAACACATTTACGTTACATAATGAAAACTGTAGATTTTTCACTAAAAATGTCCAAAAAAACCATGACAATTTCACGTTTTAACTGGTTATCAAGTCACAGTCAGCGTTAGACCCAACACACAAATAAGAAATAATAAAATTTCCGCGGGTAATACCTAAATATTTGGAATTATCATCATTAATGTGATAAATCTATTATATTAAATATGGAACTAATGAACAATAAGAACCAACTGACTTTTAACTTGTATATTTATCTTCAGCGAGTGAAATTCGTATCAATATAGTACATTTTTATGTAAAAGGCAAATTTGATGTAGACCAGTGTTATTAATCAGATATGCTGTTTAAAAAATATTATAGAAAATTCTCGTGACCAAACGCAACCAAAAATTTAACACTTGGATTAAAAATTATACAAAACTAATCTATCATAAGATGCATGTGGATCTGTGGGTCTCCCTCCTTGTGCACATTCCTGGTAGCGCGTAGAAAAATAATCACATTAGTGAAATGGAACGTAAGTTCCCGTTTTTCCTCCACCAGAAGGATGAGTGTTATGGAAATGAAATAAAGGGATTATAAATTAAAAATTATCATGATTAACCCTCTGAAAAATATTTATGGGCGCCAATACGATGAACTTGGAGGTATAATTTCAAAACAAATCTGGTTAAGAAACTGCAAATTGTAAAGCAGTGACGTGGCAACACTGCTTGTTGTTGTTTTGGAATCCTACTGACGTTTTTATATTATTAAATGGCCATCAACATGGCTGCCATCTATGTTTGCTTAAGACTTGGTGAAATTATTTTAAGGTTTTCCGACCGAGATTCCTAAATTTAACGTTCTGCTTGGAGCTGGCCTTATATATTAATAATAATGGTAGGTGCACAGTCGTTCTCGTTATTCTTTCTCACTATCTCTTTTATGCTCTACTTTCACTTGATAATACATTGTCACCTTATTTGCTTTTATCGCTAAAGTGTCATTCGTTGTGTAAGGAATGATTATTGAGGCAAATTGTTTGTGTTGTTAACTATGCCTTAATATATGTTTGTTCCTCACTTATCAACCTACTTACTGTAGGACAGAGCGAGTGGACATGGTGGAGAAGAACCAGGAGAAAGAGAGAGTGAAGATCAAGATGAGTTCTCTTCTAATTACAGGGTATGGTAGCTGTTCCATTAAAGATCATTTACCATTTGTAAACGGTTTGCAATAACTCATAAATCTATCACTTTTAGTCTGGGACTTCAAATGCTCTTGAAGAATTTCGGAATGAATGGAGAAGGGAGTTGGAGAAATCTCCAAAGCATTTGAATAATGTTAAAACTGTGGCTTCTGATACTATATCAAATAACATTGAAGACAAGGTAAATTCATTTTATATTGACCGAGAGTAGGCAGGTAGTAATTTCATAATTTCTCTGTTTATTGATTATTGAGTGACTTAGGAACGCTTATAGTCCTAATGCTGGATTGATGCTAGACTATTTATATATTATTTCTACTAATACGACATAATGAATTTTAGGCTAAAACTTTTTTCCAAATGGGTATTGAGTTTGAAAACAAAGGAAAGTTGTATGAAGCAATACAATTCTATCGCCGGGCTGTTCAGCTTGTTCCAGATATTGAGCTGAGGATGTATCAGCAATCTACATCTCACTCAGGTTATTTTTAAAATCATTGCTTTAACCATTCCGATGTCGAAAATATAAATTATCTTGTATTGTGCTCATTTTACTTACAAGCTCATAATTTTTTATGAGAGGAAATTTAAATTGGCAATGATGGAAATGTGTTTCAATACATAGTAAATTCTCCACATATGTTTGTAAACTTGAAAGTGAAGTTATTCTAGATTTCAATGTATTATACTGGGGTGGTTTATTTGGTTTTAGCTTGCAAATTAAAAAAAAAAAATGATCGAAGATTATACTAAATTTATTATCTTGCATGTTAGGTAATTGCACGGGCTTAGGCAAAACCCATCAAAATTCCAACCCATTTACACAAAACCTCAACAAATTATATACCTAAACCTTCCTGGTGAATCACTTTATCTATTGGTAAAAATCCGTGCAGTAGTTATTGAGTTTACCGGGAACAATCGCGGGCGAGGGCTTTGTGTTATAATATGTATAGAGGTATTTTGGTACTTGTGTACATAACGCACGGCCAAAGTAGGCCAATGCCCAAGTAGTTACATTTCTACCTGTTACCTTGGATAACCTTACATTTTGGATGGCCATCATTGTTTGTTTACTACTGTGTTCTAGTGTTGTTGTGTTTCTTGCTCAGTTGTTGTTTGTTAATAATACAAAATAATGTCGATATTTTGTTGTTTAGTGTTTTATAATTATACGACAATGCTTATTTGTGATTTGCCAAAAACCGAGGAAGATGCAATTTATTTTTGTCAGGAGAAAAACATTCTACAGAAAAATAGGAAATGTAGCAACTCCCATAAAATGAAGCTGTACCTTGGAAATCGTAAGTTTTGGAGATAAATTCTTATTTATCAGAATTTATATGGCAACAACATCAGGTTGATGGAAATAGAGACTGTTTTTAATCCATGTTGAACTGTATAGCAACCCATTTTCCACCCAAATGCGATTGAATGTTATGTTTTTAAATAATTTATTGAATTTTAAATATTTTATATATGTTCCATTATTTATTAATGTCACTATTATATTTGTTTACATCCTACACTTATTATTTATGATTAAATATACTTATTATTTATTTATTATATTTATACTTTTAAATAATTATTTTAATTTTAAATCGTTTATCTATTGCAGTATTTATTGATCTCATTATTATATTTATTTACATTATATACCACATTATTTTATAATATGTTATATATTAAATTATATTGTTATTACTTCGATTTATTTATTTCCAATATTATTACATTCCTATTTTTATTTGAATCTCAGATTCAAATAAAAATATTTTAAAAGGTTATCCAAGGTAACTGGTAGAAATGTAACTGTTATAAAATGTAACCGCTCGGGCATGCGCAGAACATTGGCCTGCTTTGGCCGTGCGTTATGTACACAAGTACCGGTATTTTAATTACAACTATCATAACCAATAATCATGAAATCTTTTTAATGAAACATTTTAGAAATTTGGAATATTTTTTTATAAATAGCATTATGCATCTTATCTCTTGCAGGGGAGGGGGGTCTGAGGGGTGCCTTTTTGTTCGTTCATGCCCTACCTCGATGAGACTGAACTTCGAGGTTCCACCTTCCATCTGCCTTCCCGAAAAAAACGCTTCTACATGGAACGCAGGCATTAGGGACACACTAGGGGTGATGAAAGCCCTGATTGGACTTTAGTATCTGAATTATACTTCAATGTTTGCCTGAGATCTTCTCAATGTTTGTGATTTAGGGGATAACGACACCGGAGTTGGTAGGTTTGCGACGGTTTTTTTGCATCTTCTCGTTGCTTCTACTGCAGTACCTTTTTCCATCTGGGCTATGTCTTGATGAAACTGTTCTCCGTGTTCATCTGAAACTGCTCCCTAGTTGTGTGCGAAGAAATCCAAATGGGAATGCAAAAAATGAATTTTTAAGGACATGTTGCAACCCATGGGTTTATATGATGAAACCAATTCTTCCACAATTTCATTGTAATTTGTTGCTCTTTTGTTCCCCAAAAATTGTGGACACACATTTTTGAATGCAGTCCAGGCTCTTTTTTCTGTTGCATTAAATTGTCTTTTAAATTCAACGTCCTTAAGAAGATCATGAATTTCAGGCCCCATAAAAATCCCCTCTTTAATCTTTGATTCACTTAATCTATGGAACTTCTTTTTCAAGCCTAATACTTATGCTCTCTTAATTTTTTCATTTTTCAATACATTATAAAAGCTTCTAAATTAAATAGGTTTTTTAATTTTTTGTTAAAGTTTTCAGTGATCAAAAAATTTTCAAAATGTCTAAAAACACCTCATTTTTCGACCTAAAACAGATTTGACAAAAAATGGTGCCTGATGGAGATTTTCTGACTTCGGATTCGTGTTCAGCACACCTCAAAACATAATAAAACAAAATTTTTGTTGAAGGGAAGATTTTGATGCAGAACAGTGTAATTGAAAACGGTTACCCTAGTAATGGTGAAGCACTTTGTCCTGAAAAGGATGTAAGAATCTAGTTGAGCCCCAGCAAGCTTAATATTGATTCTCTGATTAAATAAACAACATGCACTTTAAATAAATTGCATGCTCTTAACTCAAAAGTATTAATGCTTTTCTTCGTAATATCTTAGATTCTTACATTTGATGGATACACTTATTTGCCCATCATGAAGTTTTTAAACTTTAGATTTTTTATTTCTATTTTCAATTCATTATTTTCTTAAGGTAATACACTATAAGATTATTGACGAATACACTCCTAAAAGGTGGGATCTCATTGGCAACAATTGTCGATGATGACAGCGCTAATCTCATTGAGGAAGAGCTGTTCATCAAATGTTAGAAAACCTGGGAATCCCCCACCTGCCCTTCCCCATTGCTCCCAGACCTCAACCCTATTGAGTGCACGTGGAGTGAGTGGCAGGGGAGGGTTTTCAACCACCATCAGCAGTAAGTTGGCCTTCAACAACTGAATGCAGCGTTGCAACATCTATGTTGTGAAATTTCTTAAGAAACCAGAGACAACATTATTAACTGTATGCCTAATAGGTGCATGCAGAGGTTATGGCTTGGAGAGGACAATATTCAAGGTATTGACTATATCCAAAAACTATTGTGTTAACAAAAAAAAAAAAAATATATATATAGATATGCAACAAAAATCTTTTATTTTGTTATTTTTCAGAATCCTTTAATTTAATTTTCCTGCCAAAAAAAAATTCTAGTAAATATTAATGCAGTTTATATTAAAAAAAATAATGTAAAATAAATATAGATAAAAAAAAAGAAACAATTAAAAATGCTAGGCAAATTGACTACCACAAAATTAGCAATACCCTTGTTACCCGCGGGGCAAAGGGCTGGGAGAGGACAGGGTATAATCGAGGACACATAAGGGAAACTGGGTGAAGAAATAAACCCCAAAACATTTATCTAACAGAAATGAAGCGGCATTATATTGAAATAAAAATTACATTCTTCTATTCTTGATAAGGTATTAATAAAATAACAATTACAGATTCATTCATTAGTAAGGGATTAATAAAATAATTATTACAATTTAAACAGACATTCTCAGTCAACTGGAAAACTAAAACTTTTAATGTAACATAAGATGCACCGTCAATAACAACACTAACAAAATAATAATTTACAACAAAACTCGATCTATCCTCTATAACAGTAATCATATCCCTCATCAATAATAATAACCATATGCACTAATACTACTTACAACTTAAACATTCCCCATCAATACTCATTACCTCATAATCAGT
This sequence comes from Troilus luridus, assembly GCA_964056705.1. Classification (NCBI taxonomy): domain Eukaryota; kingdom Metazoa; phylum Arthropoda; class Insecta; order Hemiptera; family Pentatomidae; genus Troilus; species Troilus luridus. The sequence goes on from OZ057416.1 coordinate 112,260,479, forward strand.
AATAAAATTAATAATTTCCACATAACTCGATCCCTCGTCTACAACAATAATCCTCTCCATCATCTACAATAATAAACATATGCACTAATACTAATTACAACTTAAACATTCCCCATCAATACTCATTACCTCATAATCAGTAATAAAATTAATAATTTCCACATAACTCGATCCCTCGTCTACAACAATAATCCTCACCATCATCTACAATAATCAACATATGCACTAATACTAATTACAACTTACACATTCCCCATCAATACGCATTACCTCATAATCAGTAATAAAATTAATAATTTCCACATATCTCGATCCCTCGTCTACAACAATAATCCTCTCCATCATCTACAATAATAAACATATGCACTAACACTAATTACAACTTACACATTCCCCATCAATACGCATTACCTCATAATCAGTAATAAAATTAATAATTTCCACATATCTCGATCCCTCGTCTACAACAATAATCCTCTCCATCATCTACAATAATAAACATAGGCACTAATACTAATTACAACTTACACATTTCCCATTAGTACTCATTACCTCGTAACCAGTAATAAAATTAATAATTCCTAACAAAACTCGATCCATTATCTACACATAATTCTGGGTGCACTAATGCGAAAAGAAAAGATTCCTATCTGTCTTGTGGCCAAACGCGACAAATGAAAAATAAAATATATAACTGGCTCTATCTTCAACTGACCACCTCCTGGCCTCACCCCAAGTCTAGTCCGATTACCGTAACGAGGAAATACCTTACCTTCCTCTCTTCTGTTCCGGACTCCCGAATCTTCCACGCCTTCAACTCATCTTTTTTAGCCCCATCTCCAGTCAGGAGACACCCACCTTGCCCGCCGGGCAGTGGCTCAATCTCAGCCCGTCTTCACTGCTCCACTCTCCTCGAGAGGAAAAACGGATGGGTATTTGAAGGCTTATCCGAGCTAACGTCAACATTCTTATCCGGGGATCAGTGAGGTGGTGCCATCTGGTGGTCATAATTATCCCAACCACTCGCGAATTGAATTAAACTTTTTAAATATTGCCTCAGATCGACTCGAAGGGAGCGGAAATGCTGAGTCAGACCTGTCTCAGACTGATGACTTGGCGTCACCGCAAGCAGCAAGAATCTTCTAATAAAAATTCATATTTAATAAAATATATCTAAACTAAATGTTAAGGAACTACAATGCCTTTAACCAAAACCATATACAAAAAGAAAAATTATGTTATTAGTCACAAGAAGAAATAACATTAGCCAATCTTATTTGGCATGGGATAACATATACATATATATTAAAATCCTTAAAACCTAAAATCTTTCAAAAACATCTTAATGAAAAGAAGCAACTAAATGCTAATCATTCTCTAAAATACGTAAAACTAATAATAAACTCTTGACTTCAACAGATCAAAAAGACTTCTTTTGGATCGCAAATATTAGAGTACAATTCGTAACACAGATTACTTTCATTCAAAGTTTTCTAATTAAAAGAAATGGCTAATTAAATATAACATTCGCTAACATTTATAGCATTGAACTGAAATCTGCAATTAATGCACATTAACTAAATTTTATTTAAATACAATTTTTCTTCAGCCCGTTACACCCTTATTCATTTTTGCGCACTTTATTTTTAATTAGGTTTAAAATGTGTCTGTATGTTAATTGATTCTGAAATTAGTCTTGTCATGGTTTGGAACTGTTGCACTTTGTTAAATTGAACTAATTATCAATTCAACCAAGAATAAATAAATAGACAAGTTTAAAATTGACTAAAAAGATTTTACTCAACTCATTGTTTGATAAATTCAATATTGATTTCTAGAAGTTACAAGCGAGGATGAAGGACATGATGGTGACTCCGACGGAAGTGATGAAATTGAGGAGGAAGAAGTGGCCTACGAACCTGGAACAGACCTTCTTGCGCACCTGCTCTATGTCGGCCACAAGGTGAAGAAGATACAGCTCTGCTCTCTGCAGCAACCATCTAATGTGAGCAGATAGCGGATGTGTAGCGATCCATCCCCATTATTGTTGGTAACCTTAACCTTGTGTTTAACCTTACATGCTATTCATAGCACTTTAATGGCCCCTAACTTTACAATATTAACATTCTAATGGTGTGTTGTGTTTATCAAAGGAAATGTTGGTTTTGGTTGTAGTCAGGGCATATACATGTACAGTGAAAAACACTTATTTTAACGAATACCAGTGTTTCAGTCTTACTTTAAGGCCTTTGTCAGGGTTAGATAGCAACCATGAAATATTAACACGTTGAATTATAAATTATTTTTTTTATTAGTTTTATCTTGAACACAGCTCTCATTAAAACCTACATAAATTAGTTGAATATCCTTAGCCCAGTTGTTAAACCTCAATATGAAATTTTCTGATATGTATATTATATTTAAGTATATTTCTGATATGTATATTATATTTCTGGACTATATTAAATAGTTTAGTTTATTTTGACAAATATAACATGATCCTCAATTTCAGGTTTTCTAATTTGTGAGTGGGATTCTATGCTTGAGAATGTATGTGTGTGTGCATGCATTTGATTATATGTATGCATGTCCTTGTTCAAACATAGCACATGGAAATATGATCATAATCCTGACAAAGCTCAATATTTAGTTATGTATTAATAATTTCTGAGAATTTAGTATCATCGGGGAAATGCATATCCCAGAGAAAATATTAATTATTTTAAATTTTATTATTAGATATTCATGTTAGAGACACGTTTCATTGAGCAGCCACTCCAATTGGCCCTGAAGATGATCTAAAACGTCGGCACAAATAAAAAATAGTTTTCATTTATTTGTGTGTATATTTTGACTGCACCCCCCAACAATTTCCACCCTCCACTGTATTATTAGATAGTTTATACACATTTATATTTATGTTCAGATGACACATTTATCGGCTCTACCTATGGAAATCTTTCTCTACATCTTACGCTGGGTTGTGAGCAAAGATCTCGACCTCAGATCGCTTGAGATGTGTTCTAGAGTCTGTAGAGGTTTTTATATTTGTGCTAGGGATCAAGAAATCTGGCGCATAGCATGTACTAGGTGAGTCTCAAATATAGATATAACATAGCCTGTACTAGGTGAGCCTCAAATAGAGATATAACATAGCATGTACTAGGTGAGTGAGTCTCAAATAGACTTTATAACTATAAAAATAAAACTTTTAATGGAAGATCTAAAATAATTTAAAATATGATAATCTTATTATTTACCTTATGATCTAATAAAAGACTTTTTATTGTCTTGGAGATATGTTGACATTTTTCTGTTGCTCTGTTCTAAACTGCTTGTGTTCCTATCTCCTAAATCGATGCCTAATAAAAGAGCTTATCCATTATCGAACTATAACAATAGCAAAATATGGTATTGCCATCAGGTTTATGAATTGCTACAAAATTCCAGTTTGGTGGATTGACCACAATGAAATTAAACAAAAATATTTAAGTCTTAATAAATCAGATAAGTTGAGATTCTTATTTGAAGGGATGGGCATTTCTTATTCACCTGGCCAATTCTATTCTCGTATACTCTCCCCGTAAGAAATCTGTTGTCAGTTACATACACTAAAAAGTCCTGGCTTATTATGGAGCAAAATACCTTCATTGTATTCATTTTAACTCTTAAATGGCCACTCAAACAATATGTGTATGATAATTGGAACAACTGCTACAGCCAAAAATTATTGGCCTGTACCACAATTTTGGTGTGATGGTTTATGAATGCAAATAAGTTTAGATATTGGTATTAACTAGGTATTTCTTAGGTCAATATTTTAGATAATTTTTTTTTTGCCTGTTTATAATTTCAGAGTTCTTAATTAGCATTATATAGCCTAGGTACACGGGAGGGTACAGGGATGTACGATGATAATGATGGAGCTCTAGCGGGTCACTTACTGCCTGCCTAGCCACCCTATCACCCAATGATGGAGCTCTAGCGGGTCACTAGCTGCCTGCCTAGCCACCCTATCACCCAATGATGGAGCTCTAGTGGGTCACTTGCTGCCTGCCTAGCCACCCTATCACCCAATGATGGAGCTCTAGCGGGTCACTTGCTGCCTGCCTAGCCACCCTATCACCCAATCTTCTGCTATTTCTTTCTCAAAATGCATTTTGGCGTTCTTCTTCAGTCATAGACAACCAATTTTTATTGTATCCCATCTCATATAACTATCAATTTATTACACTTTGGAAACTTTTAGAGACATCCTTTTAAGACCAATAAAGTGCTTATAAATAAAATACATATCTGGTTATAAATAAAATACATACCTAGTTTCTAGGAACCAAAATACTTTCCTGTAAAACTATATGATAGTGGTCTTTTAGGTTGCTGTGTTGCCTGTTTTGACAAGAGTCTCTTATTGAATGGGTTTAACTTCTTTTTCCTACTCAACCAGTGAAATCTTTTATAAGTTTCATATTTCTGGTGATATTTTTATTAACAAGTCCCTCATTAAAAAGCAGTCCTATGTAAAAAACTAGGAGACCAGTTTTAGTTACAGTTTAGTTCTCAACTCATTTCTAATCAAGTTTAGATAAAATTTGCTCTCACCCACTGACGATTCTGACAATTGAATGAAAAATTCAAATTCCTTCCATTGTAAGTTTTAACACTAAACTTCCTTTTCTTAATTTATTTATTGTTGATCATTAGAAAATTGTTGCTGTACTTGTTTATGTTCACTCATTTATTGTATCAGAGCTGTCTATTTTGGTAATAGTATCATTGCAGTATCAACTGCTTATATGACCATAATTATTATCGAAGGAAACTTATCATATTTGTTGATACAATTTTGTTAAAAGTAATTTTAAACTTTGCGAAACTCTTAGTTCTGAAGAACATTGTTAAGTTGTAACCTGACTTAGTTTGTTAAGAGATAGTCTAGGAACAAATTGTTATGCAAAAAATAATACTTTTTATGTGTTTTTATTTAGTATGTGTGTTTTTTTTTTTAATCACATCTTTTTAAAACTACGTAAAGAATGTGGGGACTGAAGTGTGGAGGAGTTGGTAGCCAGTACCTGTCGTGGAGGGAAATGTTCATCCATCGGCCACGACTGTGCTTCGAAGGATGTTACATCAGCAAGACTACTTATATCAGGCATGGCGAAAATAGCTTTCAAGACCAGTTCTACAAGCCGTGGCACCTTGTCGAGTATTTTCGCTACCTGAGGTAACTTTATTCTTGTTGATATGATACATATGAGCAAGTTTGTAAATTGACTTGAGTGGTTATAATAATTACTTATTTTGATCATAATAAGATTCTTCCCCGATGGGCGTGTGCTAAGCCTCACAACTGCTGAAGAGCCCGTTTCTTCTGTTGGTCTTCTTAAAACGAGGACACCTCCTCCAAGGCATCCTCCAGTTTTTGTCGGTTACTACAGGCTTGTCGACAAAACTGTCTCTGTTGTTCTAATGCCAGGCCCAGACAAATACAAAACCCGCTGTAATACAAACAACCATTCACCGACTTTTCATATGGTAATTTTCTGTTATAAAATAACTTACTCGTTACTTAATATAAAACTATTTCTTAAGATTTTTTTAGATTCTTAATTGGCTGTATTTAATAATTGTTATCTTACACTAAAATTATGGTAAAGAATTGTTTTAGTATTTTGTGATGAATATTATTTCAATGATAATTGTTTTTAATTCCATTGGAAAAAAGGATCAGCTAAGATAAAATGGAGTAAAATAGCATAAAATAGAATTAAATCGAACATGTAATCGTATAACTTTAATCAAAAACAAGGTTCTTGTTTTTTTTTATTCCCAATTGCTCATTCCTAACCTTTTGGGGTCTGTTATAGTTTTCTTTGTTCTTAAGATCTAATTTTTTTTTCCTTCATATAGCTCGTTTGACCTCGTGATGGCATTAGATTTCGACCACTGTTGCCAAATCTCTAAACTGCCAATTTTCACAAAAAAAGATCTTAAAAACTGTATTTCTTAGGAAAAAGTTCAATAATGTTCCCAATTTAATGCTCTACCAGCCAAAACTAAGAAAGATACCTACGTAAATTACAATAAAAAATGTTTTGGTATTTTTTATCTAGTATTTTTAATGGAACTTCTTGCTTCTCTTGGCACTATGACCTTATTTTTAGAAATTCTGTTTAACAGCAGACATTACCTGTATTTTAATGTTATTTTTTTTCCCAATTGAAAACAAAAATTGATAACTCCTTTTTTTTATCCATTTTAGTTTTGTCATCATCTTTATAAAAAGGACAGTTCAAATTTAATTTAAAGCTATTTTGGGCGATTATAATCTGGTCATACAGTGATCGGGCTGGCATAGAGTGACTTCAGGCTGGTTGGATAGGAGTGTGGCGCATTAAAAGAATAATTTCTTAAGTTGTATGTGTCTCATAATTATGAGACACATACAACTTAAGAAATTATTCTTTTAATGCGCCACACTCCTATCCAACCGGCCTGAAGTCACTGTATGCCAGCCCGTACTAAATAAACATAAGTACTATTGTTATTCTGCTTGAGGATTGGGATCAGTAATTATAAGAATAATAATAATTTTGTTAATCTGTTAATTGTATTGGCAATGGCAATGGCCATCCCAATCAATGGAATGGCCGTGCAAAACCAGTGGCTTGTTCTGTACGCTAGCCAGACCTGACACTACTGTATTTTTTTGGGGGAGGTGACATTAAACAAAAAGTTTATGTAAGGACGGTCAATGATATTGATTCTTTATTTAGAAGGATAATTTAATTTTGTGAAACAATAATCTCACAATGTGTAATGATACAACAAATCAGATGGCTGGGGCACGTAATCCGGATGGATGAGGAGAGGACAGTCAGAAGACTGTACTACAGAAACCTGATGGAGTAATGCTGAAAGGAAGATGGAAGTTCCTGAAAGATGGAAGATGGAGTTTTCCGAAATATCGCTAATGAAAACGTTTTGTTTTATGAATTAGCTCACAAAGTAGGGTAGAGCTGCGTGCCGCTCGGTCACATTTAAAAACTAATTACTCAAGTTGTATGTGGTCTAAAAAATGATCAAACATTGTTTAAAATTAAATTTGAACTCTCATTTTTATCAAGATTATGAAAAAACTATAAATGGCTATTATAGTACAAAACTTTTTCACAGACTACTTTTTGAAAATAGGAGTTGTTATTTTTCTTGTTGTTATTGTTTTTTTTCTTGTTGTTAATGTCTGCTGTCATTATACAAAATTTCAGAGGAATATTTCTAAGAATAAGGTCATAGTGATGAAAGAAACAAGAATCCCATTAAAAATTCTAAATAAAAAAATTTATAGTGATTAAAGTTTTATTTTGTTGGTTTCTGTCTCAGTTCAACCTGATAGACCATTAAGTTCTGTACATTATTGAATCCTGAGATGATTGGAGGAGCTTATTATATATATATATATATATATATATATTGTGCAATGTCGCAGGGAGGAAAAAAGACAGAACGATCTAACGTGATGTGTTTAAGGGAATGAACTGCCATCTTGACATGGAACGGGCCATAGATGTTAACAAAAATAATTGTTTTTTTGGTGTAATTTCTGGGTAGGGCTACATTATTAGTCGAGGGGAGGTAGCTGGTGGAAGTTGTTGTTTCTAACCACTTTACATTGAAGTGGAAAATTGTTTAATTAGAGTTGCCTCTTTTCTTGAAGTAGTTAATATATATTTTGAAGTAATTCCATTAAAAATTACTTTTATGATTCAAATTTATCTTTTTTTTTAAGGAATTGGAGATAACAAGTTATAAGAAGAGGTTGCATGGACAGTTGGTTTGGCGTGGCTATTCCGTGTTCACTCGCAGAAATGGAGTTGAAATCAACACAGACTTTGATATACCTCCTGCTCGTTATCCACCATTTTGGTTTTCTAGAGTCAAGTCTTACTCATCGGAGACCAACCACCCGCTGTGTAAATAATTAGAGAGAATATATTTTTCTTTGTAAATACTTAGTTTCATTAAATGTCTATTTAAAGTTAAAAGGTTCATTATTTTTATCCTCCTGCTATTAACTATTCTTTTCTCCAATTTTTCATCTATCTTTAACACTACTGTTTAATTCAGTAACTTTTAATAATCTATCTTTCGTTGCTGTATTGTTTGATACTGATAACGTATCGATTTGGAAATAAAAGCGATATTTTAATCTTTCAGAGTTGCTAAGTATAAACTTTAATTATTACAATGAATATTATAGCTATATGTGTTTATTACATATAACTAATTTACATATAAATTGAACTTGTTTATGATAAACTTCAGGATCAATAACTGATGTTTATTTCTGCTGAACCTTTGTTTGAATTTTAAACACTGTGGGTACTTCACCAACTACCGTAATAGGTATTCTGTTTGTTTTTATGTCTTATTTATCTTGTAAGTTAAATCAATCATTCCAGATGGATATCTTAGTTGGGCCTAAACATCACCTGGTTTAATAAGCTAGGAATAAAATAGAGCGGGACATTGCAGTTGGATTGAGCTATGATTAATAGAGCAGGGCATAGCAGTTGGATTGAGCTATGATTAATAGAGCAGGACATTACAGTTGGATTGAACTATGATTAATAGAGCGGGACATTGCAGTTGGATTGAGCTATGATTAGTAGAGCGGGACATTGCAGTTGGACTGATCTATGATTAATAGAGCGGGACATTGCAGTTGGATTGAGCTATGATTAATAGAGCGGGACATTGCAGTTGGATTGAACCGTATATTTATAAATGAAAACTGAGATAGATAAGTTGTTTGCTAGTTTTTTTAACACCAGTTTATTCTGTTTTGGATCCATTTAACAAAGGTAAATGGTTAAACCTCGTACTGGTGTCAGAAACAATTGTTAAAGAAAGTAATATTAACAGGTTAATCTTCTAAAACAGAATAGATCTTTTGTTAAGAAGTTATGTTCTATTGTGCCACCTGCCAACAAGCACCTAAGAAAAAGAGCTGTTTTTTTTAGTTTACTATTCTTTAATTCTGGTACAGTTTTACTTTTTAATCAATATGAGCTTCATTTATATATGAACCATGCTTCTACAAAATAGATAGTTTTCACTAAAAACTTCAACTCATGTTTTTAATTTTTATATTTACAAAATTTAGAATGAATTATATTTATAAAGAGGTATATTTTCCAATTGGATGGGAAAAGGTATTATTTAAAAGCTTACAATATCTTAAAATATGTTAATGTAGTAACCTAGATGTTGGTAATCACAAATAATCATAATCTGTAAAAGTATAGGAGAATGATAACTTTATGGCAACAAAATAGAGGATAAAGTACAATTTATAGATTTATTTATTTGAAGGCATTCTGATCTATAAATTATGAAAAGATTTCTCATGGTTTGTGATTTCCTTATTTACTTGTTTAACAAGTGAGGAATGTTTACATTTTTCGGGATCTTTGGGCATTGTTAGGAAATAATATCATACAGTCATAACCTTACAAATGTGAAAAATAATATGCCTAAAAATAATGCTATGTTCTATACACCAAATTAATATCTTCAACAAGCCCTGTTTTGAAAATAAAAGCAATATTTTAATCTTTCAGAGTTACTAAGTATAAACTTTAATTATTACAATGAATATTATAGCTATATGTGTTTATTACATATAACTAATTGTCTTATTAGCAATATTAGTGTCCGAATTATTGGTATTATATTATGCAGCATTCTGACAGGTCATTTAACTACATGTATCAGAACGCTATTAAATCAAGTGAAATTTTTTTTTTTTTATTATTTGCTCTCTAAGCTAAAAAATTACACTTATGTCATAAAGATTAAGGCAGATGAAATCACAGTGCTCTTGAGGTATCATTTATCATTAATCCGGGCTTTGGCTTAACAGCTTTCCTACCTGCTACCTGCTACGCTTGCAGGTACACCTTAATATATCCAAGATTCTATTATGCTTGTATGGTAAAAAGGTCTCGATTTATTTATTTTTCATTTTTAGATGTAATTCCGATGGGCATAATAAATGGCATTGAAAGAGAACAGAATTCATTGATTGAGAAAAAATAATTTCAATTCAAGGCTGCTGGATCCTGATGTAGCAATTTGAAATTAGTAGAAAAACAGCTTCATAGTTAGTTAGGTGCTATGTATCATTATTAGCTTCTTATAGTTAGGCGTTTTATATCATATAGTTAGCGAACAGCTCCATTATATCTTATTTATTGCTTTACATCATTAATAATTTTATTCTATTTAATGTATACATATATAAAATTATTAATTTACATGTAAATAAAGGTTTTCACTAAGCAATTCATAAAAATTAAAATTTGAGTATGTTTTACTTCATCAAATAATATATTTTCTTTTCAAATAATCACGCTTCACTGAGAAATGTTGCAAAATTATATAGAAAAAAAGTGGAACATCGATTATCGGAACTAATGTTGTCAGGGGTGGTTCGGATAATCGAAATTCAATAAAAAATAAATACCAACCAAATGAATAGGAAGGGATTCAGAGAAACAAATGAAATTCCCTAATTAAGTTTACAGTTGTTAGTAAACAAATACTATTGAAGTCTAATTATTTTTATTTTGAAGGGAAAAGATCTGCACTCGGCCGGGGGCAAGTCTATTTTATTCAAAATAAAAATATTTAAAAATTAAAGCAATGATTAAAAAATTATAATATATTGAAGTCTAAGTTCATTTTTTCGGAGTTTTCGAGAAATGATTAGGGCCCCCTTATTGACTTTCATAGAAAAAATCATTTATTTAAAATAACAATAATTTTAAAAATACAAATAAGTAACTGGATGATCTGATCAAATTAAATAAGATTACATTTGAAAAAAAACAAAAAACAATTCCGTTATTTGAATGTTCTGGTAACTGAAGTTCTGATAATCGACGATCCACTGTATTTATAAAATAAAATACTAGAATTATGTGTTACTTTCTCATTATGGAATTTCAACCAGTTTGAGCGATTGTGAATAATAACCTTGCGAGGCCCTAAAGAATGACCGTAGGTGAGACGAGCCCTCCGATGTGATATTCTGGGTCATGGGCTTACCGATATTGTCGTCGGAGGCTGGCGTGGCATTAATCATTCTCGTGTGCCTATTGAGTACCCGGTTTTATGGTTTTTTTTTCCAATTATAGCATCCCGATGATAAAGCATATATTGCATCTTAACTCTAGCATTGAGAAAGGAGTTTTGATAATCCTTGCTTATCTTCTTTAGTGCAATATACGAAATATCACATCAGAAGTATTGATTTCAGAAGAATCTATCTTTTAATTTCAATGGATACCATTTTTGTATGAATAACTTACAGAAAATCTGTAAAAACTATATTTTTATGGAAGAAAATCTTTCTTTGTTCCATTCTTTTTTTTTTATATATATAAATAAATTAAAAACTAACACATAATAGAATTGAATGTTATTTTCGCAACTAGTATTTGACCAGACTTGTTCAAACTGCACTGACAATCAACACGTTCTCGACTCTCACTAACAACAAAAGTTACTTTTCTTTATGAACTCAGTAGTGTGCATTATATTTATCAGTCATAATATGTTATAGTTCTTCATGGAGATGCGGTGAGAGTTCTAAACTCCGTTGACACTGCCCACTCTCGAGCCACAACAGATCGGAGATAGTGGACAGGTTCATGTAATAGACCGCCAAGACGACCAAGACATGCATGATGTTGTGAGAATTAAAGCAATAATCCAATGAGCCTGGCATCCATCGTTCAGGAACATTTAATGCTCCAATTGCACCTCCTATCAGGGATATCAAGTCCTAGAAAATAGAAAAAAAAATTAAATCCTCCCTTTAAAAAAAAAATCTTATGTATCTATAGTTTTTGAGTCTAACAATTCGTTATTTTATTTATGGTATATGTGATTATTTTGTTATTAGAGAGATAAATCATAATTTTTAGACACTAATTTTAACCTAAAATTACACAGGTAGGAACTGAGGGAGCACCGTAACTCTCATTCTTGTGGGTAGAGGCAGGTAATGGTTTATCAGGTCAAGCACAGGTTTAAAATTTTACCCATTTGTCTACAAATTATGTTTTCTCGAACTTAATTTTCAGTTTTTTTTGTTTGTTTGCTGTGCTGGGTTCCTGGTTACATTAATTCATTACTGTTTGTCACATCATTACCCCGGTAATACAATTTAAAAGGGCAGAAAGTATTTAGATTCACATGATTTATCATACAAATTAATGTTTAGAAGAGATTTCTTTAAAAAATTCCATCTTATTTGATGGAATTCTTTAAAAAATTACAAAGGGATGTTCTTGAAGACAACTGTTTTTTACAGATAATTTATTCTTGTAAAGATCCTGAATAAGTGCTGTATGCTATTAATTAAAAAAAAAGTGATGTATAGATTATATTAGAGGAGTGAGAAAAGAGATTGTCATTTTATCTATTTAATTTATTTATTTATTATATTAAAACACATTAATTTAAATTATTGATCTGCTTCACATACCTGTAGGATGACATAGAGCAATCCATCTGGATTTCCACCACCATAGTTTGTCAGTCTTAATAAAACAAGAGCGTTCCTCATGAGAAAAGGAAGGGCAAAACACATCCTCCTCTTCCAAGGAGAACTAGCCGCCATGGCCTGTGCAAGTTTAATAAGTTAACTAAAACTAATGACTGTTTTAATACAGTACACTTATTTTTGTATATAATAGATTTAGTTTAGCAAGATAATATAAATAATCATACAGGCTGTTTTTTGTTTTTTTTACTTTCAGTTCTTGAGATTCAGTCCTACGTATTACATTACATTATTGGCGCGACAGACTCATAAAGAAGTCCTTGGCCTGCTCAACCGCTCTACCCCAATCGTCCCGATCGCCTGCTCGAGTGATGGAGACCTTACACAGCCTCAGATCTTCACAGACGGCATCCTTCCATCTAGCTTTGGGCCTTCCTCGAGGTCTTACTCCATCCAGATTTCCTTTATACAGCTTTTTAGCTGTTCTTTCTTCGCCCATCCTATATAAGTGGCCCAGCCACTTGATGCGTTGCATCCTGATGAAGCTCGATATCATTAGGTCTCCATATAACTCACTTAGCTCCTTGTTCCTTCTGATCCTGAGTTCGTCGTTTTCTCGAACTGGGCCGAATATTTGCCGAAGAACTCTTCTTTCGAATCTATTCAGCTTTTCCACACTGGATTTATTCAGTGTGAGCGTTTCACCAGCGTACGTCACTACTGGCCTAATCACGGTTTTATATATCATCAGCTTGGACTTTAGGCTAAGGAGCTTTGACATTCCAAAACATGTTTTATTACCTAATACTATCCTGGCTCTGATTTCCTCCTCCTCATCCAAATTCTCATTTATACGGCTTCCTAAATACTGGAAACTTGACACTCGTTGGAAAGTGTGTCTTCCAAACGTGTAGCTATGAGGTGGTCGGTTTTGCTTACTATTCTTTATTACCATTATCTTGGTTTTCTCCTCATTCACCTGTAACCCCATTTTTCCAGCTTCCACTTCCAGCCTCTCGAAAGCTTCTTTTAGGATTATCAGCGATCTTCCTACTAATACAAAGTCATCAGCATATGCAAGAATACCCAGACTACGGTTAAAGATGGTTCCTTCCATCAGTAATCCTGCCCTTTTAATGACACTTTGCATTACAATATTGAATAGTAGAGGTGCCAGCGAGTCTCCCTGCCTAAGCCCTGTACTAATCCCAAATTTTTCCGTGATTGAGCCATTTACCCTTACGCTGCAAACTGTGTTTTCCATCGTGCTCATTACCAAACGCACCAACTTGGATGGAATCCGCATTTCGCTCATAGCTCTGAAAAGCTCATTCCTGGATATTGTATCATAAGCCGTCCTGAAATCTATGAACAGCATCCACAATGTATTGTTGTACTCCTTCATTTTTTCACACATCTGTTTGAGGGAAAAAATCTGATCTATAGTAGATCTGTTAGGTCTAAAGCCTCCTTGGTATTCTCCAATATTTCTCTCAACATAGGGCAATAGGCGATTATACAGAGCTATCGAGAATATCTTATAGGCAGTATTCAGTAGGCTTATCCCTCTGTAATTTTTACATTCAGTAGAGTCTCCTTTCTTCTTGTAGACAGGCACTATAAAAGATTCTTTCCAGTCTTTCGGGATCTGTTCCTCTTCCCATATTTGGGCAATTAGTTCCTGCAGCTCTTTAGTTAGAGGATTCCCAGCTGCCTTCAGGAACTCAGCAGGTATGCCATCTGATCCTGGTGACTTGTTATTTCTTAGCTTCATAACAATATCTTCTATATCCTCTCCATCCGGTGGTACTGCTTCCTCTTGGCTGTCATACGAGTCACATTCCAAAACACTTATTTGTTCCTCTGTCTGGCTTAGTAGTCCTTGGAAATAATTCCTCCATCTCACTTGGACGTCCGTCTCCAGCACCAGCAGTTTCCCCTCCTCGTTTTTCACCATGCTCCTTCTAGAGCAGTAACTGGTTTTACATGACTCCACTCCTTTGAAAATTTTTTTGGTATCGTTGCTCCTTCTTGAGTTTTCGATATCTTTTACCTTATTGTAAAAAGCTTTTCTTTTCTTACCTTTCAAGATCTTCTTTGCTTCTCTTCTTGCATCCTGGTACTCTTTCTTGTTATTTCTTGTGCTTATACTCAGGTATTTTAATCTTTTCTCATTTCGTTTTCGAATCGCCTCTTTACATTCTTCATCAAACCATATATTTCGCGATGGTTTCTTGTCCATCTTGCAGTATTCGCTCGCGGTCCCTATGTATACTCATATATAATAAATATATATGTACAGTCAAACTATTTTATTTTAAAAAAATAATTTGTTTTTTTAATAGTAAAGAAAATTAGATACCACTGTATATACACACACCCACACAAAGACACCCCGTGTAGATAAAATGAAAAAAAAATTAAGATGTATAAATTAATAAACCATTAATCTCTGCCTGCAAAATAATTTGTCTCATATATTAAAAATAAAGAAAAAAACATTTACCACTACAACCCATGTGTTTAGTACATGTTAGAGACTGTACTGTTTATATACATGAGGAAGTGGGGGTAAAACAAAAATTCTCTTAAATAGGGAGAACTGTTTATTGGAAAGGCAACATTTCGACCCATATTCCAGGTCTTAGGGGCTTAAAATGGGGTCAAGGGTTGAGGCTTAACTCACTCATCATTTATAGTTACTTAACATTTGGTACTAAAAAATTTGATTTTGAGGTTTTAGAGTAATGTCTGAAAAATAAATATTGATCAAGAAAGGGCCAGAGGGGCTTTAGGCTATTTTGGTAGGATGTGAACTAGGAAAATCACTTTATTAGGTCTATTATCAAAGCAATCGTATGTGAGCCTGACAATATCGGCAAAAGGGAGGAGGTGAGTGTCGCATGGCTAGAACATCGTAGCTTATCAATAAATCAAGAAAACTATTTATTTTATTATATATTCAAGGATAAATCTGTGTTGAAAACATTGTATTTAAGTAGGATATAAATGTTTTCAGAGAGATTCAATAAATTTAACACATTTATCCTTACGTCAAGGAGCCGTATACACTGATCATATTGCAATATGCACATTCAGAATGAAACTGGATCATGCAATGCACAATCATGCTACTGCATTGATCACAATACAAACATATACATTATCCCACATTCATCTCTACAAAGAATCAATCAAAAGATTAACCATCATTGGAAGTGCGAACAACACTGAACAAAAGATATTTGAGTGAAACTTGAAAATACACCTCTCATTCACAACAAAAATACTGAAAGCCAATTAAAGCTCCTATACTACTCATCAAAGTTTTCAGTTCAGCATCACAAAATGCTGCTAATCTTCATTTTCTTTAACAAATAGCATTGAAATGATTTCATTCCAAAACAGTATTTTACAGATGATCACAAAAGCAACATCATTCTTAATACAACACAGTTTAAGAAGATTAAAAAACACATTAAATTCTTCATTCAACTCCTTGCCTCCTTCAACCCATCATTCCACTTTACCACGCCATCTCACTTCCAGTGAAAGAGTCCCAATGGTTTCCATTGATCCTAGTTAGGATCACACTGCACGAGGAGTGGGGAGAGGAACTCATTACCACCTTTGATTCTGTATTTCTATCCTTCCTTCCTCCATCCTGGCTTTCCCTTGCTTTTGGTTTATTAATTATTTCCTTTCATTACTTTTATTTCACGTTTGTTTGTTTATTATCAATTTCTTTATTTTCTGCCAAGCAAGTATGAAATTGATAATTAACAAACAAAACTCTATGATAAAAAGAATCCTGCAAAAGGAAGTCAATTGATGACTTTGTAAATAGTCATCAACCCTTCTGTTAATAATATGTCCAATATTTGTATTTGACTCAATAAACATTCTGATTGCGCCTCAAAGAAAAATATTCATGCAAAAGCCAACAAATCTGGTTCCTTACAATTTAAATTCTGGAATTTGAAAATGAGATTTCCAAAGAGAGAGAAGCAGCTGCTCCAAAGATAAAATGTAAAAAATATTTTGTAGCTGATTGTAACGTCACAAGAAAAATTATCCATTCAAAGCAAAATAAATCTTTGAGTAACCCTGACCCTGCAACAGTTTCAACTGCTTAAAAATACTCCAATACTGGATCTAGTTCTGCCTACTAGCATTGCTTCTTCCGACTACTAATTTTTTAGATTAATGGGTTCTTGACAAACTTATTACAAAATGTTCTGTGCCAGATGAAGAACTATAGCATTGATGCATATTAGTAAACATTTATTCTTTCCCCTCTTGCCTTCAATCATCATCTCTACTCATCATGAATGATTGGGGTTGTTATCCCAGCTCTCATGTCATACTAAAAAAAACAACTGGCATGACTACCGAAAAGTATAAATGATTTGTAGATACAGACTTCCTGGGTATTAGTGATAGCATCATTTTGTAAAAACATGACCGATGGCTCTAGTAGCCTGGATTTATTCATGAGTGATTTGTGTGTGTGTATGTGTATATATATATATATATATATATATATATATATATATATATATATATATAAATCCATATGTTTTCGATGATGAAAATATTGGTTAGTAAAATAATGAACTACCAAAAAAATCCAAAAATAACTTTATGTTATTAAATTTAAATATACAATTATTAAAACATGCTTTTCAAACCTTGAAGAGGCCGAGAAGAGAGAGGGCACAGTAACAAGCAATGGTCATCCACTGAACTGGCTTCGGGAGGCAGGCTACAGAGGCCACCACCATCGTCAAAGCTCCTTCACAAAACCACCAAGCCATCAAACAATATTACTATTTAAATCACAACATAATGCTATTATCTTGCTATCTATATCGTCATATTCAAGCAATACACAATATTATAATATATAATGCAGCCTTATTTTATGTTATTGAATAATTTGAAATTATTGTAATACCTTATCTAAAAATCGCAGTCCATTACAATTTCTCACCGTCCACAAGGCAAAAGTACGATACAATCATATATCAGAGTTTTAATTAAGAAAAGTTAATGATGATATTTTTTTCTCATGATATTATTATAAAAATAGTTTAAATCAAATTGCAAAAGGACATAGATTCAAATAAGTATGTACAGTATAGAAATGAGCAATCATAATTTTTTTTCATCATTTGCTTTAAATAATATAGAAACAAACTGGAAAAAGTATTGCTGAACAAAAATACTTTGTCCTTAATCATAAGGAGTAAGTAACATGTTTTTGTTTCAGTTCCTTTACAAAATGATCACTAAATAATATTGATAATAAGAGCCTTTACTATAAAACGTATAAGAACCAATGCCTCCAGTCAATGGGATCTAACCTACTGTATTTTTATTTAACCTCACTTTATGCTGCTATGGCCAATCCAGATTTAATTAGGATAGAGATCATTAACGAGTACCTGACATCGTACAGGCTCGGTACCTCCGTTTAACGTCCTTTCCCAAGGACGGCATAACCAAGAATTTCTTACTCTCTTTAAAAATCTTAGGGCCACCTGCGGGGCTACGAACGCGCAATCTTGGGTTTAGTAGGTTGTTGAGCTAACCACTAGACCAGAAGCTATCCTAAACCTATTTTATTAGTCCTTCTTTGTCTCTTTGGCTCAGTTATGAGGAGGCAGTTTTTACTTTTGCCATGTCCGGCAAAGTGCTAATCTTTCTGTTATTATTTATTATTTTCAACCAAACGAAAGCTAAAACCCAGCTATTTCATGCAAAACATCATGCAATTTTCTTCCCCGTCGGAATGACTTACCAAAGCTTTGTGAAACCCAGATTCCAAGCATATCGAGCTGAAGGAGCCGATAGTAGAAAGGCGGCGGTTGGTCCATGTTCATGAAGAGGTGGTACAGGAACGAACCGATCCAAGGCGACAGTGTTCCCGCCACGTGGCAATACATCAGCAATTGGCAATCCACCCTGCCCCATGGCAGCTCGAACTGCATCACGCACAGGATGTAGATTATTGCCAGTCCTATTAATGTTGCAAACAAAATGGTACATAACATTAGCTTGAAATGACGCTTTAAAATTAAATAATTGTTTTTATTAAATATAGACGGAAGGACATAGCGAAATATGAAATATTAGTTTGATTTATCATGATAGTTTATTGTTTGCGTTTGGACTTTTTTTTTTTTTTGTGTATATTCAAGTGGTTTTGACAATGGTTTAGATTCACTTTTGTTTAAATTTTGTGTGGATTCCAGAATAGTTAGGATTCACAATCCGAACCGACAAGTAATGTTTTTCTCTAATCGGTTCGGTTACTGGGTGTATAGGAAACCGCCCCATACAGACCGATGTATAAATGCCTCCTCACATCACCACATCACCACCCTAAAACAAAACATGGAGTAATAAGAAAATTAGTGAAAAGAGGCTCAATTGAAAAAAGAATTTCCATTTAATGGGAGCTTTGATCAAAACTGGTTTCCAGGAAGAAACTATTAAAAGGGAATTTTAAAAAAAGTCCAAAAAACTAAATAGAGAAAGACAGGGAAGAATTGAAGACATCGGTGATTCCATATATTAAAGGCACTAAGGAAAAAATAGCAAAAATCTCAACAATTACAAAATAAGGACAGAATAAGTCAGGCTTTGCGTAGTGCAAGAGATGGCCTAGGCCGAAAGACACTAGGAGTCTACAGCATTTCATGTTCGTGTGGGGAGGAGTACATTGAGCAAACCAGAAGACAATTATGTACAAGACTTGCAGAAGCGTAAAAAAGATGGATAGCAAGTCATCAGCATTGACAGAACATTTTGTGAATACCATCCTAGCTATGGAGCTTGACAAAATTAGAGTATGTTCAGTATAGAAGTAATAACACGACAGAAAGAAAGATACTAGAAGCAATCGAAATAGTAAATCACCAGAGAAGATGGTTATAAATTAAGCAAATTGTGGCTCCTAAATATAGCCCGGCCGCCCTTCCTCCGAGGGCATATAAATATTCGGAAGACCAGTTGCCCCGAGGTTAAGGGGCCTACTTTGCTGGGCTAATCACACGCAAAGTAGATCAGTTGAGTCAGAGTTTATTAGGTGGCCTCGGACAGGATAGAAATCAACGGTTACGACACGGCATTCATAAGGAACTTTGACTGGCTACATGGGACATAAGGACACTTAAGGGAAAGAAAGAAGAGATATCTACAGAGATGATAGTCTACCACGTGGACATTCTAGGCGTTAGCGAGGTGAAGAAAAAGGTAACGGAGAGCTAAGGACCATACCAGGATATATTCGGGAGTCTTGAAGGATACCAGAGCAAAGGAAGGAGTAGGCTGCCCAGGGACCATACCAGGTTATATTCGGGAGTCCCGAAGGATACCAGAGCAAAGGAAGGAGTAGGCATAATCTTGAAAGATAACATCTTTGCAAAGGTTGAAGAATGGAACCCAGTATTCTCTATGATTATATCAATGCATACCGAAATATCATCAAAGTGGTTAGTTTTTATTCAGATATATGTCCCTACAGAAGATGCAGACATCCAAGATAAGGAACAATTTTACGCTGAATCGAAAAGACAAGTTGTCAAGGCACAGAATGGGAATAGAGAGATAATTATTTTGGGCGATTTCAATGCGAGGACAGGAAATGATTTCAGCCGATCCCATGGAGTGATGGGAAAACATTAAGGAGAAGAGACCAAAAACGGTCGGAGGCTGATTGAATTTTGCGTTGACTTCGACCTACTGATTGGAAACTCCCTATTTCCCCACAAAAAATTCCATAAGATTACTTTCAGCGCCCAAGGAAGGAATGCAAATAGCGTTATAGACTACTTCCTCTACAGCAGAATCGTCAGAAGACTCTTCTGAGATGTAAAAGTCATCAGAGGAGCGGAAATCGGTTCAGACCATATGATGCTCATAGCCGATACACAAATTCTGAGGCCAAGGAGAATGACAAAAAGACAATACACAAAAATTGATATTTCACAGTTCCAGAATCCACAAATCCAAGAAAGGTATGCGCCAGAACTGAAAACTGAATTGCGGAAAATTAACGTTGATGTTCAACAAATGAGATGTGGAAAAATATGAAAGATAAGATCCTGGAAACTGGAACAATGGCATGTGCCATAAATAAATATTCCTCCAAGGCGAAAAGATCAGAATGGTGGAATGAGCGGGTGAAAGCACCTGTACAAAGAAAGGCAATTGCGTGGAAAGGATATTTAAACAGGAAAAACGAGCAAACCTGGGAGAACCGTACGTCCGACGGAGGAAAGAAGCAAAATTAGTTGGGGGAGAAGCTAAAAAGAAGATTTGGAAAAAGCCTACAAAACGACTACATTGAAAATATAAAAATGTTCTGGAAAGAAAAAAAGAAAAACCCTGAAAGGCAAAACGGGTAAACCCATAAGGAACGTAAAACATATCGAAGGAAAAGTTCTGACCAGGGAAAACGAAATACTGGACAGGTGGAGAAAGCACTTTGCACAGAAGTTCGAAGATCCTCAATATCAAGAAAATAAGAGGTTAGAAAGCAAAACCACGGACTATGACGGCAACATATGGGAAGAGGAAGTGATGCAGGCTATAGAGAAACTCAAGACAGGAACATCAGCTGGAGGAGACGGCATTTTCCCGGAGCTCATTAAATATGGAGGGTATGAAATTATTAAAGTGCTACAGGGCTTATTTCAGAAAATATACGACGAAAAAAGCATTCCCAAAGACTTGGAATATAATATCATTATCCTAATACATAAGAAAGGAAGCCAAAGTGAATACAACAACTATAGACCTATATGCTTGTCCCAGATGATGCACCAATTATATTCATCAGTCCTCGAGAAAAGACTCAGAGAAGTAGGAAAGTGAAAGTAGAAAAGGACCTCGAAGAAGAGCCAGCCGCATTCAGACCTTTTAGACAAATCCAAGATCAGATGCTCTAAATAAGGACAATCATAGAAAAAGCTTTGGATAGGAATAAAAATGCAT
Organism: Troilus luridus; assembly: GCA_964056705.1. Lineage (NCBI taxonomy): Eukaryota > Metazoa > Arthropoda > Insecta > Hemiptera > Pentatomidae > Troilus > Troilus luridus. The sequence continues at coordinate 112,282,059 of OZ057416.1, forward strand.
ATTTAGCATTTTTAGATCTGCAAGCCGCTCTTGACTCAGTGCCAAGAGTCGAAATATGGAATGCATTGAAGGCAAAGAATGTCCCTGTAGAACTCATAGACGCCATCTAATCCTCCTATACAGGCTCAGAGGGTAATGTCAGGATAAATGGGAAGGAGTCTGGAAGCTTCGATATGAAGAGGGCGTCAAACAAGGAGGTAGTCTGAGTCCTCTTCTCTTTATTATTCTGATGGATGAGGTCTTAAAAATCTGTAAACAAAGGACAGCAAGAACAATAGTAGGGAAATGGAACCTGAGAACAGTCCTTGCTCAGCCGCTTCTATAAATATGACGATGATATTGTGCTCATAGCGGACTCCATCCAGAATCTTCAGCAAGCTGTAGTGGAATGGGAAGCGGAGCTGGAGAGAAGAGGCATGATAATAAATACAAGTAAAAGTAAAGTCATGCAAATAGGGCGAGAACCTGAAGATGTGCAGATCACTTGCGGGGGAGGCATCATAGAGATAGCGGAAGACTACACGTACCTAGGTACAGTACTCAGCAGAAATGGTAAACAGCAACAAGAAATATCCAACAGGATTAAAAAAGCAAACAATATTTATTACCAAATCTGCAATACTGTTGTTGGGAAACGTGTAGTTGAGAAAAAGGTAAAACTTCACATCTTTAATGCAATTTACCTTCCCACCCTTATTATACGGAAGTGAGAGTTGGGTCCTTCTCGACAGATTGAAGAGCAGAATCACAGCCTCAGAAATGAAATACCTCAGAAGAGTAGCTGGTCAAACACGGAGGGAACACATCAGGAACGCCAGAATAAGAGAGGAGCTAGGGGTGAAAGCACTAACTGAAATTCTTGAGAAGAGGCAGTTGAAGTGGCTCGGGCATGTGTGCCGAATGGATGAAGAACGCGGACCACGCCGGCCAAGGATATCGTGGCTGGATAATTTGGCTAAAATAGGGGAGAAATGAGGAAAGCATGTGAATTCCATGAAGGCATTGGCGAGAGACCGAGACAGATGGAACGCTTGGATCGAGGGACCTCCACGCTGAGAGGCACTGAGGAGGAAGAAAAAGAAGAAGAATATCAAGAAACAATAATAACTAATCTAAAATAGCAAGCGTAAACCTGAGAGAAAAAAAAAAGCAGCTTATTATGAAAAATAGTATCGTTATAATTAAGAACATTTACGTAAGGAAGGAAATAATTGGGGGTGCAGTCAAATTAAACACCAACTAAGTGGGTACGTATTTTATTTTGTCCCGATGTTTCGACGCACTTTGTGGGTCATCTTCAGGGCTAATATAGAAAACAGACAAAATAGCAAAACTATAAAAATACATTGCATTACCAAGTATATGATAATATAAAAATATATGTCGAGTAATAGAAATTTAGAGCAAAAAAGTGAGGGATATATATATGAATAAAAATATTACAGAGTAAATGTACAGAAAGGTGGTGATGTAAAAATTACAAAGATAAAAAAAGGAAGTAAACAGAAAGTTTACCAAAAGAAAAAGTATAAACATCAGAGGTGAGATGTAAAATTATGGAAAAGCTAGTAGAATATAGATAAAATATAAAATGCATGATAATAGATTTCCTAGAGAGTTTACATAAGTAAAATGAAAGAAAATGTAACAAAAATGATGTCAAAGAGTAAATAAAGGAAAAAGAAAAGTAGAAAGTAAAGATAGAAATCTAGAGTAGAACAGGTAGAAAAGTAAAATGAACATGGAAAGTAGAAAATATAAGTAAGGGGAGTTTTAAAATGTATACAAATAGAATGAAGTGGTTTAAATATAAAATATGATGTAAATATACAAAGAACGTATAGAAATATAAGTAAAAATATGGTTTGAGAACGGAGATAGAATATAAAATTATGAAATAGTGATGTTAAATAATAATGAATTCTTAAATAATAACATATGAAGGATGCCAAAGAGCTAATAGGAGAAAAAGGTGTGCAGAATGGAAAAGGAAATGGGTGATGAGAAGATATGAATATTAAAAATGTAGTAACCTAATGGAAGCTGAGGCTAGACTAGAAGCGGTCTAACTGACAAATAAAATGCGTTATGAAGTGAGGAGGAGGTGCTGTCAGAGATATCTGACGGCCAAAAAAATGACTAATTTTTTATTTTATATATATATTAATAGTTATTTTATATTGACTATTTTATTATATTTATTTGTTTATCAGGACTATTTTATAGAGGGCCAAGAAAAGTAATGACTAAATTAATGGTAGGAAAAGGTAGGGTGATAAAAACAGTAAGATAAATGTCAAGAGGTCAAAATGAGAATTATAGGAGAGAGACTATAGTAGTAACAGAATGACAATGGGAAGGAATAACAAGGTAAACTAATTTAAGGTTTTTTGAGTAAGTTGAAAATTTGTGAGTAGAAAGAGGATAAGTGGTTGGAATCGATCTTGAGGTTAACAGTGGAGGAATCTAAATTTATGTGGATAGTTTCAGAGAGTATGAGTTTATCATGGTTGGGAACAGAAGCTAGGATAGACGTATTTTCGAAGTCAAAATTGTGTTTAAGGGATAAGGCGTGTTCGGAGAGTTTTGATGCGGTAAGGTTATGGGAGGAAATGGAGTATTTGTGTTGGTAAATACGGTATTTAAGGAAGTTCTTAGTTTCGCCGATGTAGGAAGAGTTGCGATTAGGAGTAGAGCAGGAGATATTATAGACAACATGGGAGCGTTGTTTAAGGGGAATGGGATCTTTGACTCGGGTATAAATATTAGAGAGTTTATTATGGGTTTTGAAGGAGATACGTAAATTGGGGATCGATGAACGTAAGGATTTTGAATGTCATGTGAGATGGTGGGTATATATGGCATGGATCTGAATATATAGAGGTAGATGGCGCGTGGGGAAAAGGTTGAGGATGGCCGCAGCCAAGACCCAAGACCCCCCCCCCCCCGGAGGAGAGAGATGGAGTTATGGACCGGACGGATGCGGCGGACCAGGAGGGATGGACGGCATCCGGACGGATGCAGACCGGCCAGGAGGCTTAAAGGTGCTGCCCCAACAGTAAGGTGCACATCAGTGCACCGGGCAGCACCACAGATAAAAAATTATTAATGTACCCCTGAAATTAATGGTACCCCCCCCCCATATAGTGTAAAAATATGTAAATAAAGATTGAAAGAGAAAAGTTGATTTATTGGCAGTGGCGGGCGTGCGTAAACCCAACGCATCAACCCGTCACTGCCGAGAACCCCGTATGCCAGCAATGGCAGGAAGGGGGCCCAAAAAAAAAAAAAAAAAGAAGGTTGTGGAGACAGGGTGGGGGTGGGTGGGTTATTATAGTCCTGGATGAGTTTATTGATAACGTACGGAGGAAAATTGTTTTTTAAAAGGATTTCTTTGATGCGGTGGGTGTTATTTTATGGAAGCAGGGGTCAGCGAGGGATGGGCCACGGTGGATGATATTTTTGGCGAAGTTAATTTTTTGGTGGTGCGGATGTTGGGAGTAATAATTGAGGAGTCTGCCAGAATAGGTAGGTTTGGTATACCAATCTGTGGATAAGGTGTGGTTTGGATTTTTAATGATACGGAGGTCAAGAAAGGGTAGTGATTTATTCGATTCTAGGTTAAAAGTGAAATGGAGGCGGGGATGGTATGAGTTGAAATAAGATAATAATTCTGGAATAATGTTGGGATTTAGGATAAGGAGGAGGCCGTCCACATATTTTTTAATGAGAATGACATCGTCAAGGAACTGGGGTAGAATGGAGTCAAGAAGGTCATTTAGGACAATATTGGAGAGGTCAGGAGCGAGAGGATTTTCCATGGCAAGTCCAGAAATTTGGTTAAAGAACTGTCCATGGAAGGCAAGGTAGCCAGATTCACAACAGAGGTTTAAGGATTGGAGGTATGAGGTTCTATGATTGGCCAGTTTTTATCTATTATGAGGAGGGCTTTATCTAAAGGTATGTTGGTAAATAGGCTTTCTACATCAAAGGAGGTGAGAACGTAATACTTGGTACTGCAAATTATTTTTATAGTTTTGTCTGTTTTCTATCTTAGCCCTGAAGATGACCCACAAAGTGGGTAGAAACGTCAGCACAAAATAAAATAAGTACCCACTTATTTAGTGTTTAATTTGACTGCACTCCCAACTATTTCCTCCTTACTCAGATCTTCCAGTCAACTATCTCCTCGCTTCTTAAGAATATTTACAGGAATTCATCTGTCATTTCTCATGAATATGAGCTATAAATTGTAACATATTAGAGAGAATCTGTTTGGGAATATAGGATATGTAGGAAAATCATGGATTGGAATTCGGATAAGGAAGAAGCATGGTGCATATCAGGTGGGAGTGAGTTCTAAAGTGTAGTGGAACGGGCGAGAATGGAATGCTCAAATGTTTTGGTTCTGTGGAGTGGGAATTCATTGGGCAGGAATTAAGCTCAGTTCGTGGTATGTTGGAGAAGGAAAAGTTTTGTAATTGAATAGCGGTAACTAGTGAAAAATTTGGAGAAGCAGATCAACAAGAGGAGACGGACAAAAAAAGTGCGTTCAACTAATCTGCAGAAACCGGGAAAACTGCAGCGGAAGCAGATTTACATAGTCAGAGTTTCCGAAGAATGTGCCATTTGGATTTAAGATAGGACGAAGTGGAAATAGCCGAAGGGCTTCATGAAAGTATTCGGATTTCGCCTGCCTTATGTCAGGTTTTCGGGAGCCCTAAACACTTGATAATCATCAATCAGTCTTGTCCGTCTAAAGCGTCTGCAGTCTGCATCGATCTTCCTTTGTAGGTCATTAATATCTTGACACATTCATGGAGCAGGGAGTCGACGGAAGGTTAAATTTGTGAGAGGATCATGGGTGTTCAGGATATTAATAAGATAGGAAGAAAGTGTGTCAACCATGGAATCAATAGTAGGACAGGAATAGATTTCGCTCAGCATCTAAGTTGAGCAAAATTATGGTTTTAGGTTGTATCGTGGGTTTTAGGTCGTGAGAGGTTATCAACGGGACTGGTAATTGGGTGGAGGAAAGTAGTTTCTGAGGAGAATCAATGACGTGCAGATCTGATCATGTTCTCATCGATTAGTATCTTACTCTTCTTTTACCATTACTATCGTTCATTCCAACGAGGCAGTTTCGATACCTCACTGTTATTATCGTCCGTTCGAACTTTAATGTTACACTCATAGCCATTAAAGAGTCCTGACAAGTCGGAATAGCACATTTTATAAATGACTAACAACGTGGCTTGGACTTTCGAGATTTCTTTTAGTAGGATAACACTGGCATACTGTAGAAAAATAGAATTAGAGAACATTAAAAAATCGTTTGATGTAATTTATTAGCGCACTCCGAAGATACTGACCAATATTGTCAACTTCAAGCATTCCTTTCCTTTCAATAAAACATGAAAATAAAATAAAACGGTACGTATAAATTGCAAAGTTAAATAAAATTTGTAAACCACACTGACACACATCGACAAGAAAAACACAATCCACCCCAACGCTTATCCTATCCCCCCCTCCCCAAGAGCCAGCTTGGGAGTGAGAGGGGGTGGGGTACACAAACCTCGGAGAGTCCTTGCCGTCAAATAGCTGCATTCTTGTCAATAACCTGCTTCTTTGGTTTTCGGCATTAAAATAAACTTTTCTTTTTGAAGCCGTTTCAAAAATATTGTAGTATCATACTCATTCATGCGGTAATCATTATTGCAATTTAATTCGTTACGCAGTGCTGAAATATTGGAATGTTGACAATTACTGTTTAAATATAATCCACATATAACCTAAATTATTTTATATTTAATGTTCAGTATAGAAGTAGTTGTTTTTAACGTTTCCTAGAATTCAAGTCATTTATATTAGAATTCAAGTGAGTTATAAAATACTTTATTGGGTAAAAATATAATTCACTAGTGTACATTTTAATCTACACTTATTTATTTTTTCTGTTTGTTGATATCTTGTATTTATCCATCCATCGTTCTGCCTACATCTACTCTTTGACTCACACCACATTAAAATTTTAGTGAGAGTTGTAAGAAAGAGAGTGAGTCATGGACTTACCGTGAGTGAGGATGTTGACAGTCTCATTGTGGAGGTAGCAGAGTGAGCAGAGACAGCCCCAGAAGGAGAGGAGCGGTCTGTAGCCCCCGAGGACATAGGGGTTGAACTGGAGGTGAGGGGGCACCTCCCCCCGCCCCACCGTCCGCTTCATCGCAGCCGCCTCCGCCGGCCGCCCAGCGTCGACTGACCTCGTCGGCTACCCACAATCCTCCGCGGCCCCCTTCCAGGAGGGGGGCCACCGTGTCCATGGAAACCCAGCAGCTCTCTATTGATTGTCCCAGGCCCTGCAACACACGAGCCACCTTCACTGTCCAGCCTCCACGTCCCTCGCTCTCAATGTCCTCACCTCTCTCTTATATTGTCTTGTACATCGGCCCGATCGTGGTCGATACTACATCTCCTTCGACATGACGGCCGCCCTGGAGAGCACATCATCCTCGTCCTCGCCCGCCGCTCCTCCGCTGTGTTTGCACAACGGGAGGGGAGGGAGGGGAGAGATTTTTATTGGGGGGTAAACCTACACCAGCACCCCCCCACCCTCGTATACCAACAACATTCCCACCTCAAAGTATAAGCTAGCCAGCGCATGCTTCTGAGAAACACTTGCGCAATTGTCTACAGCTATTTGATCTCTGTTCTCTGAAGATGGATTCCTTTGGCAACATCGGAAGTGAGGTAAGATAAATATTAATTAATATTTAGTGTCATATTAGTGAGTCCATGTCACTATTATATACCGCGTCGCCTACCGCGTCGCTTTCTGTTCGCATACCGATCGTGTTTTTTCGCCGTTGCTAAAAATATAGATGTGGTGATTAAACGAGGCCACTACGACACTGGTACCTGGCAGGTGCTTATGTCACGGCTCATCGGACCCTCACTATCGGACCCGACGTGTGCAGGCCTTCCCGCTCAGAGCTCACCTCTTCCCGCCACCAGCCGATTGGCCGAGCCACCCCCACACGCCCCCCCACCCCCTCACCAGCGCCAAACATAAACACAACAACAGGGCAACAAATAAACAAAACAACAACACGGCGGCCGCGGTTGCTCGTGCCCCGGCTTCTCGTACCTCACACACCTTAGTCTAGTCACATCCGTTCACGGCCGGGCAAGAGATGAGCGAGACGAATAAAAAACTGATGGGCGGTGGCTATGAAAATAAGAAGCAAGTGCCAGTGAATCAATCGATCGAGCCACTCCTGCAATTTGCATCCTCCTCACAACTCGGGAGTCCGCTCTCCACCGCTTCATCCCGATAAACATAAACAACAGCACGGCCATTCACTGCCCCCACCACCGCGTCCCGTCAATCACGAGCCCCCCCCCCCACTCCTGCCCCCATCTGCTGTTTATATAAACACAACACCAAACATTATATATGTATATATTTATTTATTTTGAATGATGTTTATATTTTTTGCTGCTTTCCCGAGAACTATGGACTGCTGTACCCACACACACTATTGCGTTCGGCATTCCCCTAAATAAAAACCATCAAAAAGATAAATAATAAATATTAAGAAAAATAAAGACCAAGCGATTCGAGTGAGATGAGCCAAGGTAGTTGTTGGCCTGCTACACCTCCACTATCACAGTGGCACTAGCTAGGCCAAGCCAGCACACCTCGTCCGCCGTGCGGAGGTACCTCTCTGTCTAGCCTCACGGCGGTAGGTCCTAGTGTGTATGTGACCAAAATAAAAACTCATGTTTTACATTTAGGAAATAAAAAACATAATTGAAGAATAATCCTTATTATTAGGCAATAGAGTAACAAATTAATGGAATAAGGCAAGAGATATATCTGATTTCCTTTACTATCAGCTGATCGTTCTTTATCATCTCCTAACCTTTGATCCTTTCATTTGGCAAAACAAGACAGGCGGGCAATAGATCCTCTATGAGAGGACAGATATAACCACCCTCCTATTCTATTAGCATAACAAAGTTAACAACAACTAATCAATTGCCTCCCTCGCTCAATAAGCCCCCCATTCTGGCTCCTTCTATTGTTTTACCTTTTATTGATTTCGTCCTTTCCATTGTCTCAATAATGCGATAATCAAACCTTTCGGCTTCGCCAAACAACGATACCATTCTGCTATTATCCAATTCCATTTCGATTCGACGAAATAGAAAATCATTGCCACGTAGAAATGTGATTCTGTTAAATAATATCAAAGAGTAGGGTGGTCAAAAGAAAACAATTCTGCTAACTTGACATTAGTCTATATATCAATCACATTTAAAAGAAATTAGTTATTCATAACTTGGATACCTTCATGAAATAAAATTAAGGGGAGATAACTTGCACAATGATAAAATATCTTTTAACTGTTGCTAATAATTGTAATATGAATATGGATATAAACGTTGAGTGATAACAGACCCGAGACCGCTAGACAAATAGTACACTTCTTTACCTCTACTATTTACATATTTACTTTAAATTTAAAGAATATATTTGGTAAAACTCAAATATCCTTTAAGCTATATTTGGCCAAATATCGTTTCATTCTTTAAAACAAAACTTAAAAGTCGACTCACGCCGCTTATTATCCTTAGTGAAACCCCTTAATTCGAATGAGGACCCTCATTCAACACAAAATGAATCAAATTTAGAGCAAATAATTTTAAACTATTTCATTGAGAACAGCTAGAGATTGTTAGATTAAAAATTGCCATGAATGCTACATTTCCAAATTAATTATTTGTTTATAGCCTCCTATAATATTTAAACAAAGTAATTGCAAATATAAAAATATATCCACTAATACATATATGTATCAACCTGTATTTTATATCAACGCCATCATAAATACCCCTCCCCCTCATTTGATAACAAGGCAGCCACGCATAATAAAGCCATTTCGCAGGCCTAAGTTGCCCGCGAAGTGGGAAATGAATGCGAGCAATCACGCGTTAAATATATTATCTCTAATATATTTTTTAGCCAGACCTCTTTATGCCAGCGGGGAAGTTTAACCTTTATCCCAATCTGGATACCCCACTAACCAGGGGTCGTAACGGCGAGAAAATTGTTGTGATGAACCCTAATCATATCTCTTCATAAGTGCTTCCCCAGCATGGCGCCCGTCCGTGTCTCTTTTTGCCTATGAATTAATACTCATTTTTCCTTTGACTTCTCATCCAAAAATTTTTCCTTTGACTTCTCATCCAAACTTTATAAGCACCATCAACAACAAAAAGCGTTTCTTCTAAAAATCATGGTGATAGAATTTTTAAATGAGAGCAGATTCAGAGTTTTTTAGTTGTTTTCCCCCAGCTCTCCACCTCACCATGAGAATGGTTTAATAAAATACTTATTCCAACTTAGAATCACCCTCAAATAAATCTCTTGGAACCAAACGTCAACCATTGAGGTGAAACTTCAAAATGAATAGTACACACTGAAAGGTCTCGAACTATATTCTAACTTACAAACTATATTCTTTGTGAAATATGAGCTGTCACACACTTCCGATGGTGGCGCGATTCTGCTCGTTCCCTGAACACTGTTCCACTATTTCTGTTTGCTATGCCAAAATCAACGATATCAGAAGAAAAGCATAAATAATTGAATCGCTTATTTTAGAAAGTTCACAGTAAAAAAAATTATGGACTCGTGGTTTTCTCAAATAAATGATCAAATGGTCCGTTATTAGTAGGCTTATGATTCTATAAATGTAACACGTACACCGAAATTTTTCTGATGAATCAATAAAGGTATCGCCAAGCCTTGTTCAAGTTAGTAGGGTGATGTTGGCTGAGGACGACAACAGCCAATGTAGCTATTCACATTGCGTCCGTCGTTGGAGATAGACCAACTCATCTGGATTGCCCGGAATCCATTTTATTAAAAAATTCTGGGATGCTCCATATATATTTCGCCAGTACATATTTAGAAAAATCAGACTTCTCTGGATGTGAAATGGAAGTTAATGCTCCATTTATGATTATTTCAGAGAGCGATAAAAATGGTGTTGAATCATTACCATTACCAAGTCTTGTGGCTTTTAAGTATCTTTGAATACTATTTCCATGAGCGGCGAGATCCGGCGAGTTCCGACAGCATCAACAATTCTAGGTTAATTTGAGATCTATTAATGGTTTCTAAACGATCAACTATAAATCGTTTTTTTAACTTGAGTGATTCTAGTCCTAGTTTATTACGAGAACTATAATCTATCTCCGCTGCTATAAACATCCAATGATGGATTTCCTCATTATAAATTCCGGATATAATATATTCCTCTAAAACACTGTACGATGCTGTGACTATGAAATTTTTACGGAAAATGTTTAGAACGGAATACCAATTTTATATGTTTAAACATTTAGTTTTATTTTAGAGCCTTTCCAATGGCGATATCATATCCTGGATTAGTCTATGTTATGCATATCTTTTAATGTCCTCTATTTCTGAAATCGATGGTTTCCGCTGAGTGCTTGTTTGATCTGGTTAATAATTCATTGAGAGGATAATTGGAGTTGAGGATAATCTTTGAGACGATCCTTGGAATCGAGGATATTTTTCATTCCAAAACGCAGTATATTTTTGTGTATATTCAGCTTTATTGGATTTCGAATTGGTTGCCAAAAAAAGCTCGGTTTGATTCATCCACTGTTGGGTTTCACTTCCCTCGGCGTGTGCTATCTCTTTGTACCCAAGAGGACCTTAACATGAGGTGTGCTATCTCTTTGTACTCCAGAGGACCTTAACATGAGGTGTGCTATCTCTTTGTACTCAAGAGGACCTTAACATGAGGTGTGCTATCTCTTTGTACTCAAGAGGACCTTAACATGAGGTGTGATATCAAGTCTACGTCAGGTCACACTGCCAGAACAGCTCTGGACTCGTCCGGAGAAAGGCTTTCATTGCGTTGCTCCATATTTCTTGGTAAGCTTTTGCCAAATCTTCTTGGTGAAAGCACCCCTAAAGCATGTGATGTAGTTATTATTGTACCTAACTCAGGAAACTGGAGCAGCGTAACAATGACTTGCATCAGCTGCTGGTAGCGACTTTATTAGTATTATTGTTATTCGTGAATACGTGGCAATAAACTGAGGAGGTTGGGCAAATAACTCAATCAAATGTTCTTTCGATTCCTCTTCTTGTTATTCCATTATCTTTTCCTTCTTTCCAAGTAGCTTTCTTTTGTTTACGTTCTTGGTCTCTACTGTTTTTGTTTTGGTTGCTATCATGTTACTTCTCATATGTACTTCTGATTGTAAAAATCTTTTTTAAAATTTTGGTTAATCTTTATCCTTTTTTACTAATGTGAGGCAATTAATTATTTCAAACAATAAAAATTAAATTAGAAGAATTTGCAACAACAGTGTCATATTTCTGTGATTTGTCAGTTTAAAAAAATATTTATATCTAGCGAACCACCCCAGCTTTGCTCGGGTAATAAGGCATATTATGCCTACATAATTTGTCTGTGTAATGTATTTTTTTTATCACTCTTGGACCACGTGAATATCATTGGTTAGGAGCCTTGATTTCCTTTTTTCACATCTCAGCTACTTTGTTATATAGAAATTATAAAAATAAAAACAAAACCAAATATTTCTTTATATACGAATTTATTACCTTGCACGTTAGATAATTGCACGGGATTAGGGAAGCAGCGTCTTCGGTGAAACCCATTGATATTCCAACCCATTTACACAAAATCTCGACAAATTATATACCTAAAGCTTCCTGGTAAATCACTCTATCTATTGGTGAAAACCACATGAAAATCCATGGAGTAGTTATTGAGTTTACCGTGAACAAACGCGGCCGAGTACTTTGTTTTATAATATGTGTAGATTTAACTTATCCAGAATAAATGACTAAACAAAAAAAGTTGTTTAGTTTTATGAAACCACGATGCAAGTGAAACTTTTTTTCGCTATGTTAGCCATTTAACTAAACATGTTTGGAAAATTATTTGATTTAGGGTATTAAAATTGCGTTTTTAATCTTAACTTAATTATTGAAAAATGGGAATGATAATGGGAAATCAATAGTAGACAAAATATTCAATTATAAAATTCAATTTCAATTTGTGTATGGAATACATAATTAATACACTCATTTAGATGATAAACGCATATTAAAAAGTAGGAGCAATATTTATTTAAATAATTGAATCGTTGTCAACTTCAATTATTCTATCAATAACTTCATCTTCGCCTCGAGTCTCGCAGTTTATAAATGTAATTAACATTTTATTGTAACTAAAATAAGTAAATGCTAGAATCTCGACTCGTATTCGTATCACTGCCGCTCCTGCCTTGATTAGTTTACACCTACATTGGATCCGGTGTGATACGATGAGACGTCGCTAGCAAACCAAATGACTGAAATATATCGAGAGTAATATGATTTGGTTCTTTAAATTTATAAAATTAAGATTATTTATTAATTATTTTTAATACATTTATATTTTATTATAATGTATAATGTATACACCCCAGCATCGTATGTGATAGAATCACGTCGCACCGAATAGGATCCAATGTAGGTATAGCCTTAGAAATGCGCCTGATTTTAGCCACTTGCATTTCTGACGATATATGCGGCATCTTTCCGCATTTAGTCGCTTTCGATGCAGATTTTTTTCAGTAACAATATTTTGGGATGTAGGTTGGCCACTTTGAACGATAAACCTATTAAATCCAACACTCGACGCTGGACCCCTACTAGTACTCGCCATGACATTTTTCGGCAGTCTACTCATTTTTTCCGGCGGCTCGGAGTGTAGTTCAGCTTGTGAAGGCCAAAAGAAAATTAAATATATTGAATGAACCGGATAAATATTAAAATACTTCATCAAATGTTCATATGAAACAAGTAATGCGATAAGGCAATGTAACGCGACATGCGATAGATGAACGAAAAATTTTGGGGCAATAGAAAAAAGTTTCACTTTAAAAAGTAGTTTCTCAATCTGATGCTAGACGACATCAATACGTTACTAAATAAAAATACACTACTAAATAAAACTATATTACTAAATAAAATTACCTAACTAAACAATTGTTTATATCATACATCGAGAGAAGTGTATTCATTATTTTACTATTGTAGGCTACAGAATCAACATTTTTCCTAACTCTAAGAGTAGCTATTATTGATGTTTCTCGACCTCGTGAAGGTTTATGTTAACTTATATGCATAGTAAAACCTAATGTTAATTATAGAACATCTTTTGTTGTTAATTAGCTGGAAACATCTTTCATCGGCCTAAAGTAGATAAAATTCTCCTTGAATTGTTTACATCTAAATTATTTTTTAAATATTTTAGTAGGCACATTATCCCTATTATATCGGGATTACTGTTCAAGCTATCTCCAAATATCGTATAAATTAAAAAAATCAATTCTCAATTTTCAAGAAATTGAAGAGCTGTAACATGGTAGAAATGTGTTTTGTAATAAGTTATACACATATTTTAAAGCATTTTGTTTTTTAAATTCATATACTCATAGGCATTTAAAGATACCTACATAATATATTGCAAGAATGATAACCATTAAGACAATCCTTTTCAAAACTAATCTGTAACAAGCCAACCTAATGCGTAACTAATCTCAACAAAAACAATCAACAATAAGGCTCACGATTTCCATCGGTTAACATTAGGTTTGAGGAGGGGGGGGGGGGGGGTTGAGAGGAATCAATGCAAGCCAGTCCTCCCTACCGCGTCTTCTCTCTCATCTCTGTCCTAGTGTGTAGCGTGTAAACTTATCGAGTATGTAGTTTATATACTCATCTAGGATGTAGTCTATGTACTCATCTATCCTTTCCCATCTTATAAGTAATGTATATACTCATCCATACAATGCTATCTAGTATGTAGTGTGTAGTCTCATCTATCTTTTGTCATTTAGTATGTAGTGCGTATACTCATGTATTATGTAGTGTGTATACTCATGCAGTATGTAGACTCTATACTCATCTATCCATTGCCATCTAGTAAGTAGTGTGTATACTCATATATCCTTTGGCATCTAGTTTGTAGTGTGTATACTCATCTATACATTGCCATCTAGTATGTATAGATACTTATCTTTGTTATGTCATCTGATGCATCACCTATCCGTCATTAACCAATTACCAACCAAGCATTTAATTATGGTGAGGCCACCGATGCATCATGGTCCGGACGGAAGGTTGAGTCAAATCCTCAAGGCTGTGTCGTTTCAAAACTTATTATTTTAGAAAACATAATTTCTGTTGTATCCTCGCTTTCAATATTCTCATAGCTTTAAGTCACTTTTCTAATCATGGCCATACTAGCCAATCTGCAATAAATAATATTTTACTTAACCAAAAGTATTTTCTTAGATATAATTGTTAATCAAATAGCCATAACCTGAAGGATCAGGTGGACTAGGAAGTTGATCTAGCCATAATCATTAGAAGCTATATAGAGTATAAGATACAGGTGAGCTTCGATATGTTAGGGACAAAGGGGCGATGATAAGGCGCTACTGCTCCAAAATGGTTTGCCAAATCACATTTCGGAAACACGAGTCTCAAAGATGCGTCCAGGAGTCATACAGGTTGGAGAAATCTTGCAGACTCTAGAAATTGGTTTCGATTTGGAACCTGGGAATCCTATACAGAACCGCCGCGAAAAGGACGAATTTCTCAAACGCATAGTGAAAGGTGACGAAAAGTGGATCATCTACGACAATATATTCCGTATGAGATCTTGGACTATTTCTGATGACCCGCCTATTGCCGCCTATAAGGCTGACCAACGTCTGAAAAAGATATTGCTCTCCATATTATCGCTTCAATAAGGAAATACAATTGATTATCGTGAACGCTGCTTAAGAAAATAAGGTCTTAAGGACAGCAAATCCTAAGACTAGTCAACAGCAAAGGTTTTGTATTGCTCCATGGCAATGCCTGCCCTCACTCCGCAGGCCACACAGCAAAGGTTGGAGCAACTTGGTTGGGATGCTCTATCACACCCACCGTGTACATTAGCGAATACAATTAATTCCCATTTATGGAATAAAAATATAGATTCATATAATGTTACAAGGCTACCAAGTTATTATATGATGACTATCTTGTTACAACCTTCATCAAGCACTCCTAGATAGATTAGCTATTACGTATTTACTAGTTATTAACCTTATTTATTATCATTAGTTATCAGTTATTAACCTGTACCAATAAGAGTAGCAATGTTCAAATTAATTTAGGGAGTCGGCTGAGGAATGTAGCATCTTCCCATTCCCGAGACCACAATTTTGCTGTTTCTTTACAGCATCATGAAAATGTTGGTGTTTCTCTATACAATCATTGAAAACATCAAATTCAAAGATATTGATTGCTCCTAACATACATTTAATATTCATAAAACCCATTCAACGTCCTTAATATCCAGTCGACATTTTCAACATCCAATGAATGATCTAATATATACTTTTTTTATTACCAAACCTTGACATTTTTATCTTCCTTCATTTATTAATTTAAAGTATGAAAATTATAAACATATTCATGTTATTATCGTTATAGGATCATATAAAGCAATACTTGGCTATGTCATTGAGGATGATAAAGCATATGTAAAAAATTTGATTTCAGTTTAGCTCTATAGCGGTGTTAAAATACATTAATCAATTAATTATCAGATCAAAGATGAATAAATTGTCTACTCACCTATTTAGAGTGTAAGCATGGCATTGGAGTTGTGTAGGTGTGACCGACCAATTTCCGACTGTTCCATTGAAATTATAATTTTGATCTGGAACACTCGATAGCCCAGCCAGCTGTTAATTATTTTGGAAATAAATGTATTGAAATTAAATTAATTGCAATGACACCGAAACAACCGATTAAGGAGTTAATTATCAATTAAGGGAAACCAAATTTTTAAATTTTCAATGTTATCCCATTTAGGTTTCATAGAAACATTAATTTTTTATCAAACAAAATTAAATTATTGAGTTACTTACCTTCGAAGGTCCCGTGGTTTTTCCTGGCACTTCTTCCTCTCGCCTATGATGTTAACGGAGCAGCTTCTCTTGTGCTCCTTTGTAGCGCTCTTAGTCCTATCGAAGGTAATGCTTCTCCGTGGTGTGGATTCCAAGTGAGGTCGAGGCCCATGATTCGAAATAATACGATAGAACAGAAAAAACTTCAAATTATAGACGGCCATATTCGTTTTTTTGTTAGCTCTCTTCTACCCAGAAAACCCTCCTGACCTAAAATACCATTCCTCCAGGTGCTCCGATTCTCTGGGTCACTTCCTCCGGTTTCATCGAGATGTAGCCTTCAATGAGATGAAGTTGCAGATATTGGAAATTATCTCTGTAACCTTTTTCCTTTTCCCTTTAGAGCTCTCTTCTTCACTTCTCCTTCGTAACTGTAATTATAAAACCCGCTGCCTTTTTGTGTAGTTGTTTTTAAAATTACGAATGGTTTGTGTAAACTCTTTGGTTCAATGAATAATTAATAACCATTCCACAATATGAAAAGCATTATTTCATATTCATACCACGCTACATAGAAATAATGTGATTTCTTAAAATTATTTTAAAAAACTATATTACGTAAAAAAAATGTATAGCCTATGAGCTGGACCCTCCCCCCCGATGAGTATAAAACATGGAGGAGAAAAAGCAATAATTACAAAGAAATGATAAACCGCTTGGGAATATAAAAATCCTAGAGGTTAAAAGATACTGAGATGGGCACTTATTTCCAACAAGAGATAGAACAAAGGCCAAGAGAACTGGAATATCTATGGGAAATCAATGACAAATGATGAGAATCCAGCAGGAAATATTTTAAGAAATTGGTGCTGGAAGCAATTGGAGGAGGCTCTAAGCTGCCAGATATGAAATTAGGGAAATGTACTGCGTATTTTGTTTCTGGATTCAGCCATTAGAAAGTGCAAAGAGAAATTAAAAAAGTTCCATTTAGGGAATTTCAATCTGATACTCCTAGATCTATCATTGCAGGAGTAGGCAGTACGATATTTGAGTGCACCAAGAAGAGCGAATTGTATAAAGATGATTATCAACCCGGCCAAAACAAAAGGTAATGGGGATTGTAAAGAAGCCATTGTAAAGAGCTATTAGAGTTATTTGAATGGACGCTAAAGTTATAGAATAAGTAACATGTTTCAGATTTCATGTGAACTATAGTTAGTGGCGACATCGACAGTGAACTAATAGAGCCTATTTTGGCAGCAAGCAGGATCTTCAACGCCGCGAAAGGAGGCTTCATGACCCGTCGCGAGGTGGAAAAAAAAGACAAAGATGGCTGTTTTCAAGTCTAACTTTATTCCAATCTTGACATACTCCTCGAAGTCTTGGAGTCTAACATATAAGCTCAAATCAAAGCTTCAGGGTACCGAAATGAGGTTTCTTAGGAGGGTGGAAGGGAAGACCAGAGGAGACCGAGTGCGTAATAAAACAATAAGGACCTCTCGAGACAGTTCCTGTCCCTGTACTAATAGAACGGAACTGGATCAGATGGTTTGGACACGTCAAGTATGGAACCGAGCCTCATCGCAAAATGTGGATACAATGCTAGAATGAAGGGCAAGAGATGGAGAGGAAGATCAAGACTAAAGTGGGGAAACGGAGTGAAGGAAGCATTCATGAAAAGAGGAATGGATTGGAATGGAAAAAATGAGCTGGTACTGGAAAGGGAGAGCTGGGTCAATGTTCTGGAGGATGATGTGAAAATGAGCTGGAACTGGAAAGGGAGAGCTGGGTCAATGTTCTGGAGGATGATGTGAAAATGAGCTGGAACTGGAAAGGGAGAGCTGGGTCAATGTTCTGGAGGATGATGTGAAAATGAAGAGGATGAAGACTAAGGTATTTTTTCAAATGGTGAACGTCAGCTGATAAGAGTCAGCCGGCTAAAGCAAAAATAAAAAAAAATTGTTTTGGAACTATCGCTACTTTTTAACCTCTGATTAAGATAACATCATATGCTACTACATGCGCACTTGCCCTGTATTTTTAGTTCTTTTTGATATTGGTCAGTTTCAGAGATGTAGCTAAACAATTTATTTATAGTAAGCCTAACCTATTCTCATTCTCAATCCTAAGCCAAGGAACAATATGAACTTAATGATGGCATATATATATTTGACTATCAAGAGTTAGAGCGGTCCCAAAAATTGAATCGATGGTGAAGTGTGAAGGTGGCGGAGCAACAGGTGCCCCTCTTCCTCTAGGCAGGAGGGACCTAGAACTAGCTCCCTCCCCCCCCCTCCCCCCTTCCGAATCCAACACAAGTACTCCATTTCATCCATAACCCAACCGCTTCAAAATTCTCTGAACCACATTTTCGACTTCGAAAATACGTCTATCCTAGTTTCTATTCCGAGCTATGAAAACGCATTCTCTCTGAATCTATCCATATCAATCTAGACTCCTCCACTGTCAAACTCAAGACCCACTCCCATCACCTATCCTCAATCTATTCCCAAATTTTTTATTTACTCAAAAAACCTTAAATTCTTTTAATTTGTCACTTCTTCCCTCTTTCGATCCGTTGCATTTTTTAATTAAAATATTGTTTTATTTATTTTTTACATTATTTACGCGTCATTAAATTCACCTATAAAGCACTTACTTTATACTCTCTCTCTTAGTTATAATTTTGGTCGTCAGAGATCGCTGTTAGCGCTTCCGTCTTACTTTGTAACGTATTTTACTTGCCAGTTTCAGTTTGCACCGAGTAGTCACTCCTATTGGCTTCGAACAGTTTTTTAATATTTATATCTTCTCTTCATCTTTCTCCACCTCCTTTCGTCATACGAGTAAACTGGGTAATGTAATAGCTTACACAGTGGATCCACTCAGTTAATTTAATTGAAGCTATAGCATTGCGAAGATCACGATTAAGAATTGTTAAGCTGTTAGGCTTAGTAAAGAACTAATAGCTAAAGAAAGTTGTGTGGTTTTATGAAACCACGATCCAAGTGAAACTTTTTTTCGCTATTTTATCCATTTAACTAAACATTTTTGGAAAATTATTTGATTTAGGGTATTAAAATTGCGTTTTAATTCTTAAATTAATTATTGAAAAATGGGAATGATAATGGGAAATCAATAGTAGACAAAATATTCAATTATAAAATTTAATTTCAATTTGCATATTTGAGTACGGAATACATAATCAATACAATCATTTAGATGATAAACGCATATTAAAAAGTAAGAGCAATGTTTATTTAAATAATTGAATCGTTGTCCACTTCAATTATTCTATTAATAACTTTATCTTCGCCTCGAATCTCACAGTTTATAAATGTAATTAACATTTTATGGTAACTAAAATAAGTAAATAATGTCTTACATTCTATTTGTTGAATGTACCTAGAAAAAACCGCATCGATTGTAGTACAGTATCTCGTTGTTGGTACATTTCTATCATTTGTCATTTCAAGATTGAATACTTCTCTTAAGTATTCAGTAAGTGGAGCAGATTCCTCTTTCTTAAAATCTGTATTAAATTCACCAGATAAAATAATAGGCATTCGCGAATATGTTTCTCGTGAACCGAAAATTGGTGCCGAAGAAATAGCGAATGGAGCAAGATGAAAACCTAGAAAATCTGTGATATCATTTATCTTTTGATCCACTTTAATATAAATTGCCGCGATTACAAGATTTCTGTTGACACGCAGCTGCACTAAAATCTCCCACCGCAGATTCGGATGTAGTTGCTTCACTAATACTCATGTTATTTATGTATGCTTGCATCTCCGATTGAACGGCATTTGTCTTGTATATCTTTTACAGTGATACCTTGTAGAACAGTTATCACTATAGGTGATAATTCCATTTTCTTTCCGTCCTGTGCAGTCTTTTGCGTACGTCTTGTGTCCGAAGCCGTAATAGGTTCAAATGCCTTCCTGTCAGATATGGGAATAGAAAGATCAAGATTTTTTATAACAAATTCGTTTGAGAGTTTTGTCGTGTTTTTGGGTGCAAAACTATGGTACCCAATTCCGCAAGATTTCAGATATCTTTCTAATGTGGGTCGGTCGGTCCCTAATTGGAGGTAAATATGGATCTCAGTCCTCGTCTGTTTGATAAAATATTGATTAATATTAATTTTTTTCATGAAATCACTCACCTCATTTAACGTGCTTTTCTCGGTCCATTATAACGTAGCTACGGGGCCAAGGGGCCTACGGCGCGTCGTAGGTTCGTCAGTTGGTGGTAAATTAGCTAGAGCGGTAAAGCTGTCCGATGTCACCTCCGGTGGCGCTTCTTCAGCTCTCCTTGTCTTCCTCTTGGCCGATTTCTTACCTGTCTTTACTTTTTTGAAGGGGGCCTCATCTTCAGAGTCCAGTAGAGGTGTATTTAAGCCCAGCATGATCACTGCCTGTCCACTTCCTAACACACCAATCCCCTGTCCTAGTAGCACTGCACACTGTACATAATGAAACAGTCACTGCACAGTCTTGCTAGGTAGCTAGTCAATTTCCTACTCTTTTCAGAGGAACGCTGCTGTGTCGTCTGTTGAGGTCGTATCCAAGTGATATGAAAGGACCCCAACAGCTGAAGGCGGAATCTAAATAAGAGTAGTAGGAGTGTTTGTTTGGATCCGGTGTCTTTAAAAAGGTTCCTATACAAAAAATTATCGCATTTCAACACTTGGAGAATAAAACAATAGAATACACTGTTACCATGTATACCACACTGTAATGCGACATGCGATAGATAAACGAAAATTTTTGGGGCGATAGAAATAAAGTTTCACTTTAAAAAGACGATTAGCGTTGAGCCAACTGTTAAACGACCGAGGCGAAGGTGGGAGAATTGTCTGTTGTGAGAGTGTCATTTTGTGGATTTAGGTTTGGGTGATCATCAGAGGATGGAAGTTTGTAAATCAACGGCTAAAAACAAGTAAAAAAAAGCTAAAAACGGGTGATGGCTTCGTTATCGAGTTCGCTTTATTATTATTATAAAAAATACTTTCCAAAAATATTGTTTCCCATTTGATGCTAATATTAACAATAGGGTATAGGTTTGAAGGAACTATAGACCCGTTCCGTTGTACAATCATTGTCAGTTTTAGCTGCAATGTAACTGCTGCTATTTTGTAGCTAATCTTAAGCTGTACCTTTGTTTAAAAACAAAACAACATATTTCAATAAAAAGAGAGAACCTTCTTTTAGCAGACTTTTTGAAAAAAAAAATGAAGGTATGGATGTTTAATAATGTCGGAGTTAAAGAAAACAGCAGCTCATCACGAAGTTTATGTTCAACCATACAGTTGTAGAAATTTAATTTAAGTTAAATTTTGGCAGAAGGGGGGAGGTTATTTAGGTAAGGTTAAGTGCCAACTGAATCAGGAGCAACTAATTATAACCTCCAGGTCTTATTCATCTGATATCCTGGCGGTCGCGGTACTTTTAAGTCGCTTGGAAGGGATTTAGCGTTTGATAACGAGTCAGCAACATCCCATCATTCGGTTGAATCTTATCTTTATTGAGTTACCTCTACACCTGTAAAATTGAAATCACAAGCCTTTGGAACTATGATATTGATTTTTCTTTCGGCTATTGAGGATTGAGATTCTTGATTACTTTTCAACAAACCTGACTGTATGAAAGAATAGTATGAACGAAAGGAGGACTATTCTTTCGACTGGAGAGGATTGGGATGAATCAATGTAGTAAATGCCGCCATATTACTGACGATATACAAATGTCATATTATTGTGATTCACTCCATGTACTCATACGAAATAAATCGTGCTTATATAATCTGCACCAAGGATATATATATAATTATCATCTGTCCCGAGCAACCACACATTTGTACTGACTCAGAACTTAAGGTTATGAAAATCTTGAGTGAACCAAATGAACAACACCTTGATAAACTTGATAGTTGTTGGATATTAAAAGGTTTAGTTTTTGTAGTAATAGCCGTGTTTGAATCTATATTGCAGTAGTTTGCCATCATTAAAACTTTTGATTATTAAGACTGTGAGGCCAGGGGTATGGTCAACAGTTGCTTGGTCTCAAACCAATCAATCTAATACGTCCATTATTATTTAAAGCTTTCATTTATTTTTTAGGTATTATTATATTTTTTTATATAATTTAGACATGATATTCAGTCTAAATTAAAGGTCTTTAGTTTAAACTTTACCTCGTTTGGTGTTTTAACTCTAGATGTTAAGTTTTAAGAGAGAAGGGACGTTGAGAACTGTCTAGAAGTTCAAATTAGAGATTGGTTGTACACAGTAGAGAGATTGGTTGTACACAGTAGAGAAATAGGTTATACATAGTGATAATAGAGCCAATGGTGTGTTACAGTGGAACCGGAGGATGTCAACGAACAGGTTGCCGTGGCGCGGCCCCGGGTTCCCGATGTACCAGCCGATGCACACACCGATGATGGGCCTCTTCAGGCAGCCTCCGCCAGCCCACCTCTCGGAGACCATGTACGTCGCCGAGAGGACGGGCCAGAAGGTAACTTCTCTTCCCGCAAGTCTTCCTTCCTTCCTCATCGCTTTCTACATGTTTTAATGTTAACGTCTATTAGTAAATGACGATACAAATAGTTTTAGTACTGCAGCACACAGGTGATTTCTTATAACCCTAGCGGTAATATTCCTAGAACTAACAAGGTACTCCTTCGTGGAGTGCCCATTAGTTGGAGGAATTAGCTGCGACTTTGAAGTGGCCTCGGATGCTCTCGTGAGCTACAGCACTGGACCATCCGGGGTTACTCACAGTCGTATTTGAACTTTCTGTTTTGTTTTCGCGTCTTATGATATGCGCTCCATGCTAGAGGGGCAGTTACGCCAT
The DNA here is from genome assembly GCA_964056705.1 of Troilus luridus. Lineage (NCBI taxonomy): Eukaryota > Metazoa > Arthropoda > Insecta > Hemiptera > Pentatomidae > Troilus > Troilus luridus. The sequence goes on from OZ057416.1 coordinate 112,304,945, forward strand.
GTCGAATGATACCATTTCTTTCCCGCTATGTATACATATGTATTATTTACATATAGATACTTACACATAATTAAAACAAATTTTAAATCATGGTTACAAGGCGGATTGGTCCTTCTCGTATGGTGTGCGTCTTATAATCTTAAATCATAAAATGCTAAAATGTTAGTTTTAATGGTTGAATTTATTAATCACGTCTCATGTTTTAAGATAATTTTTTAGGAAGAAACCTAACAATCAACAATCAACTAACAACAATTTTACGAGAAACAGGGTAAGTACCATATATATTAATTTGATTGACAAATAAATGGAGTAAGTAATAAATAAAGTAATTTGATTCTAAACAAAATTAGAATGTCACACGTTTTATAATTTTATTATCAGAGAGACGAAAACTTCGCTTTGGATTGTGTTAGTAATGTTATGAAGCCATTACCGGGTCCTTTCGTATCAAATGTCCCTTGTCAAATTAAAGGTTATTTCGTACTTTATTTAACAACTTTATGAAATCAAAATATTTACCCTCTTTCTTTACATATCTCTCCTAAAGTGTTACTAAATTTTCAATACCAGAACTGAAAAATTCAGGATTTAGTAATGAAATACATTCTGAAAATGCATTTTTGACTTCAGAACCATTTTCAAAAAAATTACCCTTAAGGAATCGTCCAATTTTCTGAAAAAATGTAAGTCAGTTGGAGATAAGTCTGGTAAGGTAGGTATAAGGTATAGGTAGGTTGGAGATAAGGTGGTGTAAGAGGACTTTGTAACCCAGCTTATTAACAGTCAGTCGTGAAACGTGAGGCAATGTTTCATGCAGATTGAGCTCCTGGCTGTCCAAGTTTAAAATTAAAAAATTGACAAAGATGGCGTGTTTCCAATCTCATTTTTTATGATATGCCAGTGACAGTGCTTGTTCATTAGTAGTCATGGTAAGGATTCTGTAGCGCCGAAATACTGTTGGTACAAAATGCATTTCGGTTTAAATATATTCAGCGTTGCATGTCCTCCGATCCTCCAGCGACTATTAGATTCATATCGAACGGGACTAAGAAATATCGCTAGAGAATACACAGCTGGTATTCTGACACGACACACGGTTTGTATTCCGACCTCAAAAGTCATTGCATTGATGTTTGTTTAGTAATTTCTGACTCTTGAATACCCCATCGCTCCGAATCGACGGACATTTTACCCGGAATAATTGCATCCAGTTCATGAGTTACGATTACTGGAAAAAAAGGCGGTCGAGAGTGGTCGAAATTAAAAAAAAAAATTAAAAAAGAAAGAAATTGTGTTGGTCCCGGAGAGCAATGTTCTTCCCGTCGCTCTAAGTTTACCATGGAGGCCCTGGCAAGACAACCAGAAGAATACCATTTTCTGCTTCTTCGTTGCTTCAAAATAACATTTAACCGATTATGTTATTTACTTAAGATTATCTTATTTACTTAACTACCAATTGCTTCAACGCAAAATTATTTCATATAATAATACATAATTGATTTTTTTTTTACGCCACCTATATTACGTTAGAAAATAATATCCAATTGACCAAAATATATAGATTCCGATGTAGTTAATCCATTTGCTTCCGGTAGCATTTCTGTTAGAACAAAATTGAATCAAATATTTTTCACCAATTTCATTATCGCAATAAAATTCGAAAATGGAGGCAGATACTTTCCAGTCGAAATAATAACAGATCAGGAAACAAATATATATATATATATATATATATATATATATATATATATATATATATATATATAACTTAAGAGATGTCGCACAAGAAATAATAAAAAAAAGAATGAAATAGGTTGGAAATAAACTCACTGTTTGACTTCTGGAAACACACTACTTTATTTGGTCTCATAATCCTGCTTTTATCTGTTTTACAATGTTTATATTTACATGGATGGTATTAACAATAATACTGTCCTGCTCCTACTCATAACTTTCTATCTACAATATATATATATATTGTAAAAGTAATTCCTCTTCTGGGTATCATCTATATTGTTTTATAGACAGACAACACTGTAAAGTGACCATTGAGATCATGTTAGCATGAGTACTGTGAGATCCAGGTGTTGTGTTCGCCATTGTTGCCAGTTAGTTAGCGTCGGTTGGAGTGTAAGGACTGGATCGTTATTGTGTGAAGTGTCTCTGTCTATATATGTTCATACATATCGTAATAACTTGTACTGTTGTTTTCCTGCACTTTATCACCTTTTTACTCTCTGTGTTAAAATATATGATATATATATATATATATATATATATATATATATATATATATATATATATATATATATATATATATATATATATATATTGTAAAAGTAATTCCTCTTCTGGGTATCATCCATATTGTTTTATAGACAGACAACACTGTAAAGTCACCATTGAGATCATGTTAGCGAAAGTTGTGTTCGCCATTGTTGCCAGTTAGTTAGCGCCGGTTACAATAACAGCTTAATATATATCATTATATTAAGACAAGCCCCTCAAGGGATGAGATCACAAATCCTTTCTATCATCGTTAATACATCTCTGGCATCCCACGGCGAATGTGATTAACCTTTAGGTGTTAAATTCTCAATACTGCCACTTAAAGTATCAATTACCAACTTAAGGTTTCATTTTTTTTTAAAATGGTGTAGGATCATTGTGTTAAAGAACTGATACCTTGCAGCCACCCCCGGGTCAGTGTGGAATCCCGCTACAACCACCACCGTTCGCTTTTGACATTTTTATTTCACCTACCACAAGATCGGGCATGTGTGAATACTCCGGAAGGTACTTGTCCTGTTATTGACGAAGCCCGCCGATCCACGAACTATTTTTAAACCTCGCGTGCTTGTCCTGATCAATCCGAGTTGATCCACTATTGTTTCATTTTATTGATGCATTTAACTATAGAACAAGGAGAACAATCGTGAAGTTTTATCTATTAGAACATCTTGTCTGGAACATGTTGTCTATAATGTCTTTGAACTTATCCGTTTTACTAAACATCCCTTAGATTTTCTACTGAAATAATACGACCTATATTATTTTTTTTTAAAACGAAGTTGTCAGAAGAAAAAAAAATATGACGAATTGTAGATGCTATGGAATAAGGAAGGTATATTGACAATATTGGAAAACTGAATTAATGTTTCATGGGAACTTTATTTGCATTTTTGTGACAATAAGCCTGTCTTGATGAAGAAGGCATGATTCCCGCTACAATTACACAGAAATATTGGTCTTGATTTCAACAAACGCTTTGTGAAATCATAACATTCCCCTTCCCTATTTCTAAATTACATGCGATGAAACTCTATCCTAGAAGATTGATAGTGTGGAGTGTTTTAAAGAAATAGAAAACTCAACGTGATGATTTAGTTAGCCTTGCCGAATATTTGAAGAAGTTAAGAAGAAAGGTCCTGCCAATCCAAGTTTAATTAGGATAGGGATTTTAAACGGGTTCCTGAAATAGCACAGGCTCGAAAACCGCTTCTTTCTACATCCCTCCAGAAGGATGGTATACCTTAGGATTATTTAGTTCTTTAAAAACCTCAATGTTGAGCAGAGAAGGTTGTCATGCTAACCACTACACCACAGACGACCCATTTGTTAGCGAATTAAAAGTGATAATTGTTAAACGATTATCGATCTTTATTAATTGATTGGAGACCTCTAGCTCCTTTGTGGTTCACAGGGCATCGTAAAGGGGGCGGGTGCGACAACACCTAGTCCGGGAATGGACCTTGCACAATATGGTTGACTACCACCTACCTTAAAAATAAACAATTCAATGTACCAATGTAGTATCAATTGCACTTTTATGATGATTATAATTATCCTGTTTCTGATTTAAAGTAATATTTATCATATTCATTAAATTTTTATATTAACCTTGGATGTATTTGATTCTTGATTTATTTCCCTTCTGGCACATTCCGCTTCCATTTCCTTTCTCCTTTCCTGGCGGGCCCGCTCGGCACCTCCACGTGGTTCTCGCTGGACGCAAGCTCAGTATTTCTCACAAACAAATCTTTTATAAATGATAATTAATTTATAAATAATATAGTAAATAGTAATATTTAATGTAAATACCGCCAGTCTAAAGCCAGTGCGGTATGTCTAAAAATCTTTGGAACTGAGAACTTCAAGTTTGAATTGTTGTGTCAAAAGTAATCGTAAGTTAACTAATTTCTCAATTGAAGTTGTATTTTTCTTTTTTATTGAAACAATTGGCGACATTCAAAATATTAGGTATTAAAGAATTGGAATACATTTATACCACATAAACCGAATACAAAAGAAATAATTTAATGATAAAAACAACAAATAGATGATTATAAAACATGGTAAAATAAATAGAAATAACTACGCTAATTTATAAACATCACATTAAAAATATAAAATAATTCCGGTAAAGAAAATAATAATAAGTTAACATTTAATGAAGGCTGTTGAATGAGCATTCGGGAACGTTTGGAATCATAACATGAGTATTGTACGCTAAAAGGCAACTAAATTCAAACTTAGCAAAAACCCCACTTCTTCTTTTGACCGATGAAATATTTTTTCAAAGTATTTAGAAACGAATAATATTGAGGTTTTGATTGTAGATACCCGGAATACTGAACTTGTGACTGAGCCCGAGCAAGTTTTTATCTGTTAATGTCATAGCATTTACAAAAATATAAAATTATTTAATAATAAAAAAAATGTTTACCTGACAGGTATATTCATAATTTTCTTTTCTTTTATTTATCTTATAACTTAATTAACAATATGTAAAATAAAAAATTCAGTATGTTTAACCGACACCAGGATGAAGAAAACCCTTTTTGATTAATGTAATGGCAGATATTACGATTAAATTAAAGGAATTATTGTAATATAGTTGTAAATATCAATAAATAAATAATATAAAAAAAAATTAAAGTTAAATAAATCGTGTTACAATTCATTTATAATATAATTTGCAGTGAACTATTGCAAGTCATAGAATCATCTACATTGAGTGTTACAAATAAATTTGTTTTTATAATTTAAATAATATAATGAGAGATTTATTATAACTAAAGTGAGGAACACGTACTTATTGCTATGTTTAATTTATTTTATTTCATGAGGAAAGAATATCAATTGCAATAATTGAAGTTGAGTGCTATTCAACATTATCAGGAATTGAAGAGGTTGCTAGGTTTGAAACTAGTGGGTTTGACTGGGAATGAAGTTTGTAATGAAAAGATGATATCGGATTCGGGCCAGATCATTAAAAAAGGGGACATTATGGATTACTTTGTTATGAACAAAGTAAGGAGCATTGAGGATTTTACGAAGGATTGAATACGAGAGGAAGTCGACCCTTACAATTACTACAAGAAGAAACAAATAAGTTTTCTTACTACGATTAAACTATATCAATAAGTATCACAAGTAGCAATTGCTAATCATCCGAATAGAAATAGCCAAATAATTTACGTTATTTTATTTGTTTCCGAGCCAAGTAGCCTAATTCTCTTTCGTTTACACAATGAAGTCGTCATAGATTCTTCCTATCCAAGTTCTAATTTGAAAAAAGTTAAAAAACAAAATTGAATTAGAGTACACAAAGAATCCAGGAAGTGAGGAATGACAAAAGTCGAGTTCTAATATGATAAGATTCATTTCTACATGTTTTCCAAGAAAAATTGGAACGAAAATTTAACCGTACAAAACTATTTAAAAAGTTCAAACGAAAGGGGATTTACACGGTTTGCCTCCTACAAAAAAAAAGAGTAAATTATTTTACAGTGTAAGTTAATTCAAAGGCGTCTAGAAGTAGCAAGGCCACCACCCGTCCCTGGAGTGGAAGTCAGCTATCGGTCCTCCAGGTTGGGGGTTGAGCTCCAGCTATACCACTCTCAAAACAATCGATTGCTATGAAAAAAAAACCATTCTCGTACAGCCTTCAAGATACCGACGCGGCGCTTTCAAGGGCTTTAAATTAACCACAAGTAATATCTGTTCGTTATACAGGCCAGGATCACTGAAGGTGCTATTGGATGAGCTGTCCATGTAAACGATAGATATAACAGTAATCCAAGAGATGAGATGGACAGGATAAGGCATAATGAAGATGAAATGTCTGGATTCTTATCAACTTCACTCAAACCCACTTTAGAAAAGAAAATTAATCAAAGGAATAAGTTCAAGATTATCAGTGAACATCTACTGAATACGATTTTCATCAGATCCGAAAAAAATATTTTTATAGAGCCCCCTTAGAACTGATTGTGTTTTCACATCTCTCTCATCAACGATTTCCTGTTACGGTTGTTTTGGACGGACAGAATAAGTGGTAGACGGATGGTACAAGGACCGGAGAATGGTGGAAGTGGGCATAATAAAACAACTCATCCAAGTAGCACTAACCTTTATTTGATAACCATTTCGGCATGCGCTCTGGCGATGTCGTTGTGGAGTACAGAACCTTCGCGATTTCGCGATATTTTTCGTATGTTAACTAGCCTTTGAGGTACTTTTTGTGAACCGTCGCTATTGGGTCGAGAAATGGGACCGCTGGAAAAGTGAGATTTGTTTGGTAATGAAAACCTTCGGAAGCAAAGGCATTGTATGAGAATCACAGAAGTGTTAGGAAACAGAGAAGTCAATGGGTCGGGCCAGGGTAAAAAGCGAGCTAAATTATTGTTCGTGCTAGTGCTTGAGCACCTGAGACCATTCTACTTACTGTAGAAATTTACCTTTTTATGTTTATTGTGCTAAGTTTCTTATAAAGGTAATTATAATAAACGATATAAAAGATATTTTGTGCTCGTTATTTCTTCTCCTCAATTTCTCCTTCCTGGTTCGACCGGTCTTGTACAACAATTAGAGCCTTTATATCGCTCGAATTAACCTGCGGGCTGCATCTTCGAGACTCGTACCTCCGGAACAACAGTTTGTTCTCATCTATAAGGATCATCCTCGTATACCTTACATATCTTACGGCGGGTCGCCGAAAGTCTAGAAATCAAAATATATTGCGAAATTGCACTTTATCATTTGAAATAGAAACTACTAGTTATCGCTACAACCCCCTTCAATCCCTTATCCACGAGAATAACCCGCAAATGATCCCAAGGGTACTATGCCGCCGCGCAGAGTCTAATCTATTCCCTGGTAATTGATCTTCCCCAGGTAACGTGTGAGCCTAATTTACTCCTGCAGCTACAGTTCTGGTCCTGCCTCCACTGTGAGCTTGCACCATACGAACATCTTATCGCTTACAATTCCCAGGGCCTGACAGGAGTGCTTGATTCTCTCCCAGACCTATTCCCTACACAGAGGTACTGGGTCGCTTATGATTCTGCAAACCTGCTCCCCTTTAGGATGCTACCAAATAGTGAATACGTTATATTAGTCATGGGTCGAGAAGTACGCATCTTCCAAATAATTTTTAGCGCTTCTTATTGTTTACTATATCTTCCCATCTCTGCCTTTCACCCACAGAGCTTACCCCTACAGATGACTCCATATCTCCGGTTTCCGAGGATTCTTTTCTTCCTTCTCCAATTTCCCCTCTTTTTTCGCTTATTGTCTTGCAAAGATAAAAGATACGCAGCCTACCACAATGTCTTCCCACCCAGGACCATAAACCACCTATCTTCTAAGATATTTTCGGTTAGTTCCAGAAAATCTACTAAAACAGTGCACTTGCTTCTAGCAAATGCATTCCACAAAGAATGTGGAAGTCTTTTTCTTCAGAGCTATTACATGATGATGTTTTGTCAAGCCCCTCATCTTCAATATCCCAAAATAGAGGCATTGTCTGACAATGTGTCTTTCCTCACCGCATTCCAATCATATTGTGGAGTGGCACTGTGCTATCAAGAGTCTCACCTTCCGCAACCGATCCTTTCTCAATCAATGGCCTTCCCTCGCCGCATTCCAATCATATTGTGCAGTGACACTGTGCTATCAAGAGTCTCACCTTCCGCAACCGATCCTTTCTCAATCAATGGCCTTCCCTCGCCCGCCGAATTACTCCTCTCATTTCTCCTTACATCTATCCTAGGCCTGTTCTTAATCGCTTCAGCTCCCTCCCTCTGGAACTGGCGTCCATCATTTTCTGGGTACATTCATTTCATTTACGTTAGTGGAGATAGTAATTCTGACAAGTTATTCACATTATTGGTTGAATTTTTTCAAAATAAACAATATTGTCTAAGCTTTGTAAATTTACTAATTATAAAACATGTGACCCAAATTCTTGATGGGAGCTACACAATTCAATAGGCTGCATCATTGCTAATAATGATCCATTATTATTTTCTATGATTAACGAATAATTAGTCCTTTTTGAGCTATGAACAAAGAAATATCCTTTCCAGGATTTTTTAGAGTATCGGTTGCTGCCTCATAGTAATGGGCTTAACTATTAATATTAACTATCCTACTTCTAATTAACAAAATGGGTCCACCTACCCGAAGTGATAATCTTGTGAAATTCAGTAAAAAAGAGACAAAGATTCAATCATCTCAACAGAAGAATTTTATATTGTACATAACAACGTTTCACATACAACAGGCTTCTTCCGTAAGTGAAACAGAACCTTAGTGGCTATCAAAGTGGTTTCTGGCCTAGTATTCGTATCTTCACCTTGAGGCAAATCTCTGAGATGAATGAATACCAGTAGACAACCTGGATGCTGGATGACCTTTATTGATTTTAGGGCAGCGAATGACTGAGTTGCAAGGAGCAATCTAGTAGAGGCCATGTAGGAACAGATATTACCATATAAACTAACTCGCTTAGTAAAGTGCATAATAGTTCTGCCAAATAAAGTGTAGAGAAATATCTCAGCTTTTTGAAGTGGAAAAAAGCTCAGATAATAAAGGGAGACCCAATAGCTCCTCTGTTTGCTGTTACCGCTCTACAATCAATTATCAATAGGGCAGGATTGAATTAGGAATAAGCAATATTCAGAAGGGTGATCCAAGTTCTGGCTAAACCAGACGTTTTCATCATCAGTAGATCGCTTCAGAGCTTAAGGATGGTCTCTGAGGCACTGGACACTGAAGCATAAAAGATAGGCCTATACACAAATGTGGAGAAAACCTAGGTTATGGTTTTGGTCAAAAGACTACATTATCAGAGGCAGGATCACAACCAAATAGGTTCCTTCAGCTTCAGAGGCAGAAGCACTACCAAATAAGTTCTTTTAGTTTCAAAATGGTAAGAAGTTTTCCATATTCCTTGGCTCATGATATTAATGAGAACATAAATGATGAAGAATAGGTGAGAAGAATTGCAACAGAGAAAAGAACTTATTCCTCCATCTCAAAATTAATCAAAATACTGTACAAGGTGTTAATAAGACCTGTAGTCACATATGACGGAGAGACATCGACCCTCAACAAGAAAAGCGTTAATCTGATAGATAGGTTTGTATGTGTGAGGGGTCAGTGTCTATGGAGGAAAACAGCAAAATGTTGAACCTCTGCATTATATACCAATGTAGAGGTAAATGTATCTTCGTATCTCGATAAATGAGAATATACCAGAAATAAGTATATTCTCATTTATCAAGATTTGGAGATTAAAATGGCCTGGCCATGTAATGAAGATCCAGTGGGGCAGGGTCTGCGGAGGTTCCCTGTTACCCTCGCGGGACGCAGAGGAAGATGACTGGCAACTGTTGACCAAGATCAGCTCCCTGCGCCTAATGTGCCGAAAGAAGAAGAAGAAAGTAGTTTGGATCAAAAACATTTTTATTTTATTTATTAAATCTACTTAATGGATTCATTTATTATTATTTTTAATGTCAATCTTATCATAAACTATAATGTTTTTTCTACGTAAGAAAAATTAAAAACCAAAAGTTTTGATAAATACCATAACAAAATAAGTAATCTTGGGGTTCCATTAAGAACAACTAGATGAGCGAATATTGAATTGGTATTTAGTGTTCAGTCCAAAATTATTATTGTTATCAATAAAGGTAAAGCTAATCTTGGAGAAAATGCTAAAAAGCTTGAGTTTATGAAAATATAAGGTATTAATTCTATTAGGTCGTTTATTAGAATGAAAATGAATAGTGAAATTATTATTAATGTTATTATTTCTGAGTTAGGTCCTAATATTACCTTTAATTAATTATCTAACTTTGCAACATATCTTTCACAATGAATACATAAAAATCTAGGTAAATGTAACAGCCCTTTCATTACAAAGCATCAAATTGCAGCATAAATTTAAGTTAGTGAGACCTAAAATATTTGATGCAATTAATAGAGCAAGAAAATCACAGCTATTCGTATCAATACACATTATAAGTTTGACAAATTATGAGTTTTTTTTTTTACATTGAATAACATACAGAAATAAATAAAGACATTTTTAAATTACAAACAAAAAAAATATTAAATTATTAAGTATAATTGGTTTTAATTTTTTTTAAATACAAGTTTTTTATAATAAATCATATTATAATGGAAAATTGCACTATTATATGGAAAATTCCAACATTGGTAAGGACATTAATTATTATAGATAAAACAATGAAATATATTACAAGAAACATATAACAACAAAAAATAATATAGCAATTTAAAAATTATTCGATACTGTCATAGTTTTGTACAATTTAATTTTTATTTGAGATAAAACTACAATAAAAAGGTCCTTTGATAATGAGTTAACATTGCCGATTGCTGTAATGCATTAAGCATTACAGCTCATGTTTCCCATTTATTTATTGATTTTCGAATTTCATTAATAGTAATTATTAAAATAAGAAGGATTAGTTTCATAGCACAAGTTGTATGTTAATGCTGGTTATAGATGAACTCGTAACATGAAGATGTTGGTTTGTATTTTATTTAGTTCATATTATGGTTTAAACAAAAAGTTAAAAATATGATTCTACCCAAATACTGATTGTTAAATTATTATTACCTCCTTAGGAAAAAGGTCTATTATCTATCCCCCACTTGAATAGGAAAGAACCCAGCATCTTTTGAACCCAATATTTTCTCAGTCTGGCAATAACTGCCTTGGCACATGGAACTGCAAAGCCTGTCATTATCATTTATTTATGTTCTACTCTATCCTAAACTAATCACTACCTCTCCTTTTTTTCAAGTGAGCCCACTCACAATCGTTTCCAATCATATAACTGCTATTCCTTTCGAATAACCATCACCTATATTTTATTTTCTTACTCATAACTTCATCTAGATTTATTCAACTTTTAACCAATCAATTGTTGATTTGCTTACATACCTATGTAGTGCATTTATTTATATTACCAATTCACAACAGTCATATCATTTCTTGATTTTCACAAATTATATTTTAATTTCCAATTATGCAATTGTACTTATCTTCACTTTAATATCATATTGTGATGCCTTTCACTTTTAACTTCTCATGCCAAAAATTGATTTTCCAACTCACACCGTTTATGTATTTTCAATATTTATATTTGAATGTCATAGTATATTGGTTGATGCCTTCTTTTTTTTCTGTTTAGCGTTGATACAGACCAACAACATAGTCCAAACCATTTGCACTCAATAAATATTAAGTTTTATCTTTTGATATGAAATATATTTCATTTAAGGCATACAAAGTTTTTCATTCACCATTTTAATTTTTGGAAGTTTAAAGAAACACCTTTAATAATTTCTTCTCACGATGAACAACAAATTTTTTCATAAAGAAGATAATAATAGAAATCCTCAAATTAACAAAAGCACAATCCATATAGTCACCAGACCACCAAATAAGGAATTTAAACATAATAAAATAAAATATAGAAGTATAACCTACATCAAAAACCTCTCTGAAAAAATAGGACCAACCTTCAAAAATTATGACACCCCAGAAATAAAATAAGCTTATAAAACCAGAAAACCGATAAAAAACATAATATATAGTCAAAAAGATATAATACCACTCTTAGACAATAAAAATGTTATATATATAACCTTAACTGCAATAATTGTGATAAAGAATATGCTGGACACACTAGCACACACTTGAAAAATAGATTCTATCACCATAAAAATAATTCAAAACCAAACTCAAAAACAAATACCGCACTGTCAACACACTCTAAAAATGAATTACATACTTTTTATTTTGAAAAACCGCGGATATTGCACAGATAAAATGATGTAATAAAAAGACGATTCCTTGAAGCATTATATATTAATGACAAAATGGATAATATAGTGAATGATAGAAAAGAGGCAGGAGAAATAAGCAAATTATATTCATCTGTTGTTTTGAAGTTAAAAAGAAAATAATAAATAGGATGTTGTAGTTTATAAATATAGAGAGATAACCTAACACACTATAACCTCGCAACAGTTACCTAGATATCCCTTTTCAGTCCTATCTGATTTATATAAATTAAGAATGTATATAACTGAGAAAAATATATTAAAAAAGAAATAATGTAGTTAATTTAATAAATTTTAAGTATTGATTTTTTAATTTTTTAATTTGATTGTGGTATATTTAAATGAAAAAATTTTTAGTATGTAAATATAAATCAATTATAGTATAAAATGAGACCAAAGTTTAAACTATTAAACTAAAGGACCATGGAGGATAATGGACCTCCAAGTAAAACTTAAAAAAAATGACAATAAATAATAAAAAGGTATCTATACTTACTTCTATTCATGGACAGTTTTTATAAATTTGTATTTGTTATATTGTTGTTGTTGCGTTTAATAATTTACAGATAAGTGTGACTTTTAACTCTTTTCAAGATGATGATAAAGATGAAATGATACAAAAAGTTGTTAGGTGGATTGAAAATGACATGTAGTTGTCGAAAGGTTTTATATAATAAAATTATATATCATAATGACTGGAAAAAGGTTTTCATCGTGAGAAGGAATTATTAGATAAATTCAGTCCAGTTTACATCCTTTTAAAAAGAAACACCAATTTACAATTTAACATGATTTCCTTTTTTAGTTGCTTGTGTATGAGGCGGATGTCTGGTCTATTATGAAGCACAGTATTGTCTCTTAAAATAAATTGATTAATTATTACTGTTTTTATTTTTCTCACAGATTTCTTTGCCACCAAATTACCATCCCGGATTAAAAACTCAAGGGGAATCTAAAAGATTACTGATTTAAGAATTTTCTCAAACTTTTGCAGGTGTATAACAGAACTGCCTTGTGTGCCAATTTTAATTTTTCCACATTGAGGCCAACGTCTTCTGTACCCTCCCTTGTGCTTTTCAATATGAGACCATTCGATGATATGACTATTATGAGCACATTGTCCAAATGATAAAGTGATTTTAACTCAATAGCAAGTTCCTGGTATTTCTTAATTTTTTCGAATCTGGTGTTCATTACGTTTGCATCACTTGGGACTGCTATTTCTATGATTCTGCCAATTTAATTATTATTAGAATTATTGATCAGTAGTTATAATAGATATCATAGAGAAGAAAATTATCCAAGTAGAGGTAAAAAATAGTTTCTTAAATATGAAGAACTATTTATTCAAAATCAACAGGACTTGTTTCATTGTAAATAATTTATCTTGAATTCCTAATAAATGATTAAATTTAAATAAGTGTGAGAGAAATGAAGTTATCAAAACCATCATCATGAGAAGATTTTGTTTAATGAAATTAAACACTTTAATAAGTTACTTAAATTGTAATACTTAATACTGCTTTATTTTTATCATCTCTGCTCCAGGCATTTAGCGTTCCCAGATTTAATTATTTAAATAGTAATATTACTAAGTTTGTAGTATTGATAGTATGTGATCATAAATAGCATAAAAATCATGTTAATCAATTGCTGTTAAGTTCATTTCATTCCAAGGTGCTGAATCTGTTCATCACTATAACTTTTTGGATAAAAAATAATGTGTTAGAGAAAAGAAATTTCATATTACAAATAAATCTTAATTGAAATAATACAAATTAAAATATTAGATTTTAAATACCTCTATAAAAATTCTTAATTAGTATTTCAACGACTGTAGTATTACAAAACGATGCTACAAACATAGAGGTCTTTTTATGTTAAAACTTTTGAACAAATTTAAAACATTTTGGATGAATATATATTTTTTATAAAATATTAATTAGAGCCTATTCATAATGATAAATATGATTTTTGCAATATTATAATATAATATTAAAATAAGTAATTGGGTCAAATCGATTTTATCTAGAGGCAGTGGTTGGATACAGGTAGCGCTGCAGTGGTAGCTACTTGCATTAGAAAGTTGCTTGACGTAGTCTTTAGACTAAGTTAAAATTATTATTGACTCTGAGATTTCTAGGAGATAATTGTACTCTGGATTTTCTTGAAGTATTGCTAAACGTTGTTCGTAGACAAAACGTAAGTCTTTTAATAAAATAGTTTATTTAAGTACTTTTTATGTCGTGTTAATCAATAGAATCCAACAATATGGCCGACATAATGTCTTGGGCATGTTAAGTTACTTGCTTCGGTTTTTAAATTTTTAGCTATAGGTATTACTGCTGCATCATTTTCTGAGTGTAATATTTGAATATCGTAAAGCAGCTGAGATTTAAATATACGGCCCCTATTATATTTTATTTCGTCTTTTAAAAGTTTTTTTTTCTAATAAGAATATCAGTTTTGGCTTGTTTGATCTTATTTTCTGCAGGTCAATACCTTAATTTTCTTTGTGTTTAGACATAGATTTCATGTTTTTAAATGATAAGATATTGCTCTTCCATATTGTAATTGTTGTTTTAAATATTCAGATGCCAAGAGGAAGGCGAAATCATTCAATTTCCAGCTCATACTCCAGATCAAGATCTAGGAATAGATCTAGGTCCCGATCTGCAGTGTTCAACAAATCAAGAAGACATGGCTATTCAGTTGAAAGAAGCCCTTCTTATTACAAGAACTCATATAGGTAAGTTTTCACTATTTGATTTATAATGGCATATATCGTCTGTTAAATTCACTACATAATTTCTATGTAATTTGTTTAAATATGAAAGAATGTTTGTCACAATTTCCATTAGGCTATTGTAAATATTAGTTTTCACTTTGAATTCATTTATCGACCATTGCAGTCATTACGTTTTACATTTCTCGTTTGTTGGAGATGCATAATGTTCTTTCCCAGCAGCCTTTTGTATTTATGAGGCCTTGGTTACGCCTAATTAATGTTGCTATCTATAATTAGGTATCGGTTTTATGTATCTTTAAACTAAAAATTTCATTTATTTGATAAGTTTGTTGAGTTTAGCCCAAAATGTTTATTATCTTTATGTGTTGAATTAATTTTTTTATCAATGGTTGGTGTTAGAAGTATTTTATAGTTCAGTTGCAGACTCCATGAATTTAAATTTTTTAATTATTAAAAAAATAATAATGATAAAAAGTAATTATCTGACCTCAATTAAAACTGATCTTGTTCTAATTAACATAGTTAATGTTACAAATTTATGTAAAGTATTGGAAATGTCTTAGCTGAAGGTTTCTTTAATGCTCATTACATTTGATTCATTGCAATTGTATTGCTTATTTTAAATATATTAATAACCTACTAATATAATCAGTAAATATCTAATTAAAAATTTAATATTAAAAAAATACCTGTACCACTGGACCTGGGTTCAGTACATGGTTGAGACTGTACCGTTTCTTGGACAACATTTGCTCAGGGAAGTTTATCCTGAATCTCACTCAATCACTAAAATTTCACCCTCGATTTAGTTACCCACTTACAGATGCTGGATTAGCCCCAGGAGGGTCCTAGATCCAGTAGGATCCATCTCCAACCGCTAACAGATTAAATAAAAGTGCCAGCGAGCATTATAACCCAGGGCCTTCGCCATGTAAAATCAGTATTCTACCACTGAGCCATTCTGCTCCCTAAAATTTAGTATTCAATTTTTTATGTTTTTGTTTTCTGGGTACTTGTGTACATAACGCACGGCCAAAGCAGGCCAATGTTCTGCGCATGCCCGAGCGGTTACATTTTATAACAGTTACATTTCTACCAGCTATCTTGGATAACCTTTTAAAAATAGGAATGTAATAATATTGGAAATAAATAAATCGAAGTAATAACAATATAATTTAATATATAACATATTATAAAATAATGTGGTATATAATGTAAATAAATATAATAATGAGATCAATAAATACTGCAATAGATAAACGATTTAAAATTAAAATAATTATTTAAAAGTATAAGTATAATAAATAAATAATAAGTATATTTAATCATAAATAATAAGTGTAGGATGTAAACAAATATAATAATGACATTAATAAATAATGGAACATATATCAAATATTTAAAATTCAATAAATTATTTAAAAACATAACATTCAATCGCATTTGGGTGGAAAATGGGTTGCTATACAGTTCAACATGGATTAAAAACAGTCTCTATTTCCATCAACCTGATGTCGCCATATAAATTCTGATAAATAAGAATTTATCTCCAAAACTTACAATTTCCAAGGTATAGCTTAATTTTATGGGAGTTGCTACATTTCCTATTTTTCTGTAGAATGTTTTTCTCCTGACAAAAATAAATTGCATCTTCCTCGGTTTTTGGCAAATCACAAATAAGCATTGTCGTATAATTATAAAACACTAAACAACAAAATATCGACATTATTTTGTATTATTAACAAACAACAACTGAGCAAGAAACACAACAACGCTCGAACACAGTAGTAAACAAACAATGATGGGCGTCCAAAATGTAAGGTTATCCAAGGTAACTGGTAGAAATGTAACTGTTATAAAATGTAACCGCTCGGGCATTGACCTACTTTGGCCGTGCGTTATGTACACAAGTACCGTTTTCTGTTATGATAAACAAAAACCATACTTTTTAAAAATTGAACATTTGTGAACATATTTTTTTATATAATAACTACGTTGGATATTTAAATTGCTTTTTGATTAGCATAAAATGTATTCATGAGAAGCGAGGGATGGCTGACTGGATGATAGATGTAAGGAAGAAAATAGTTGGGGGTGCAGTCAAATAAAACACTAAATAAGTGGTTACTTATTTTAATTACGTGCCGACGTTTCGACCCACTGTGTGGGTCATCTTCAGGGCTAAGAAAGAAAAACAGACAAAATAACAGAACTATAAAAATACATTGCAGACTAAGTATATGATAAATGAGAAAAATATATATGTAGAGAGGTAGAAATTTAGAACAAAAGTAAGGGATATATATGATTAAAAAATTACAGAGAAAATGTACACAATGGTGGTGATGCCAAAAAGATTTTTTTACAAAGATGAAGGAAGGAAGTAAAGAAAAAGTATAAACATCAGAGGTGAGAAGTAAAATTGTGGAAAGGTAGTAGAATATATATAAAAAACTATAAAATGTAAGATAATAGACTCCTGGGGAGTTTACATAAGTAAAATGAAAGAAGGTATAGCCAAAATGATATTAAATGGTAAATAAAGGAAAAATAACAGTAGCAAGTCAAGATATAAATATAGAGTATAACAGTTTTTAAAAATGCATACATATAGTATGGAGTGGTATAAAAGTATGACATAAATATACAAGGAACGTATAGAAATATAAGTAACAATATGGTATGAGCATGGAAATAGAATGACATATGATGAAAAAATGATGTTAAATGCTAATGAAACTCAAATAATAATAACATATGATGGATGCCAAAAAGCTAATATGAGAAAAAGGTGTGTAAATTGGAGAAGGAAAAGGGTGAGGAGAAGATATGAGTAATAAAAATGGGCATACCTGTACGAGCGGGAGGCTGACGCAAGAATGACAAGAGGTCTAACTGACAAAAAAATACGTTATGAAGGTGTTGCCAGCGATATCTGACGGCCAAAAATATGACTAATTTTTATTTTTATTTTTTAATTGTATATTAATACTAATTTTTATTCACTATTTTAAAGAAATATTGACTATTTTATTATATCTAAATGTGTATCATGACTATTTTATAGAGGGCCACGAAAAATAATGACTAAATTAATGGGAAAAGGTAGGGTGATAAAACAGTAGGATTTGATGTCAAGAGGTCAAAATAAGTATTATAGGAAAGAGACTATAGTAGTAACAGAATGACAATGGGAAGGAATAACAAGGTAAACTAATTTAAGGTTTATTTAGTAAATTGAAAATTTGTGAGTAGAAAGAGGATAAGTTGTTTGAATCGATCTTGAGGTTAACAGTGGAGGAATCTAAATTTATGTGGATAGTTTCAGAGAGTATGCGTTTATCATGGTTGGGAACAGAAGCTCGGATGGATGTATTATCAAAGTCAAAATTGTGTTTAAGGGATAAGGCGTGTTCGGAGAGTTTTGATGCGGTAAGGTTATGGGAGGAAATGGAGTATTTGTGTTGGTAAATACGTTCTTTAAGGAAGTTCTTAGTTTCACCGATGTAGGAGGAGTTGCAATTAGGAGTAGAGCAGGGGATGCGGTAGACGACATGGGAGCGTTGTTTAAGAGGAATGGGATCTTTTACTTTGGTATAAATATTGGAGAGTTTAACGTCGTCACGTAATTAAAATAAGTAACCACTTATTTAGTGTTTTATTTGACTGCACCCCCAACTATTTTCTTCCTTACATAAAATGATTCTTTGATCACTTAAATTGTTTGTTGTAAATAGTTACTTTTTTATGTTTATAATAATTGTTCATTGAGAAGGTTATTTGACTTGTAAATACTGTGGTTAAATAGGAGATATTTTTATTCTGAAAACTATTTAATCGATTAACTGATTGCATTATTTTTATTACTATCCTTCCTCTTATTGTTGAATCTTGAGAAAATTTTCTTCCATAGGATTATGAAAGTCATTGCTAACAGGCTAAAGTTCAGTGCTCCTATAACTGGAGGGAGGAATAGGGTTCTCCACATGGTGAGATCATTATTATAAAAGATAGATGATATCCTTGCCTGGGGTATCTCTTGGTCCAGCGGCCGATCAACCCTCATTTTTCATATCGCTGTATCTCCCTTTGTTGGTTGCTTTTTTACCTATTTTGGTATCAGTTCTGCTGGTTGTCACTTCGAGTTGAGTTACAAGTTTTAGCTTTTCATTCTTTAACTTTTTAATATTGCCACATATACAAATAATTGTAAGCTTAAGCACGGAAGAAAAGAGTGTAATTATGGGAAATGTGTATATTTTGGTAATCATTTCATCAAGAAATGATTGTTTCAACTAACATAGAATAGAAATCAAACTTTACTCTACACTGGCACCAAGTCCCTTTAGAATAACAAAAAATAAACATAGTATACATCTGGCCATCATCTATACTTCGAAATGTGTGAATAAATTCAGATAAAACTCGAATGTCGGACAGAACTGATGAAAAATAAAATGAATGTAATTAAATAGCTAATAAATTTGATAGGTGTTATAAACACACAAATTAAATATTTATATGTACAGATAGGCACAATCACAACCAATAGTCTGTTTGATTTAAAAAAAAAAAATGAAAATAGACATAGAAACTTAAACATTTTATTTGTATAGTCAATTTGCTGCAGTAACAGAATCTACCCAGTTTTATTATTTCTATTAGCACTTTTTCTTTATTTATGGGTGCTGTTCTGTCCCTCCTTTAACTGTTAAGTCCTAAAGCTTTCCTCAATAAGTGGCAAATCGGGTAGCTAGTTCGAGCTTTATAAAAATTATAGATAAGTAATTATTCCATCATTTTTTTTTAATATGTTACTGTTATGTCCTCATAAGGGTAGTGAATAAATAATGAATATACTCATAACTAACTGTAATCTATTATGAACACATTTGAACATACAGAGAACTCATAATTACATAACTATCATATGACTAAAAGGGAAAACATAACCCTCCTTTCCAAAGAGATACACAACAGTCTCCCCCACACCAGATTATTATTATTTTGTATAATGTGTGTTTATTGTTTGCAAAACATTGTCATCTCAGGAATTATTACCTAAAAAAAACAAATATATAGATTATGAGCTATTATATGAATTGAGTAAATTAACAAGACTGTCTGCCAGTCTTGCATCAGCCTCCCGCTGTTACAGCCCTGAAGATGACCCACAAAGTGGGTCGAAACGTTGGCACGTAATTAAAATAAGTAACCACTTATTTAGTGTTTTATTTGACTGCACCCCCAACTATTTTCTTCCTTACGTCTATCATCCAGTCAACCACCCCTCGCTTCTTATTATAAAAGTAAGAAACATCAATTTCTTACTCATTGAAAGTTATAACGAGATAATGAGGCATGTGATTTAAACAGTAAAAATGGCTTACTGAATCTAATGAAATAATAATATCTTTTCAGTTGAGTTGATTGGTTAATCGTATATATGTTTTGGTAAAAACGGCATTTGTCTAATGATTAAAGTTTAATTTATATCTTATCTGTTGTACTTATAGTTGCCATTATTGGTGATAATAATGATAACAAATATGTAAATAGAAAATATAAATAGTTTTAGTCTTACTGTAAAGCAATAGCTTAGCTAAAAAGAATTAGATACAGATCAAATATTAATACTTAAAAAACTTATTCCTTTTGTATTTTAATAATGGCTATATTACCTGATATTGGTTTAATTTTTGTATTTGAATTGATGTATCTAATTGTTAAAGAAACCACAATGATTAGTTATTCAGTTTTCAAGAAGAGTTTTAAATTTTATTTAATTTTGGGGTTGTTGTGAAGTGAACCAAGGCATGGCAAAGATCCCATTTACTCTAAATTTAGTTTTGTTTATTATTCAGTTCTACCATTACTCATGTTACCATGGAATCGAAGATCAATTCGTCTATTATCGATTGTCATTCTCTTTATTTTTGCAATTAATTTTATTATTTATTTGAATTTGCAGGTAAAACAGTGTTGATTATGTTATCTTTCATAAAATCATTTATTGGCTCTTTGTTTTTAATTTTTTCTTCTTCTTAATAATTAGACAAAATAGTATTAATAAAAAGATATTCTATTAGAGCCATAATTATATACTGAAATATCAACTTGTATCATACGAGCTCAAATCAATAAGCAATAACTAACTGCTATTGAGGCCTCATTCTGAAGGTAGGTAACAACAGCTGTTGCTGCTTGCCATTCTCAAGGTTGTTACTGAGCAATGAAACAACTCAAAATTAATGAGTCATTCATTTAGGCCTAGTTTTAGTTTATCTCATTCGTTGTCTCAGTCGTGTGTCCACTTTTGTTTGTTCCCCTTAAATTATTTTTGTTTACCCAAAGATAAATGTTTATAAGTTGAACTTAAAGTTGCGATTCATCAAACTAATTTTATACGTATATTCATACATTAAATTAAAATGGCATAAAGAGAATTAATTTAGTGTGGATTATTGTTTGTTTTTTGTTGATTTATTTTGACAAATTGTTTATTTTATGTAGCTTCTTTTTTCCTCTTATTATTGCATAATAATTCATAACTGTGTCATGAAAATGTGGGTTATCTTATTTTGAGTGCCAGCTGTCGAGAAAGATAGCGTATAAATGTTGTTGTTATACTGATGAGTATAACCTGATGAGGTGTTCTATCTTTCTCATTAATTATATTATTCCTCTCTTCTGTATCTTCATGTCTAATGAAGTTCTGAAACGCTTATTTTTATCATTGAGTTAATCTTCTGCAGTTAAACAACTTTTTTTGTCGAGTTTAAAAATTTAATTCTAGTATTTTATATGATGGTAAGGAGCTAATTTGAGATAAATTCTCAAAAATGTGTACATACATACAAATATATGGTTAATCAATGATGAGAAGTAATATACTCTACTGGAAGTTGAAAATTATAACAAAATAACTTGAAAATAAAAAATTAAATGCTGCTTATTGATATTGATCAATTATTTAACACATTGTTTAGCTGTTGGATTTAATTTAGATTTAGATGGATCTGGAAAAGTAGGGAGGCTCCTACTGTTACTTAGTGCCTGGTGTTAGCAATTTAGCAGCTATTTTATCAATATTGTCTGCGCTGTGAGATAGCTGGGTTTCCTTCTCATGATTCAGCCACAATTAAGAGAATAATGATAATTTGTTATCACCTTGCTGTTATCTTATCTGAACGCCATGTTGTTGAGAAATATAGAGATGTTTTCAGCTAGCCTTTTCTGGTTATTTGACTATATGTTCTTGTTTCAATAAATGGTTGCCACCAGAAAATAAATTTTTATCTTTTTGCTCGATATTATTCATTGCCATCAGGAGTGTCCATTTTTAAAAGATCCTATGTCATCTCAAGGTTAAATTTATTTTTGTTCCACATGGAATTTAAAAAATCAATGAGAAAGAGATTGTCAGGGTAGAGGTCGAAGAAAGAAAAAAAATAATAAGAAACGAATGCATGGGTTGCTGAGGTTTGAGGAAAATTAGCGATTAATACAAAATCACTATAATATTTATTGGTTTTTATTCTTAGACACAACTCACTAAAACCAATTTACTAGTCTAAAAGCATAAACTCTAACGTATTGTTGATTGTACTTAAATGATCAATCATCTCTTTTAGTTACTGCTGAATAAAGATTATTATTATATTTAATCTTAATATTAAATAACTAATATAATGACCAACTAATTATTAATATTAAAGTATTTATTATATGAAGCGTTTTAAATGGTTTTCCAATTTTTATTTTTACCAATGGTTTCTTGTCTCCTATGGCTGAATTAGCTGCCAGTTGGTTTCCTTACAAGGTTCTATATCCCAGCGGTGATCGGAATCATTGCCAGGGTAGTGGCTCCCCTCCCCCGCGGTTAGAGAAAAGCTCCTGGCAACCTACTTACCCCATAAGGAGTTAAATCGGAAGCCAAGGGCTGTTGGTTTGAGCTGTACGGGACCTCAGCTGGCCTTGAACCAACACCTGTTGCTATCCGGGGTTCGAACATTGTGTTAAGTGGGCCCGCGTGATATAGCGTCCTCATGATCGTCTTTCATTAATGATTTATTTTTAGACCTTGAACAGTTTTCAGTAGTGTAATCGGGGCTTGATAAGTTCAAAAGTAATCAAATTCTCAGAAAACCATAACCTGTTTCTTTTTAACCTTTTGGTTTCGTTGTCGAGTTTGTTTGGTGTAGTGTAGTAGGAGTACAGCATTTGGCTGGTAACATAAATTTGTTAATATTGTTTTTTCTGGATGAAATTAATGTGCTCATTGGTAATAAAGTCGTACTTAGCTGAGCGTTAATTATTATTTGTTGGATTGGGAGTACCTCAGTTCTATAACTAGGATTTTAAGGGCCCTAAATTATTGACGGCCTGAGGACTTTCTGTTGCAGGGGATTATCCTGTTGTTGGAAATATAATATCTGAAGAACCATCAAAATATAAAGTTACATTGTTGTATTTATTAATTATTGCTGAAATCATGAATGGCGGGATAGATTAGACCTTGAGGTCAATGTCGATCCGATCTTGACCCAGTAAGAGCAACTATTAGTGTACTATTTAGTATCATTCTGAGTACTTGGCTCTGTGAGTCTAATATCATTAATAATAATTAATAATCTTAACCTCCCATTCGCTCCGGTATCTTTTCAAGTGTTAAGTAATTTTATGTCACAAACCTAATTTTATTCCTCGCTATGAAAACACTCTGATCAGTAATGCAATCAAAACCGATTTTAGAATTGTAGCTTTAATTTTGATTTTTCAAAGATGGGTATTAACACTGACTATTAGAGGCTGGTGTCCTTGGCGAGGCTGTGATGTCTGTAGCTCACTACATGCATATAAACATATGATCATTAAAATGAGAATTCGAGTTACAATAAAAAGGGGCATCGCTCTGACTTTCTGACGTCATGACCAACGTGGGTTATGAGAGAAAAAAAAATGTATCTTAGAGCCATTTTTCGAAAATTATTTGATAAACTGTGAAAAAGTATGTTGGTCGCTTGTCAACCAATATCTAACATGCGGGGAAATGTAGCAACTATTTCCTAATCGGAGGCAAAAGCGAGTGGGCACTGGGTTCAGGAACCATGGTCAATAATGGCTCCCCTTGGGGCTGTTTGCTGGCTGGCCAACCCGAGGGTCCTTTGGAATAATCCTCTATCTATATAGGATATTAAGAGGCGAAATTTAAAGGGGCGTTCTCTTATAGTTTTCTTGTTAATTGTGTTTGTTTACCTTCTTTTTTCCCTAGCGATAATGGTCCTATTGTAATTGTTTAAAAATTCAGATGTGCATCTGTTGAAAGATAAATGCATTTCAAGCTCCTTGGTTCAAAAAGTCCGGTTTCGGTCATTGTTGGTTTTCTTTCGCCATTATTCATTTGACGAGTTAATCTATTTTGTTGCTATAAGTATTTTGTGAGTGTTGTGCTGTCCTCAACCAAGGTGAGGCTTATGACAAATCTTATTAAAGAGGCTAATAAAACAGCAATACGGCTGTTTACTATAGCTGGTGGACGGTTACGAATGATCGGCATGGCTTACGATAATCGGAACAAATTAATAAAGAGAATCGATGGGCAGCGGAAGGGTGGGGGGCCGCCCCCTCCACTGCCTCTTGGGAGCTGCAACAAGTGTCAGTGGTTACCGGGACCTGGAGGCTGTTGTTGATGATGGCGATGATGCTGAGCTGCAGGCAGTATGGAGGGCGTCAGTAACGGCCACCGTCTGCAGAAGTTGTTGGCCATTGGCGAGGGAGGGGCGGTTCTCGAGGGCGAGGAGTCTGGGAGGAAGCGGAAGAGCCTGAGGTAGGTTAGGTGTGTGTGCATGCTCTGATGTCATGGGGTCTCTTCTCGCCGATAATGTTTGAGTGATATATCTTAGCGAATGATAGCTTAAAGGATTAATAATAAATATGATGAAGGAGAAGATCGGAAGGTGAACTTGTTGAGTTATTTTGTTAGTTATTATAAACCGAATCGAAATAGAATAATTACTGAAATGATCGCTTATTACAGAACTGGTTGAAAATAATAGGAACCTGGACTTGGCAAAAAATGTAGTAGATGGTTTCTAACACTATTCTTGTTAGCCTCAACTTGAGGTCATATCAGTGCTCTGATACCATTTCCTAGCTCATGCTCTGATAAAAAAAGGAGAGGTAAAAAAATAAATGTTAGATGAGGCCCATATGCCAAAATTCTATTTTTTTTCTATTCTTTTTCCTTTTTATATCAAGGTTAGGAGCTATCGGTTGCCTCTGTTTCCGGGGACAATGGCTATCTGTGGACCGCGCTTGTTTCATTCCTTAGCTCTCAACACTTGCTCTTCTGACTCAACTCCTTCCTTTACATTTTGTACTTGTTTCATTTTCTTTTCCACTACCTCGATGGGGGACTTTATATAGTAACTATTACTGACTATGTAGATATCAAACGACTTACACTATACTAAATCTTTATAATTGACATATTTAATTAATAAATATAACTGATTTATATTGATGGGAAGATAGAGTGGCTACTTATTTAGTCTTTTATTTGACTCCACCCCCAACTATTTTCTGATTTATATTGATGTTTATCTTTGATCATTATCTATACCTCGGAATGTTAGTAGAAACGTATATTTCTTGATCAAGTGATTACCGACATATACACATTTTCCAAGATTACACTCTTTTTCCCTACAACTCACGAATCTTCGCTTATCGACTCCTAATGATAACCTGAGGAACTGATGCCATTCTCCTACCAGGGATTACCAATCTCTTGGTCCGTGGGTACTTCTTAAACAATTTCTTTCCTATATTTGGAATTTTTCTAACCCAGTGGATCCTATCTTTTTTACATTTATTATGAAGTGATTCAATTATTAGCCATATCTTTCATGGTGTAGGCTGACAGGTGTAATACTGCCCTATATTCCCGTGACCCTCGTGGGGCTCACCTATCCTCTATAATGTGGTTACCCTTAATTGGAAGAAAAATCGTAATCTCTGAAAAAATCCCCTCCCCCTTGTACAACCGTAGTACTATGTACTGAACAAAAGAATTGCCAATTTTCATTTGTTGTATTTTAATAAAAAGCCAGAATACTTGGTTAAGTGTTTCTGGATCGGCCGATCACTGTTCCGCCTGCTATTTCACTCTCAAAAGCACAATAGTTTTGTTTTGAGTTTTAGGTAGGATATTGTTGAAAGCTTGAGCAGGACTTGTTGACCTTTCGTACTCCTTTAGTGTGTAACAGTGTGTTATTGGCCTCCTGGCCTCTCCTTGTTGTAATCAAATAGGCTAGGTAACATTGTGTACAACTGTTAGCCATATATATATATATATATATGTGCTGTTTAAATGTCAGAAATTTCTCCAGATTTCCATGGGTATTTATGCGTACTTTTAAACAATTGTTTTCATTTTAGCCTTCAAATAAGAAACGATTCCGATAACCTAGTCAGTGGCGGTTATGAAATAGGAATTTTATTAATTCCCATTTATTTCACTTATTAGTCCCTCGCGTGATGCAATGGTAGAGGCAAATGCTCAACCCGTGCTATCAAACATGGGTGAGAGTACTTTTACTCTTGGGTTCTTGAAGATATTCATATTTTTAACTAGTTACATGTACAACATCTGAATTTCGAAAGAGACAATTAAAAAAATTAAGTAGGATATTGAAATACAAGAACCGAGGGACAGTTAGTGTGGTGTTGGCCGCAAGGGAAGGGGCAGGGGCAGGTAGCGATCGGGCCCCTCCAAAACAGCGATCGGGCCTTGGTCCTCGGCATTCCGTCTTATCTTACTTTGTAATGTAATTCCATCTCTTCCAGTTGATGGAACCTAAATATAAGGATCTACGTTTAATCGATTTTTATAATACACTGATTTTCAGCACTTTGTTAATTTAAAAAAAAATCCATTTTGTAAATGCGCGGGAAATCTCCATGGACGATAAAAATGTTTTAGAGTGATCTGCAGGTTGGCCACCCCTGTTCTATTCTGTAGCATCCAAGTCATCCAATTAAAGGCATACGAAAAACCTATCATTAATTAAGTTAAAAAACATTCAAAATCTGTATTTCGAATTATTTTCAAATAACCCAAACATTTACTTGGTTAAGGGGCACTTGCAGCCAAAGGCTGGGCAGCACCAGCCGAATGTGAGGCGATTGTTGAGTACCAATCTCAATACGGCTCGCAACCTGCCTCTCTCGAACTTGAAGTATCGCCAGCCGGTAAGGGCAATGTTATTATTACTGTCGTAACATGTTCTTAGCAATAGCTCCAAGATCACCTCGACACCAACAGAGGATATTGTTTAAAAAAAGTGACAACCATACTGGCTTTCACGGCTCTGAGGAAGGCCACCTCATCTTCTCGGCAGGGTTTTGTAATAAATAGGAAGAAATCACAGCTCATACTAGATAAGGCTTAGTCACGTGTCATCAGAGCTCATTCCGATGAGGGCATTCGATAAGCGGCAGCCCTGAGGGAGGGGGAGGGTGTTGTTTTTATTTATATATTAATAACTATCGAGAAATGTGAAAATAATAAAAAATTAGTTGAGTTTAATTTATGTCCGATGTACTGATAGGAAGATTATTGTGTCTTATAGGGGTCATCCTCTTCCAGGCGTTTTGAGTGAAATATGAGTGACTATTAATTTTGAAGGTCATTATTAAAATATTTAATCCGGTTGTTTCTAATTTAACTCCACCAATGTGCTTTCCGGCTGGAGCATTTAGAAACGACAAAAATATTTTTAAGATTATGTTCACCTCCTCGGCTAATTTGGCTAACAGGTTCCTTGGAATTATTGATCAAATTTCTCCGTTTCTTTAGGAACAGCAAATGGGCGGTAGAAGGATGAGTGGATGAGTTGATATGTAAGAATGCCTCTGTGCAAATGATTAATGAGTAGTTATGAGCTAATGATATCATTTACCCCCAAGGGAAAGTAAAATATCTTGGTGGGCAAGATGACGATAATAATAACAAGACCGGCCCTCACACTTCTGGAGTGTTACAGAGTTGTCACATGAAGAGTAAGAGTAATGTGTGGAGTGGTCCGTGGTCCTTGTAGCGAGGCCGCTGTCATGGAGTGGTCCGTAGTCCCTGTAGCGAGGCCGCTGTCATGGAGTGGTCCGTGGTCCCTGTAGCGAGGCCGCTGTCTTGGAGTGGTCCGTGGTCCCTGTAGCGAGGCCGCTGTCATGGAGTGGTCCGTGGTCCCTGTAGCGAGGCCGCTGTCTTGGAGTGGTCCGTGGTCCCTGTAGCGAGGCCGCTGCCATGGAGTGGTCCGTGGTCCCTGTAGCGAGGCCGCTGCCATGGAGTGGTCCGTGGTCCCTGTAGCGAGGCCGCTGCCATGGAGTGGTCCGTGGTCCCTGTAGCGAGGCCGCTGTCATGGAGTGGTCCGTGGTCCCTGTAGCGAGGCCGCTGTCATGGAGTGGTCCGTGGTCCCTGTAGCGAGGCCGCTGTCATGGAGTGGTCCGTGGTCCCTGTAGCGAGGCCGCTGTCATGGAGTGGTCCATAGTACCTTTATTTTTCTTATTATAATATTATCTGCTCTTGCCTTGTCACTTGAAATACTTAACCTTTCATTACTGTCAAGTCGTTCATTGGACTTAACGTAAGATTCCCTCGTTGTCCACGAAATCTAAACTGCTAATAAGATTGAAAAGTGATTTGGTTTATTGCCCTCGGAGGCCACACTCTGCTCACTCATAGAGTTATGTCCTCCAGTCTGATGAAACCGATTAAAAAGTGTGGAATAGCGATCCGTTGAGATAGTTTAAGCTATTGGCTGGTTAGGAATTGTCCTTGGCGTCCTCATCGTCCTTGGCGCTACATGAATAAAGATGGCAGGGAGCGGATTCCAGATCATCCTTATATCTTTGTTTACCTGTAGTCGGCGGGTGGACAATGGTGGCAGGCCTGTAACGTTCACTATTAACTAAAATAAAGAATAAATAATGAAATTCGGAAAGCGGGTGAATTACTTGATATTGATTGGTTAATGATTAATGAGCCAAATATATTTGGTTTAATCTCGAAATAAAATGTTCTCTTAATATATGAAAATAGTAGTCTCCTTTTCTTAGAACTGGCTATTTAAATAGAGGCTAAATTAAATAGAACTTTTTCTAATAGTTGCTGCCAACATGGCCGGTCCGTTTAGTCCATATCTGTGTAAAGTTCTTGTTGTTGTCTCTGTAACCTTCAAGGACGGTGCTAACGAAATCATTCTCAAAATGCCAAATATAGTTTTGTCCTTTCTACGTTTATTGCAGAAATACATTGTGTAACAGGTGATCTTTCTTCTATTGTTGTAGAGAACTCATCATTTGTTGTTTATTTCAAGATGAACAACTACTTCAGAATGAACCCCCCTCAAAAAAGATTATACATGCAAAGTAAACACAGGTACTTAATGGCAATGTAAACCTACTTCTATGCTACTATCGCCTCCCCCATGATTTGACGTGATCCCTTCCCTATCGGATTGGATATCGACGGATTTTTCTCCACTTTTATCTCTTGTGCATTTATATTTATCGAACCAAGGGATACAGCTTGAATATTGATGCTAAAGTTTATTGCTCGCTATAGTTTATTGCTTTGAAATCATATGGTATTTTTTATTAGCTTCTAGGTTACTTTTTTCTTAGTTAGTATTTCAGAACATTTCTTTTTGTTCCTTTTATTTATTTATTTTTGTGTGTGTTTTTATCAAGTTGTGTTGTGTACAGACATATGTCGTTTTTATACTATCAATGCAAATTTTGTCGAACGTCTAATTCAAACCCGAAAAAAATTGGCAGTTTCAGATACCACTTAAGAAAACGGGACAAGAAAGAGCTGGTCCGAGAAATGACAGTTGACTATTATCCAATGAGGTATGCTATCTTTGAAGTTTAATGTTAACTTTTGCTGATGTTTTAAGTTTTAATTCAAGTTAGCTCTTGAAGCGGCTTAATGCCGACCGCGAGTCGCGTCGATATTTTTTATTGTAAAAAGTCGGTTGTAACCATTATTGTTATTATTGATGCCAGGTTATCGCTTTTCCTTTACAAGGTTCTATTTTTGTCGAGAATAACTTTTATGTTACGTAAATGCATTCGCCTCGATGATTTCCTCTCATAATTAATTTCCTGAATATGAGGAAATTGTAAGGAGTTGAACCATTTGTTGGTTATTCACTTATTGTTTTTCCGGATTTCGTCATTTAATGAATACAATTTTATCCTCAGAAAGTTGATTTTGAAATATTGCTAATTCAGAATTACGGTTTAATAGTTTAACCGTTTAAAAGATGTTACATTGAATTTTTGGCAAAGTTTGTTTTTAGATTTTGGCGCGTTAGTTTTTTTCCATGTCCTGGATTGAATACTTAATCCTAATGGCCTACCCGATGTTTAACTCAATGCCTTACAGTTGTTGACAAGGGTTAACTTCGAGCCGAGGAGGTAAGGAGAAGGCAAATGTTATCAGTTGTTTAGTTTTTTCCCTTTTGGATCTGCTTTTGTCGCAATTGCATCATTTGGGTCTAGGTCAACTCTAATTTCATATTGAGCAAAAGGTGCCGTGCTGCCCTCACCGGTTGGCTGCGATACCTGTCGGTCTCCATCATCCGTCTTGTCTTCAATATCTTTCCAACGTCTCTTAAGTAAATACTTTAAATGTAGCTAAAGATTCAGAAATTATAATACTCCTGGTTAAATTTGCTTGTTCTTTCTACTGTAATTTACTGCAATAAGTAAATATTGTTTATTCACATTTAACTATTTCTGGGCTTTTCCACAATGCTAATTTAGTTTTTACTTTGAGAAATATTTAGCTATCATGAACTTTGACGAATATGAACAGTTATTTGGCACTAAGATAAGATCTTTTGTATGTTTAAGCTGCCTTAGTGATGACAGAATGTATGGAGTTATAACTGCCCCTCAATATTGAGTAAGCCGCCATATTGTGCTTCTAAAACAAAGGAACACGGCACAGTACTCTTCTTTCCAAGCGAATATCGTGTGACTCAACTCGCACGTGATTGTCTTGTAAAGGAAATGTACTGCATATTCATTTTCTTTTTCTAACGATGGTGGTATCAATAGGCTGGTATTTTCACAGAGGCAAGGGTTTACATGTAAATAGTATAAATCTATGTGGTTTATGTAGCTGTTAGCGGTAAGCAGCCCGTCAGGTGGCCTTAAAATTTGTTTAAAGAGAAATAGTAATCTATTGTTATAGCCGTCCTTCGGTAGGTGAGAAAAAGGGGGGTGGGGGGGGGGGGTACCCGGCTTGTGATGTGAATCCTTAGGTATAGTACCCTATATTAATTATTACCTAGCCATACAGCATTAGGTTTTTGCAGTTGTATATTGATTCTCGCTATAGTTGATACATAACAATATTGGGTATTCTCTCAAGATCTTACAAAGCTATATTAGATGTATTATTTATAACAAGCCTTATTATTGATTGCATTCGTTACATGATCGAGATGTAACATTCATAACATGATTTATTATTGATTAAAATTGAGTGTTTTTGCTGGATAAACCATGTCATGTTACCGTCGTCGATCTTTTTAGTTACTCACGGGGCAAAATATATCCTATAGTGCTCTTCATTTCTATATTAGATAATATTTTATTTCAGACAAAATTCCCTATATCTCATTTTTCGACAACCTCAACCAAATTCTAAACCTGAATTTATAGTTTTGACTCAGTCGATGGAGAATGTTCTTTAATCCTCGAACTGCAAATCGTTCTTCTACGGCCTGACACTTCGAGGCACTAATGTGTTCTTTCAGTGGATACCAAACCATTGCGGGATTTCAGGAAATGAAGAGGCTGATAATCTTGCTAAGTGAGGAGCAGAATTGCCACAGCCAGTCCATCCAAAATCCTACGACTCAATACGGCGAATGATAAGATCCATAGTTAAGGAGGAAACAATAAAAACACACATAGACATAAACATAGGAAGGGAAAAGATTCAAATGTCTAATAGAAAACCCGATCCCAGCTGACCTCCCAAGAAGAGATGCAGTAGCCTGCTTCCGCCTGACAACCGGCCACGATTATCTACTGAGTCATCTCCACAAGATAGGTTTGGGTCTGTGCAACCAATGGAGAATGGACGGAGAGCACCTAGGCACATGTCCTGCTCTGACAGACATAAGAAATAAGGCATTTGCCTATGAGCATTTGAAAAAATGTAGTTTATATTGGGCAGCAAGATATCGGATGGTCCAACGACCAACGACCCCGGCATAAGAAAAAATTCCTCGAAACAATAGTAGTCCAGGATCCATGGTCCATTTTTTTCACTTGATTAGTATTAAGCTGAATCTTCGTGAAAGGTTCGTTTTGACGAGACGCCTAACAATTTCCTGTGCGAAAATTCTTGATTGTGGTAGCTAACAGAGGTACAATGGACAAAATATGTCGATTTGATGGTTCTCAAAAATTTATTACTAACTGGTTTTTTTTTTTTGTTAAATCTCAAGATAATTATCTAAATTATTTGATAAAATATTTGTCCTACAAAATGCATGGTTTGATCAGAGTCCCCTCCTTCCACCGTGTATCGATAACGGGGTCATCAAAAATAATTACTAACCAACTGTTTTTTTTTTTATTCTTCTGTTCTGACTTCGCTAACGATACATATTGGAAGGAGGGGACTCTTTCATCAAACCATACATTTTGTAGGACAAATATTTTTTCCAATAATTTACATCATTATCTAGAGATTTAACAAAAAAAATCCAGTTAGTAATACATTTTTGAGAATCATCAAATCGACATATTTTATCCTTGCTACCCCTTTTAGCTACCGCAATCGAGAATTTTCGCACAGGAAATTGTTAGGCGTCTCATCGAAAGGAAGCTTCACGAATATTCAGCTTGACACTAATCAAGTGAAAAAATGTACCATAGATCATGGACTACTATTGTTTCGAGGAATTTTTTCTCAATAAAGGTTTTCACAATAAAGAATCCTTGCACAAAGTTAAACCGCAGCTGTATGTCGAATTTTATTAATCGCTAATTTGAGGGCTATCTAAAGTTTTTGTTGCCCTGATTAGAAATAAAGTTCTCGAGTTACATTTACATCGAATGGCGATTTATAGAACTGGTTATTAGCTTTCTCCAACTTTTTGGCCAACAACAAAGCCGCTTCGGGAAGATTAGTTATAGATAATTTATTTGATTTCGCCCTCGTCTCTGATTGTTATTCTCTGTGAGATTTTTAATTAAAAGTGTGGAAAGGAAGAGAAGCGAGTTTCGATGAACGATGTGGTTTGAATTGAAGTTGCCGCTTGGAGCAAGGTCCGGTGTTATTGGTTCTACGTGGCTTTAGGCGCAGGAAGGCGCTGCCAGCTGTCGGCTGTTGGCTTTATATCATTTGATCAGGAATCGGGAATAATCCCTAAACTAGGTCATTTATTTATACATTATGAGCAGAAAATATTGTTCTCACTTTAGTATGAATCTGAATTGAAGTTGGAGTCGAAATCTAGGAAAGAATCTTGACCGGTTGCATTCAAAAAACGTTTATTGAACTGGATATGTTCTGGAAGGCATAAATCGATCCAAGACGCAAGATGCACAAATAGTTCCGATGAACAATAAAATCTTTTGGCTCGGCATTGGTTGTTGCTTGTTCCAGGTAAAAACATAGCTTTCATAACTTGTGCGGATGAGCGATATCATTGTTAGGGTGCAGTTCCAGTTCGGTACCTACAACTATTTTATTGAGTAGGAAAAAGAAAAATCAGTAGAAATAAAAATGCCTACCTGTTAAAAAAATAAGACCAGTTTTTTGCATTATGGTTGATCACTGATGTAGAAAAATATCAGGTGACAAGAGAGAAGACTATAGGCCATCAAAAGCTGCCTCTACTGGGGAGGACATTGACATTGACATTGTGACGATAATTGCTAGTCGTTATAGGACGTTATAGTCTTCTCTCTTAATATTGTCATTATCAGTTAACACCTGATGGCAGTCAGCCAAGGTTTACTTCGATTGAGTTATTTCAAAATAAATTGTTTTCTATTATATATATATCCGCTTTCTATGCGAATTAACCGTTATCCAAGAAATAAGGTTTATAGGTATCGTCGGTTTTTTTTTTTTTTTGTAATTTTCTTTTTCCTCATATGTTTGTGTGTATATATATGTAGGATTATATTAATAAAAAAATTTACAACTACAATTAAGGTTTTTAATAAAATTTAAGTACTATTATGTACGAAAGAATGACATTTGAAGATATATCCTACCAGTTTTGTCATTATGGAAATTGCTTTTGACTGGTTACAAGAGAACTACACGATAGTGCTACCTGGTTCTCCCCATATATGTATCTCGCACTACACTCATACTTGCTCACTGCACACATACTTGCTCACAATGTCAGGCTCCCCATAATTCGTTCCTTCATATACCAGGGACGAAAAAATCCAGTTTTCAGAATCAGTATCACGTGTTAACATGGTATATTCTACTATTGATGTGCCTCTTTGACGTTTAGTCGATTGGACTCACATCTCCTTCGCCGGTATTGGTTTCCTATCATATTTTTAGTTAAGCGATACCTTCTTCTTGCATGGCTCTACAGCCCACCAATGAGCCTTGGCCTCCTCGATACGTTTCCCCCAGTTTTCTCTGTTCAGTGCAGCGGCCTTCCAGTTCCGGACATTTGATAGACTTCTGGAGTCCTCACTGAATCCATCCAGCCATCGCAGCTTGGGTCGCCCTACTCTTCTTGTGCTCTGAATCTTTTCATCTATTACTCTTCTGGGCCCTTCAACACTTGCCATTCTGGCCACATGGGCAGCCCAACGCAACCTAACAAGCCTTATTGTTTTAACTACATCCTTAGCCTGGAATAAACTTGCCAGCTCCGCATTGGTACGTCTTCTCCATGCTTCTCCCTCTCTTTGGTCCATTGGTCCATAAATTCGCCGAAAAATCCTCCTTTCAAATGCCTGAAGCAATTTTTATCGGCTTTCTGTATGACCAAGGATTCTGACCCATATAGATGGACAGGCCGAAGGAGCGTTTATATAGAATCAGCTTTGTGTTCCACGACATGAGCTTGCTTTTTAAATGTCTTTTTATCCCAAAGAAGCATTTGTTTGCCTGAGCCACTCTCTGCTTGACCTCTATTGAGACATTATTGTTGCTCGTTATGGTGGTTCCCAAGTAGGTAAAGGAGTTAACTCTTTCAATATCAAGGCCTCCTATCTTAATAATACCAGTCAGCTCCATCGGTCCTTCCTTCATGCATGTATTTAGTTTTGGTTTGATTAATTACTGAACCCACACCTTCAGGAGCTCTGATCAGATTGAGGAATGCATTTTCCAGTTCATGAAAGGACCTTCCTGTGATGTCGACATCATCAGCGTAAGCCAAAATTTGTGTCGACTTATGGAAAATTGTGCCAGTAAGCGATACCTGCCGGTCTATTAATAATTTATGTATTGTAAGGCTTCACTATAATAGCCATGTTTCTAAAGGGAACGAGCTTTTGGCGGGAGGTCCATTTCTATAGGAAAACAAACTGCAAAATCTAAATTGGAGGAGTTTATACTTTTCAAAATAGCCGTTTGTTGGGGGCTGGGTCAGGTGTTGAAACGAGCACTTCTTCGAGGCGCAATGTCTTGTTAATAATATATATCATCTTGGAATAGATCATAATGTTTAACTTACTGATCGATTGAACGGTAAAGGAGAAAAGAGTGCTTAGCAAACCTTGTTAATGTTACTTGTGTTAAAGAGGCTCCACTATTAACTACTTGTGTTGCAGTAACGAGCGGCTGGAGCGGTCGAGGATGCACGAGCGCGGTACCTCAGCGGAGCGGCGCTACAAGAGGTCGCACCGGAGATCGCCCACTTCGCGGCGCCGCCACCGCCGCCACAGGGCTTCCAGGCACCGCTCCTCCAGGCGAAGGGGATCGTACTCCAGGTCCTCCAGCTCACAGGTGAGTCTCTTTCTCTCCTCACTATAATCTATTTGTCTATCTCTCATCTGTCCCCATCTCATCCATCTCTTCGCTAATCTCTCTTCCATCTGGCGTTTTGAGTCGAAGGAAACCTGGTTACCGCCCAGGAATCGATTAAATGATATCTAATTTCTACTCGTTGAGTGGCATTTATGGCGTCGTCTCAAGTGTCTAATTTTCCATCGCCAAGTTGATTAATTGAAGATAAAACATCCCATAATAACCTAATGATATATTATTGATCTCGAGTTGATGATTGTTTTAACAAGGAAGTGTCAAGTCGATTCTGGAAGCATTGTTATCTCTGTGTAAGGGTTGTTGGTCCTGTTATCATTGTGGCGGTACGTGATATTTAGTGGGCATCTTTAGAGGAGTATTAGTTAGGCATCATGTTCTCGGTGAGGCGATCATGTTTCTCATTGGTCGAGTCGGGTTTGTATTTTAAAGAATCGCTGGCCAGTGTATTGTTTTGTGTTGTGGTGAGCTGTCGAGCAGGAGGAGAAGGGAGGAGGCCATGGAGGGTGAAGAGCTGGATGGAACCTGCGGTGAGTAGTATCATTAAGTATATCTTATCTATATCTATATTATTTAGCATTTTAATCAGCCAGCGATTTTTTAAAAATGCGCACTTTTGTAAACGAGGATGGAAATTAAATTGAATTTTACACCGAGAATCTTTTTCTAATATATCTTATTGTTAGTTAGCTTAGATAAGAGATAGTCAAAACAAAGCGCGCCAAGATGAAGCGATATTAGACCCGAGGCTGCTCCAACCTTCCACGTCTATTTTAGGCATCTTCTAGCGCCTCCTTTCTTTATGTCTGTTCTTCACACTGTCGCCTTATCTGGTTTGTGTTAATGTTTCTTCTTTATCAATAACAAAGGAAATCACGTTTCTTGTCGTTCGCTAGGGGCACGTCCCAAGGGGCCACTCTTTCGATAGTGTTTCTGGCCGTTCGTAAAAAGTGATTTTTAAAAAATAATCAATTATTTGGTCATTTCTATTTTGCTGATTTGTTTTGATACTTACATATGTAGTTATAATAGAGGGGGAAATATTGGAGACGAGCTGGGCTGGGGGACGCGTGGGAATGGCTTTTTATTTGCGTAAGGGCTATTTGGATCGGGCCCCAGCCGAGTATTAATAGTCTCAGTCTTGTGTCGCGTCCGGTGTGGGAGGTGAGCGCGAGCGATGACTAGCACAAGTCGGTCCAACAACGGTCAGCAGTCGGTCAGGTCGAGGTACTCCCGCTCATCCACGGTCACCCAGCTTCTCAGCGATTCCTGCACTTCTCTCATCCAGAAGATAACAAGCAGGGTCCGGGGGCCCTCCGCCCTTGCCGATCCCGATGTCTCCGCGAGGGAAGACGAGACGCCGCGGTGTCTCAAGTCGTCGATCCGTAGCGAGGAGAAGAGGAGGACAGATAGGTCGGTCGGAAGAAAGTCGACTGGCAGGAAAAGAGTCGAAGGTCAGCAAGAGGCTGCCAAATGGCTCACGAAGAGCATTTACATGACGAGTCCTGAAGTATTGAGACCTGCCAGGAAGGCACCTGCTGAAGGGTCGAGGCAGGAAACGGCATTGGTGAGCAGAGAAGTGGATTTGTCGAGGAGGAAGAGCACTACGATTGTGAGAAATCATTTCGAGGAAGGCCCGTTAGCGAAGAGTGCTACGACGGTAGTTCTTGCCGAGAAGGCGTATCCGTTCGTGACGACGTTGCCGACGGCTCGCGAGAAGACCCCGTTCAGGAGGAGGAAGTCGGCTGGGGGTGGCCCTCAGAGCGAATTGAGGCCGGTGGTACTGGACATACCGACGGACGAACAACCCCTGGCAGAGCGGGCGGCGAAGAGGAAGGAGATTCAATCGCTGATCATGAAGTACTGCAACCTGGAGGATAAGGCGGTCCTGCAGGAGGTGTCGCCGCAGCCCACTGCCCTCGCCAAGTGTCGGCAGAAGTATTCGGGCGTTCTCAGTCACCAATCTGTAAGTCGTGTAGGGCTACGGCTAGCGGGGGTGGTTGATTATTATTACAATTGGAAATAATTTCACAACTTAATTGCTTTGGTTAATCTATAAATAATTATTGAGGTGGTTAAAAAATAAATTGTGATATCCGTTGTAATTTTATTCTTATTTTTCTAGCACATGATATTTTCAGTTAAATCATTTAAGCTTTATAAATTTCTACTTGAGAGTACTATTATTTAAACTAGCTTATCGCCTTATAATCACTAGCTCCTTTGATGATACAAATAAATATAAGGTTAAATAAATAAACATTGTTATAGATTAGATAGTCACTCGTATTATAGTTAAAAATTATCTCCCAATTTTCATTTGCCCCAAATACACCACCCCCAATACCTTTATTTAAATATATTCGCTTTAATTGAAACCTAACCAAAGCTGTTTTGTTTTCATTGCCCTTGAGATATATTGCCCTTTAGAAAGGATGTTGGATGTTGAATTATGTTTCATTGATAATATACACTTTTTTGTTGTTGCGGGACAAGATAAAGTAGTATCTTATTATTTACCTTAATTATTAAGGCTTGTCCTTTTTATCCTGCCTCATGAATATCTGCGATTAATAAATAGTTTCATATTTTACCTTTTCTTAGCTGTCATCCGATCTATCTTATTTTTTATATAAACTATTGAAGCTATAGCGATAGGCCCCTGCGATCGATCGCTACAATATCGATTGTTATCTCGTCAACGATCTGGGTCCTTTCGATCCTTAAGCTAAGACCCACCCATATGAAACCTCCCGGATATAGTCACTTCCTGGTTTTAATCCAAAATAGGAACTGAGCAATCTAGTCTTAACTCATTTCCTCGGAATTCATCAGATAAACGATTTTTTCTTTTATTGGAATAGGGTCTTTTCTTGAACAACCATTAAAAAAATCATTTCTTATCACAAATAGTTTTCTAGGATAACGTTTTTGATGGCAGGATCCCTTTGATATTGACTTAAGGGAAGGCTCACTGTGTAATGTATTATGTTGCAATGGTTCCAATGCCCACCAAAAACCATTTTATATGATTTTTGCCAGCATATAAGACGGAAAATTCTTAACATCATACTAATCTCAGAAACAAGGGGAGATCAGCCAATATTTTTGTTCTAGATGAACTGTTGGGCAAGGAAGGATTTAATGTTAGTTTTATTTTGATATGTGTCTAGTTGCTGTAACTTGATTGCTCTATATAAAAGATGGTGTTCATTGAAAATGTTACCTACAAAGGGGTAGTACAACATTATCTCTATCCAAATTTAACATGGTTGAAACCGCAGGCTACATTTTAGAATTTAGAAATTGTATTAAAAAACTATTATTGCTTTCATGCTAAATATCAAGAATATATTTTTGTTGAGTTATCAGGGCCTTCTACATTGTGGCCTCGCCAGCTTAAGAATATTGTAATTTGTTGTCATCAGTAATATTTTGTATTTTATTTAACAATATTTTAAATATTGTTATTGGTAGTGCATTTAGATAATATTCACCATCGATACCAGCAAACCAGTCAGTGCTGTGACTTCATGTTGTTTAACAGTGTAGTCAATTATTGTCAAAACCTAGATTAAAACTAAAAATTATTTTTTACAAATTGAAATAAAAATAATTACAAAACAAATTAATAAATATTGTTAATACCTTTACTATTAATTAAGATAATTAAAAATATAATTAGTGTAAAATCATCAGTTGCTCGCCCCTTCATGTTTCAAAAACAACAAAAATTAGTACACTGCTGAATATAGTCATGAACTAATTCATTTTCATCATAAGTAGATTTAAATACTTGATAAATTAACAGTTCAATCTAACGGTAGTATATTACAAAATATGTTTTCTGCTTTTACATTGAAACTGTGTTAGTACGATCATTTATTTTATCATATAAAATTAAAATGTATAATAAAGTTGATTACTTTTGTTTGTTATTGTCATGTAAGTCTTCTCTTCATTAAACAGTAATATAGTAATTGTTTCCATTTTTTTAATACTGAATGTCTACTGGTAGTATTGGTAATTTTTAGAAAATTGAGTTATATCAAAGCAGCTAGTGCTAGTACATAAGAACTGCCAGCAACCTATCACTAACTAAAATTCGCATAAACATTCCAATAAAGCTTTGTTTAACAGTTGTGTAATGTTGGTTTTTCCCAACTCTATTATCATCAAATAGTTAAAAAGCATGTTTCACTGTTAAAAAATTGTATTAGCAATAATTTCCAATTGACAATAATATGAAAAATATAATTATCTATTAGTTTTTTACCTTAACCCTATTCGCTTCAAATCATTTTTATCCCAGATTAGCACCAGGCCCGTTGTTGATTAACAAATTAATCATTCGTTATAAGTTCTATAGTTATATTACTAAAAAGTAAAAACAGGTTGTAGGCTGCTTCTTTGTCAATAAACCATTAGTGCTCAAACTGGATCTGTATCTGAATCTGTTCCAATTGCCTTTATTTAGGCATTTGGCTGTTTGCCAAAGATTGTGTATGGTTTTGATTTTTTCCCCATTAAAATTAACCTGATAACTAACTGATAAGATTGGCATGGAAAGATATACACAGCATAGCTACGAACAGATTTAGAATGTAGAGCGTAGTGAGCGAGGGCTAAGAAGGTAAGAGAGAGAGAGGGTGGAAGAGAGATGAGCGACGGGCTAAATATAGTTTGTTGAAGCGAGGCTACTCTTGGCGGTGAGTACCCTTCCCTTCTCTCTCCCATTAACATGTTCTTCCTTTTATTTATCTTTTATTTGTTTGTTTTTAATATTCCTGCTTTCCTTCTCTTGTTTAATTTTTATTATTTTATATTGTAATATCTGATATATTTATTGTTGTTTATATTTCTATATCTATTTTTCATTATTGATTATAATTTTTATTATTTAAGTTCGCGTATAAAAGTGAAAAAGGACACAAGTAAACTTGTGTCTTTTTTTCATTTTTTTTTTATATAAATTTTTTTAAATCCTTTTTTATTTGATGGAATATAAAACAAATATTATTAATGACTCCGTAAGCTTGTTAACAAGGTGTTTTGTTAACTTGGCAACCGTTTGCCTTTTTCCCTCCTCTGTCTATGATCGATTGGTGGACCGTTGGGGCACCGGCTGGTGTTTGTTACCTCCTCCTCGTCTACATCTGACTCGGTGGTGTATCCCTGTTACCCTGTGTGGTGCTGCGCGTGATGGAAACTGATGATGGACCTGCTGCTGATATCACAATGATGATGATGACGATGATGAATTGCGACTTGCAGAGCTCTTCGACAGCGAGAGCGCCATCGATACAGGACGACGAAGATGGTCACCTCATATACCGACACGGGGACATTCTACAAAGCAGATGTTCGTGATACTCTTTAGTTGCAATCACGTAATTACTTATCCCAACAAAAACATTGATACATACACTGTCCCCAATGAAAAATTCTATGAGCCTTGTTTCCTCTCATATCCCATACTGATTTTTAAAATTATTTCATTACAGTTTTATCAATGTATGGGATTGAGATCACTTGACGTGTCTAAAAAATAGTTCATTAGCAGTAGCCACCTTATATAAAATAATATATTTCTACAATTATATTTAGGTTTTATTTGTTTATTATTTAAAGTATGGTCTTATATAATGTTACTAAATTTTTGTTTTGAATTTTGGAATAATTCATTAGTAATCTTTATTCTTTTTCTTTTTTTCTAATCATAAATTCATTTTTATTTTTCATTGCATGTATAAATTTTTAGGCTTATTATATAGCATTATTTCTGGTGGCTACTGGCTTTTGTTTTTCTATTTGGGCTATTGTCAGAATCAATGCAATAATTTGCTACTTTATCGATTACAGACAAGATACAAGCCACCTTAGGCGAAGGAACATTTGGAAAAGTGGTCAAAGTCAAAGATATCCAAACGTAAGTTGTCATATTTTTACATAGTTCTGTAATTGTAAGCATTACTGTTTCTGCTATATTTTTGTGTTTATATAATTCCCCTGATATTGAGCAAGAAATCCAGTTATAGACCTTCCTGTTAATATTGTTTATTTTTTCTATTGAATTGAATCCTTATAGCATCAATTTGTACTCTTTACAACATAACTTTTCATGTCTAGTGTACTGTAATATCTACAAAAATTTGTTTAAGTGTTACCTAAATTAAACTCTTGTTGTATTAATAAAGGGATGAAATCATGGCTTTGAAGATAATAAAAAATGTGGAAAAGTACCGAGATGCTGCTAGGCTTGAAATAAATGTTCTAGAAAAATTAGCTGAAAAGGACCCAACCAGTAAACAGTGAGTTCAATTATACTTAATCCTTAGTGTTTTAAAATAGCATATTAAAAGAATACCCTGTATGATATTCATCTTATGTTTTTAATGAAATGATTTACTTATTTTTGTTAGATGAGCATTATTTTTTTTTGCAAGTATATTATTACAACATAAGGAAAATAACAATGTGGGTAACTCTACTTTGTTAATGTTGCCTCTCCTCTACTGCTACTGCTACTGCTACTCTTGCCTTTTATAAAATCCCATCATCTTTAGATGACTATTTGATAAAGTCAACTCATTTCATGTTCTTTTGGCTCAAACGTTATGAAAAGGGCTTGGTGTAGCTCAAGCTTACATTAGGAACCTGAAGTGGCAAACTGAACATGAAATTTATCTCAATTTTCCTGAGTCATTTAAGAGAAGTGTTGTCCAACGTAACACTTCGCATTAACTCGTGTGTGTGTGTCACCAGCCTTGCTTTGGGCATGTAATATGTCACTGATGAACCTTATCAATCCTACAAATATTCTCAAATTTGTAAGTATCCTTTGTAAGCCCATAAAAAAAACAACAGATATGTGTGGTCTCGCATTGTCGTGATGGAAAATGTCTTTCTTATTGATCAATTCTGACCTTTTGTTTTGTATTTGTATTAGTTATTAAGAGTAGAAAGTTGAATTAATGGTTTGGCCAGTTTGAAACAACTCGTGATGAACAATTCCTTTCCAATCCCACCAAACAGTCATGTTCAATATGGGTTTTGGAACTGTTAGTGAAGATTCTCTAGCACCATCTTTTTAACTGGTACTCATGTGAACTCACCCCAAGTATTGAGTTTCTTTTGGTATCCTGTCTTATGTGATAGTTTATTACTGTTTTATGGGTGATGTTTAGAATAGTTCTCTTGTGATAAATATGTCAGACTAACTCGATTATTTAAAGAATTCCATCAATTGTTTTCAACGATTGGCCTGCCAGATTCTTTTTCTTTAATATAGAAATT
This sequence comes from Troilus luridus, assembly GCA_964056705.1. NCBI lineage: Eukaryota > Metazoa > Arthropoda > Insecta > Hemiptera > Pentatomidae > Troilus > Troilus luridus. The sequence goes on from OZ057416.1 coordinate 112,348,219, forward strand.
TCTGGAACAAAAACGAGTCAATCAATTTCGACTCTGACTTTCATTTAAGCATTCATCACCATAGCTGCCACAAAATTTACAATGGGCTTATGTTGCATTTTTCCCTTCTCGGAAGTAAAAAGGCAAAATATGACAAAAATTGTCTCTTGTAAAGTCACTTTTGACAGCAAACTAAGGACCCTTGATTTATATCTATAATGTTCTACGGGCTGTTACCTTTCAATCCTGCTATTATGTGGCTTCAATGAATAACTATTTCTAACTAGGTCGATACACACGACTTTTAATTTCTTTAAGATTGAAGGTAAGTTGCAAATGTTATTGCATAGAATTTTAACTACTTATTCTTTAATGTAAGCACCCCCCCTTAGGTTTCATACTCATTTTATAAAACAAATTTTGTAAGTACTTGCCAAATTACTACTGTACTTGCAACTACTCATCTTTAAACTGTCTTTTTTAAAGAAAGAGATTAAATCTGAATTGAAAGAATAATTGATCATAATTAATATTAAGTTTTTATTTTATTTTTTTATTTAATTAATGATATTCTGTGGACGTAAGTCATTATGAGGTGTGTCTGTTGGATAATTTCTGAAGCTTTGTTTGCTATGCGCCAAGATAATGAGAGTGCACACAACATGACCTACATGTTATGAGGCACTTGACATCAATGTAGCTCAGAAAGTTTGAACTTGATTTAAGCCTCAAATTGATGTTTTTTTTAATTAATTTTTTTTTGTTGACAGTCTTTGTGTCAAAATGGTTCATTGGTTCAACTATCACGGGCATATTTGCATCGGCTTTGAAATGTTAGGTCTCAGTGTATTTGATTTCTTGGTAAGTTTAAATTGTTGCACATTTTTGATTTTGCCAATATTATTGTGGTAACTAATTGTGTTTTTCTAACATTGAAATTCATTTTTAGAAAGACAATAACTACCAGCCATACTCAATGGAGCACGTTCGCCATATAGCATATCAGCTGAGCTATGCTGTGAAATTCCTCCATGACAATCAGCTGACACATACAGATTTGAAGCCCGAAAATATCCTTCTCGTCGACTCAGAATATGAGCTTGTATATAACGGCAAGAAGGTATGTCTTTAAAATAAAGTGAGATATTTTATGAAAAAATTTGTTTTAAATCATTATTTTCTTTAGAAAAGGGATATAAGAAAGTTGAAGAGGTCTGATGTACGCTTGATAGATTTTGGAAGTGCTACCTTCGATCATGAACATCACAGTACAATTGTATCAACTAGGCATTACAGAGCTCCTGAGGTTATACTCGGTATGTTAATGATTTATTAAGTCTAGGGCGATTTTTTAAAATTTTAATTTTATCGAATTGTTTATTCTATTGTCACTTGTTTTACTTTTTAAATATTGGAATTCAATCAATCACTGTTCGTTAACTGGCCTTATCATAACAAACATCTTCCTTGTAGTTTGCTTGCTTCTACCTGTGTGAAGTTGCCACGGCAACTATGTAATAGCTGTTTTTAAAACTTTCTTAATGAATGAAATCTTCAAAAATAATTAAAAATATTCTGTAAAAAGTTTTATATTTATATATTTATAGAAAGGTTATTTCTTGGTGTTTTTTTAGACCTTTGAATCTATGATGATGGTGAAGGCAGTGTAGGCTAACAAGAATCTGACCGGAAAAAGAACTTAATTTTTCAAGTGTTACAATTCGGCTCCCATTAAATTTGGAAACTTGATGTAATGTAGAAAGCATTCTCTTGTTGAGTTAATGTTTAGCTGTGAAAAATTTTAAGCTTTATGATCATATAATTCTAGAGATCCAGATACCTAAAAACCTGTTCTTTTATTTGCAAATAGAGAACAAATGTTTAGAATTACTGGCGATTTTTGGAAGTAAATGAATTTTGTCTTTTTGTGTTATATAAAAAAAAAACTTGAATCCGATAATTGAAAATCATAAAAAGAGGATTAATCTAAATAAAAGCTGATGTGAAATTGTTACGGATATCCGTATGAAATGGAAATTTGTGCTGATGAAACAGACAACCAGGAATAAAATTCTAGCAATGCTATCAGTTCCATCAAGAATTAATTCTTCTTTGTTATTTCTTTAATAATGAAAATGGGGTGAAGTTAACTGAGGCGTGGTTAAAGAGATAGCAAGGAGAAGCGGTGTTATTTGAATATATGATGAAGATAGGCGAAGGCTGACGATTAGAGTATTCATTAAATTTCCTCTAGCAACATTTTTATTTTTCATTTTCAGTTTTGGTTTCTGTATATTTCGCTATATAAAATCTCAATTTTTTTATAATGGGATCATTTCTTTCTTTTGCTTGATTGGTAACGAAGATAAGATTTGTTATTGTAATAAAAAATGTTTGTTGTTTATTAGTGTATCGATGATACCGTACTATGATACAGTGGTTATTACAAGAACACGGTTGAAGAGAACATTGTAATGAACACTGTATTTAGATATTGTCTTAAGCTCCTGATACAATTTCGGTTTGTTTCTTCAATATTTAATCCTTTTCCATTCTATTTGTAATAAATTAAATTCTATCGAATCAAACCATCAGGTAGTTAATATCCTTAATTTGGGGAGGGAGACCTGGCAGTTGAATGTGATTTTGGATCTATCACTACTGTTTAATTGGAAATAGTATGAGCAAGTGTTGATCTCTAGGCCCCACTTGGATAGTGATAGTAGTTGCTAGGGTTTTATCTTTAATTTACCATATTACGATAGATTAACATGTTTTTCTATTTGTATTGTTTTTTATTGGATATTTTCAAATTCAGTCAGTGATTTGTCAGATATTATTTATGTCATTACTTGTTACAGAGCTGGGATGGGCACAGCCTTGTGATGTGTGGTCGATTGGCTGTATCATGTTCGAACTTTACTTAGGCATCACTCTATTCCAAACGCACGATAACAGGGAGCACCTCGCCATGATGGAGCGCATACTTGGAACTATTCCCTACAGGTATTAAAGTTACAACAATTATTACAAGTGCCTCTTCTTGCTTTTACTCTTTAAGAAAAAATATATAATTATCTTTGAGGGGAAATCATAATAATTATCAAAACGCAATAAATATAAATTTATTACTAAGACTTATGAATTATTATTCATTTATAATGAATTCGCCTGCATTCATTTTTTTTTAAGGCATAAAAAAATCCTAGGTCATCAATGTATCGTTAGTTATTTTATTTAGCATGCCTAAATTTTCTTTTATTTAATTTTTCTTTTTTTATGATAAGAAATATGTAATTAATATATGGTGAAAAACAGAAAAGTCTATGAAGTGTGAAATTTTTATCTTCCCATTTACACGAGAGGATAGATTTTTTTTCTTTCAAGAATTTGAGATTCATTTGACTTTGATCGTTGTTACAGAATGGCCCGTAAGACAAAAACTAAGTACTTCTATCACGGGAAGTTGGACTGGGACGAGAAGAGCTCTGCAGGGCGCTACGTTCGTGACAACTGCAAGCCTCTTCATGTGAGTATCATTAACAATAATATATAAAGTTTCTGCACTTCATACATTTATGGTTTATTGTTATACTTCGACCATTTATCTGTTTGATTGTCACACTTTTTTCATACCGATTGGAAGCTTTGAATTCCACTTTTTTTGGTGGCTTTATCTATAGAAGTAAAGAGTATACCTCTACCTTCTCAGCCTGGTTAGAAGTTTAGCAAACTGCATTAATAAATAATATCCTGCTTGCCTTATCATCAGGGGTAACGAAGGTTGGATTTCTGTTAAATTCCACTTCCGAATATGAAAAAATGTTTTGAGGTAGCATTGTGTATTTTATTAATTCGCTGTGGTATAGAATGAATTGTTATTATATGGATAATCAAAGGGGTGTTATATTTTGCAAGCAATATTTGATTAAATATCACCTCCTTAGGGATTTAGAGACCTAAGCATTATTTCTAAAGTTAGCTAGAAAGAATTACATGGCTAAGCCTGATCTATTAGTTTTACAATCCAATAAACTTACCCTACAAAAGTTGATTATAACCAAAAAAATTTCTTTTGAACAAAGCATGAAAATTACTCTTCCCTCCTACACCTAGGCCTACCTCGTGGCCTCGCTTCTATACACTTTTTTGGTACTCTGTCTTCCATATGTGTCCATACCATCGAAGTTGTCGGCATTCCAGGGTTTTTTTCAAGGAAGGTACCTTGAGTTCCTCTCTTATTCTCTCGTTTCTTAATCGGTCTCTCCTGGTTTTACCCAATATTCTTCATAGAAATTTCATTTCCGCCTCCATTATCCTACTTAAGTGCTTGTCTTGGATGACACAACTTTCACTGCCATAGAGCAAGGTAGGGAGATATACTGCTTTGTATATGTGGAGTTTAGCATTTTTCCCTACTTCTCTCTTTCCCACAATGGTGTTGCAAATCTGGTAGTATATATTGTTTGCTTTCTTTATTCTGTTGGAAACTTCTTGATCTAGTTTCCCAGATTTGCTGAATATTGTTCCAAGGTAGGTGTAGCAGTCCACATTCTCTAGGACCCCTCCATTGCATATCACTCCTACATCGCTCCCATCTCCTTCATCTCTGGCTACTGTCATCAACTTGCTCTTGCGGCTGTTTATACTCATTCCTTTACGAGCGAGTTCTTCTTCCCATTCTATAATGGCCTGTTGCAATTTTTCCTGAGAATCGGTCACCAGGACGATGTCGTCAGCATATAGGAATGCCTGCACTTGAACTGCCCTCATGTTCCACATACCGACTGCAGTCCAACCAGTTCTTCTGCTTATCATGTGGATTTTGTCACCCGACAATAATGGGCCCAAGCTATCCCCTTGTTTTACACCTCGTTCCAAGAGAAATGGCTTGGGTTCTCGGCCACCTTAGAAATGAAATAATGACTTCTTAATGGCACACTTTTTTTTTTTGTTGTTGAGAACGGAAATCATTGATTAGTTAAAAGATTTTTTAAAGTTATTAATTATTAAGGACTATTCTCGTTGAAGTTTCAGGTAAAGATGATAATAAGAAATTAAAAGTTGTTATTTTCCAAGTTAGCATATTATAGGATCAAGCGCCTCAATTATATTTCAGTCTTATGCTTAATGCAGTTTTGAATTTTTCAAACCTCATCATGACAAACACATTTTTGGAATGTAAAACTTGGTTCGCAGTGCTTGTCTCAGTGTATTGAGTGATAGCCAGAATTCGATACATTAGGTCTTTTGGATTATCAGTATTGAACCCATTTTTCTTTCCCAGTGATTAAGTGATCAAAAAATGCTTTCATATTAAGTTATTGAAGCTATTGGTAGATTGGTTTACTGCAATAGAAACTATAGATAATTTATTTTTCTCTCATTTTCATTTTCAAATAGCTATAATTATTATAATTATATTTATTTACTTTTTTGTATTTCTCGGCTTGTACCGGATAATTACACCAACCCGGACCAAGGTCAAGGGTATGGTTCATTTAAAAGTTAAATGGGAATATTTAAAAATTTTCTAACGATGCTGGCAGTTCCCAGCATAACCGCTTTCTGTACTTCTTCCAGTCCCCTAATTATTTCCAACGTCTTCATTGATGCAATCGTTTCCTGAGGAATTATACCATTGCTGGATACAATGATCGGGAGTACTTTTACATCCACCAGTCGGTAGAGATGCCTTAATTCCTCGCAGAGCTCTTGGTACTTCCGAATTTTTTCGCTCAATGTTTTAGAAATGTTATCATCAGCAGGAACTCCAACTTCGATGATGATGGCCTTTTTTATTTTTTTGTCTACGAGTAGTATGTCTGGTCTGTTGTGGGGTATATTATGGTCAGTGGTCATAGTTTAATGTCGTTTTTTTCTAATATTGCCTGTGGCTGGTATTTGTAAAATGGGTGATGACTGCTTATTAAATTATATTTTTGAGCGAGTGCCTGGTGTACGATCTTTGCAGCATTATTGTGCCTAGTTAGATATTCTTTATCTGCTAACGCTTGGCAGCCAGAGGTGAGATGTTGAATCGATTTGTACGTTGCTTTGCATAGGCGACATCTATCTTCGATTGCTTGGTGCAGAATATGCTTTCTGTAGGAATTTGTTGCCATGACCTGTTCCTGTATTGCCATAAGGAATCCTTCAGTCTCGGGGAACATTTTTCCTGTGGTCAACCAGCGGACTGACGCTTCTAAATTGATGCCCTGAGCATATAAAGAACTGTAAAACCTTCCATGGAGTGGTTTACACTTCCATGATTCTGTAAGGCTCTCCTCAGTTGGGATTGCTACTGGATCTTGTCGAAGCAAATTCAGTGCTGTGTAGTTGCAGTCGAGGGCAGCAATGGTCGACAGCATCGGTGAACTACTATTCATAAAATAGGTTCTAAGCCTTGCTTCTTGTTCACGGCAGGCTTTCGACAGGCTAAAAAGTCCCCTACCTCCAAGTTTTCTGGGCATATATAGTCTTGGCACTGAAGAGTTTGGGTGGCGCTGTCTTGATTTAACCATCTGAGTTCTTAAGAAGCGGTCCATTTTTTCCAAATCCCTGTCACACCATTTTATTACTCCAAACGTATATGTAACCGAAGGAACAGTTATAATTATTATTATTATTATTAATGTATAATTATTTGTTATTGACAGAGGTATCAGCAGTCGGAAGATGAAGACCACCGCCAGTTATTCGACCTGATTGCTAGAATGTTGGAGTATGAACCTACAGAGAGGATTACTCTCGGAGAGGCCCTACGACACCCATTCTTTGACAAGATCCCGGAAGAACAGAGGCTGCCGGCTCGTGAGCGTTCACATTCGCTGAGCAGATGAAGGCGCGCTCCTTTGGACCACTGGAGGCCGGAGGCCTATTACTAGTGGCCTAATGTATATAGTACCTTATGGTCCAGTAAAGGCGCACTTTTAGAAGAACAATTTTATCAATGCTCGTTGTGTCAACGGAGGTCTTCTCTCTCAACTGATAATTTAATTTTTAATTCTATAAATCGAACTTTTTCCTCTCAAAAATATCTTTTTCCTAAATATGTTTATTTTATATGTATGTTTATCTATAGACATGAATTGTTATAACAATACAACTGGCCTTACATTTGGAATGGAGCTAATTGTTGTGTATTACAATTAGTAAATCAAGTGTAGACAAGAATTTTCTGGAATGAATTGAGTACAAACACCACATTTCTGTAAAAAATTTCCTTTTTTTTTTAATATTTATTAAGCATAGATGCATTTTTCGTTTGTGCCTTATAATTTTGTAAATATTCTATCTTTATCTTTTTGTTTTTGGTGTAACATATTTTTTGCGCACGTGTTAAAAAAAATGTTATACAAAAATCATCTTTTAAATGTTATTTAATAATGTATTCCACAAACAAAATTTTATGTATATAGGACAATATTTTGGTTTTGGTAATAAATATGTGATTTCAGATGTTGATTTGTATTGTTTATTTACTTATTATAAAGTTGTTCCTTCTCAGAATTGAAAATTTGTATTTACTTCTGATTTAAAAAAAAAAGGTGCAAGCCAGTGAAATGAAAGTGAAAATTATGAATGAGGTAGGGTGCTGTGAGATAAGTAGTAGAAACTTGCACTTTTTTTTATTTCTCTCTTCCTGTTAGCGGGGGCTAGTCTGATATAAGTGCTTTTTATAAATATTATTTTGGTATCCCAAAAATAATTGATTTCGATCTCAGGCCTCTTGTGAATATACGCTAAAACCCTCCTAATACCGGTGGGGTCTTTAACGACCTCAAGCTCGTATTTTTGACTCTCCTTAACTCAAAAACAAAATTATGCTTACGAGGGTCAAGGACATTTATCCTTAGACTACGTACGAACAGTAGAGCCCAAATGAATTTCATGCTCAAAATAAATCACTGGATTAATTTTTTTCCCCAAAAATGAGGATGGGGTCCCGGAACAACCCCACCTGCTAGTTACTGTTAGCCTTTATTCAGATCACCGAAGTAACAGTCTATGCCTTTTCAGGATCTTAATATATTTTCCTAGAAGAATATTTGCATTTACAATGTCAGTTTGGTGGTATGGGTTCCAATTACCGCCGTAAATAGGTATTTTTATAGTTAACCCGTTGAACGGAACATACGTCAGAATGACAGCATTGTTTGACACTTTTATTGATAAAAGTACGGCCGGGTGCAGCACAAGCCTGGGTCTTTGTGACATCATCCGTCAGGTATTGGTACGCGACTGCATCACTTCGGGAGCCCATCACCGCCCTTTGTTTTGGCAGAAAAAATGAAATAAATAAAGACTGTTTTTATCATTTCAAAAGTGATGTCAAATGAAAAATAAATATTCTATTACTTTTACAAATTCTTTACTAATTTTTAAACCCCTATTTTATGAAATGATAGTGAAGTACCAAAAGTAATCAATCTAATAACTGTAAGGCTACTCACATCTTAAGTAGCAATGAGTGGTTGGGAAAATTGCAAAGTCTGTACACATATTATTAAAAAACTGGGTTTAACGCTTAGTTATACTATATACTATTATATATCAGTTTTACACTGATAGCCGTCATTATGACGGTTGTTCCCTGTAGACCACAACTCAGAGATGTTCCGTTCAACAGGTTAAGTTAATATTTTCTGGATGTCGTCCAAGCCTTGGTATTCTTTCGTTGAAATTCTCTCTCTTCCTCTTTTGCATCCTTTGTGTCAGAAGCTATGAATTCTTTGATAGTGTCAGTTCCTTGATATTTCTCAGAAGAATTTGGCACCTACTAAATGAAATAGAGAATAGAAAGGGTGGGAGGCTATATTTTTCAGAACTCTACTTGCAGAATTTCTGTCATTTGCTTTTTATCACAGCGGAAACATCCTCGAAAATGATATTGAGGAAAATCTTGACATCATTGCCTATTACAATGACACGAAATGAGGAGTGGATAATCTTGACAGAATGATAAGTGAGTATACCTGTCAACGGCAAACTAAAATGTGGCCTTTCGAACTATTTATGAATCTGATAGATATTGTTGAAGTTCATACATTCGTCTTTGGATTGATCTACATATTGAATGGAAAAAGGCTTATCAACGATTTTTTTTACTTGAACTCAGGAAAAAAATTCGCTGCCATCCATGATTCAGAAAAGGATATGTGAAAAAGAGGGAAAAGGGATTACTTATGTTCAAGAAAAAATGACACTAAAGTAAACATTGTTTGTAATGTTGGCAATCAAAATATTTGTAAAGAGAACAGAACCACAGCATATTCATGAGTTCATTGGAATTTAGGTTCTAGAGGAACATGTTTGTTATTCACTAAAATGAGTTATTTTCAAAATAAATAAAATTATACATTTTGATAGTTCAAAAATGATTGCTATCACTTTACTACAGTCCCATTATATCAGAATTATAAGCAATGACTCTTAGATGGATATCATCGTAGCTGATAGCAGAAAAAGATGGGGTCCTCCAGCGACCCCTCCTGGTATTACGTGTAACTTTTTTCACCCGGTATTAGGAGGGTTGAAATTTTCTGCTTGCATGTTTTTTATATAATATTTCTCAAAATTTGGAATAGCTACTATAACAGAAATCTAAATATCTTGAGAAATGTTTTTTAGCTGCATTAATACTTCTTTTTAAAATTATAATTAGTCCATAACAACCAATCTAAATAAATGTATGCTATCAGCCTAAGCATATAGCTAGAAATATTTAAATAACAATATTGATATTAGAGATTAGAGATAGTTATCCAGGAAGTAAAAATATTAGCCACTGTTTAAATTATTATTGCTGATTATGCTATCATTAAACCATTATGCCTGTAATATTTACTATTTTATATAGCAGATCACGTAATTGATGTTTATTTTGGAAGGATAAGAGACAAAGACTAAGTTAGAGATTCATATAATTGAAGTAATTACAAAATATTATGTTTGGTTTTCATTTGGGGCACAATTCAATCTTCATTAGAAACTGACATTTCGACCCAGAGTGCAGATTTGAAGACCTGCAATCTGGATCAAAATATTGCTTTCCAATGAATAGTTTCACTACTTAAGGAATTATTTTATGACTTGACTTCCATACTCACCATTTTCTTCTCCATATATTTGTACAGTCTACTAATAATTAGTCTATATAACTTTGAATAAACTATGTGATTAGAAAAATCTCAACAAGTAAATGTATAAGTCAATTTTGATAAATAAATAAGCTGGATCAACAAGTGAGTTTTCTACATGGATCATACATAGTTAAGTTATATATAACTAGCTTAATCAAAAACAAATGTGGTCAGAATATTTAGCTTTTTGGAGATACTATATTACTATAGTCCAGGTTAAATTAAATTTGAAACCGTAGTACTCAAAAGTTATAATTTTCTATTTACATTCCTGTATTTTTGATTTCTGACTTATAGATGACTCATAGTTGTTATAGAAATATATTGGTAAACAATTTCTAAATAAATCTTTTATATAATTTTTTTTAATTAGAAATACTATTGTAAAAATCAACCTACACTGTAAGACATACATTATCACTTTTTCTTAGTGTCCACATAATCTCTTAAGGATTAACTAAATTGGTTTTGGAGTGAAAAACGATTGTTGTTTAATAAATTCATCCAACTTTATTTTGAAGAGACCACTTTTTATAGGTTCCCCCAATGTACAGACTGGATTCTTCACAACATATTCAACATAAACCTAAAAATATAATAGATTTAAAACAATATTTCATCATGAGAAAATGACTCATTTGTCACCAAATATCCTTTATAATGATTAAATTTTAGGTTAAATATTAGTCTGAATTTGTTTGAAATAAGGCTCGGTGAGAATAAACCATCTCAAACAACAGAAAATTAAAAGGAAAGAAAAATGCAGAATTGTGGAACTCGTCTAAGAAACAAAAGGCAAAATATAAAAATTATATATGATTTTTATAATGAATTGGTAGAGATAATGGATCAAAATCAATAATATTTAATTAATTATTTTTAAAATCGACATCGATATTAAAATTGTATTTGTTGTTTGATAGTACATTTAATGTTGGCATATGCCTTGACAGAAAAGAAAGGACAAAGCTTTAGCGTTGAGAAAGGTGTGCGGCCAGGAGATCCGTTATCCCCTCTTTTGTTTGTTCTCGTGCTGGAGATGGTATTCTGGCGTCTTGGTTGGGAGAACGTTGGAATCAAAGTAAATGGCTAAGCAACTTACATTTTGCAGATGGGATTGTACTGTTTGTCTAAGACATGCAAAAATGACGAGCAATGCTCAAGGATCTTATAAAATTGTGCAAAGAAATTGGTCTTCCCTCTAACTACCAAAAGACGAAACTATTGGGGGAAAAGAAGAATTCCAACTAAACAACCACAATTTGGAATATGTAGACAAGTATATATTTCTGGGTCAGATAGCATTCTTTGCAGATAGAGGAGCAAACTCTTGACGATGGATGACAACCGAAGGAAGAAGACAACGGCAAGGATAAGGTGTAGCTCTAAGGTGAACAATCGTGCACCGGGCTACACCACAGTTCCAGCGGTTTTATACAAATAAAAAAGGCAAAGCAGAATAAAACAATCCCGAAACAGTGTCTCCATTGGTGTACCCCCACTGGTTACAAACCCTGTATGCCATTCTGGCAGGAAAGGTAGAAAAAAAAAAGAAAAAAAGATAGAGGAGAATGGCACTAGGTTGGTCTCTCAAGCATATCATGAAAGGTAATTTAAATATGGAGCTTAAAAGACAGGTCTTCGATAGTTGCATAAGTCCAGCGATTGAAATAGATGGTCAAAAATTGTCGCTGAATGGATTCCTTATGACTAAAAAAAGAAGAAAAGGTGGAACGACATGTTCAAGATGCTGGAAGGACCACTCTGGTGGAGAGCTGCAAGGTACAGAGACGTTTAGAAGAAGTGGACCGAACTCACCTCCCAATAGGGCCAGTTACCCCAGGAAGACTAGTACTCTCGAAAGGGAAGGCCTATGCAAGGAAAAGAAAGAAAATTTAAATAATAACTTGCAAATAAATATTGAATTAAGTATAAATATTTGTGAGGAAGAAAATAGTTGGGGGTGCAGTCAAATAAAACACTAAATAAGTGGATACTTATTTAATTAAGTGGCGTCTACTCGTGCTACAGCGTCCTATAGCCCTGAAGATGACCCACAAAGTTGGTCGAAACGTCGGCACTTAATTAAATAAGTATCCACTTATTTAGTGTTTTATTTGACTGCACCCCCAACTATTTTCTTCCTTACATTATCCAGTCAACCATCCCTCGCTTCTTATAAATATTTGTACATAATAAAAGGCTATTTTCATTTCATTTCATTCATAGTATATTAAATGCTGAATCGTTGCTAGCGACAAGCCAATACACAAGTACCTAAACTATAATAGTGGTAAAGAGGAAAATGGTTGACTGGAAGATCGTAATAAAGCAATTTGTCTGGGGGTGCAGTCATTAATAACCCTAAATAAGGTTAACTTCTTTATTATAAGTGCCAACGTTTCGGCCTACATCTTCAGGGCTAAGAATTATAAAATAATATATAGAGTATAGAAAAGTGGATAAATATAGAAATATAAACTGTTTTTCATCTTGAATGATAATATTTGTATTTTGAAGAGAAATGATTGTTTTTGTGATGTGATCAGAGAGTGATGTAATTAGACCTATCGCCGCCCCCTCCCCCCGACAGCCCTGAAGAAGACCTGCAAAGTGGGTCGAAACGTTGGCTAATTATTAAACATTTCTCCACATCTAAGAGAAATTTATTGACCTCTACCCAGACCATTTTCTTCCACATAAACTGTTTTTCCTTCTTAACCCTGAAGATGTCCTGCATTGTGGGCTGAAACGTTGGCACTTGTAATAAATAAGTTAACCTTATTTATTGTTATTAATGACTGCACCCCCAGACAAATACATAGTATCCTTCATTATAATACTAGTAACTTTCTTTCAATGAAAGATCCATGTGGAGTTAGAACATGCTTTGTTCATGTTGCAATGATCAATAAGAAGAAGAACATTTTTTTATATAAAATATAAATAGCTTATATTAACTAAAGTTCAGTAATTACAAATGGACAGCATTGAATCCTTTTCAGATAAAAAAATGTTTTGATGAAACAGTGAAGAACCATTAAAACAAAATTATTACCTAATTTTTCCCAATCAATATCCCTTGATAAACTCTATGGTTCAAACCTTCTAGTTGTTACAACTGATGTCTTCCCTCCGAAATTCTCAATTTTAATTTTGAAACAAAACGTTGTGATGTAGCTTTGCATGCACAAGACAAAATACTAAATTATGAACTTTTTTAATACTGTTTGGGAAAAGTAACTTAATAGTCATAGTCCAGGATCCATGATCCATTTTTTTACTTGATTAGTATCAAGCTGAATCTTCATGAATAGCTTCGTTTCGATGAAACGCCCAACAAATTCCTGTGCGAAAATTCTCGATTGTGGTAGCTAAAAGAGGTAGCAAGGATAAAATATGTCGATATGATGATTCTCAAAAATGTATACTAACTGGCCATTTTTTTTGGTTAAATATCAAGATAACTATCTAAATTATTTGTCCTACAAAATGTATGGTTTGATCAAAGAGTCCCCTCCTTCCAATATGTACCGATAACGAAGTCAAAAAAGAAGAAGTATAAAAAAAACAGCTGGTTAGTAATCATTTTTGATGACCTCGTTATCGATACACCTTGGAAGGAGTGGACTCTTTGATCAAACCATACCTTTTTTTAGGACAAATATTTTTTCAAATAATTTGGGTAATTATCTTGAGATTTAACAAAACTCAAAAATTTTTGAGAATCATCAAATCGACATATTTTATCCATGCTACCTCAGTTAGCTACCACAATCGAGAATTTTCGCACAGGAAATTGTTGGGAGTCTCATCGAAACAAAGCTATTCACAAAGATTCAGCTTGATACTAATCAAGTGCAAAAATGGACCATGGATCCTGGACTATTATATTTATAAGAAACATAATTTTTTTTTTAATGGTTTTATTTATTTAGTTTGAAGTGATTCCTGAGAAATGTTTTGAGATTTATGCAGAATCTTAATTGAAGTTGGTTAAAAAATACCACCTTATTATTTTTCAAATTATTACTTCCATTTTTAAGTAAAAATAAAATTTAATGCCATTACTTTTAAGTCATGGACATTATGTATAAAAAATGTGACTACCCTCAAGAAACTATGATTATGAATAGTAAACATTAATCATGAAAAGCACAAAAACATAGTGCTCAGCATGCAATAAGAAAGTGGAGGTTGAACATTAAAACGGGAAGAACTGCTATTTCTTTGAAATTGCAAAATAATCACTAACTAATTACTCCTACTTAAAAACTGATGACCTCAACATATATATATATTTTTTTTTTTTAGGGGTGGTTTTTTTTTTTTGAAGAGAAAAGATTATGTCTTGTATATAAAGCAGGCTTCTTCAATACAAAAAATTTACATAATACCTGACTATACAAACGCTGAAGAACATCCCTCACATCTTGGGCATTAATATCAGTGTTCAAAACAAACTTCACTCCAGTAGGTGTTTCAAAGTAGTGTAAAGCATATTTATTCGTCTTAAAACATAAAAATCCTTTCTTCACATCACGGGGTGATATTTTAGAAACAAATGATTTTATTGAAAACAACATACCATACATCAGTTTAGCTTCCTAAAATTAGAAATTGAAAGTAAATTTCTTAGTGGAAAATAGTTGACTCGATAATTCAAATGATGGATTGAATTAGACAGGGGAGCAGTTAATCGTAACGCAAAATAAGTTTAACTTATTGTGCCGGCGTTTTGGCCTAAGATGTAGGCTATCTTCAGGGCTAGGAAAAAAACAGAAAGTAACTATATAAAACATTGGAGTACCATGGAAGAATAACATAATTTACGTACAGAATATATAATAATGTAAAGAAATACAGAGAGTAAGATAAATTATTGCTAGTTATTTCATAATTTATCTTACTCCTCGCATTTCTTTACATTATCTATTCTGTACATAAATTATGTTATTCTTCCATGGTACTCCAATGTTTTATATAGTTATTGCCAGTTTCTTTCCTAAGCAAAATAAAGTAAGTTATCTGTACTTCTTTTGTGTCATCATTGCACCTCCTGACTAAATCAATCCATCATTTGAAAGTTAATTTCTATATCCAACAATACTGTTTATCAGTAAGAAAGGACAAACCTCCTCCTTTGAAATGCCAGAATTTTTTAGTCTGTTCCATTCTGCATAATGCAACAGTGTTCCATTCCTATCAAATATGTATAGGTTGTGGATGGTCATTTTATGTGTAGGTTCTGGCATGGAACTTAATTTACTTTTTGTAACCCTTAACTAATATGTAACGCGAATAACCCTCCACAAAATATTTCGTGCTCAATCTTGTTAGAATCATTCACTGCCCTTAATAAATGGAAGATCAAATATGTAATAACCCAGTTACACGAGAAACAGTACCCAATTATCAATTAATCAGCAGGTTATGACCAAATAAACCAAGGAGCTCAAACTAAAGGCCTTTAACTTAAAATCAGGAGACGTTAATATCTCTATGGTTTAAAACTTGTGTTCAGTCTT
Source organism: Troilus luridus (assembly GCA_964056705.1). Taxonomy (NCBI): domain Eukaryota; kingdom Metazoa; phylum Arthropoda; class Insecta; order Hemiptera; family Pentatomidae; genus Troilus; species Troilus luridus. The sequence continues at coordinate 112,363,871 of OZ057416.1, forward strand.
TATATGACAACATGTTGAGTTATTCTTATGAAGATTGGCCATGATTTGTTCAACACAGACATGCAAATAGCGATACCAAAACTCCACTAACTTTACATGATCTAGCTGTACCGAACTATCCAGAAGGATCATGTTATGAGTTTGTTCCAACCGATTGTAAAGCAGTTGCAATAAAAACACATCATCGTACCATAACTGATGAAACTGTGTCAGTACGCCTTCTAACATAATTAATAAGCAGTGTAGGGCTCAAACACTTGTTAGCTCTAGTAATAATAATAAACTATTGAGTTATTAATCGCCATACGCTTCTGAATTGATCTTTTCTTCCTCGTACTGAGTCCTTAGTATTATCAATCACCATGGGTAGCAAATAGCGTTGCCTCATTTCAAAGAGCGACTGATCAAATCTTTACCAATGAAGATACTTAGACTAACATTAATGGTGTTACTATTTAAAAGGCAGGATGTTAAGCTCAAGGTTACAAGAGGAATGTTACGGAATAAAACCTGAAGAATACGTTGGTTGTTAAGCCCCTTAACATTAAAAGTAAATTTTTTATTTGGTTTATTATTTATTGAAAGCGAAAAATCATTCTTTTATTTCATTTATTAGAAAGGACAATTTGCCATTTAGCCATGCGAAATTGTTGTTTGTGTACATTATATATCGTATTAGGTCAGTGCTAGTTGTTTTCTGTGAGTGACCGAAGTTCAGGCGTAATCCAGCTAGTGCACCAGTTGATGACAGTTTGTTGAGCTAGATAGACGCACGCCCCGAACTTCAACTATCGAGTTATAGCCCGCATCTATCCCAACACACGCATTCGAGTTGAAGCAACCAACGGGACTTCTTTGGATTCTCTCGATGGCTCGCTGACAAGTGACTATTGAACAGTAATATATATATTTATTTTTTTTTTCTTCGCCTTTTTTCGCATTTGTGAATCAATGAATAATATACATTCGTATTTCTTTTTTTATTCTATAATTTAAGTGATTTTTTTATTTTCCTTTGTAATTTTGTATTATTATTAAACCATTTATTAAACTGACTATAGTTGAATGAAGTGTAATTTGGCTTTCAATAATTTTTTTTTATAATGTTTTTCTCATATTTTAATACAGCTAGTGATTTCGCTTGATCAGCTTGAAACGGGGTCGGAGATTTGTAATTTTTTATTCAAAATTGTCGCTCTCCCCATCACTGGTTTTCGGGCGAATAGGTTATTTATTGATCATAAATCTACCCTTGCGCAGCTTACTGAAAAAAAAAAGTATGCTTGCAATAGCGAGGTGCATACGGTTTTTACAGTTCTACAGAAAGCCTATGTTTGGTCCCATTATGCAAACTATGAAATCATTAAAGAACATGGTAGTAAGCAAATATTTAATAAAAGCCATCAAAAGCTTATATAATGGTGCTAAAGCTAGGATAATAGTGAGGAATGGACTGACAGAATACTTCCCTGTCACTAAAGGTATCAAATAAGGATGTTCCCTATTACCACTTTTATTCAATTGGTAATTGAACTCCTTCAACTCTTTAAAACTTAGAAGAGGAAATGTAGGGGAATGGGTGTAGAAGTAGGTAATAAATTCCTATATAACTTACTATTTGCTGATGACTAGGTGATAGTCGCAAGTGATGATGAAGATGCCAGTTAAGAATACTTCAGGATGAATATACTGCTTGGGGTCTGGAAATGAACAGACTGAAAACTGAGTACATGTCAATACATGCAAATATAACAGCCCTATCCTTTGAAAATTAGGAAATATAAAATATAAATATCTTGGCAGATGTCTCACTGATGATGGAAGCTCCAACAAAGACATAACAGAAAAAATAGTAAAAGGCAGACAAATTATTCGGTGTCTTAACACTGTTCTGTAGAGGTTTACCTCCAAAAATACAAAAAAAAAGGTGTGTGTGTCAGCTCCGACACACAACTGGAGTTTACCCCTTTCCGTTTCTAATGAATTTTAAATGTGCTCATACCAATTAATCGCTCTCTACTGATACTTATACTTATTAATTTGTAAATTATTTTAAATTAATGTGAACAATTTTAATTAAAATTATAAATATATATTTTTTATCAATTGTGCCAACGTTTCGGCTTACGTCTTCGGGGCTAATAGTGAGTGTGGTGACTTCTTACAACACTAAAACTGTCAACTGAACTCATATAGATGTATATTCACGGTTGTGAAATACATCCCAATAAAGGATATCCTACCGCCCCAGTGCTATAAATGTCAGCAATTTGGGCACACAAAAAACGACTGCAACCACACCGTAAAATGTGTAAGATGTAGCGGCTCACATAACATTTCTGAATGTCCGCGACTAGGTGAATTCAAACAAAATGCTCGAATTGCGAGGGAACGCACGTCGCTTCTTATAGAAAATGCCTCCATAGAAAAAAATTAGAAGAAATAGTGACTAAAAGGATGGAAGAAAATAGAATTAAGCAGATCAGTACTAACCAAAACATACCCAAACTAATGACTAACAGCATGACAGTTCGCCCTGGTGAAAAATACGCATCTTTTCTACAAGGTACCAAAATGACAACCGATTTCTTCCCTGCCTTTACTTTTTTGAAGGGGACCTCATCTTCAGAGTCCGGTAGAGGTGTATTTAAGCCTAGCACGATCACTACCTGTCCACTTCCTAATAAGCAAATCTCCTGTCCTAGTAGCACTACACACTACACACTGCACACTGTACACAATTAAATAGTCCCTGCACAGCCTTGTTAGATAGGTAATCAATTTGCTACTCTTATCAGAGCAACGCTGCCCTACCGTCTGTTGAGGTCGTATCCAAGTGATATGAATGGACCCTAACAGCTTAAGGCGGAATCTAAATAAGAGTAGTAATAGTCTTATAGTGTTTGTTTGGATAGGTGTCTTTAAAAAGGTTCCTATATAATAAAAATTATCGCATTTCAACACTTGGAGAATAAAGCAATAGAATACACTGTTACCATCGATACCACACCTATCTCTTCCCGATTAGACCCGAAATTTAACTTTTAACTTCTATCGGTTATATAAAACCAATAATACATTCTTATCGAGAAGGGAGCGTTACTGGACACTTATATTTAAAACTTGATTTTACTCCTCATAAATTTTTCATACCGCGGGCTAAATGTGAAAATCGTTTCTTAAGGAGTAAACTCCAAAAATATGTTCCACTCATGATTGAAAATTTTATCCTTTACGGATCCTAAACGTGGACAATTGCGAAAAAGGAGGAAGTTGTTGGCCGTAGAGATGGACTTCTGGAGACATTGTGCCATTTCCAGAATTCAGCATGTTGCTAGTAGCACAATAAGGCAACTGATAAATCTGAAACATCGATACTCTACACAGTAGAAACAAGGAGATTAAAATGGTATGGCTACTTAAAAAGAATGACAGAGGAAAAATAATCTTCGACTATTGCCCTACGGAAAGGAAGAAAAGAGGACGACCCAAAATAAGATGGTTGCAGGATGTGGATGAGAGCATGTTAGCGAGGGGCATAGAGAAGGAGACTGGCTGGACAGAGATCTGTAAAAAAAATTTATAGAAATGGAAAACAATTAAGCTGTATAAAAAATCGTGAGAGAAAATAAGAATTAAACTATTTAAATATTATATACGATTTTAATAGTACAAATAGTAAGACGATTTTAACCATATCATGGGATCTGGAGAGCCTCCTTGCCTCACCTAGCCTCAATAAAGTGAGAATTAAAGGCGAAAATCCTGGGATTTGAGTCTAATCTCGGACAAATCACCTTTCTACACAACCATCGTCCCAGAAACAGTGAAGACTCTCTACCATGAAGTCAACCATAAAACCTTCATGGGCTCTAGTGCTGCAGAGTATTTTTTTTTTTTAGGATGACCAACAAGAAACCGCTATTACTTTATGAAAAAAGATGACTAAAATGAAGCCTTAGTAAGATATATCTTGATACGAGGTCACTATTTGGGAACTGTTTTTTCCATCACATAGGTCTCCTTTTCTACTGATGAGTGCTCTTGTTAGCAGCTTGTCAAAGATATAATTTTTGGGGCTACACCAGTAACTAAAATAATTTACAAACGTAGTTGTGACAATTAAAAATTAAAAACCTTGAAGGGATATGCGTTAATACTTTTAAATATTAATCGGAGCTTTCAAGATTTAGATATCATACAGATATGTGATAAGTAAGAGTAAATTAAGGATTAAAAAATATTTGTTTTTAACCAAAGAATTTCTTAGAACTTTTTTAAAATATTAGAGGAAATTTAACGAATTTTCATTTAAAAAGTTAATTTTGATGGCGGTGGATTTACAAGTGAAATGATAAAATTGACCATTCTTGTTGGTGTGGGGTTGTTGTGTGATAACCTCTTGGCTCATCATTATCATTCAATAATTCTAGTTCTCTCTGTTCTAATTATTTTTTATATTAGTTAGTTCCTCTCTTTAATTGACGACAGATCTAGCATTTTTAAATGATAGGTGACTTGAGACCGAATTACATATAAAACTTAATTAGTAATGCATTGGTCAGGTATTCATTCTAAATCACTTTTTTTGTTAACACTACTCTTTTATTACTTAATACTTTTAGTTAATCTTAGTGCTTGTATTAATTGTTATTATGAAGTACAACTTTTATCTGCCAAAAATTAATGATTCTGCTAAAATGTTTTGATTGACATTTTTCTGTGTTTTTTTTCCCTAGAAGCAAGAGATATCATTCGGAAATGGAGGGAAGAAAATGCGCGAAATAGCCAAGAATTAATAGAATTGTGGGAGGATGTTTTGAAACCAAAAGCTTACAAGTTAGGTGATGAATGTGAGTTAATGTCCGTAATAAGATTATTCAGTATTGCAGTGTAAAATACAGCTAATAAAAAAAAGTTTTTAAAAATAGTAATTCTTTATCTGCTGCACAGTTTTTATTTGTACAATGAGACCTAATATAATGCTTGTGCCCATTGACCATGCAAAGGTAGCATAACGGTACCAAGTATAGTTGTTTTAAAACTTGTCAAGTTTGTATGCTTTGTTAGTGTTATATTGGTAATAATTTTACAGGTAATTGCTTCGAGTTGAGTCTCAATAAGTTTTAACTTTTCATTTGTTTCTTTTTTAATATTTTCCAAAAATATAAGTTAATGGATAAGAGTAAGCAATTATAGTGAATATGTTTACTTCGATAATCATTTCATGTAGAAATGAACATTTAAACAAACATATAGCATCTATACTTGGAAATGTTAGTTGAAACTTTTATCTCTTTATGCAGTGATTACAGAAATCTACTTACTATCCATACTTAAGCTCATGATAACTTGCATTTTTGGAAATATAAAAAATGAAACGAATAAACAGTTAAGACTTGTAACTTAATTTGAAGCAACAACCTGCGGAACAGATACCATTATCTTCCTTCCACTCAATATTAATATTATTATTTAATGTTACTCAAATAATTTTCCTTTTCTTTGACAGATTACTTGGTATTAGAGCAAGTTTGTGTTGCAGCATTTGATTGTAATCGTTTGGATGTTGCAAATGATTGTTTACAAGTACTCTCATCGAAATTCACTGGAAGTGTGAGAATAGCTCTTTTGCAAGTTCTTCATTTGGAAGCATTAGAGAGGTTTTGAATTTGAACATGTATTATTTATGCTCATTGATAAAATGTACATTTAATTACAACTACACCTTGTAGGTATGATGATGCATTAAATCTTGTAGACTCAATTATTAAGAGGGACGAGACAAATGCTGCTCCTAGGAAGAGGCGAGTCGCAATTCTGAAAGCTCAAGGCAAAACAGTTGAAGCCATCAAAGATCTATCAGATTATTTAAAAATGTGAGTACATTGTTAAACTGTTATTTCATTGACTAAATAAAAAAGTTTTTTTAAATATAACTTATTCCAAAAGCTTTTTTGTTTTAAATATGTGGTAAGGAGGATGTTGCAATTTGTTATTCATATAAATAAATGTATTTAATACCTGAATAGCCACCTCTGTATCCCTTAAACCAACAATGCCTCTGTATCAGAATTTGTTTGCCCTCTAAGTAATTGAAATAAATTATTTCTAAAACCTAAAAGAAGTATTTTATGATTAATTTGAAAACTATACATCTTTTGATATTTATATAAAAGACTTGATAGTATTTATTTAAAAGATTTGATAGTTATTCAAAAGACTAATAAAATCTCTACGATCAAAAAGAAAATAATCTAAATGAGGGTTCTCAAACTTTTTTTATTGCCAAACGTTGTAGAGAGATTTGAAGGCATTGAATGGGTCAGTCAAATTTCCTGAATTGTTTCAGTGAGATTTTTTATTTTGATATTTTGTTTATCAAATGTAATCCTTTAAAAATCTCCTGAAGCATGTTTCTTCTGATATTGACAATCATTTGGTGAAATTTCAATAACTGCAGGGGTTTTCTAATATTTTCCGTCTCAAAAGTTGAAATTGCTCGATATACATCTTGTTGACATTTTTACCTCTCCAAACTATATTTGAATCTCTGCCCTGTAATTTTAAGCTAAGACTGTTCAATAGGTCAAAGAAGATTGCCTGGTGTGCAATCTTTAATTTTATCCATAAATTTGCCTGTAATTTCTAATTTTTTTATCATAAATCTCGTTTATAAAAAGTTACATCAATCCACGGCCCTTGCAGTTTGTTGTCCCTTTGCTGAATCCACTACTGTTGACACATATGCTATGATCATTTGATTAAACTGGAATAAGAAGGGTGTGGGAGTGGTAGTGATAGCTAGATATCCAGTATTTGGAAGAGGGTTACCTTGTCCTTCTGTTCTACCAGCGGTTACTGCTAATTGCTAGACAGCTGTGGGTTGAATTTGTAATCATATCTTTATCCTTTACTGTTATCGTTAAATAAAAACATGTCTTCATTACTCATTTAGATCTCTTACAGTTTTTTAAAAACAAATTGTGAAGAAATGTTGCAAGAGTGTTTTTCTTAAAAAAAAAAAATTGAAAGTGTTTAAAGATATTTTACATTATTTATAAATAGAGTTCCTAAGAATGTTTTAAATGATACTTCCCGCATATTTATAGGGCATTTGATTATAAAAATGGAGATGAACTAAATAAAGTATTAAAACCATCTAAAAAAAAAATAGGAGCCTCAACATCATTTTACTGCATTTTGCTTTTTGTCTTATTTTGTATTACTTGAGCAGAACAATAAATTAAAAATAAATATATAAAACAGATGTTTGTTGGTTTAGTTTATAAATGATTGGTTTCAATTATGTATGTGCAATGCCAACCTTCTTGGTCACCATTATGTTAAATATTTTTTAAGTATTCCCACATTACAGATTCTTTGTCCTATCCTTGCTTCCTCTATTTTCTTAGAAGTGTATAATAGCTTGTTGGCATAATGAGCTGTCGACCCCATCGCTCTTTCAACAGCCAACAATCGGCTTCAATGTTAGATCAACTAAAGTTCGGGCACTTGGGCTAAACACAGCGTGCCTAAGATCTAAGGTATTGTGAGAGCTCTAGGATCGAGTTCCCTAGGCCCTAGGAGAAGAAGCAAGTTTGGTAGCTTTGGAAAGCCAGCCCCTACGGGTTCGTGAGCTCATCAATCCGATTTTATTAAATTAATCCTTCCAGAAAATCTCTATAAAGAATATCTACTGAATAGTAGTTATAGTATAGAATAGTAGTCAAGGAAACTGCTCTTGAATTACCATAAGTTACGCATCTCATACTGGAATATTTTATCATTGCATCGAGTACTCATTGTACTACTGGATCAAAATAGAATTAACTTAGTTGCAGTCGGATGAATTGGAAGCATGTCGACAGGAAACCTAACCATCCTCTGCTGATGTTTTGGTAAAGGTTACATCATGAGAATGAGATTTAGAGTAAAAGTAAACAAGAGCCCATCAGCTAATAATAGATTTCTGAGTAATGAATAACAACTATAAATTAAGGCAGAAAGCTAGGATTCTTTACCTGAATGTTCATAAATTGGCTTTCATGTACAGATATAGCTGAAGATGAAGAAAAAACAGTTCTATCTGTTTCTCTTTTACTTATCACATGGCAAAATCATAGTATAAAAGTAATGCTAGTAGATTTTGATGAACAAGTTGGGAGAGAAGCATTTTATGAGCCGTCTATTGGTGCAGGCAGATAGATCTCACTAACTCAGGTTGTACAATGGCCAAAGGCTGATCACATAGGGTCTCATCATTAGAAGTGCCTTCGAAGATATTAGCAAATATTAGCAAATCATCTCCTCCAAGATCTTTTATTAAGTATCATAAAACTTTAAGCAAGATCTTCCTCTTCTTTCCCTTCTTCCTTCTTCTTCTTCTCCATTGCAGTTGAAATGCACGTCTGTTTTTCAGTCTCTCTAGAGACTAGGAGTACTTTACTCTTGGTAGAGCTAATTTTCATTCCTTTACGCAGAAGCTCCTCCTGCCACTCAACTATTGCTTGTTGCTACTTTTCTTTAGTTCTGCAAGAAGGACAATGTCGTCAGTGAACAGGTAACATTTTGTGAGGATTGTCCTGAGATTCCACTTTCCAAACGATGTCCTTGCTGTCCTCCTTTTGCAAATTTTATGGACTTCATCTATTAGTGTAATGAAGAGTCCTTGCTTCACTCCCTGTTCCATACGGAATGGCTTAGATGCTTGCCCATTTATACGTACTACCCCTTTAGGGCCTTGGTAGGTCCATTTTATAGCATCTGTAAGGTTTTTTGGTACTTGCTTTGCTTCGAGGGCTTCCCATATATATTTCCTAGGAACGGAATCAAAAGTGGATTGCAGGTCCAAGAATGCAAGGTACATGGTCTTACCTCTCTCCCACGACTTTTCCAATATATTTCTTAGAATTAAGATATTATCCTGAGTTTGCCTCCCAGAACGGAAGCCAGCCTGTTCCTCTTCCAACTGATTCTCCACCAGTTCTCTGAGCCTACACTGAAGGATTGATGTGTGCATTTTATAAACTACTGAGTAGAGACAAATTGGCCTGTAGTTGTTACACTCACTTTGCTTCCCTTTTTTGTATATTGGGACTATGACATTCATTTTCCAATCCTTAGGTATCTTTTTGTTGTCCAATATTTTCTGAAATTGAGCCTGTAAGACTTTTATCATCTCCTGTCCTCCATACTTAATCATTTCCGGTGAAATGCAATCATATCCTGCACCTTTGCCGGTCTTGATTTTTTCTTTAGCTCTTTCCATATCTTCGTCCCAAATAGTTTCCTCATTGTCCTGACTATCCTCTATTGCTGTCTCATTGGGTTCCGTCACATCTATTCCAGAAAAAATATTTTCATAATGTCTTTTCCACATACCCAGAATTTCTTCCGGCTTGGCAAGGATTTTATTATCTTCACTCATTACATTTCTTATCATTTTAACACTTTTGCTCCTAAGGGCTTTTGTCTTCTTCCAGAATATTTTTATATTTTGATAACAAAGCGTGTCTAGTGATTTGCCAAATTCCTCCCAGGATTACTTCTTAGCTTCACGGACAGCTGTCTTTGCCTCATTCCGTCTTGTAGGTTCTGATCTCTACGCAGTGACTGATATGCTTTCCAGGCTTCTTTCTTTTTATTCACAGGTATTCTAACTTCCTGGTCCCACCACTTAGTGCGCTTTCCATTTGTATTAACCTTCTTCAAACCACATACATTTGCACCAGCTGTTGAAACTGTTGACTTAAACGCTCTCCAGAGTTCTTCAAGTCCCAATTCTAAATCAATGGATCTTAATCTTTCTTCTAGAAGTTTGGTATACTCTTCTCGCTTATCGATTGCTTATAGTTCTTGTATATTAATTTTTTCATAGGACTTGGTCTGCTGTCTGCGCTCTTTCAGAATGCATGTGTCTGGTACCAACAACAGGTGATCCGTGCTGATTTCGGCGCCTCTAATTACTTTTATTTCCGTAAAGTATCGCCTCAGGTCCCAATCATAAAGAATATAATCAATGATACTGCTTCTTTCACCTGAAGAGAAGGTGGATTTATGAACTCTTTTATGTGGCTAAAAGGAATTCCCTATCATGAGATAAATATCGATGCAAAATTTGATCAGTCGTTGGCCATTATTATTCAATGTCCTTTCCCCACATTGCAGACCCATTACACCATGTGCACCTTTGTGTTCCCGCCCAATTCTGGCGTTGAAGTTGCCTATGAGGATGATCTACCTGCTTTTATCACAGCATTGATTTATTGTTCTCTCCAAGTCGGTATTAAACAATTCTTTATCCAATGCAGATGCATCTTCTGTTGGTGCATAGGCCTGTATCAATGCTGATTTTCCAACTGATTGTTGTATGCCTGCCAAATTGTTGTATTAATCTTGGGGAAATGGGTTTCCAGTCCTCTACTTGGCTATCCATTTCACTCTTCACAATTATGCCAAAACCTTCTTTGGCAAAACTTCCTTTTGGGACCCCAGAGTAAATGAGAACGTGATCATAATCTAGTTTCATCTCTCCACTATAAAAATCCCCTGAGGATGAGTTCTGCTAATTAATGGATATAGTTCTGTTGACCGCACCCCAGATCTTTTTTCTATATTACTCAACATTTCAATTGATTCATTATAAATCTCTCTGAAACCATTCGAAAACACCTTTGAACAGTTGCTCTCTGTAAAAAGACCCGGTGACAGTTCGAGAATTCTTTATTGTTTTTGTCAACAATTCTCTTTATAAAGCCATAAAAAATTGCAACTAAACATGTTGGAAGCCAACTTCAAAATTTCTGCAAGCCAAGAACATTTTTGATACGATAAGATGAAAGAAATGGTAGTGAAATTAAGCAATACATTATAATATAATACACTTTCTTAACGTGGCTTTATGAAGAGAACCGATATAAATTCTAAAGAAACAATAATTTAACTGACCAAAGTTTTGACTTGAACTATTCTGAAGTCCAAAGGGACAAAACTTATTTCAGCAATTGGTGACAGTGTTTAGAGTTCTGGCAGCATACCGAAAATTTTTAGAGATTATTAAAAAAAAATGAAGGTGATTTGCAGGTTTTCTTTGCTGGTAAACTCTTTTTCTGTTGATAGTTTTAATAGTCTCTTTCAAAATTTAATTGTTCAAAAACTTTTTCATTTCACTTGTTAGTGTAAAAAATTATATTGAAACTTCTCAATGGTGGAAAAAATGTGCATTACAAGAAGAATTTTATATCTTAGTGAAATATTGTCTGTAAAATTTTATTTTACAGCTGTTTGTTTTGTTGTTATATCATCCTCTCTTAGAGTTTTAACTATTAGGGGACTACAAGAACTAGACTGCTAAAACAATGAAAAGTTTTCGACATTAGAGGACCAACTTGGCACTTGAGAAGTGACTTTTTTTTTTTAAATTGATTTCTTGTTTAAATAAAGTAAAAAATATTTTTTTGATTTCTAGTTTTATGGTTGACCAAGAAGCGTGGCAAGAACTATGTGAACTTTATCTTTCGGAGCAGGAGTATGGAAAGGCTTGTTTTTGTATGGAAGAATTGCTTCTCCATAACCCACACAATCATCTCTTTCATCAACGTCTTGGGGAAATAAAGTATACTCAGGTCTGCTTTTTTATATTTCCAGAAATTTCTATTCACATTTTTATAGTTTAATTCGTATTGACTCTATATTTTCCTTTTCAGGGTGGTTTTGAAAACATGGATGCAGCCCGGATTTATTTTTGCCATTCTTATAAACTGAATCCTAAAAATATTCGCTCCCTTTATGGGATATTTCTTGTACGTTTCCCTATTCCAAACCTTATCTCTTATTTTACATATTTATTTATAATTTAATGTATAACTAATTTGTGAATGAATATAAGAATCAAAAATTGTTAACTGATTGATGAATCTTATTAGTCTATATTTTGGTTTTAGAGTTGCGCTAACGTTGCAGCCTCTCAGAAATGTACCTCATCAAAGAAAAAAGAGGCTAACCAATTAAGTGTTTGGGCTTTGAAGCAGATAAATGAGAGGTATCTCAATTAGTAATATTATTTGCTTGTTTAGTAGTAGGTTTTTTTTTCTATTTGGTTTTGCTGCTTGAATTTTAGTAGGTTATTTTTTATTGGTTCTATTTGGCTATTTGACAATTTTATTTTAGGGTTAAACTTTTTGGGAAAAACTAATATTGTAAAAGTTGCAGAGCACCAAACTTCAAATTCTGCATCTAATCCTCATTATCAACTTTAAAATTTGGTCAAGTACACCTCTCAAAATTTTCAATCTTCCGAACTCAAAAATTAGCATATTTACTCAGTGTTTATGGTATTCAAATATGATATATCAGATTGTTCATGGGTGTGCCAGTACATCCCGTACATGGGTGTGGCAGTATATCCCATATATGGGTTTGGCAGTATATCCCATATATGGGTTTGGCAGTATACCCCATACATGGATGTGGTAGTACTTCTGATACAAGCTATAAAAGCTTTGGGTGAGTTAGCGAACTTGCATGGCATCGTGCTTTTTCCTGATGGATCTCTACACCTTTACTATTAATCAATTCTGGTCTTCTCTGTTTAAATAAATCATTAAATTTGCCCAGTTTTTCAAAATTGTTTAAAGTAACATCATGTTTTTTGGCTCATTTTTAATTCCATGATCTCTTGTTGCCATAGACAACCGATTTCTTATTCCCAGTGATGATGTGCCTCAAAATGACCATTTTCCTTATGTTTGAGATGGAGGCATTTTGAATGGCCATTAACGTTCAAATTTAATAAATTTCACCTCTCAGTTATTTGAAATGACTCAGCTTCATTATTTACCAGTTTGCATCCATTAATATCTTTATGGTATCTTGATCAGGTTTAATTGGCCCTCCAGAATGTGCTGCATAATTATATACATCTTCAAGTAGTTTATTTATTAATCAAAACTTATGATGGAATGCACAAGTCAATACAAAATATCAATAATTCAATTGAAATAATAATTAGTAAATATTTATAATAACAACAACAACTTTATTTGCAATTTTACATATACAAGCAGGATAAGTGTGAATACATGTTCTGGACTTCCTTTAAATGCTTAAAGAACAGTGATTTTAATTAATTAAAGTTATCTTTTATAAATAAGTTTTACAATAGCAGGAAAAATGTAGAAAAAACCCGCTTAAAAAAAATAAAATAAATTAATAGTAATAATAAATAAATAATTAAAAGTAACAATAATAAAGTAAATAAATATAATAATAATTAAATAGAAAATAAAGAAACAATTAAAAATAACAATAAAATAAATACAGATAACTAGATTACAATACCTGCAAATAGTGATTTGTAAAGAAAGGAGTATATGTTTTGATCTTTTGTGCGTGTAGCGTCGTAACGAATGCTTATCATAGTTACCGATTTCTCGGATTAATGGGTTTTCGGAAGTTGGAGTTTTTTCGAAGTATGCTTTTGTTTGGGCTGAAACATATTGTTTTATAGTGGGAAGTTCAAGATTGATATTTTCGTGTAACGGGGATAATTATTAATAATCCTCATGCATAGGTTTTGTACCCTTTCAAACTTTCTATAATTTGTGGCGCAGGTTGAACTCCAGACAGGTGAGGCATTGGTTATCAATGAGCGAATTACTGTTTTGTAAAGGATTAGTTTGTTTTTAGGAATTAGCCTGGATTTTTTAAGTAAATATTTATATTATAATATTATTGACTTTATTTTCATTTTTAGCATTGTTATCATCGTTAAGTTCAATGATAGTTAGATCATTTGCACTTTTAATCATTTCATAAAACAAGAAATAAAATCTTATAAGCGAATATTGTTCACTCCAGCTGTTGTTTTATAAACATTGATGAAGTTTTATGCCTTTCCCTTTACCCTTGTCAACTCATGCTCTTTATTCCTTTTTAAACGAGGCACCACAACTCATCCATTTAATTAGTATTTGTTTGTAGTTGGCAAGTGCACCTCTTGTGGAAATTAAATATTACTTACTCATAGTTTTCTTTGCTATAATTTTGAAGTTTATAATTTCTATTTTTGTGTTATGTAATTCTATTGGTTTTGTCTTGGTTTTACCATATTTTTTTTCAAGATCTTTAAGATTAAAAGGAATGATTATTATGTTATTAATCAACATTATTAGAGGATCTCCGATTAATATTTTAGATAATTAAAAAAAAAAATATTTATAGAGCTGATAAACTTAAAATCTCCGACTGATAAACTTGGTTTATAAAAACAAAAAATGGGAAGATACTAACTACTAAAATACTATAATCTGGAATAGTGGTGTAACAATTAAATTTTTTTTTTAGACATTTGAAATATGGACTAGGACTTTTGAAAAAAGGAGTTTGGGAAATTGTGTGACAGACTAAAGCACAGGAAAACTGAAATTTGAAAGACCAAATGGCTAATTTACTGTTAACTTATATTTTTTGACCAAGGCAGATTAAGAGAGTTAAAAAAGAGAGACCTGCTTTACAAAATACTAAAATTATTAACTTAAATAAGACCTATTAAGTTACAAAAGGCTATAGCTTTGTTAAATAACAATGACAGCACAAAGCACTTACTAGGAGGAAGGAAATTTAACTAAGGAGAGGCAGTGACAACTTTAAAAAAAATGGAAATAAGAGTATCCATCCTTGCTATTCGATATTACAGAAATGAAACATAGAATCCTATCCGATAAAATAACTAATAAATGCTAATAGAATATGTACTGAAATTATATTACAGTATTTATCTAACCCTATTTCTTTGTGATAGTGCAAGCGTTGGGCAGATTGACGGATTGACACTCGCTCGTATAGTACAATAAAACATGGTGCAACCTGTCACCAATCTAATGTGAGAATGTGACCAATCTAAGCAATGCCAATTTAAAAACAAATCTGGGAATACTTCAGAAAGTCAAGTCAATATTTTCCCAATCCAAGGTTCTCTCGCCCTCTTATCACTACGAATAGACGCTAATAATCAGAAAATAAATTATGGCAGAGTACAGTATCATCGTCTCCAAGTTATTAAATGCAGGATCATCTAGGTACTAAATCTGAAACCAATAACGGGATAGAGTGCATTGAAAGAATGAAAAGAAATTAAAAATATTGAAATATTGATATATTAGTGGGTTCTTCAGATTCCTTACATCCCTTAATTCTTCTTCCACCCGATGAGGCCAGCTGAGGATCACATGCCAATTTCAATTCTTCCCATTTGGCTGTTTACTCTTCCGTCCCTTCCAATATTCCTTCATCCTTTCACTATGGTGTTTCTTTCTGTCTTCAGACCATTTCACCCCAGGTTTCCTCCTCATTCTTCCCTGGAGTCCTTCCACGCTCAAGATCTTTCTAAGAATCTCTCTGCCCATAGTGTCGTCTTTCCTTATATTGTTTCTTTCCAAATCCTTCTTTACCTCTCAAATCCAGCTAATTGTTGACTTTCTCTCCCAAAAGTACACTTAAATATCCTTTTTGTTAATCTTGAATTATCCATTCTGAAAACATGTTCAAAAAAATAATAGTCTCCTTTTTCTTATCGTTTCTGTTATGTTTTCTACGTTCGTGTATATTTCATCATTAGATTTCCATACATCTGTGGTTTTCATTGGGCCTAGAATTGTTCTCATTATTCTTCTTTCAAGTTTATCTACTCTACAGTTTAATACTAAGCATTCACTCCCATTTAGGCATTCTGGTTTCACAACTGTAGAGTAGTGACTTATTTTAAGAATTTTAGATAAACACCTTTTGTTATAAAATTTCTTAGTAATTCCAAATGCTCTTTCCATCTTGTGTACCCTTTCTTCTATTGCAGACTTTTCTAAACCATTTTCTTGGATTACTTCTCCCAAATATTTGAATTTCTTTACTTTCTCCACTCGATCAATATCTGTTATCAAATGCTTTGGAGCGTTCTTGATGTGTGTAATAAATTTTGGTTTTTCTAATGAGATTCTCATCCCTTAATTAATATTAGTTGGTATCAATATATCATCTACTATAGATTTAAATAACTTGAGAAGACTTTATTAGTTTGAGCAATATGAATCAATCCTGAAAAGCTTCAGATTAACAATCCTTCATGCTTGGATTAGATGCTTTGCATTTTTACACATCAGTTATTCAATATAACTTTTGAAAAAGGGCATGCAAGATCACTTCATTAAAAGGAATAAAAGAAATAGAGAAAAGAATAGGTTAACAAGGTCTTAAGCAGATATCGCCCCCGCCATAGCTAAGTATCGAATACGAAAAAAAACTAAGTTTTCGTTTTCGACTTATAGCAGTTGCTTTAGGATTGATAATTGATATAAAATTCATATAGAGGCATCTATCAGTCACAAAAACAATGTTAAACGAATGTCATTGGTTTGACTATAGGCACTAATTTTTATTGAACCTTGAAACTGCTTTTTTTTAATTCTCCTCCAAAGTACCGATTGGATAGTTGGAAATGGCAGTGACAATATACTTAAAATACTTGTGTCTGAAAATATTAATGACAGCAATATTTTTTACAGAAATTTTTTGCTTTTTCTGAAGCAGCTTCTTGAATTACATTAATACAAAAAACTTGATCCACAGATTTAAAGCGATCCTAGAATCAATGTCTAATGGGCTTACCACCTTAGATTTGTATGCCATCTGTAAGAAACATTTGGAGTTAGTATCGGCACTACTGTTCACTTCAGCTATATAGAAAGAACCATTTTAATACATTGTGCTCTTGTGATTTCAGATTTATATAATCTATTAGAGAGCTTTTAGAAGAAGCTAGAAATTTAGTCTTTAGGCACCACAGACTGAACTTCTCTCATAATACACTCAACAGCAAAAAAAACCGGACACTTAGATTTGGTCTTATAATTTTGTTAAATATATATTTATATGTATTAATCTTTTTAATTTATGGTAAGAACTTGTTAATTTATAGGTTATTTAAACAAAATCTGCCAAAAGTGAATAATTTTTATTGATTATATACAAAATAAAGAAAAAATGATAAATGAACACATTTTTTAGAAAACGTTATTCATCATTTTTATTTTTTTTATTTCTGACAATTTATGTAATCCTAATAGAGGGTATTACTCCCTCTGGTACGGCGAAGGGCTCTAACCCTGTCAGGCATCGAAGAAATAAAATTCTGGACGTACTCCACCGCCATAGTATCCCATTCTTCTCAAAGAGCAATTTGGAGCTGATTTAAGTCTCTAGGAGAAGGATGACGGCGTCTAACACGCCTTCCTTAATTATCCCACAAATGCTCTATGGGATTCATATCGAGAGATCGTGCAGGCCAGTCCAGGACAGTGATTGCCACTTGCTCCAAGTATTCGCTAACAATTCTGGCGGTATGTGGACGAGCATTAACCTGCATTGCTCACCAATAAATGGAGCAAATGGGATCACAGCCTCTAGGAGGACTTCCTCGATGTATCTCCGAGCAGTCTGAGCCCCATTATTTATGAAAATCAGTTCAGTCCGGGCGTGGACATTAATTCCACCCCAAACCATAACTGACCTCCTTTCAAAAGACCGTGATTCACGAATGGTACATCGAGCAAATCGCTCTCCTGGTCGTCTCCACACTCTGTCCTGACCGTCTGAGTGGTATAGACCAAATCGAGACTCATTCGTGAATAAATCAGTTCCCAATTGCTCCAGAGTCCAATGTGAATACTGATCAGCAAATAATCGCCTTTCTCTTCGATGCCTTTCCAGGAGTTGGGGGCCTGTCGCGGGCCCCCTTGATACTAGTTCATGCTCCCTCAATCTTCTCCGCACTCACACGTGTATTTCGAGCCACTTCAAGTCTTTCCCGGACCTCAGGAGCCGTTAAAAGTCTGTCTCTCAATACCGACAGCGTAATAAATCGATCGTATACTGCCGTTGTTGCCCTTGGTCGCCCACTGCCGGCCCTCCTATCATAGTTATCAGTCTCCCGGAAACGCCGCAGTGCATCGTGAATAGTAGACTTCGCTACCCCAAGCTCCGGGCTTCTCTGGCCAAGGCATCAGCTCGGGCTATGTCAACATTTGAAAGAACCATTATTCTGGACCAAAATTTAAAAAAAACATGTCTATTAATCACAGTAAAGGCTTGGTTAATAAATTAAAGATGTTTAAATGTGCGAAAAACTACTTACAGTTTAGAATAGGTCCGACAGGTAAATCAACTTCAAGACAAATAAATCAAATCTGAGTTTTAACTAAGTGTTTACTAATCCTGAAGGGATTAGTTCAATGGACTTAGACCCTACATTCTCTGTAATAACTAGAATACCCGCCAAAACAAACACATTGCTGAAAATTAGCTTTTAATACGAAAAATATGAAGTGTCCGGTTTTTTTTGCTGTTGGGTGTATTTCATGAGTGAGATGCAATGGGCACACAGTGAACACTTCTACTAATATTCAATTCATTATTGAGCAGTAGTAGACCTCATTTATAAAACGACAATAAGCAATTTTGATATAAACCATAAGCCTTCTAGTTTCTGAAATACAATAAATGATAATTTGAAAGAGTAAGCAACAAGTTGATATTAACAACCAATCAGATTTTAAGGATTGAGTTAGTATACATTTTGTTAAAATAACTTTTGGAAAATACACAGTAGCTTTTGTTACTGTAGTTTGATACAATCAATTACATTCAATTATTTTGGGTAGGGTTTTGTATAAAAACTCTTTAAAACTGGCAATGACACATTTGCACATTCATTCCATTGGAAATGAGCTACTGAAGAATAACTAAAAAAGTGCTTTAGCCTTAGCATTTTTCAAGAAAACAGAAAACAATGCTAGAAACATAAATTGAGTCCCAACAAAGCCTTGAGAAAGCCAGGACCAGGACCATCTCTGGCGAAACGTTGGCCGAAAATTAAGCTACGCTGTCAGATTAGATCAGAAGAAACCACTGAAGCCTTTTGTAAAAATAGTGGCCGTGGAAACTTAAAAGAGTATTTATACTAGAAACATGTTTGAAAACTTGTACAAATTACACCTGAAAACCTTAATAATTCCAATATTTTTCGCAAAATCTGGTCTTATGAGATTTTCCTTTAAATAATTAATTTCCAGGTAAATGATTCATACACTGTTTTAGTTTAGATAATTAAAGATGGCAGTGATGGACAACAGAGAGGGCATACATAATACATAAGACTCTGAGCTTATTTAATTTACATTTTAGTGTCCACAAAAACTTCCTTTTAGTTTTCTTCCGGCTACGTTTATTCATACAATATTAATTTACTTGACAATCCTAGACCATTCCCTTACAAAATCACCTAAATAAACTAAAAACAAGAAGATTGCTATAATTTAATGGATGAAAAAGGAGCGTTTCTGCAATAAAATTTGCTTTAAGGAAACCCTTCTTGTTTGGAATGTAATAAATAAATAAAGGAAGAAATAACACTTACATGCCTTGTAATATTTAATTATAAGCCCATACGGCCTTTTTGAAATATATTCATTTCCCTCTGTAAGAGTACAATCGACAAAATACTTTGTTCTATTTACCCATATTAGTTTATGTTATTTATTTTTTTAGGTATCGTGACGCAAGGGGAAAAAATGATGAGGCTCTAGGCTCGTTAGAGAATAATTTGGGTTTGTTGCACCTAAATTCTACAACGTCGTGATGTTAACATAAACATTTGTTTTGTTTGTTTTTTTGACTTGTTTAAATATTATCATTTAATGTGTTATTATACTATTATTAGTTATTGTTATATTTATTCATCAGTTACACTATTCTATTGTATAGCTTCAGTTTGTTCAAAATTCTATTGTTTTTGTCAATGCATTTTGAATTTTCAAGGTTTTTATAAACTGTAACCCTTAAAAAAAGTTTATATATAAATGTTTTGAATTTTATGTGAATAAATATTTGAAACAAAAAATCTTATTTATTCTCATCTTGTTTTAAATTTGTATACATTCATGTTGATCTAAAATAGTACTAGATAGTACACAGTATATGAGTGCGTTTTCTTGGAGCAAGAATTGCTTCTGAATCAATAGGATATGAAGGATATAAAAGGTATTACACCAACACAACCATCTTTCCAATATCTGAAATGTTATCAATTCCCCTAGGGGTCACCTGTGGGCTAGTGATTAGCACAACAACCTACTATGGCTATGATAGAGGGTTCACAGCCCGGCAGGTGGCCTTAGCAATTTTAAAGGGTGTAAAAATCCTTGGTTATGCTCTTGTTTGGAAGGGAGTTAGAGGGGGGATCACAATATATACATATATATATATTTATTTTTTCGGTTGGAGCTAAGAGTCCATGAAGAACTTAGGCCACAAAAAATTATTTTTAAGAATGAAAATTAAGCAAAAATGAACCTGGAGTATTCATTACCTTAATGGATATTATGAATGAATCACTTCCCTAATGTTTTAGTACAGATCCATAAGGCCAGCTGTATAGATTAGGTTATTATATTTGTATCTCACATTTTACAACAAATTAATGTGACAAATTAACACATGTCCATAATCTAACTGAGTCAAATTCATTGCCAAATTCTAGTGTTCTAAGGTAGCGGATCTTTGTAGAAGTGGAAGTGGATAAGAGAAAGGCAATGGTTTGCTTGGCGTGTATCTTCATGTTCGTGATGAGCCTGGCGAGCAGCGTGATCGTGCTGGTGCTGCCGGTCCTCAGCTGGCTCAAGTTCTGGCCAGTCACTCAGGACGCGCCTGTCCTCAGGGCTGTTCCCCCGTCCAGGCCCAAGTCCAGGAGGTGAAGTCGTCTTGTATCTTGTAGTCACTTCTGTCCTTCAAGTAGCAAATGCACAATTATTTTTCAGAATAAAAAATAAAACTGCTGCCTAAGGTATTATTAAACATGTTCCCTATCAGTTTTATAGCAAGTGTACGTATATTCACGAACTAAATTTAGTCTCAATACATATCTCTTAATTTGTACTCTATCTAGAGAAGTTCTGCAAGAAACTTCCTTTTCACAAGTGAATATTTGTATCGACGATAGTCAATAATAATACTCCGCTATTTATTCTATAGGCTAATCAGGGACCCAATCAGAAGACTTTATTTATCTTCTAAGTGATTTTTTAAAGAAAAATTTACTGTAGAAAATCGATAATCTATACATATAAAATGCTTTGTCCTAAATGACTGACTGACTGACGGATCAACCCACAGCCTAAATCGCTGATCGTAGAGACCTGAAACTTGGAGGATTTTCCGAAATTCTATCCCTAAGGGGTGAAAAAGGGGGGGAAAGTTTGTATCCTTGCTCACATGTTTCTTACTTGCCATTTCTACATATCGATGCCTTAGTTCTCAAATGTGTTGAGTACACATTTTTCAAAAATGGGTTTTATTATATAAATAATATTTTAAAGTTGTGATCAGGAAGTCATAGATCAAATGCTGATATTAAATTAATAGAGAAGCTGAAAAGGTTAAAAAAATATATAGTGTCCTTAGACTTGAACTGTATTTCTCGTATTAAATTATTATCAAAGTTGACTCATGTAAAATCTTGTTTTCGGCACTTAACACTGTTAAGGAGACTATTTGAGCATACCTCTTTGTAATGTAAGCAAGGGCGTGGCAAGGCCAGAGAGGAAAGAAGTTTATGTTGCTGTTATGGTATAAGTTTGTATTAGTATGTGTTGAATATATTATAGGACACCTTAACATGGTAGCAGAAGACTGGTTAATAGTTTGATTCAGGAATTTCAGTGAAACAAGAAAAATGGCAGAGGGGTTGTTGACATTAGTTGAGAAACTTACAAAGGAGGTTAAATATGACCAGTGGTGAAAAAATTGTATTTTGCTGGCCAAGTACAAAAAATGTGCTCTGCCTTTGGAGCACAAAGAAAAGCCCAAAGACACCAAAGAAGATGATTGGGATGATATGGTCAACCAATTGATGTATTATTTTTCTGTATCAGTGCCCTCAGATTGTATAGCGGACTGTGAGATCCCAAAGCAGGTTATTGACCAGTTGGATTCCTTGTTTATGAAAACATCAGAAACCAAACAGTTAATTGTTGAGCAACCACTGCATAACTTTAAACCTAAAGAGGACGGCAACCCTGAAATATTTTTTGAAAATTTTGAAAGGAAGATAAATGAATTGAAGGTGGCAGGAGGAGATGTCTATCGAAAACGAAAATTAAGTTACTTAATAATGAGCCTTCCAACTTCTTGTAGGCTTATTGTTGACATGATTGATCTTCTACCAGAATCTCAGAGGACAGATTACATCCGAGACAAATTAATTCTCAAATACCAGACGGACACTCATTTAAAAGAAAAAGCCCGTGCAGAAGAACTTTCTTGTGCACTTAAGGCTAAAGTTAAACTTGAGCATGATGGAAATAAACCAAGAAGAATATGTTATGGTTGTGGCTGAGCTGGTCACATTGAAAGGTTCTGCAACTTCCTCCTCTGAAGTTTCTTATGCTGATCCGTCTGTGATGAAATTTGATATGGATAATCTGTAATTAATATTAATCCTGGGGAAGGACATAGACTACTTTTTATCAACACACCATACAGGCGAAGTTTTTATAAAACTGTAACCTGATTGACTAACACACCCAGCTGTCGATGCACAGCTGAAACCACTGAACTTAGCATCTTGAAATTCGCAGATAGGTTCTTTGTATAGCTTAAATGAAATGATGAGCACCAAGAAAGGAATTGGGACGATTCCACCCGAAGGGTTTCCCCATAATATAATAGGGGTACAATCGAAGATTGTATGGAATCTGTCAGTTTTGAAGTTAGACATCTGAAATTTCTGATGTACGAGTAACGTACGGTTAAAAAAATTATTTATTAAAAATGATCTGTCATGAAACTTTATGCGGCCGACCATATTCCACGCGAGCGAAGCCGTGGGCAAAAGCTAGTTAATGATGTTTTAAATCAATTAAAATAAATAATATTGTAGCGACATCCAACATCGATCATCGATAAATCGTATATGAACAAGAAACCTACATACATGTTTTTTTTACAGATAAAAAATCGTATATTAGTGTACACCACTGTAAGTAATACATTTCTTATTTTGTTGAACAATTTACTTTGTTTTACCTTCATAATAAAGATAAGTGTTACTCCTCAAGAACAAGTCGTGATAAGATCCGTACAATCCCTAAAAATCTTAACTGGTGACCCCGACGTGATAGAAATAGTGACATTGATTTTTCCTTCCCCACTCACGAACATTAAAAATGCCTAGTGATACACCTTCTAAGGAAGAATCATGTGGAGAAGGACTGTCTATCAACCCACTGCAAGTCGATGTTTATCAAGGCCCAACTTCGCGGATACCTCGATTTTGGAAAAATAACCCCGCTTTGTGGTTCGCTACCTGTGAAACGTATTCTCAACATCGAAAATTACATCCAGCAACATAAAATTTCAGCTACTGCTCCCGAATATTGACTACGATGAACTAACTCAAGTTCAAGACCTCGTTCTTGACCCCTCGAAGTAACTTTATGAAAATTTAATAACTAGACTGTTGCAAACTTATGGAGAATCAGAAACACTGTGTTTCAAGAAGCTCCTTGAAGAAAGTCCTTTAGGAGCCCATCACAACTGCTGAGAAGGATGCAACAACTGGCCGGCACCAGTGTGAGTACAGATTTCATTCGTACATTATTGTTGAAACACCTACCCCATAGATTCCAACCAATTCTTGCTGCTACCGAGCACACGGACGTAGAAAAACTCGCTCAAATCGCTGACAAAATCCACGAAGTTTCAACGCCGATGGATAGCTACGCTGTATCCCAACCATCTACCTCGCGCACGCCAACTACAACAACGTGCAAGCCCTGCTCTGGCGAGTTACGAAAACTCCGTAAAGACTTGGATGAGATACTCCGCATCCTGAACGCGAAAAATCGCGGGAGAAGTTCAAGCCGACGATCACATGTATATGAACAAGAACATACACACATATGTTTTTTAACAGATAAAAAACCGCATATTAGTGTACACCACTGTAAGTAATAAATTTCTTATTTTGTACAACAATTCACTTTGTTTTACCTTCATAATAAAGAAAAGTGTTACTCCTCAAGAACATGTAGTGTTAAGATCCTTACAATCCCTAAAAATCTTAACAATATAAATGAATCACTCATTTTAAGGAACAACGAATCTCTCTCGAAATCAAACTGAAAAAATAGATTTTAGGACTGTGAAATGACATGATTAGTTCTTGACATGATTCCTTGGTGCCTTGTTTTTTTTTTCCCCTTGTGGGATATCAAGTAGGTAATAGCGGTTATTTAATGTTTTAACCTTGTTAAAAGGGCTCCCTCTTAAATAACCGGGTCCAAAAACCTGACGTTAGGCTTGATGACTCTTCCGTACACGTTCCTTTTATCCCCGTTCATTTAATCGATTTTTTTTTATTCGAATAATTGAGTCATTTTTTAACCAATGTCTATAGTTCTTGTATGGGAGCGGAGTGGCTCAGTGGTTGAACACTGAGTTGCCATGCCGGAAATCCTCGTTCAAATCCTGCTGCGGGCAGTTACTTTTATTTAGTCTGTTTGCAGCCAGACATGGATCATATATGATCTAGGACCCTCCTGGGGCTCACCCAGCCTCTATAAAATATTATTAAAATAGGGAACCCATAATAAGGGGGGAAACCTAGCGGTTAAGCGTGACCTAGGACAAGTCACCTCCTTGCAGAACCGTTGTGGATGAAAAAGTACAGTCTCAACCATGTACTGAACCCCCAGACTCGTTCACGGGTCGCAGTGGTACATTTTTTTTATTTTTTATAGTTTTGTCTTTAATCAGAAGGATGCACCACTTAGGTGAAGGAGTTCATTTAGTACGTTACCGAACATCAGCTGATTGTAATTTACTGCAATCTATGTGTTTATTTTGTAAGCGAAGTAGCTTTCATAACAATCCTTTTAGAAACGATCACTCACGTGTTTTACCATTATATTTTAATTAATTCAATATAGTTGAGAAAACAGGTGTTACAAAGTTTATCCTTTTCATCAATAAATAAATGTGAGTGCCTCTAAAACTCAGAAATGAGTACCAGTACGATCAAGGGAGTTATATGATGTGGTAGCCCTCCATACAGTAGGTTCCCGTTTTTACCTAAAGGGTGTACTAACTCGAGAGCATTCCATCGAGATCATTCTGCCATGTTCTGGAACACCCCCAGATAATTGAATTGCTCGTACACCGTACATCCGAGCAACGCCGAATGTTTTTATCTCCGTATGCTGCTATTCGAAATACGGGGACCAAACATTTTTACAGATCTCAAGACTGTTTACGGTTACCTATGCCAGACGTATAAGGAAGCATGCCTACGCTTAGGACTACAGGAAAATGACAACCACTGGGTATTAACACTACAAGAAGCCTCACTCACAGCAAATCAGAGTCTTATTCGCCATAAATCTAACAAGATGTAACCAATCGAATTCAAAACAGCTATGGGACTCCTTCAAAGAGAGTAAAAGTGATGATCTAATGTACCAAATCCGACTAGCTAATCCAGAACTGGCCATCGATTTCTACGACGATGTCTTCAATCAAACACTCATTCGTCTTGAAGATAAATCAAGGCGAAGGCACATATCCTACTGACCAGACCAACAGCTTCATTGAACTCGGCAGTGAAACAGTATGGTACGTACTGTTCGCTCTTTATGAGCTCTGGAATTCTTCCAGTCATCATCATCTTTCTACTCATTAGGAGTCATGGCGATCGCCGATCATATTGAGTTTATGCCTCCGCCCGCTCCGACGTAGTGCTTCTAATCAGGTGTCTCTTATTAATACTAATTATAAAGGCCTTGTTGAAGAGAAGACGTCGGAGAGAATTTTTTTGCTGTCACTTATGGACATTTAAGTCTATTATTATTTTGTATTAAATTTAAATTAATAGTTAATTAATTTATTTTTTAAAATTATACATTTTAATTCTAATTTTTAATATCAGGCCTGTGTAGTAATTGTTGATTAGTAATAGTTTATTCTTGTTTCTATATACATATTTCATTTGTCATATGTTTTTTGTTATGTAATTCTCTCATTCATTAAATTGAATTTTGTTCATTTTAATATTTCTTATTCTAATCTTTTTTTTTTTATAACAGTATATTATCATTCTTTTTTCTCATCCATAATTTCATTTATATCGTAAGTGCTTAAAATAACCGCATTTATTGACACGGAGTCGGAGATTTACACCTGTTGGTTTATTACCTGTCGCTCTCCCCAACAGCCACTACTGAAAAAGAACTCATCGACCAAATTTATGCAAAGATGGTTCATAACTATAGAAATCCGGAGTGGCTATTTCATAGGGAAATTTTAGCAATTACAAATAATATTATCGACGATATCAACTTTAATATTCAAAAGGAAATTCCCGGGGAAGAGAGAGTATACAAATCAATCGACACGATGGTAAACGTTGAAGAAAGTGTCAACTTCCCTACAGAATTTTTAAATTCATTCCAAGAACCAGGAATGCCATTGCATTGCCTTGGACGAAAAGTTGGATCTCCGATCATACTACTCAAATCTCAACTGAGCAAACTATGTAATGGAACAAGGATGATGGTCAAACATCATCGAAGCCGAACTGGGATGAACAAAGGTCCCCAGAATACCACTCATCTCTACTCAATGGCCATTCCAATTTAAAAGACTGCAATTTCTAACAAAATTAGCCTAAAGTTTTTTAATTAACAAATCCCCAGTTTTGCCAAATACCACAGCAATTTTTTGCTTGGTTAGAAAAGTTCTCGTCCATAAATCAAAGCTCTTCATATACATAATGTAAGTAAAATTTGAGTGATTGTGTATTAGCCGGTCTCTGGGGTCTACATTTTCAAATTATATCCTACATTATTTATGACCCCAACAGTCATCGTTTATAACCTAGACAAAGAAATATCATGGATACGGTATGAACACGAAATATAATAAAAAACAACTTTTATTTCATAAAATTTAATTTGTTTATGAGGACGTAATGTCTTACTACTGTTTGAAACAGCGAGAAAGACAAGCGTGGCTTCGCTTTCCTTCAGTGTTTTCGATTCCTCAATTTAGATAAACCCCATAATATCCCCATGTGCTGAGTATAGGCCACACTTGAACGAATAACTAAGTTGTATCGGTGATTCACTTTAAAATGTTGTCTTTTAGTTGATTGGTTTTGTATCCTCCAGCAGACGGAATAAATATTGCTTCCCACTTCTATTATACTCAATAAAGGGGCCGTTTTCCTGTCTTTTATTTTTGAAACGCTCGTCGGTTTCTCACCAAACTCCGCCAAACATGTTATTCTAAAAAATAAAATTGTGAAAAAATTATATTCTTGACTCTTTTTGCTACGTGACTTTTCTTAAAGCAATTTTCTTCCAAACATTCTCGACGAAAACATCTCCATTAAATGTCGTCAAAATCCATTTCATGACCTTTTTTTCACAGAATTGCGTCGTAGGAATTACTCCGAATTTCTGGAAGTATTTCACTGCTTCTTCTCCCGACGACGGAAATTCCCAAAGTGTCACTATGTTCATTTTAGGTAGTCAATAAAAAACCAATAACAAAACAACAATAAAAAAAACAAAAACAATATATACTAAAAAACAATTTCTTAACAAACAAACAATGTTAACAAGGCAAAAGCAATACGAAAAAAAAAATTAATAACAAACAAACAAAATTAACAAGGCAAAAGCACTACGAAAAACAATTTAATAATCCTCATAGAAATCAATTAAAATTTTTTTGAAAATATTCGATTTAGGGTGTTAAAATTGAGTTCTAATAGTAACTGTACGGGCGTGATTAGACTGAATAGAACAAAAAAGATAAATAATGAAATATAATATATTAGTAGAATAGCGTCGGGGTTTTAAATAAATTGGCGAGATACTGAAACATGTGGTTTATTAAATTTAAATATATTAAGGTTAGACATTTGATAATTAAAGAAAAAACAGCGAATAAACAATTTTTACAAAGAAAGAGACAAAAATGAACAATGAATAATGTTATGCAAAGAAATTATTAAATCTTAATTATTAACTGGAAATGATGCTTCGTATGAACAAATCTTAACAGTGGAATTTATAGTCTTTATCTTATAAGATGACTGAAATGAAATCTCTGAGGATGACGACGACCGGTGAACAGGTACTCTTGCTAATTGTATGAAAGAGTGGACTTACAATTGGAGAGAAGGATTCTTTTCATTGGCTCCGAGTGTATCTGGTTACTAGGCGATGTAGTGGTATCAAGAGCATTCTTCTCATATCCGGTGCTAGCCGACCTAGAGCGATGGGTGAATATCATAAATGTCCTGGCTCAATGCGATGAACGACAAGGTTAACTTCAGTCGAGGAGATCAGAGATGATGTTTCCAGCTCGCAGTCAGGAAGTCAAGAGAGAGCATGAAGCGAAGAGCGTGATTCGGCCGACAGATGGTGTTTCAATCTTCTTTCCTAATCTAGGTGGCTATAGCCGATCATGGCGGCGGTGACTAGTGACTTTGAATTTACCAAGCTTTAAATGTTACGCTACTGAACATCCCCCCACCCATGGCACGACAGTGGCATTATTGAGAAGGTAAGGGGCATAGGCGGGTGACCGGTCGTTTTATGACGCCTGTCGCGGTTTGGATGCTTGCGACTCGGGCGATGCCGTCCGCTCCAGGATGCAAGTCGAGAACCCGCGCTAAGGGCCAACGCAAGGGCGGAGCATTGTCGGTCTTGATGAGAACGAGAGACCCGATTGTCAGTTCGGGGGCCGATTCAGTACATCGGGATCGTTGTTGGAGAGTATGGAGATACTCGATTGACCATCGTTTCCAGAACGTTTGATGGATCTTGGTTATGAGTTTCCAACGAGTCATGCGATTGACAGGAACCTCCGTTAGGTCATGAGCTGGGGCGGCGTTTAGAGGTCGGTGAATAAGAAAATGTCCAGGAGTTAGAACTTCTAGATCATGCGGATTCATCGAAAGGGCACATAGAGGTCTACTGTTCAGCACGGCTTCAACCTGGGTGAGTAGGGTGGAAAACTCCTCAAAGGACAGAATTTGAGTACCCATTACAGTACGGAGATGGCGCTTAGTGGACTTGATAGCGGCTTCCCATAGACCCCCAAAATGAGGCGCACTTGGCGGAATAAAATGCCATTGGATACCTTCACGCGAGGCGTGATGAGTGATGGCTTCCTGAGTATCTGATTGGCGAAGGAAACGCCCGACTTCGTTGATTTGGCGACTAGCTCCTACGAAATTGGTCCCGTTGTCGCTATAGATATCTGAAGGGCGTCCCCGTCTACCACAAAAACGTGTGAAGGCGGCTAGGAAGGCTGCCACGGATAGTTCGGAGGTGAGTTCCAGATGGATGGCCTTAGTGGTGAAGCACACGAACGCGCAGATATAGGCCTTGGTTACCCGGCAACCCCTAATGCGAGCGGAGGAAACGGAATAAGGACCGGCGTAGTCGATCCCTACCTTCGAAAAGGGGTACGTGGGTGTAACACGGTCCTTGGGAAGCCGCCCCATAGTGGGAATGAGTGGTTGAGGATTGACGTGAAAACATTTGTTGCATTTAGCTAGGCGACGACGAACCACGTTTCTTCCGTCTAGTATCCAGAATCGCTGGCGGATAAAGGAATGCGTGGCAGACGGACCAGCGTGCAAATTCTGAAGGTGAGCCCAATCAATAACCAATTGGGTGAAAGGGTGATCCTTGGGAAGTAAGGCGGGATGTTTAGCGGAGAACGGTTGCGAGGCCTCATGAATTCGTCCACCTACGCGGAGAATTCCCTGCGGATCGATGAACAACTGCAGCGTGCGTTTGAGATGCGATTTAGATGTAGGTTCAGCGGCGGCCTGATACTCATTCGCAAGGGCGACCCTTTGGACCCCCTTCACTAATATGTCAATGGAGAGTTCGGCGGCGGAAAGGAACCCAGTAGCGCGGCGTTGAGGATTTCTGCTGTTGTGAGTGAAACGGAGGCACCAAGCGATCACGCGTTGTAGTCGGGAAAGGGACGAATACCGGCTTTCCAGATTAAGGGTGGTAAGTGCTGCGCAAGAAACAATTTTCTGAGTAGCTCGACGTTCAGCGTTAACGACATCAGGTGGAGAGTCGACGTGTGATTTGGGCCATAGAGATGGCGGGTTGGAGAGCCATGAAGGGCCTGTCCACCACAAGGCATGCTGGGCGAATTCCTTAGGAGAGAGCCCGCGAGAGGCACAATCGGCGGGGTTTTCCTTTCCATCAATGTGACGCCATTGGGAAGGGGGTATGATTTCCTGAATTTCAGTGACTCGGTTGGCCACAAATGTTTTCCAGCGGTGTGGTTCGCCACGAAGCCATGCAAGGGCTACGGTGGAATCAGAAAAGGCAACCAGATCTTCGAATGGCTGAGAAAACATGCTGGTGATTTTGGCAGTTAGTTTCGCAAGGAGGTGAGCACCGCATAATTCCAATCGCGGGAGAGATACCTTTTTTAAGGGCGCGACCCTGGATTTAGCCATGAGTAAGCTGACGGCGATTTCCCCTGCGGAGGACGTGGAATGCAAATATATCGCGGCGGCGAAACCTAATTCGGATGCATCACAAAAGGCGACCAGACGATGGCAATTACGAGATTCCTGATAGTAAGGGAAACGGCGAGGGATAGCAACTTCCGATATGGCTTTGAGTTCCTCCTGGAAGGAATTCCAATCTCGGCTGATATCGGGGGGAGCAGGGTCATCCCAATCAGAGTGTCCGACCCAGAGGCGTTGGATTAGTAATTTGGCGGTGAAAGTCACGGGAACTAACCATCCCGGAGGGTCATAAATGCGGGCGAGCTTAGAGAGAATAAGCCGTTTCGTGGCTGGGAGATTATCAGAAGACACGAAATAAGAAAAGGTGTCTGTGTCTGCTGACCATACGAGACCGAGTATCTTGATGGTTGAACCGTTTTCGGAGGAGAAGTCAAATGAATGGGTCCCCACTCTACAGTGCTCGGTGGCTAGATCGGCGAGAATTTTAGGGTGATTCGCGGCCCATTTTCGGAGTTCAAAACCACCGGATTGCAGTAACGAGATAACATCGTCCCGTAGTTGGATTGTTTCCGACAACGTGGAAGCTCCGGTGATAATGTCGTCCACGTACGTGTCTTCACGGAGAACGGAGGCGGCGGATGGAAAGCGAGCCTCTTCATCATGTGCTAATTGATGAAGAGTCCGGATGGCGAGAAACGGAGAGGAGCTGACACCGTACGTGACAGTTCGGAGGCGATAGGAGCGGATAGGTTCATTGGGTGAGAAACGCCATACTATTCGCTGCAAATCCTGATGTTCTGGAGGAACTAATATTTGGCGGTACATCTGCCGAATGTCGGCGGTAAAAATGTATTGGTGCGTTCGAGCACGCGTGATCAAGGTGACAATGTCTGATTGTAATTTAGGTCCGGTGTAAGAAATGTCATTGAGGGATTTCCCGTTGGAGGATTGGGCCGAAGCGTTAAACACTACTCTGATCTTAGAAGGTGGATCGTCCGAGCGGTGCACCGGATGGTGAGGGAGGTAGAAAGTCACTCCGGACGCATCATCGCGTTCCGGAACTAAGGACATGTGACCCAATTCTAAGTATTCGCGCATGAAGGCGGTATAAGCTTCGTGTAAAGTGGGCTCACGGTGAAGGCGCGCTTCCAGTCGGTGAAATTGTTTGACGGCTCGATAATAAGATTCGCCCAAGTCGAGCGATTTTAGTGGTAATGGTGTTATATAACGACCATTGGAGTCGCGGGAGACTGATGCCCTAAATAAGTCCTCACAAAGTTGTTCTTCGGAAGAAAACCGGGGAGAAATGGCGTTAACTTCCTCTAAATCCCAAAAACGTTGAAGGTCTCGGTTTAGTTGTAAGTTGGTGAGGGCGTTAAACGCCGTTAACTCCTGACGCGCAGGAACGAAGGCAGTGGTTACAGGCGAATGACTAGGTTTATGGTTGTGCAAAGGCCTAATTGGCGCGTGACGGCGTCGAGGCGGTGGCCTATAAGTCTTGCCTTCGTTATCCTTCACCTCCTTGGACCAAGTGATATGGCGTTTGGCCGCAGGAGGGCGACAATTCCCCATAAAACACCACCCAAATACGGTGTTTAGAGCAATGGGTCCACCCTTTGGTGAAGAGTCAATTCCTAGGAGGATGCGGGGCAGGGCGTCTACTCCGAAAAGGAGGTCTATTGGGCCAGGCTGGCATAACAACGGATCGGCGACCGGTAGTTCCCTCATGTGTGGCCACAGAGATAAATCTACATACGTGATGGGAAGTGCTTGTGTGATGTTCTCGATCACGAATAACCGGAGCCTTAGCGGAGAAGAACCAGGGACTTCAATGGAAGCGGTGATATAACCAGGGCAAGTGATATTCGAAGACCCCCCAAGGACGCTGACCCCGACCGGGGCTGGTGAAATTGGTAAGCCAAGATGAGACGCGGAGCTTCTAGTGATGAAACTCACCTGGCTTCCCGAATCGAGAAGGGCTCGAAGCGATTTGGAGTGGTGATTAGGGCGCGATACAGAGACCTGCGCGGTGGGAAGAAGTGCAGGGGTTAGACCACCGGAGGATCCTAACATGGTTAATGGCGATGGTGCCATGACGGAGGCTAGAGAGTACGAATTATCGGCGGAACGGCGATGATGAGGGGGCGAATTACAATGGTGATCTAAAATATCGGAGTTCCTCCCCCCTGATGAATGGCGAGGATCCCTATCACAAGCGATCGGTGAGTGTTGAGGGCGAATGTGAGGGGGTGTAGGTGAAACGGCGTTAAAAGAAAGTCATTGGGGAGATCTGGTTATACCTGAGGCCGGGGATCGGCGAACTATGACTTCCTCAGGCGGACAAGTATCGTGATGGGAGGTCTGGTGGCAAGGACGAAGAGACTGCAGGGGAGTCTGGTAACTCATAGGTGCATCAAAATGGCTAGCTTCATAAGGTGATTGAATGCTTAGAGATTCCTGAGAGTGATGATCCAGGGTTTGTGATCGGCTAAGTAATTCCTGACCAGGTGGTGGAGACGACGCATGAAAGGTATGGACTGTTGGTGACGATCGGTGTCTTTGCTCGGTAGTGATGCGGCGTTGAGCAGAGTAGCGGTGCGGTTGAATTGGCCTAAAAATCGGAGACTCTGACCGGGTGAAGCCGCGCGGTGAGCTAGTCGATGATTCCGGTCGCGATTGCGATTCGGTAATGCCCCGATGTAGCAGGGTGTGATGAAAACCCTGGCATTGATGACATCGCTGATTTGACTGACATTTCCCCGATGTATGGTACCCGAGGCAATTAATGCAAAGGTTTTCTTTTCGAATGAATCCAAGACGGTCCTGGCCGGATAAAATTTTAAATTCACGGCAATGATATATATTGTGGGGTTCATGGCAATGGGGACACTTCAGGGATGTGGCGAATGCGCGAGCGAATCGGTTTATAGGCGGCGATTTACGGAGCATTGGGGATGACTCCTGTTTCCTAGGGGGAGATTTGCGGCGAGTATTAGGCGGTGGTAATTCAGAAACTGAGGCGGTGGCAACTTTAAGTCGAGTAATATACTGGAGCAACTCGGCGAAAGTGGGGAAGTCTTCCTGATGTTCTAATTTAAACTCTTTCTGGGTGACCGGATCCAGACTTCGAAACGCCAAAAAATACAAAAAATAGTCCCCCAGGTCCGGAATATATATTGTTTTCAATTGTTGGCCCAACTCGGAGAATAATTTTAAAAAGGATTCTAGTGCCTCCGGTGATGGACGAGCGATGGGCTGAAAACCTAGCATTTTGTTTACTATGCGTGAAGAGAGCGCAGATAGGTTATCATATCGCGCGATCAGGGCGGCCCAGGCAATGGAGTAATTCGAGTCTAAATTGTCCAAATGGCTTACTACCGATAGTGCCCCGCCCGAGAGGCAACTCTTAAGATAGGTCAGTTTAATTCCGTCATTTAGGTCTTTATTATTATGTATAAGCGGGACGTATGTCGTTTTAAATATTTGGAACTGCGTAATATCCCCGTTGAACATGGGCAAATTTAGGGGCGGAAGGCGAATTTCCGGTATACGAGGCCCGACAGACACGGCCTCCTGTTGATTTAATATGTGCACCTCTAAATCAATGATTTCGTCTTGCGCCTGAATGAGTTGTTCCTTAAAATCGGCAGGGATAGATCGTTCATTGATAATGCATTCGGTCACTAACGCCTGATGAGATGTTCTCATTTCGGCGATTAACTGCTTTAATCTATCAATCTGAAATTTGGCTACTGGAATTTCCTTCCTAGTCACTGCCGCCTTACACTTTTCGGCGTACATTTGGAACTCGTTGAATAATCCTATTAATATTGTTTGTTGGGCGTTTTTAATTTTAGATTGGCGACGATTAGCCATTTTAAACTATTAACACTTAATAAAAAACGGCTGAAAGAAATTACAATGAATAATAGTATTGAATAATGAGCCTTAAATTTAAACAATTGTAACCTAAATAGAATTGAATAGATAGTCACATGTGTGGCGGAAGTAACCTAAAACAATATGGCCGAATAGCTAAGTAAACAATGAGGCAATATGGCCGTGAAACACCAATGGTTCAGTATCTGCCGAGAAAAATGAATGCTCTTATTAAATTCCCGGGTTTCGGCACCAAAATGTACGGGCGGGATTAGACTGAATAGAACAAAAAAGATAAATAATGAAATATAATATATTAGTAGAATAGCGTCGGGGTTTTAAATAAATTGGCGAGATACTGAAACATGTGGTTTATTAAATTTAAATATATTAAGGTTAGACATTTGATAATTAAAGAAAAAACAGCGAATAAACAATTTTTACAAAGAAAGAGACAAAAATGAACAATGAATAATGTTATGCAAAGAAATTATTAAATCTTAATTATTAACTGGAAATGATGCTTCGTATGAACAAATCTTAACAGTGGAATTTATAGTCTTTATCTTATAAGATGACTGAAATGAAATCTCTGAGGATGACGACGACCGGTGAACAGGTACTCTTGCTAATTGTATGAAAGAGTGGACTTACAATTGGAGAGAAGGATTCTTTTCATTGGCTCCGAGTGTATCTGGTTACTAGGCGATGTAGTGGTATCAAGAGCATTCTTCTCATATCCGGTGCTAGCCGACCTAGAGCGATGGGTGAATATCATAAATGTCCTGGCTCAATGCGATGAACGACAAGGTTAACTTCAGTCGAGGAGATCAGAGATGATGTTTCCAGCTCGCAGTCAGGAAGTCAAGAGAGAGCATGAAGCGAAGAGCGTGATTCGGCCGACAGATGGTGTTTCAATCTTCTTTCCTAATCTAGGTGGCTATAGCCGATCATGGCGGCGGTGACTAGTGACTTTGAATTTACCAAGCTTTAAATGTTACGCTACTGAACAGTAACCAATAATAAAACAATACAAAATAAAATAAAATATTGGAGTCTTATCAGGTTGTAGCCCGTCGGTATCACTGCGGTATAAAAAAAAAAAGAATATTGTTTAACACAAAACTAGGATAGTCATACTTTCGTTCTCTTTTATATTAGTTTTTATATTATATTATATTAGTCATGATATAATCGAATGATAGATATGATCGAAGTTATAGTGAAGATAGGTTAGTTTTATGTGTCACTAAATTAACTTCAATTAGTGTTTTAATACTTTATATTTTTAACTGAAAAGTTTTGTATTTTGATCATACAGAATACATTTAAGACTAAAGTGATAAAAGTGCGGGTTTACTTCTTCGCAGGCGGTAAGTGAGATGGAGTCGGACAATTTAAATTTAAGTTCTAATAAATTCATGACAAACTTCATTTCCACTCAAACCCACAAGTTTCAAACCTCGCAACCTCTTCAATTCCTGATAATCCTCCGAGGCGTCTGAAAAGAAGATGGCCTCGTGACCTTCTAAACTGAACTTTTTATTTGAGTACTACCACTGGGTAGTTTATATTATTAGATTATATTTACTAGATGTATTTTGTATACAGTTGTAAATTTCAATAAATAAATTAAAAAAAAAAAAGTTCTAATAATAACGATAGTGGTTCCTGGGAACTTGTTACTGGTCGAAAACGACCTTTACCAATTGAACGGGAACTTACAAGACAGAAACGACAAGCGCCAATCCCAACACACAATAAATTTCAAGCCCTAACCTCAACAGCGGACGAACCATTAGAAAATACCACAAAACCAGTCTCAAACCAGACCAGTGCCCCTACTTTATATTAATGGTGTAGAAAATGTCTCTGCACTAGTTACATTCCTAGAAGAAAAAGCCGGACCAAAGACTTTTACAGTCAAATCTACATTGAAAGGTGTAACTGTTTATCCAGATACACCTGAAACTTTTCGAAAATTAAATGGAAGCCTTAGAAGAGAGGGGGCGGATTTTCATACTTTTTAGCTCCCACAGGACAGATGCCCGAGGATAGTAATTAAGGGTCTCCATCACACTACACCGATTAGCATCATCAAGGAGGCACTGAAACAGAAAGGTTACGAAGCTTCAAATGTACCCAACGTTATATCAAGATTCAAAAAACCTCTTCCAATGTTCTTTGTGAATATTACCAAAGAAACATTCACAGAGGATGTTTATGATATAAAATCAATTTATTATACAAAAATAAATATCGAGGAACCGCGGAACAAAAAAGACACCCCGCAATGTCTAAGGTGTAAACAGTATGGTCATACCAGAGATTACTGTAACCACCCACCAAGGGCATCATGATAGCAGCTCTTGTACAAAAACTAGAGAAACTACTGCTACCTGTGCCAATCGTGGCGGCCAACTGTAAAGGTTGAAGAACCTCAGGATTCAGCGTAGCTCAAGGAATTACCACCAGCGACCTACACCACCTCAACTGATTCAGTTACCACCGGACCCACAGGAATTCCCAGCTCTCCGACAACCTTCACAGCACCATCATCTAGGACATCCGCAGAACGACGTCGGATATCAGCAGATATCAAGGAGTCAACCTGCAACGAAGTCGACACCACAACAACATCATGTTCCAACAGGTATGATGAATAACACTACTCAGGCGTTACCCCCCATTGATAATTCTCCTCAAATTTTTCAAATTTTAAATGGCCTAAACAACCTTATCCACCCTCTTTTTATTCTCCACCAACAACTAACTCAAGTCACACAAGCTTGGAGCAACAGCCATGCCCCTAATTTTCCAACAGCTGGCTGCTTGTCAATTCTCCTATGGAACCCTAACGGACTGATGCAACACCGGACGGAACTTGATTTATGTTTACATGAAAAAAGGACAGACATAGCACTGAAACACATCTTACACCACGATCTAAAATATTTATTCCAGACTATACTATTTACAGGACTGATCACCCAGACAAAACGGCACACGGAGGCACCGCTATTATCATCAAATCGTCATTAAAACACAATCCTATTCACTTACCCATCACACCACACTTACAGTCTACTGGCATCACATTACATACAAAACAGAAAAAACATAACGTTTGCCGCTATATATTGCCCCCCTAGGTACAAGCTTCCGTCTTCGATGTTTTCTGAATTTTTTAAACGTTTAGGTCAATCTTTTAACGCAGGTGGTGATTTCAACGCGAAACACCAATGCTGGGGTTCAAGAATGTGTACCCCAAGAGGTAGGAACTTGTGGTATGCTCTTCATGTACTTGCATTAGATACTTCAACTCCTCATTCTCCCACTTACTGGCCTACTTCCTGACGTAAAACCCCAGACTTACAGTACTTTTTTTATTACAAAAGGGCTACAAAACAGTATACAAGACTGTAAATACGAGTTCTGACCTCTGCTGAGTGCCGCCTCACTGATTTCAGCTACCTCCTGGTTCGCCTTTCTTTCTCCTCCTTTCTTAGCTTATGTAGCACCTGTGCTGCTAACCTTTGGCCTCCCATCCAATAATCCTGATTGATCAGCATAAGGTGTGATCTGCGCTCTCATCCGCTTCTGGGCAGAATGTACATACAACTGTATCATCGAGCTTAAACCTATGCTGGTAGGCTCGAAAGCAACCATGCCCTGTGAGAAACTGAGTGATGTAATAGTCGACCTCCCCGTGGTTTCTATTCACCCAAGCCTCAATGTAGGGCACCAACCTGTGCGTCCACCTTCCACTGAATGTCATATCGTTGCCACTCCCTAACTGTCTCCTTTCTTAATTCGTCTCTGGGAATAACTGTTATAAGAGCCCCTCCTTAATCAGCGATCAGCTCAATCGGTGACATCCTGGCCACCATGTAGGCCGCTTCGTATGATACTGTACGAAACGCGCTGATCACACACCGTCGATATACCGACACCATCGATCTTCTATAAGCCGCAGTGTCCAGCGCATCCTTCCATATCGCAGCTGTGTAGAGCAGGATTGATGGGACCACACTGGATAACAGCAGCCTGCGGTTGTTCCTGGGTCCGCCAACGTTGGGCAGTTCGGTGGTCACTCGAGCTGCTTTATCACTAACCCGCTGAATTTGTTCCTTGAACCGGAGCCGGTTATCGATTCTCACCCTGAGATAAGTTAAGGAAGGCTTGAACTGAATCTCTTGCCAACCAACTCTCAAGGTGATACTTGCTCTTCCTACTTGCTTTTCCTGCTACTGACAAGAAGGACCTCTGTCTTAGCATCTGCTAGTTGCAAACCTACAGACGCTAGCCAATCTCGACTCAATGGTTGGCCTTAAGCACGATCTCTGCTTTGTACTTCGCCTCGACTACCACAGCAATATCGTCAGCAAAGCCAACAATTTGAGCACCCTCTGGTAGTTTAAGCCTAAGGACTCCGTCCTACATGACATTCCACAGAAGGGGTCCAAGAATTGAGGTGAGCACACCGCCAGTCACCGTAAACCTTCTCGAGCCGTCCTGTGCCGGACATATCATGGTCCTGTCCTTGAAGTATTCACAGATTATACTCCTGAGGTATTCAGGGACCTTCATTGCCCGCAGAGCATCCAGAATACAGCTCCATTCTATTTCCAGTTAAAGGCGTTCCTTACATCCATCGTGACTATTGCACAATAGCACTTACCTCCTCTCCTCCACCTCTTCCCCGCTACAGCCTTCTTGATCCTTTCCACCACCATCGCGATAGCATCTACAGTAGATCTTGTTTTCCGGAAGCAAAATTGGTTCCTGGAGAGGCCTGCCCCTTCTTCTCTTGCAGGAACTATTGAAGCCTATTTGCCATTATCTTCTCCGGTATTTGCCAAAACCAGGTTTTATATCTGGGCAAAGGCTTCTAGTACGATTTCTCCACGTCGGTTAGTTCCCTGACTACCCCACTCCGCTCCCAGGCATTGAAATGTCCGGCAAGGACTAAAGGTCTTCTCCCTCTGGTATTGTGTGTGTGTAGACACACATTAATTCCAAAATATTAAGGTATATTACATATTTATTACCCCTCAAAGTTTCAATATGCAGATCGAATCCATTACTTAGAATAATAGTCATCTTGTAAGATAGGCTTCAGTGAATTATAAAATCCATTCATTGTTTAAATTTCTTTTTCTTTCCTTTTTTTATTGCTACAATGCAGATAGGATCGCTGTCGAAACCCAGGTAAATAAAACACTCGATCAGGTAAGATAATTTAGATGAAAAGATTGCTATAACATCTCGGACATATGGCACCTACCTTAAATACTTAATTTAAGTTTCGAACCACACTTTGCTGTTATCTTGTCAGGTTATCGGATTTCAAACTCAAGACAGATGGGACATTTGGGTTGAGGGGATCTCAAACCATTTTTGCTTTTCTCTCTTGAATTTTAGCTAACACAATACTTTACCTTACTGTATTTTCCAGGAACCTATTAAATATTGAGAATTTGAAAGCTACCACAATAAATGAGCAGGGAAGACAGGCGGAAACGGCCCGAGGAGGCCAAGGCTCGATGCTGGGGTCCAGGCCCATGAAACAAAATATTTCTCGTATTTAACTAAGTGAAAGTAAACGTTTTGTACAAAATATGGATTTACTTTTAAATTGTGATTTGTGAAATCGTTGCCCGAACTTTTAGATTTGCTTTAATAGGAATGAGACTAGAGGGGATAAATGTTGTGCATTAGCTGGAATGCTAGCTACTTCATTGCTGCTAATCCTAATTTTTTTGATGCAATAAATAAATAAACAAACTTGATGGAATATACTTAGTATTAGCTCTTTGGAATGTATCAACAGCTTTAGTTATACATACCATCACTTTTATTAATAAATTGTCATTTAAATTAAAGCCTGTGTAAAATTTCATTTTAACATTTCTCCGCTCTCACTTCATATATGTAAACTTTATTTCGTCTTAAGAGGTAATCTTGAACAAGTGTTTCTAATCTTAGTAAACCGCTTCCGGCTTAGCAAGCTATTATGTTTTTGTTTTTGTTATGGAAAAAGTGAAATTTGTGTAATTATTTGGTTGGTGTGGATACTTTTAGATAAGAACTATTTGGGGAGTATGTTGTGGATGGATGTGTTATTTTCATATATATCTATTATATCATGGTGAGTGTAAATGAAAAGTGTTTTCTTGAAAAGTTGGCTTGTGAAAATAATGTCAAGAGTCTTGGCCCATTGAAATTTGTTAATCCTAATGTTGTCTGCTCTTCTGACAGTAATTTAAATTACCAAACGACAAAGAATCAAGTAGTTCATAATTCCGATGACTATTGGGATTATCATAACAACAATTGCAAACATGAAAACATGGAAGATAATGCTGTAGGAACTTCAGTGAATAGTTGCCCTATTGGTTATTTCAATTACATACAGCCCAGAAAGAGAATCGTTTGGCACAATCAGGTAATAGATAGTATAAACTGTATTTTAAGTCAAAGTGGTCCGGATTCATCTTCACACAGTTCAGCTACCGATAAAAAGGGATTCGAAAAAGATGTCAACTGCTTCCATGAAGTTATCAATGAGGAAGATAACAACCAACCTACTGGTGACAACTTAAATTGGACTTATTCACCAATTCCACCAAGAGAAAGAAATTCGTATGACAGGTGTGTAGTAAATAAAAAACAACTTTATTCAACAAATTGTGATACCAAGACTTTCATGAAATCTAAGGTGAAAAATCTTTGCATTCAACTTGATGCTAATTGGAAATATAATAATTATGATTATGCAGAAATAGTGAGTAGAATTAATCAACGAATAATTGAAATAAAAGACTGGGTGAGAATTCATCAACCAAAAATTTGTCTTGTGGGTGACAGTCATACAAGATATCTTTCAGAGATCATTGACGAAATGCTACCTGGTTTTAAGATTGAAGCTACTGTGAGACCAGGTGCAAAATCGAAGTGTATTCTTTCGAACCTTAAAGATGTTTTGTATCATATGGGTAAAAATGATTTTTTAGTTACATTAAGTGGAACAAATGATATGTGGAATGAGGAGTTAGGGGAGTCCAAGAGTGTCATTTACAACGTAGTGATGGAAGTAAAGTGTACAAATTTGTTGCTATGCAATGTTCCAAACAATTATCTAGAACCAGGTGAATCTCTCGTTCAGGAAAACATTACAAATTTCAATCAGTTTTATCAAGATGTTGTTAATTTCTCTAATTGTGCCCACCTAGTTAATCTACATCAACTAAAGAATAGGAGTTTTTTCACAAGGCATGGCCTGCACTTCAATCTATCTGGTAAAATTAAAATTTGTGAATTAGTGGCAAATAAAATTGTAGATATAATTGACTCAATAAATACATAAAAGTGGTATATTTAATTAACCACTGTTTACTATTTCAAGTTTTGGTTTAGTATATAATATTTTAAGTGTGTGGAAATTTTATTTTTAATCTCGAATTGCAGTAATCAATTGATTTTCATGTTTCTTATTTTATGAAACAGTTTAACCTGTATGACGAAAAATGTATTATGTTGTATATATGACAGATTAATAGATGATTAGATATAATAATATTATATATTCTGGTGCTTTAGATTCACAAAGAATTTGTTCAGGTTCCTTCAGTCATGTTAGGTCAAATCTTCTAATGTCATTTTCGCTATTATTAACTCTTTTTTTATCAGGTTTTAGTACAATGTTGCTCTTGATAAATTTATGATGTATTATGATAAAAGGTTTGATTTGTTTCATGGTAGTTTTTAGTCTGTTTCCTTCTCTTATGAGCCAATTAAGCATATATCCCACAGTATAGAAAACAACATATTATAATATATATATATATATAATGATGGATTAAATTGGTCAGGGTGTGCAGTAAAAGATAACAAAATAAGTGAAACTTATTTATCTTTGACTGCACACTCAGACCAATTTAATCCATTTATAGAATTATCCAGTCAACTATTTTCCATTCAAATATAAAATATAGATTTTTAATGCTGAAATGATTTTGATGAAATAATCAATAGCCTTTTTGTTGAACTTTTAGTTTTATTTATACCGGGCACATTTATTGTTACAACACATGAACAGAAAACTGCCATTGTTTGGGACACCCTTTCAACACTTCAAAAGATGGCGCCATGTGTATCACTCACACATTCATCCATAAGATTACAAAATTTACCTATTTACAACACACCTTTAAATTTATAATATTTTAACCTTTTACACAACTAAATGAATCTTAACTCTAACCTGTTCTTCACACATATATATATATATATATATATATATACACACACACACATTATTACTAAGAATTATACTGTAACACCCAACCAACTTAGGCACATGAGGCTGTCACTCCCTGGCAGGTTGTGGACTTAAAAAAGTAAGCATACTTAATTAATTACTTTGTATAAGGGTATAATGTAATTAATTAAGTATGCTTACTTTTTCAACTCCACACCCTGCCAGGGAGTGACAGCCTCATGTGCCTGTGTTTGGATATTACAGTATAATTCTTAGTAATGATATATGTATACATATATATATATGTAAGTTTGAATATTCACGCCAAACTTAACTGCTGTGAAGATAACCTTAGGCACAGATGTGAGAAAGGTTAGGAGAGAGATTGGCTTACTGAAAGACTCACTGTAGTTAACGTGTTAAATTGATATTATTTATGTTATAATGGAATATGGACAATTGTGTTGATTCAGGTTTGTAATTAAATATACCTGTAGTTATTTAGTTATTTATAAGGTTGTAAATATGTTTTTTTTAATTACAGTTCTTCACTGCATCCACGTGCTATCATTTGTTCCATTCATCTTCTTGGTTAAGTCGTTGAATTCACGACTTAAGTATATATATATATATATAAATATATAATATTATATTATGCTTTATATTAAGTATAATGGCCTCAGGGTGGCATCCCTTTGTATTACTTAAATATGATTCAGATCAAAGGATCTGACTTTTTTCTTGAGATCATTGCTTGGGCAACTCAAACACTCAAAACTCAAAAACGGCGATGAAACTACTTAGGAGTAATTGTAGCTATACAATTATATTAGCAACAAAGTAAGTACATATAATTATAGTGTAACAAACTGAATAGAGTTAAAATAGACGTATTGTTAAGGCTCTCATCTGTGGTCGAGATGTGCTGAATAAATAGTTCACCGACCCCGTTCTGACAGGATATTCGTCAGCATTCATCACGTCAATCCCAAAATTAATCGAACATTTAATTAAATTACATTTTATTCAAGAATGTTTTGTCACTTTTGTCCACAGGTAGCAGCACCTCCCGGACCCAGGGGTAAAAATGTTTATGCTAGCTCGAATGAGCCGTTAAATACCAGTTTGTTTTCCAACTTAGGGTCAGAGTACTGGTACTGCCAGTTCAGTACCAGCGAGCAGGATCGTGGTCCGGCCGGAAGGAAGGTGAGCTGTAGTCTGAGTCGCTATCAGGAG
Organism: Troilus luridus; assembly: GCA_964056705.1. Lineage (NCBI taxonomy): Eukaryota > Metazoa > Arthropoda > Insecta > Hemiptera > Pentatomidae > Troilus > Troilus luridus. The sequence continues at coordinate 112,407,868 of OZ057416.1, forward strand.
TGTCCATATCAACAGCAGGTCCAGTGTCATCTGTAAGCAAAACACATGTCTTCTCATGTTGTTTTCTTGGACGTCTGATATTGTTTATATGAGCATGCACTATCTTGTTCTTGTCCAAGAAAGCTTTAACGGGTTTGTAAACGTTTTCATCTTTTTTCCGGACTCTTCGTTTTATGTACGCTTCGTCTTCGATTTCAGGCGGGTCTTCTCGGTTTTCGTTTAGCCGTTCGGTTCTTTTATCTTTTTCTTCGCGTATTTTATTATTAGCCAGTTTATGAATTATGTTTAATTTATCATGATATTTTTGAACAAGGTTTTCTTTAATGATTTGTTCATTTCGATCGGGATCAACAATTTTACCGAATGTTATTTCGTTTGGCGTAAGCTTTAAATTTTTCTTTAACGTTTCATTATAAGTTCTGACCGCGATATTTAAATTCATTTCAAGACCTGTCTTAGGGTTTTCTTCTTTAAGGATTCTTAATAATTCGATTAACGTAGAATGGGCACGATTTAATATACCTAAAGAATTTGAATTGTTCGAAACAGTGTAATTACAAGTAATGCCTAAACTTTCTAGTAAATTTTGAATTAGCGCGTTTTTATATTCTCTACCTTGATCCATTGTAATTTGAATTGGTGGCGGATATAGTGCCAAATATCGTGTTATAACATTGAGAATGTTTGTGGCGTTATTTGCTCTAATAATTTCGGCATATAATCTTTTCGAAAACGTATCAATGATCGTGATAATAAATTTCCTTTGGTAATGGAGCGTATCGATCATTAAATATTCAAAAGGTCTTTCCGGAGTAGGGGTAATTTGAAATTTAGTTTTTATTGGTTTCCTTTCATATTTTGTTTTTGCGCAAGTGCTACATTTATTTATGTATGCCGCTATTTCATCTTTCATCCGCGGGAAATAATAATATCTTTTTAATTTCTCATAGGTTTCCATAATACTGCGATGACACGATTTTCCGACGTGATAATCTTGAATTAAATCCATTTGTTCCGCTTTTTCTAGAATATAAATTAGTTTATTTTTATATCTTTTAATTTTAACTATTGGGCATTTATCTTCTACAAATTTTGAAATTCTTATAAATATTTCCTCGTAATCACCTCGGAATCTACTGCAGAGGTAGTTGAAGGAAGCTCAATGCTGGTGAAATAAGACATGCAGTAGCTATAAGAATTGGACTGACGTTTCACATTACTAAGCTAAGGAGAAGTAGAGGATGATGATGATGACCAAGTCAAGTAAGTGAACATACATTTTACTTATTAAATATACGTTATAAAGTGGATAATTATAAGATTCTAATTTTTTTTTTTTAAATAAGGTCAATATAGAATTAGTATTATGATTAAGTAGCTCATATTATTTATATAAAATAATTACTATGTACCAAAATCGGTGAGAGTGATATGATCACTTAACGCGATTATATTACCTTTAATAAAGATTTTAATAAAAATGTATTTATATTTCATTTTAAATTGTGTAATTATTATGTTTTATTTTACTAATTTTTTTTTTTAATTTTTTACAGAAAGGCCGCTTGTTATTCCGGATGACACAAGTCAAGTTCAGAAGCTTATCCTTGGAATCTAGAAGACTGCAGCAAACTTGTACCGCAGAGGGCTTGGTATTCTGTAGAAGAACTGCGAAGTGATTTTACGATTCACTCAACGACGGAAGACTCCTTCTAGGATGCGGAACGATTCGCTCTCTCGAGGACCCGGCATGCCACCTTCAGGAACTCGGCTTTTTCCCTGGCGAGTTAGTGAGGCGTTCTTGGTCTTGCAGGGCAGTCGAAAGGATGCGAGTCCAGAACTTCTGTGTTCGGCTCAGCTCGGAACAGATCCATGGGGCCATCGGGATCCTCCAAGTCCTCAACTTCGAGCTGACTCTTCCCCTGGGCTCTTTTCTTCTTTTTCCAGATTTCCTTGTCTTCTAGCCGAACCTATCTGTCGAGGTTACTTCTACTCGTTGAGATGTTGCCTTATAACGGAAGATTCGAAGGAAGGGGAGATCGAAGTATTCCACGGTTCGTCGTGTTTGAGAACTCGAATTGCGTCATCGAAGCGATGTCACAACTGAGCAGTCTTCGTGTCACAGTCACACAGGAAGAAGAGCATTTCACAACTTGCCAAAGTTGGTAACAGGAAGTACTATTTTGGTGGTTGGATTTTTTTATACTATTATTTTAGGAAGATATAATTTTAGACCTAATTATATTTCAGATAGCCCTGTCTGGGTCTAAATGTAACCTGTATGCCCCCAGTATTTTGACATATTTAACATACAAATTCTCACCAACCACCATTTTAAATTCAGTCTAAATTTAGCTGCATCTGCCCGGTTTTTAGTTATAATTCATAGAAATTACCAGATGCTTTTTATAATCAATATTGTGGAAAACAATTAATCTATATTTTTTACCACCAAAATTTTAGAGCTGTTCGAAGCTCTCTAACCAGCCCAACATTGGCTTTATTAGTTGCGGTTCAACGCCTCATTTTTTCAGGAGCTAAAGGAAATCAAACCAAGTTAGATATAGTAGAGAGATATTAAATTTGAGGGATAATTTGGTTTGATTTTTTCTGCCACCTGAGGATGGGGTTTTGTCCAATATACTAATAGTTAAAAAGCCAATGATTCTGATCACTTACATAAATAATTATGTAAGTAAACTTTAAGTTTTGACTTTTATTGGCCATAGGTTTTTAGTCACTAAATTTTATAATCGCGACCACTCGGTAAAAAAAATTAATTTTTTAAAATCTAAATCAGAATTCTTTTAATCAAGAATTTTCTGAGTTCCGTTTTTAAATAAGTTCCGAAATTTGCAGAAACTTTATTTAGATTCTTTCATTTCTGTTCCAACTTTAGTCAGTTGTGGGATGTTCTTCTTCTTGGACAACCATGACACGAAAATCAAACATTAACATCAAACATTAAACATATTTCAAATGTTTAAATCTTTTTAATTCCAATGAAATTATTTATTTTATACTACAAAATATATTTATAAGTGTACTAAACCCTCTTTCCATGAATGTCTTAAAAAAAAATTGAAGACAACTTTTTTCCTTTTCTTTTTCTCCGTTTATTCTCTCTTTTTCTCTTCTTGTAATAGTTCATTGGAATATTAGATATGTACATGATTGGATGTATAAATTAAGTAATAAAAAAAATTTAGGTATCAGTTCAGAAGACTTACGACCTCAATCCCCTCCACTTTTTTGACGTAGGTGACAGCCAGCGCCGTCTACACACCGCTCATATCTCTACCGGCACTTTATCCCCACCACTTCCCCTCTTGCCACTCCTGCCCCTCCCTTCCTTAAAACTCGATGTTTTCGATCGAATTCAAAATTATGGAGAGAATGCAAGAAAGTATGAAGAAAAGATGAGAAAACTCTAAATTTGTATCAATACAACCTACGAAGGATCTATTGGAGTAAAGCAGATATAAAAATACGGATATTTTAAATTTTATAGATATTTGAACTATTGTAGAACAATGGGATATGAGTTACTAAAAATAATGATGAGAAACGATGTAAGTAAAATTGAAATAAAAGAATAAAAAACTATAACACTGCAACTCATGAAGGGTCTTGGGTTCAGTACGTGGTAGAGACTGTACTGTTTCTAGGACAACGGTTGTGGAGGGAGGTAGTTTGTCAGAGACTGTCATTCGCCGGAGTTTTCTTCCAATCGATGTTACCCACTTTATAGAGGCTGGGTTGGCCTGAAGGGGGTCTGTATATTTCTCAGGGTCCATCAGCGGCTGTTAACGGGCTAAATAATTTATCTGCCACAGCTGGAATTCAGCTTAGCAACTCAACACTTCACAATCCCCGCTCCCTCTCAGGATGGCAAATCAGCCCTTGACTTGACTATTTCTCTTGCAAAAAGTTGTGTAAACTACAAAAACCATTTTTCTTCCTTTTTTTTCTTCTTTCTGAAATTGTAGAAAATTGTTAGATAGGCAAATTATTTACTATTCAAATATTAAAATTTTGTTGAAAACTTAAAAAAAAACCTCAGTTACGCAGGCCATCGCTTCGAGTAGGTCAAAACTAGTTTTAACCCTTCATTTGTTTCCTTTTGAATAATATTGAGAATAAAAATAATTCTGAGTTTTTATGAAACAAGAGTTAGGGATAATACATATATTTCGATGCTTTTTTCATCAAGAAATAAACTTTTCAATTAATATTGCGAAGTACAGATGATACATGCTTGATGAAAGGTTTATTTCTAGATTAAATGATTACCGAAGTATACACATCACCCATAATTACATTTTCTTCTCCATACTAAAGGTCATGATAACGGCATCAAGTGTTCGGGTTTGATAAGGCTTCTTCAAACTAATAATACTTTAATGGTAATTATTCCGCAGGTCGTCGCATCGAGTCAAGTCACAACAAGTTTTAGCTATTCATTCGTTTCTTCTTTGATATTTACCTAAAATACAACTCATCATAATCTTTAAAATAGAAAAAAGAATTTAATTATGTGAAATGTGTATATAGAAGTAGAAAACTATTTCTTCTAGAAATGAATGTTTCAACAAACATTGATCACTTATACTTCGAAATTTCAGTTTACTCATTATCCATAATTACATTCTATTTTCCATACTAAAACTCATGTTGACTTGTATTTCTGGAAAATATTAAAATTAAGCGAATTAAATATTAAAATTTGTGATTTAACTCGAAGTGACAACCTGCGGAACTGATACCAAAATAAAATAGTGGATTATTCAGTTCAAAACTTTCAGATGAAGAAGCTCGATATCAGTTTTGCTGGTTGTTGCTTCGAGTTGAGTTACGAGTTTTAATTGTTCATCCGTTTCCTTTTTAATATTCTCCAAAAAATACAAACTAACGTGGGCACTTTAGTATGGAAAACAGAGTATAACTATGGGAAATCTTTTTATATCGGTAATCAATACACCGAGAAAAGAACTTTTCAACTAACATTTATCATTTACACTTCGCAATTAAATAATCAAAAAAGAACCATAAATAAAAAATAAATCATAAATCTAAAATTGACGTAAGTCAACAAGATCCCGATTAAAGTAATGTTCAACGAACATTCTTCCTGTGTAGACTTCGCAAAAAATTGCGAGATCACGGGTATATAGGATCAGTGAAGAGAATAGATTGGTCTGGCTTGGATTCGAGCCTTGGTAGCTCAGTGGTTAGAGCACCGCGCTAGAGACGCGGCGACCCGGGTTCGATTCCCGGCCAAGACTTAGTCTTTTCTCCTAAAAAAAAAAATATATATATATATATATATATATATTTAAATAATCAAAAAAGATGGATCAAACGTTTTTAACTTTTAAACGAAACCAAATTCAGAAAAATGATTCAGGTAAAAGTTTGGAGAAATAAACAAACAATTTTTTGGTTTTTCACTTTAAATGGTCAATACCGACCTTCAAAAAATGTAGTTTCCTCTTGACCCCCATTTATTTATTTTTTTCTGAAATGTGCAATACAAAACATGGAAAAAATGTATGTAACATTTTTTCTATCTTTCATAGGTTAAGTAGAAAAAACATTTAAAGTTCACTACTTTAGTATACCTCCTTTAAGAGGAAACGTAATGTAGCTTTAAGTTATTTTATTTAAGGGTTTTTAGTCCTAATAACTTACTAATCAAGGTATTTTGAATCTTTCAGAAAATGTCTGGACATTTAAAAACCTTAATTTTAAATACTTCCACAATTCGAAAGTTGCTACTTATGAATTTTGAATCTTCAGATTGCCTTATTTTGAATATCATTTGGTATAATTCTGGTCAGTTTTAGGTCTTTTTCTTTTTCTATTTCTCCAATTCATTTCATCGCGCTTGTTTTGGATTTATTCCCTCTTTTCATAGAATTAAACTATTTGTTTCGTAATTTTGACTGATTTCAACCTTTTGATGTGTCCATAAAATCTGAATCTCTGTGAATATTTGAGTATTGATTGCTTCTGGGCCAGTAATGTTCGTTTTCCGATTTTCAATCTTAAATTTTTCTTATGATCTTTCGTTCCTTTTTCTCAATGTGTTCCTTATCTCTCTTCCCGTTCATTAGTGCTCTGATCCACAGAAACATTTTGGGGCATCAGTTCCGCAGAATGCCGCTTTGAATTAAGTCACAGTAAGTTTTAACTGTTTGGAGCCATGTTTAACGACATAACTGTTTATTGTGAACACCATTTCTTAATGACACTTTGCCTTACTATGAACAGAAAAGGTACTTTACCTGAAACGAAAAGAGTTTTTGCTCAACTGTAAAGGCCTACTTGATTTAAAAAAATCAAAAGTAAACTAAAAATAAGTTTCAGACCAAGCAGGGGCGGAATCCCAAAATAAGAAATTCCAATTCGAAAATTTCTGGTCAATCTCACCTATTGTGAACTCAATCTGGGGACACTCTGTATATATATAAATAATAACATGCGTGTTTTTTTAATTTTTTATAAACAATTCTGGGAAAAAGAGTGCTGCTGCAGCGTCGGCGCTTAATTTTTCACCATGAATTTCAATTTGCCGATTCCCATGTCATAATTTAAAATTTTTCAGCCAACCAGAACTTGCGACAAATTTTGGGTCACCTCCAAGCTTCATGTTTAATTCCAATGCTTTTTCACACAATAGGCCCTGATATGGGGCCAGAAGGCCAGTTGTTGCAAAAACCCAAGTGTAAACAGCATCTTCAAACAATTCACTTTTCGCTTTTTCAAAGTTTTACGACTGGAACTGCCCGCCTCACTGTAAAGATTATTTGCGCACATGGTGATTGAATCAGAATTATTTTTTATTCCCGTTATGGTTGATTTACCATCACCGAACTCCATAGCTAATGTCTGACCTGATTCGCCTTTTTTTAGCCACGTGATTATTTCCAATTTGCCTTTTAATGAAAGAATCACTCGTTTTCTTTTTGTTGACATGCTGCTATTTTAAAACAAAAAGTGATCAAAAATGTGATGTACACCTGACAAAGAATGATTTAAAACTGAAGATGAGCAACCTATTACCAACCAAATGAATAGGAAGTGATTCAGAGAAACAAATGAAATTACCTAATTAGGTTTACAGTTCTTAGTAAACAAATAAGTATTGAAGTCTAAGTTAATTTTTTTGCAGTTTCCAAGGAATGATCAGGGCACCCCTTATTGACGTTCATGGAAAAAATCATTTATTTTTATTTTTCATTAACATTTATTTAAAATAACAATAATCTATATATATAAAAATGAATGTATGTGTGTTTTTCCTGTATTACTACACCAATCATCCGATCCTCATGAAACTTTGGGAAGTTGTACACTCTAGGGAAGGTTTCTACCAACTTTATTTTTTTTTGGATTTGAAAAAAAATTTCTAGAAAAAAAAATTATTTGTCGCAAATCAAGTTATTTCTTTCGTAATCGAGTCAGTAATAAAGGGAGAGTAGAAACACATTTCTGTAAAATCGCCCAAAGTGTACTTGGTAGCGGTATTGTTTTGACAATGATGAAATGCTAAATTTAATAGATTTTAATAACAGTTGTAATTCATATGAATAACTTAAATTTATCGATTGCATTGTTAAACCAACCATAGGAATCGTGATTATTATATTAGGTTGTGTTTTTATCAATTTGTTGGGTGCTTTGTACAATTTTCGGTTATTAAAATATTTCTTGTTATGATATTTTAATTAGAAGTATTATTTCATTAGAATCAATCTCATAAAAATTATTTTTTATTATAGATTAAGTGTATCCGATAATTGATGCTAGATATAAGTGATTGATTTGGGTCAAACGTCTTACAATATTTAAAACCATGAGACATAAACCGCTTCTCATTTGATGGAACCGTCTTATTTGTATGTTTTTACATCATGTAATCGAATATGTAATTTGATAATGTAGTTACCTTTGTTGAACCCAACCTTTTTGTCGGTTTTATCTGTTTTTGTGATTAATATATTAGGTTGTGTTTTTAATTATTGTTGGGTGCTTTGTACGATTTTCGGTTATTAAAATATTTCTTTCACATATAATATCAATGGCAACGATGATTTCTTTGATACGCGGTCATAAGGGCTTAAGTCAAAATTTTGAATTTTTCAACAACAAAGTTCAAAACATTATGGATTATTTAATTATTGATATTATTTGTAATTTTATTTTTATAAAACAATATATATATGTAATTTAAAAACACTATAGTAGTAATTCTGTTTGAAGCATAAATTTATTTCTTGTCTGATCATTCCTGATTTTGCATTATTGAATTATTTTGACTTAAGCCCTTATGACCGCGCATCAAAAATTTCTTGTTATTATATTATAATTATGAGTATTAGTTTTGTAATTACTAGTTACATAAACGCATTTTGTCTCATTTCATCACAATCAGTCTCATTTACCTTATTTTTTTATTATATATTCAGTGTAACTGATAATAGATGCTGCAAGTGATTTATTTGGTTCATACCTTGTACAATATTTAAAGCCAAGAGACAAAAAAATGTTTCTCATTTGATAGAAATTCTACTTTTGTACGATCATTTTCGATATTACCTGAATTTTTCTTGCTTATTTTGAATGTTTTCTTTATTTGATTCTCTCTCATTTGGTTAAATTGTTATTAATAATTTTGGTAATTGTGTGTATATATAATATAAAATATATATAACGCCAGCTGCAGTTATTTTTTCCATCTTGTTCGCATACGGGAGCAGTTATATTTTGTAACAATCATCAACTAACAGCTGATTTGTTCTGTATTTGTTCTTGTTTTCTGAGTTTTGTTTGTTGCTGATTTCTTGTTTGTTTGCTGATTTGTTCTAGATTTCTTGTTGTTGTTATTTTATTTATTTATTTAATTATTATTAGATTTTTTGTTGTTGTTACTTGCTAGGAAAATGCGTATTTGGGATTTGCCAAAAACAGAAGAAGAAGCTATTGTTTTTTTTCAGGAGCGAAATATTTTACAAAAAAAAAGAAAATGCAGCCATTCGAATGAAATGAAACTGTATTTTGGTCAACGTAACTTTTGGAAATGCAAAAATGGAAATGGAAAAATATTCCATTATTTAATTATATATTATCCATTATTTTAATTGTTCCCGATATATTCCATTTTTAAATAAACTATTTTGATTTGTAATTTCATACATGTAATTTGTAATTTCATTATTTCATTATTTTGATTGTTCATGATATATTCCATTATTTAATTATATATAATCCATTATTTTAATTGTTCATGATATATTCCATTTTTAAATAAATTATTTTGATATGTAATTGTTGATTGTTTAAAAAGTTTTAAATTCTATCCCCAATAAATAGATTTAAAAACGTCTTTGAAGATAGCTGTTATAAAAGATAATTATTACAAAAACATAACTGCTCCCACATGCGAACAAGTAGGCAAAAATAACTGCGGCTGCGTTAACACACAAGCACCATAGTTTTATTATTGCTTATTAAAAAAAAAGATCCTTTTGACTGAATAACCTTAGAAATCTATATCATATTATTAGAAAAAATACATATCATTATATAGCTGTCAATAGAAAGAATACGCTAAGAAACATGATTTAATATCCTCATATTAAAAACACTTGTCTCTAATATAATATCCTAGGAACCTTTATAAATCGAAGTGTTTACAATAGGACCGGATGGGGCATTATTAACTTAAGATGAGTGAGAGGGAGATATATCTGCCTTTTTGTTACTGGCTGTTGAAGTCGCATCTGATTGGCTAGGAGGCATCTCCTCCATTGCATCTTTTTAGTCAGTCTTTCCTAGGATTTCAAGTAGTCAAGAACTTTCGGAAGTAGTCGTACTGTAAAGGTTTGTAATTATTATTGATATTGTTAAAAGTTATTATCAAATTATTTAAATTCTATTAATGTATCCGATATAATTGATTAATGAATTTCATCAATATATTTTAATTCGTCATTTCAAACCATTTAATTTTTATTACGATTTACATATTTGATTACATTATTAATTTTTTATAATTACATAAAATGGATTTTAAAACATTTGATTTATTTTCCCATTAATTAAAGTTTATATTAACTGCATGTCTATGTATATTTTTCATTTTGAAGTAGCTACATGAAGGAATAAGCCAATAATTATAAATTATTTATAATATAGTATGATTTCAAACGGCTAAGACAGGATAGCCAACAGTTCCACCACAATTCTATCTGGATTGGCAACTGCATATTAAATGTAAATGTATTTTAATTGTGTATTTTACAGTGATGTACAATTTTTTGCTGATTTTTTATTTGCAAAATTATTTAAATTAGTTAAAATTCACTTTTTCAGTTATTTATGGTTTTACGACTACTTCAATGAGATACTGAAGTCCCTTAGGCCCAAGGATCAAGTCCGCCATTTTGAATTAGAACTTCATAAAGAGGTGAACAATCGAATTTTTTTCACAGGTAATTAACCATAATTATTTATTCAAATTTCACTTACAGTACGACTAATTTCGAATTATCATGAACAGTTTTTCATTTCATTAATATACAATATTGTAAAATATATATCGATGAACTTTTATTACACAATAAGTCATCATATAACTTATTTTAATATATATTATGATTTATATAATCTTTCATCACTAAACAGCGTAATATTGTCTAGGTCTAAATTAGTGTAAAGGTAGTTGATTTATTCAGATTATAAAAAGCAGGTCTAGTTTAATTTTTTTAATATTTCTGTAATAAAAAAGTATTAGCATTATTATAGACCATTTTGATATTTATGAACACTATTAATTATTAATAGATAATATATTATTTTTTTTTTTATGGGTTCAAAATTCAAATAATAAGATTCTTGGAGTGCAAAGATGTATGAACTTATACCATTGATTGGACCTCTTTGATTTACATCTGCCATTTTGGATTTTAAAACAATTTCTATACAAATTATCATTCCCATGTTTAATTTTAGGATAAATTTTAGATTATTATCAACATATATACATTGGTTAATAGTTATTTGCTTTCTTTTTATTTTTGTAAAGATTAGACTTAAATCCTTTCTGATCCTTATTGCTTAAATTAATAAATATAAATGGTCTCGTTTATCTTATTGGGTTGATAATTGAAATTATTTAAGAATCAGGCTGTAAAAAAAAAAATAAATAATTTGACTCAGTGTTCCTCTCAGCGATTTGATAAGTTTCTAAACTGAATACTAATTCTCTAAAACTAATAGGAGAGAGAAATAAATTGGAATGAGATAAAAAAGTTTATGCTGTTTCAGTTACTGTTTTGTTGTTTCATTTTTCATGCCTTCTGAGGACCTCGAGGCTCATATATGCTCTTTCTATCCAGACCGAGTTCCCACAGTGTGGAGAAAAGTATCATCATCATATTCTGTCCTCTTCAACCACCTGTGCAGTGTATGGCGGAATTCTGTACATCCATCTCCAGCTCTACAGGACACCAACTAACTTTGTGGATTCAGCCAGCCTCGATATCCTTCTGCACCTCTTCTTTCCAGGTCCTCCTTTTCCCTCCACTTAGGGTCGGTAAGAAAAGAATTTAACTAATATTCAAGATTTATTTAGTGAATATTTATTTATTAACTTTTATAACAATTATATTTTCATGCTGTTTGCTTTGATATATGTTCTAATTTCCAGAATCTCCCTTCACTGAATTGCATATTATTATTTAAGGCAATATTTTGATTCACTAAATTCAAATTCTAGTAGGTATTAATTTAATATTTTAATTCATGTTAGAGAAGAAATTCGTTGACTGTAAGTACTAATGGAGGATGGAAATAGTTGGGGGTGCAGTCAAAAATTACACAATAAATAAGTGGAAACTTATTATTTTTTATGTGTGCCAACGTTTCGACCTGGTCATCTTCAGGGCCAATAGGAGTGGCTACTCAGTGCAAAAAGTAACTCGAGTAAAGTAACCAGTTACTTTTTGCACCGAGTAGCCACTCCTATTGGCCCTGAAGATGACCTACAAAGTAGGTCGAAACGTTGGCACACATAAAAAATAATAAGTTTCCACTTAATTATTGTGTAATTTTTCACTGCACCCCCAACTATTTCTATCCTCCATTAATATTTTTATTATTTGTTCAATGAGTTGACAATTATTTGCTTCATTATAATTATTATTATGTTATAAGAGTTACAATTATAAGATTAATGATTCAGCCTTTTGTCTTTAAAATCAGTATCATGTAACTTAAAGTACTAATTAATTGTCATCATTTATAGTGTAAAAATTAAAATTAATTAGTTAGATTTAAATGAGACTTTTAGACTTGAAAATGGAACAAACTAAATTAATTGTTATCAGCTTAAACAGCTCCTTAAAACTAAATGTGGTGAACAATGACATGGATCGCTTCTGAAATGTTAATCCTGTTTTAGTTGCGAATTGGAGTTGAATTGACCAGTTCAGAAGAATATGGAACTCTAGAAGTCCTCAGTATTTTTTGCATTCAACAATGCTGCTTCATCTTGAATGGCTCGTTTCTTCAACGTTAATCTTCATAATCAGGTTTATTCTTTTTATTATTTCAAAAGGATGTAAACTGGATTCTTGGAGTGCAAAGATGTATGAACTTATACCATTGATTGGACCTCTTTATTTACATCTGCCATTTTGGATTTTAAAACAATTTCTATACAAATTATCATTCCCATGTTTAATTTTAGGATAAATTTTAGATTATTATCAACATATATACATTGGTTAATAGTTATTTGCTTTCTTTTTATTTTTGTAAAGATTAGACTTAAATGCTTTCTGATCCTTATTGCTTAAATTAATAAATATAAATGGTCTCGTTTATCTTATTGGGTTGATAATTGAAATTATTTAAGAATCAGGCTGTATAAAAAAAAAAAAAAATAATTTGACTCAGTGTTCCTCTCAGCGATTTGATAAGTTTCTAAACTGAATACTAATTCTCTAAAACTAATAGGAGAGAGAAATAAATTGGAATGAGTTAAAAAAGTTTATGCTGTTTCAGTTACTGTTTTGTTGTTTCATTTTTCATGCCTTCTGAGGACCTCGAGGCTCATATATGCTCTTTCTATCCAGACCGAGTTCCCACAGTGTGGAGAAAAGTATCATCATCATATTCTGTCCTCTTCAACCGCCTGTGCAGTGTATGGCGGAATTCTGTACATCCATCTCCAGCTCTCCAGGACACCAACTAACTTTGTGGATTCAGCTAGCCTCGATATCCTTCTGCACCTCTTCTTTCCAGGTCCTCCTTTTCCCTCCACTTAGGGTCGGTAAGAAAAGAATTTAACTAATATTCAAGATTTATTTAGTGAATATTTATTTATTAACTTTTATAACAATTATATTTTCATGCTGTTTGCTTTGATATATGTTCTAATTTCCAGAATCTCCCTTCACTGAATTGCATATTATTATTTAAGGCAATATTTTGATTCACTAAATTCAAATTCTAGTAGGTATTAATTTAATATTTTAATTCATGTTAGAGAAGAAATTCGTTGACTGTAAGTACTAATGGAGGATGGAAATAGTTGGGGGTGCAGTCAAAAATTACACAATAAATAAGTGGAAACTTATTATTTTTTATGTGTGCCAACGTTTCGACCTGGTCATCTTCAGGGCCAATAGGAGTGGCTACTCAGTGCAAAAAGTAACTCGAGTAAAGTAACCAGTTACTTTTTGCACCGAGTAGCCACTCCTATTGGCCCTGAAGATGACCTACAAAGTAGGTCGAAACGTTGGCACACATAAAAAATAATAAGTTTCCACTTATTTATTGTGTAATTTTTCACTGCACCCCCAACTATTTCTATCCTCCATTAATATTTTTATTATTTGTTCAATGAGTTGACAATTATTTGCTTCATTATAATTATTATTATGTTATAAGAGTTACAATTATAAGATTAATGATTCAGCCTTTTGTCTTTAAAATCAGTATTATGTAACTTAAAGTACTAATTAATTGTCATCATTTATAGTGTACAAATTAAAATTAATAAGTTAGATTTAAATGAGACTTTTAGACTTGAAAATGGAACAAACTAAATTAATTGTTATCAGCTTAAACAGCTCCTTAAAACTAAATGTGGTGAACAATGACATGGATCGCTTCTGAAATGTTAATCCTGTTTTAGTTGCGAGTTGGAGTTGAATTGACCAGTTCAGAAGAATACGGAACTCTAGAAGTCCTCAGTATTTTTTGTATTCAACAATGCTGCTTCATCTTGAATGGCTCGTTTCTTCAACGTTAATCTTCATAATCAGGTTTATTCTTTTTATTATTTCAAAAGGATGTAAACTGGACTGAATTTATCTAATAATTCCTTCTCACGATGAAAACCTTTTCCAGTCATTTATGATATATAATTTTATTATATAAAACGTTTCAACAACTACATGTCTTATTCAATCCACCTAACAAATATTTGTATCATTTCATCTTTATCATCATCTTGAAAAGAGTTACAAGTCACACTTATCTTTTTATTATTTATTGTCATTTAAAAAAAAAAAATTTTACTTGGAGGTCCATTATCATCCATGGTCCTTTTGTTTAATATTATTTGCAGAATTATATTCTGTCTCATTTTTTTGGTAGAGCAGTTAATCGTTCCCTTAGCATCCCTCAAAAAACATATTTCAGTTCTCTATTTCGCCATTTCTCCGTTATTTTATACTGTAATTCTTAGCGCCGAGTCGAATAGGTCCTTAATCATCATTTGTGTAGTGAGTTGGCGGTACCATCTCCCCATTTTTAGAACATAGTCAGCCCTGGTCACTCTTTTTTCAATTAGCAGTTGCTATGATCCATTGTCCGATTTTATATTATTAGTCCTTCTAGGTGTTAGGATTTTCTGCCATCTTAAGTACAAGGGTAATAGTAGTCTTAGTTGCTCAGAGTTTACCTCTTAATCTGTCCAACTTTGACTTGTATTCTTTTTGTATCTAAGATGGTCAGTATTCCGAATAGTGCGTTTTGTTTATCCTAGTTTTTGTTCGTTGTAATTCAATTCTCTATTTCTCCATTAGTTTTAGTAATTTTTAATTGTAATCCTTAGAGCCGAGTCGAATAGGCCCTTAATCATCATTTGCGTAGTGAGTTGGCGGTAACATCTCCCCATTTTTAGAACATAGTCAGCCCTGGTCACTCTTTTTTCAATTAGCAGTTGCTTTGATCCATTGTCTGATTTTATAATATTAGTCATTCTAGGTGTTAGGTTTTTCTGCCATCTTAAGTACAAGGGTAATAGCAGTCTTAGTTGGTCAGAAATTACCTCTCATTCTGTCCAACTTTGACTAGTATTCTTTTTGTATCTAAGATGGTCAGTATTCCGAATAGTGCATTTTGTTTTTTTTAGTTTTAGTTGGTTGAAATTCAGTTCTCTATTTCTCCATTAGTTTAGTAATCTTTTTATTTTAATCCTTAGAGCTGAGTCGAATAGGCCCTTATTCATCATTTGCGTAGTGAGTTGGTGGTATCATCTCCCCATTTTTAGAACATATTCAGCCCTGGTCACTCTTTTTTCAATTAGCACTTCATTTGATCCATTGTCCGATTTTATATTATTAGTCATTTTAGGTGTTAGGATTTTCTGCCATCTTAAGTATAACGGTAATAGTAGTCTTAGTTGCTCAGAGTTTACCTCTTAATCTGTCCAACTTTGACTTGTATTCTTTTGTATATAAGATGGTTAGTATTCTGAATAGTGCGTTTTGTTTTCTTGTTTTTTTTAGATTTAATTGGTTGCAATTCAGTTCTCTATTTCTCAATTAGGTTTAGTTATTTTTTTATTGTAATCCTTAGAGCTGAGTCGAATAGGCCCTTATTCATCATTTGCGTAGAGAGTTGGTGGTATCATCTCCTCATTTTTAGAACATATTCAGCCCTGGTCACTCTTTTTTCACTTAGCCGCTACTTTGATCCATTTTCCGATTTTATATTATTAGTCATTCTAGGTATTAGGATTTTCTGCCATCTTAAATACAAGGGTAATAGTAGACTTAGTCGGTCAGAATATACCTCTCATTCTGCCCAACTTTGACTGGTATTCTTTTTGTATCTAAGATGGTCAGTATTCCGAATAGTGCGTTTTGTTTTTTTTAGTTTTAGTTGGTTGAAATTCAGTTCTCTATTTCTCCATTAGTTTAGTAATCTTTTTATTTTAATCCTTAGAGCTGAGTCGAATAGGCCCTTATTCATCATTTGAGTAGTGAGTTGGTGGTATCATCTCCCCATTTTTAGAACATATTCAGCCCTGGTCACTCTTTTTTCAATTAGCACTTCATTTGATCCATTGTCCGATTTTATATTATTAGTCATTCTAGGTGTTAGGATTTTCTGCCATCTTAAGTATAACGGTAATAGTAGTCTTAGTTGCTCAGAGTTTACCTCTTATTCTGTCCAACTTTGACTTGTATTCTTTTGTATATAAGATGGTTAATATTCTGAATAGTGCGTTTTGTTTTTCTTGTTTTTTTTAGATTTAGTTGGTTGCAATTCAGTTCTCTATTTCTCAATTAGGTTTAGTTATTTTTTTATTGTAATCCTTAGAGTTGAGTCGTATAGGCCCTTATTCATTATTTGCGTAGTGAGTTGGTGGTATCATCTCCTCATTTTTAGAACATATTCAGCCCTGGTCACTCTTTTATCACTTAGCCGTTACTTTGATCCATTTTCCGATTTTATATTATTAGTCATACTAGGTGTTAGGATTTTCTGCCATCTTAAATACAAGGGTAATAGTAGTCTCAGTTGGTCAGAATATACCTCTCATTCTGTCCAACTTTGACTAGTATTCTTTTTGTATCTAATATGGTCAGTATTCCGAATAGTGCGTTTTGTTTTTTTTAGTTTTAGTTGGTTGAAATTCAGTTCTCTATTTCTCCATTAGTTTAGTAATCTTTTTATTTTAATCCTTAGAGCCGAGTCGAATAGGCCCTTATTCATCATTTGCGTAGTGAGTTGGCGGTACCATCTTCCTATTTTTAGAACATAGTAAGCTCTGGTCACTCTTTTTTCAATTAGCAGTTGCTTTGATCCATTGTCTGATTTTAAAATATTTGTCATTCAAGGTGTTAGGATTTTCTGCCATCTTAAGTACAAGGGTAATAGCAGTCTTAGTTGGTCAGAAATTACCTCTCATTCTGTCCAACTTTGACTGGTATTCTTTTTGTATCTAAGATGGTCAGTATTCCGAATAGTGCGTTTTGTTTTTTTTAGTTTAAGTTGGTTGAAATTCAGTTCTCTATTTCTCCATTAGTTTAGTAATCTTTTTATTTTAATCCTTAGAGCCGAGTTGAATAGGCCCTTATTCATCATTTGCGTAGTGAGTTCGCCAACTCACCGCCGTACCATCTTCCCATTTTTAGAACATAGTAAGCTCTGGTCACTCTTTTTTCAATTAGCAGTTGCTTTGATCCATTGTCCGATTTTATATTATTAGTCATTCTAGGTGTTAGGATTTTCTGCCATCTTAAGTATAACGGTAATAGTAGTCTTAGTTGCTCAGAGTTTACCTCTTAATCTGTCCAACTTTGACTTGTATTCTTTTGTATATAAGATGGCTAGTATTCCGAATAGTGCGTTTTGTTTTACTTGTTTTTTTTTAGATTTGGTTGGTTGCTATTCAGTTCTCTATTTCTCAATTAGGTTTAGTTATTTTTTTATTGTAATCCTTAGAGCTGAGTCGTATAGGCCCTTATTCATCATTTGCGTAGTGAGTTGGTGGTATCATCTCCCCATTTTTAGAACATATTCAGCCCTGGTCACTCTTTTATCACTTAGCCGTTACTTTGATCCATTTTCCGATTTTATATTATTAGTCATACTAGGTGTTAGGATTTTCTGCCATCTTAAATACAAGGGTAATAGTAGTCTTAGTTGGTCAGAATATACCTCTCATTCTGTCCAACTTTGACTGGTATTCTTTTTGTATCTAAGATGGTCAGTATTCCGAATAGTGCGTTTTGTTTTTTTTAGTTTTAGTTGGTTGAAATTCAGTTCTCTATTTCTCCATTAGTTTAGTAATCTTTTTATTTTAATCCTTAGAGCCGAGATGAATAGGCCCTTATTCATCATTTGCGTAGTGAGTTCGCCAACTCACCGCCGTACCATCTTCCCATTTTTAGAACATAGTAAGCTCTGGTCACTCTTTTTTCAATTAGCAGTTGCTTTGATCCATTGTCCGATTTTATATTATTAGTCATTCTAGGTGTTAGGATTTTCTGCCATCTTAAGTATAACGGTAATAGTAGTCTTAGTTGCTCAGAGTTTACCTCTTAATCTGTCCAACTTTGACTTGTATTCTTTTGTATATAAGATGGCTAGTATTCCGAATAGTGCGTTTTGTTTTACTTGTTTTTTTTAGATTTGGTTGGTTGCTATTCAGTTCTCTATTTCTCAGTTAGGTTTAGTTATTTTTTTATTGTAATCCTTAGAGCTGAGTCGTATAGGCCCTTATTCATCATTTGCGTAGTGAGTTGGTGGTATCATCTCCCCATTTTTAGAACATATTCAGCCCTGGTCACTTTTTTTTCAATTAGCAGTTGCTTTGATCCATTGTCCGATTTTATATTATTAGTCATTCTCGGTGTTAGATTTTTCTGCCATCTTAAGTATAACGGTAATAGTAGTCTTAGTTGCTCAGAGTTTACCTCTTAATCTGTCCAACTTTGACTTGTATTCTTTTGTATATAAGATGGCTAGTATTCCGAATAGTGCGTTTTGTTTTTCTTGTTTTTTTTAGATTTAGTTGGTTGAAATTCAGTTCTCTATTTCTCAATTAGGTTTAGTTATTTTTTTATTGTAATCCTTAGAGCTGAGTCGTATAGGCCCTTATTCATCATTTGCGTAGTGAGTTGGTGGAATCATCTACTCATTTTTAGAACATATTCAGCCCTGGTCACTCTTTTTTCACTTAGCCATTACTTTGATCCATTTTCCGATTTTATATTATTAGTCATACTAGGTGTTAGGATTTTCTGCCATCTTAAATACAAGGGTAATAGTAGTCTTAGTCGGTCAGAATATAACTCTCATTCTGTCCAACTTTGACTGGTATTCTTTTTGTATCTAAGATGGTCAGTATTCCGAATAGTGCGTTTTGTTTTTTTTAGTTTAAGTTGGTTGAAATTCAGTTCTCTATTTCTCCATTAGTTTAGTAATCTTTTTATTTTAATCCTTAGAGCCTAGTTGACTAGGCCCTTATTCATCATTTGCGTAGTGAGTTCGCCAGATCACCGCCGTACCATCTTCCCATTTTTAGAACATAGTAAGCTCTGGTCACTCTTTTTTCAATTAGCAGTTGCTTTGATCCATTGTCCGATTTTATATTATTAGTCATTCTCGGTGTTAGATTTTTCTGCCATCTTAAGTATAACGGTAATAGTTGTCTTAGTTGCTCAGAGTTTACCTCTTAATCTGTCCAACTTTGACTTGTATTCTTTTGTATATAAGATGGCTAGTATTCCGAATAGTGCGTTTTGTTTTTCTTGTTTTTTTTAGATTTAGTTGGTTGAAATTCAGTTCTCTATTTCTCAATTAGGTTTAGTTATTTTTTTATTGTAATCCTTAGAGCTGAGTCGTATAGGCCCTTATTCATCATTTGCGTAGTGAGTTGGTGGAATCATCTACTCATTTTTAGAACATATTCAGCCCTGGTCACTCTTTATTCACTTAGCCATTACTTTGATCCATTTTCCGATTTTATATTATTAGTCATACTAGGTGTTAGGATTTTCTGCCATCTTAAATACAAGGGTAATAGTAGTCTTAGTCGGTCAGAATATACCTCTCATTCTGTCCAACTTTGACTGGTATTCTTTTTGTATCTAAGATGGTCAGTATTCCGAATAGTGCGTTTTGTTTTTTTTAGTTTAAGTTGGTTGAAATTCAGTTCTCTATTTCTCCATTAGTTTAGTAATCTTTTTATTTTAATCCTTAGAGCCGAGTTGAATAGGCCCTTATTCATCATTTGCGTAGTGAGTTCGCCAACTCACCGCCGTACCATCTTCCCATTTTTAGAACATAGTAAGCTCTGGTCACTCTTTTTTCAATTAGCAGTTGCTTTGATCCATTGTCCGATTTTATATTATTAGTCATTCTAGGTGTTAGGATTTTCTGCCATCTTAAGTATAACGGTAATAGTAGTCTTAGTTGCTCAGAGTTTACCTCTTAATCTGTCCAACTTTGACTTGTATTCTTTTGTATATAAGATGGCTAGTATTCCGAATAGTGCGTTTTGTTTTACTTGTTTTTTTTTAGATTTGGTTGGTTGCTATTCAGTTCTCTATTTCTCAATTAGGTTTAGTTATTTTTTTATTGTAATCCTTAGAGCTGAGTCGTATAGGCCCTTATTCATCATTTGCGTAGTGAGTTGGTGGTATCATCTCCCCATTTTTAGAACATATTCAGCCCTGGTCACTCTTTTATCACTTAGCCGTTACTTTGATCCATTTTCCGATTTTATATTATTAGTCATACTAGGTGTTAGGATTTTCTGCCATCTTAAATACAAGGGTAATAGTAGTCTTAGTTGGTCAGAATATACCTCTCATTCTGTCCAACTTTGACTGGTATTCTTTTTGTATCTAAGATGGTCAGTATTCCGAATAGTGCGTTTTGTTTTTTTTAGTTTTAGTTGGTTGAAATTCAGTTCTCTATTTCTCCATTAGTTTAGTAATCTTTTTATTTTAATCCTTAGAGCCGAGATGAATAGGCCCTTATTCATCATTTGCGTAGTGAGTTGGTGGTATCATCTCCCCATTTTTAGAACATATTCAGCCCTGGTCACTCTTTTTTCAATTAGCACTTCATTTGATCCATTGTCCGATTTTATATTATTAGTCATTCTAGGTGTTAGGATTTTCTGCCATCTTAAGTATAACGGTAATAGTAGTCTTAGTTGCTCAGAGTTTACCTCTTATTCTGTCCAACTTTGACTTGTATTCTTTTGTATATAAGATGGTTAATATTCTGAATAGTGCGTTTTGTTTTTCTTGTTTTTTTTAGATTTAGTTGGTTGCAATTCAGTTCTCTATTTCTCAACTAGGTTTAGTTATTTTTTTATTGTAATCCTTAGAGCTGAGTCGTATAGGCCCTTATTCATTATTTGCGTAGTGAGTTGGTGGTATCATCTCCTCATTTTTAGAACATATTCAGCCCTGGTCACTCTTTTATCACTTAGCCGTTACTTTGATCCATTTTCCGATTTTATATTATTAGTCATACTAGGTGTTAGGATTTTCTGCCATCTTAAATACAAGGGTAATAGTAGTCTTAGTTGGTCAGAATATACCTCTCATTCTGTCCAACTTTGACTAGTATTCTTTTTGTATCTAATATGGTCAGTATTCCGAATAGTGCGTTTTGTTTTTTTTAGTTTTAGTTGGTTGAAATTCAGTTCTCTATTTCTCCATTAGTTTAGTAATCTTTTTATTTTAATCCTTAGAGCCGAGTCGAATAGGCCCTTATTCATCATTTGCGTAGTGAGTTGGCGGTACCATCTTCCTATTTTTAGAACATAGTAAGCTCTGGTCACTCTTTTTTCAATTAGCAGTTGCTTTGATCCATTGTCTGATTTTAAAATATTTGTCATTCAAGGTGTTAGGATTTTCTGCCATCTTAAGTACAAGGGTAATAGCAGTCTTAGTTGGTCAGAAATTACCTCTCATTCTGTCCAACTTTGACTAGTATTCTTTTTGTATCTAAGATGGTCAGTATTCCGAATAGTGCATTTTGTTTTTTTTAGTTTTAGTTGGTTGAAATTCAGTTCTCTATTTCTCCATTAGTTTAGTAATCTTTTTATTTTAATCCTTAGAGCCTAGTTGAATAGGCCCTTATTCATCATTTGCGTAGTGAGTTCGCCAGATCACCGCCGTACCATCTCCCCATTTTTAGAACATATTCAGCCCTGGTCACTCTTTTATCACTTAGCCGTTACTTTGATCCATTTTCCGATTTTATATTATTAGTCATACTAGGTGTTAGGATTTTCTGCCATCTTAAATACAAGGGTAATAGTAGTCTTAGTTGGTCAGAATATACCTCTCATTCTGTCCAACTTTGACTAGTATTCTTTTTGTATCTAAGATGGTCAGTATTCCGAATAGTGCGTTTTTTTTTTTAGATTTAGTTGGTTGCAATTCAGTTCTCTATTTCTCAATTTGGTTTAGTTATTTTTTTATTGTAATCCTTAGAGCCGAGTCGTATAGGCCCTTATTCATCATTTGCGTAGGGAGTTGGCGGTACCATCCCTATTTTTAGAACATAGTAAGCTCTGGTCACTCTTTTTTCAATTAGCAGTTGCTTTGATCCATTGTCTGATTTTAAAATATTTGTCATTCAAGGTGTTAGGATTTTCTGCCATCTTAAATAAAAGGGTAATAGTAGTCTTAGTCGGTCAGAATATACCTCTCATTCTGTCCAACTTTGACTGGTATTCTTTTTGTATCTAAGATGGTCAGTATTCCGAATAGTGCGTTTTGTTTTTTTTAGTTTAAGTTGGTTGAAATTCAGTTCTCTATTTCTCCATTAGTTTAGTAATCTTTTTATTTTAATCCTTAGAGCCGAGTTGAATAGGCCCTTATTCATCATTTGCGTAGTGAGTTCGCCAACTCACCGCCGTACCATCTTCCCATTTTTAGAACATAGTAAGCTCTGGTCACTCTTTTTTCAATTAGCAGTTGCTTTGATCCATTGTCCGATTTTATATTATTAGTCATTCTAGGTGTTAGGATTTTCTGCTATCTTAAGTATAACGGTTATAGTAGTCTTAGTTGCTCAGAGTTTACCTCTTAATCTGTCCAACTTTGACTTGTATTCTTTTGTATATAAGATGGCTAGTATTCCGAATAGTGCGTTTGGTTTTACTTGTTTTTTTTAGATTTGGTTGGTTGCTATTCAGTTCTCTATTTCTCAATTAGGTTTAGTTATTTTTTTATTGTAATCCTTAGAGCTGAGTCGTATAGGCCCTTATTCATCATTTGCGTAGTGAGTTGGTGGTATCATCTCCCCATTTTTAGAACATATTCAGCCCTGGTCACTTTTTTTTCAATTAGCAGTTGCTTTGATCCATTGTCCGATTTTATATTATTAGTCATTCTCGGTGTTAGATTTTTCTGCCATCTTAAGCATAACGGTAATAGTAGTCTTAGTTGCTCAGAGTTTACCTCTTAATCTGTCCAACTTTGACTTGTATTCTTTTGTATATAAGATGGCTAGTATTCCGAATAGTGCGTTTTGTTTTTCTTGTTTTTTTTAGATTTAGTTGGTTGCAATTCAGTTCTCTATTTCTCAATTTGGTTTAGTTATTTTTTTATTGTAATCCTTAGAGCCGAGTCGTATAGGCCCTTATTCATCATTTGCGTAGGGAGTTGGCGGTACCATCCCTATTTTTAGAACATAGTAAGCTCTGGTCACTCTTTTTTCAATTAGCAGTTGCTTTGATCCATTGTCTGATTTTAAAATATTTGTCATTCAAGGTGTTAGGATTTTCTGCCATCTTAAATAAAAGGGTAATAGTAGTCTTAGTCGGTCAGAATATACCTCTCATTCTGTCCAACTTTGACTGGTATTCTTTTTGTATCTAAGATGGTCAGTATTCCGAATAGTGCGTTTTTTTTTTTTTAGTTTTAGTTGGTTGAAATTCAGTTCTCTATTTCTCCATTAGTTTAGTAATCTTTTTTTTTTAATCCTTAGAGCCGAGTCGAATAGGCCCTTATTCATCATTTGCGTAGTGAGTTGGTGGTATCATCTCCCCATTTTTAGAACATATTCAGCCCTGGTCACTCTTTTTTCAATTAGCACTTCATTTGATCCATTGTCCGATTTTATATTATTAGTCATTCTAGGTGTTAGGATTTTCTGCCATCTTAAGTATAACGGTAATAGTAGTCTTAGTTGCTCAGAGTTTACCTCTTATTCTGTCCAACTTTGACATGTATTCTTTTGTATATAAGATGGTTAATATTCTGAATAGTGCGTTTTGTTTTTCTTGTTTTTTTTAGATTTAGTTGGTTGCAATTCAGTTCTCTATTTCTCAATTAGGTTTAGTTATTTTTTTATTGTAATCCTTAGAGCTGAGTCGTATAGGCCCTTATTCATCATTTGCGTAGTGAGTTGGTGGAATCATCTACTCATTTTTAGAACATATTCAGCCCTGGTCACTCTTTTTTCACTTAGCCGTTACTTTGATCCATTTTCCGATTTTATATTATTAGTCATACTAGGTGTTAGGATTTTCTGCCATCTTAAATACAAGGGTAATAGTAGTCTTAGTTGGTCAGAATATACCTCTCATTCTGTCCAACTTTGACTAGTATTCTTTTTGTATCTAATATGGTCAGTATTCCGAATAGTGCGTTTTGTTTTTTTTAGTTTTAGTTGGTTGAAATTCAGTTGTCTATTTCTCCATTAGTTTAGTAATCTTTTTATTTTAATCCTTAGAGCCGAGTCGAATAGGCCCTTATTCATCATTTGCGTAGTGAGTTGGCGGTACCATCTTTCTATTTTTAGAACATAGTGAGCTCTGGTCACTCTTTTTTCAATTAGCAGTTGCTTTGATCCATTGTCCGATTTTATATTATTAGTCATTTTAGGTGTTAGGATTTTCCGCCATCTTAAGTATAACGGTAATAGTAGTCTTAGTTGCTCAGAGTTTACCTCTTATTCTGTCCAACTTTGACATGTATTCTTTTGTATATAAGATGGTTAATATTCTGAATAGTGCGTTTTGTTTTTCTTGTTTTTTTTAGATTTAGTTGGTTGCAATTCAGTTCTCTATTTCTCAATTAGGTTTAGTTATTTTTTTATTGTAATCCTTAGAGCTGAGTCCTATAGGCCCTTATTCATCATTTGCGTAGTGAGTTGGTGGAATCATCTACTCATTTTTAGAACATATTCAGCCCTGGTCACTCTTTTTTCACTTAGCCGTTACTTTGATCCATTTTCCGATTTTATATTATTAGTCATACTAGGTGTTAGGATTTTCTGCCATCTTAAATACAAGGGTAATAGTAGTCTTAGTTGGTCAGAATATACCTCTCATTCTGTCCAACTTTGACTAGTATTCTTTTTGTATCTAAGATGGTCAGTATTCCGAATAGTGCGTTTTTTTTTTAGATTTAGTTGGTTGCAATTCAGTACTCTATTTCTCAATTTGGTTTAGTTATTTTTTTATTGTAATCCTTAGAGCCGAGTCGTATAGGCCCTTATTCATCATTTGCGTAGTGAGTTAGTGGTATCATCTCTCCATTTTTAGAACATATTCAGCCCTGGTCACTCTTTTTTCAATTAGCACTTCATTTGATCCATTGTCCGATTTTATATTATTAGTCATTTTAGGTGTTAGGATTTTCCGCCATCTTAAGTATAACGGTAATAGTAGTCTTAGTTGCTCAGATTTTACCTCTTATTCTGTCCAACTTTGACTTGTATTCTTTTGTATATAAGATGGTTAGTATTCTGAATAGTGCGTTTTGTTTTCTTGTTTTTTTTAGATTTAATTGGTTGCAATTCAGTTCTCTATTTCTCAATTAGGTTTAGTTATTTTTTTATTGTAATCCTTAGAGCTGAGTACTATAGGCCCTTATTCATCATTTGCGTAGGGAGTTCGCCAACTCACCGCCGTACCATCTTCCCATTTTTAGTACATAGTAAGCTCTGGTCACTCTTTTTACAATTAGCAGTTGCTTTGATCCATTGTCCGATTTTATATTATTAGTCATTCAAGGTGTTAGGATTTTCTGCCATCTTAAGTACAAGGGTAATAGCAGTCTTAGTTGGTCAGAAATTACCTCTCATTCTGTCCAACTTTGACTAGTATTCTTTTTGTATCTAAGATGGTCAGTATTCCGAATAGTGCATTTTGTTTTTTTTAGTTTTAGTTGGTTGAAATTCAGTTCTCTATTTCTCCATTAGTTTAGTAATCTTTTTATTTTAATCCTTAGAGCCTAGTTGAATAGGCCCTTATTCATCATTTGCGTAGTGAGTTCGCCAGATCACCGCCGTACCATCTCCCCATTTTTAGAACATATTCAGCCCTGGTCACTCTTTTATCACTTAGCCGTTACTTTGATCCATTTTCCGATTTTATATTATTAGTCATACTAGGTGTTAGGATTTTCTGCCATCTTAAATACAAGGGTAATAGTAGTCTTAGTTGGTCAGAATATACCTCTCATTCTGTCCAACTTTGACTGGTATTCTTTTTGTATCTAAGATGGTCAGTATTCTGAATAGTGCGTTTTTTTTTTTTAGATTTAGTTGGTTGCAATTCAGTTCTCTATTTCTCAATTTGGTTTAGTTATTTTTTTATTGTAATCCTTAGAGCCGAGTCGTATAGGCCCTTATTCATCATTTGCGTAGGGAGTTGGCGGTACCATCCCTATTTTTAGAACATAGTAAGCTCTGGTCACTCTTTTTTCAATTAGCAGTTGCTTTGATCCATTGTCTGATTTTAAAATATTTGTCATTCAAGGTGTTAGGATTTTCTGCCATCTTAAATACAAGGGTAATAGTAGTCTTAGTCGGTCAGAATATACCTCTCATTCTGTCCAACTTTGACTGGTATTCTTATGTATCTAAGATGGTCAGTATTCCGAATAGTGCGTTTTTTTTTTAGATTTAGTTGGTTGCAATTCAGTACTCTATTTCTCAATTTGGTTTAGTTATTTTTTTATTGTAATCCTTAGAGCCGAGTCGTATAGGCCCTTATTCATCATTTGCGTAGTGAGTTAGTGGTATCATCTCTCCATTTTTAGAACATATTCAGCCCTGGTCACTCTTTTTTCAATTAGCACTTCATTTGATCCATTGTCCGATTTTATATTATTAGTCATTTTAGGTGTTAGGATTTTCCGCCATCTTAAGTATAACGGTAATAGTAGTCTTAGTTGCTCAGATTTTACCTCTTATTCTGTCCAACTTTGACTTGTATTCTTTTGTATATAAGATGGTTAGTATTCTGAATAGTGCGTTTTGTTTTCTTGTTTTTTTTAGATTTAGTTGGTTGCAATTCAGTTCTCTATTTCTCAATTAGGTTTAGTTATTTTTTTATTGTAATCCTTAGAGCTGAGTACTATAGGCCCTTATTCATCATTTGCGTAGGGAGTTCGCCAACTCACCGCCGTACCATCTTCCCATTTTTAGTACATAGTAAGCTCTGGTCACTCTTTTTACAATTAGCAGTTGCTTTGATCCATTGTCCGATTTTATATTATTAGTCATTCTAGGTGTTAGGATTTTCTGCCATCTTAAGTATAACGGTAATAGTAGTCTTAGTTGCTCAGATTTTACCTCTTATTCTGTCCAACTTTGACTTGTATTCTTTTGTATATAAGATGGTTAGTATTCCGAATAGTGTGTTTTGTTTTTCTTGTTTTTTTTAGATTTAGTTGGTTGCAATTCAGTTCTCTATTTCTCAATTAGGTTTAGTTATTTTTTTATTGTAATCCTTAGAGCCGAGTCGAATAGGCCTTTATTCATCATTTGCGTAGTGAGTTGGCGGTACCATCTTCCTATTTTTAGAACATAGTAAGCTCTGGTCACTCTTTTTTCAATTAGCAGTTGCTTTGATCCATTGTCTGATTTTAATAGATTTGTCATTCAAGGTGTTAGGATTTTCTGCCATCTTAAGTACAAGGGTAATAGCAGTCTTAGTTGGTCAGAATATACCTCTCATTCTGTCCAACTTTGACTGGTATTCTTTTTGTATCTAAGATGGTCAGTATTCCGAATAGTGCATTTTTTTTTTTAGATTTAGTTAGTTGCAATTCAGTTCTCTATTTCTCAATTTGGTTTAGTTATTTTTTTATTGCAATCCTTAGAGCCGAGTCGTATAGGCCCTTATTCATCATTTGCGTAGTGAGTTGGCGGTACCATCCCTATTTTTAGAACATAGTAAGCTCTGGTCACTCTTTTTTCAATTAGCAGTTGCTTTGATCCATTGTCCGATTTTATATTATTAGTCATTCTAGGTGTTAGGATTTTCTGCCATCTTAAGTATAACGGTAATAGTAGTCTTAGTTGCTCAGAGTTTACCTCTTAATCTGTCCAACTTTGACTTGTATTCTTTTGTATATAAGATGGCTAGTATTCCGAATAGTGCGTTTTGTTTTTCTTGTTTTTTTTAGATTTAGTTGGTTGCAATTCAGTTCTCTATTTCTCAATTAGGTTTAGTTATTTTTTTATTGTAATCCTTAGAGCTGAGTCGTATAGGCCCTTATTCATCATTTGCGTAGTGAGTTGGTGGAATCATCTCCTCATTTTTAGAACATATTCAGCCCTGGTCACTCTTTTTTCACTTAGCCATTACTTTGATCCATTTTCCGATTTTATATTATTAGTCATACTAGGTGTTAGGATTTTCTGCCATCTTAAATACAAGGGTAATAGTAGTCTTAGTTGGTCAGAATATACCTCTCATTCTGTACAACTTTGACTGGTATTCTTTTTGTATCTAAGATGGTCAGTATTCCGAATAGTGCGTTTTGTTTTTTTTAGTTTTAGTTGGTTGAAATTCAGTTCTCTATTTCTCCATTAGTTTAGTAATCTTTTTTTTTAATCCTTAGAGCCGAGTCGAATAGGCCCTTATTCATCATTTGCGTAGTGAGTTGGTGGTATCATCTCCCCATTTTTAGAACATATTCAGCCCTGGTCACTCTTTTTTCAATTAGCACTTCATTTGATCCATTGTCCGATTTTATATTATTAGTCATTCTAGGTGTTAGGATTTTCTGCCACCTTAAGTATAACGGTAATAGTAGTCTTAGTTGCTCAGAGTTTACCTCTTATTCTGTCCAACTTTGACTTGTATTCTTTTGTATATAAGATGGTTAGTATTCCGAATAGTGTGTTTTGTTTTTCTTGTTTTTTTTAGATTTAGTTGGTTGCAATTCAGTTCTCTATTTCTCAATTAGGTTTAGTTATTTTTTTATTGTAATCCTTAGAGCCGAGTCAAATAGGCCCTTATTCATCATTTGCGTAGTGAGTTGGTGGAATCATCTCCTCATTTTTAGAACATATTCAGCCCTGGTCACTCTTTTTTCACTTAGCCATTACTTTGATCCATTTTCCGATTTTATATTATTAGTCATACTAGGTGTTAGGATTTTCTGCCATCTTAAATACAAGGGTAATAGTAGTCTTAGTTGGTCAGAATATACCTCTCATTCTGTCCAACTTTGACTGGTATTCTTTTTGTATCTAAGATGGTCAGTATTCCGAATAGTGCGTTTTGTTTTTTTTAGTTTTAGTTGGTTGAAATTCAGTTCTCTATTTCTCCATTAGTTTAGTAATCTTTTTTTTTTAATCCTTAGAGCCGAGTCGAATAGGCCCTTATTCATCATTTGCGTAGTGAGTTGGTGGTATCATCTCCCCATTTTTAGAACATATTCAGCCCTGGTCACTCTTTTTTCAATTAGCACTTCATTTTATCCATTGTCTGATTTTATATTATTAGTCATTTTAGGTGTTAGGATTTTCTGCCATCTTAAGTATAACGGTAATAGTAGTCTTAGTTGCTCAGAGTTTACCTCTTATTCTGTCCAACTTTGACTTGTATTCTTTTGTATATAAGATGGTTAGTATTCCGAATAGTGCATTTTGTTTTTCTTGTTTTTTTTAGATTTAGTTGGTTGCAATTTAGTTCTCTATTTCTCAATTAGGTTTAGTTATTTTTTTATTGTAATCCTTAGAGCTGAGTCGTATAGGCCCTTATTCATCATTTGCGTAGTGAGTTGGTGGAATCATCTCCTCATTTTTAGAACATATTCAGCCCTGGTCACTCTTTTTTCACTTAGCCATTACTTTGATCCATTTTCCGATTTTATATTATTAGTCATACTAGGTGTTAGGATTTTCTGCCATCTTAAATACAAGGGTAATAGTAGTCTTAGTTGGTCAGAATATACCTCTCATTCTGTCCAACTTTGACTGGTATTCTTTTTGTATCTAAGATGGTCAGTATTCCGAATAGTGCGTTTTGTTTTTTTTAGTTTTAGTTGGTTGAAATTCAGTTCTCTATTTCTCCATTAGTTTAGTAATCTTTTTTTTTTAATCCTTAGAGCCGAGTCGAATAGGCCCTTATTCATCATTTGCGTAGTGAGTTGGTGGTATCATCTCCCCATTTTTAGAACATATTCAGCCCTGGTCACTCTTTTTTCAATTAGCACTTCATTTTATCCATTGTCTGATTTTATATTATTAGTCATTTTAGGTGTTAGGATTTTCTGCCATCTTAAGTATAACGGTAATAGTAGTCTTAGTTGCTCAGAGTTTACCTCTTATTCTGTCCAACTTTGACTTGTATTCTTTTGTATATAAGATGGTTAGTATTCCGAATAGTGCATTTTGTTTTTCTTGTTTTTTTTAGATTTAGTTGGTTGCAATTTAGTTCTCTATTTCTCAATTAGGTTTAGTTATTTTTTTATTGTAATCCTTAGAGCCGAGTCGAATAGGCCCTTATTCATCATTTGCGTAGTGAGTTGGCGGTACCATCTTTCTATTTTTAGAACATAGTAAGCTCTGGTCACTCTTTTTTCAATTAGCAGTTGCTTTGATCCATTGTCTGATTTTAAAATATTTGTCATTCAAGGTGTTAGGATTTTCTGCCATCTTAAGTACAAGGGTAATAGCAGTCTTAGTTGGTCAGAATATACCTCTCATTCTGACCAACTTTGACTGGTATTCTTTTTGTATCTAAGATGGTCAGTATTCTGAATACTGCGTTTTTTTTTTTAGATTTAGTTGGTTGCAATTCAGTTCTCTATTTCTCAATTTGGTTTAGTTATTTTTTTATTGTAATCCTTAGAGCCGAGTCGTATCGGCCCTTATTCATCATTTGCGTAGTGAGTTGGTGGTATCATCTCCTCATTTTTAGAACATATTCAGCCCTGGTCACTCTTTTTTCACTTAGCCGTTACTTTGATCCATTTTCTGATTTTATATTATTAGTCATTGTAGGTGTTAGGATTTTCTTCCATCTTAAATACAAGGGTAATAGTAGTCTTAGTTGGTCAGAATATACCTCTCATTCTGTCCAACTTTGACTAGTATTCTTTTTGTATCTAATATGGTCAGTATTCCGAATAGTGCGTTTTGTTTTTTTTAGTTTTAGTTGGTTGAAATTCAGTTCTCTATTTCTCCATTAGTTTAGTAATTTTTTTATTTTAATCCTTAGAGCCGAGTCGAATAGGCCCTTATTCATCATTTGCATAGTGAGTTGGCGCTACCATCTTCCTATTTTTAGAACATAGTAAGCTCTGGTCACTCTTTTTTCAATTAGCAGTTGCTTTGATCCATTGTCTGATTTTAAAATATTTGTCATTCAAGGTGTTAGGATTTTCTGCCATCTTAAGTACAAGGGTAATAGCAGTCTTAGTTGGTCAGAATATACCTCTCATTCTGTCCAACTTTGACTGGTATTCTTTTTGTATCTAAGATGGTCAGTATTCTGAATAGTGCGTTTTTTTTTTTAGATTTAGTTGGTTGCAATTCAGTTCTCTATTTCTCAATTTGGTTTAGTTATTTTTTTATTGTAATCCTTAGAGCCGAGTCGTATAGGCCCTTATTCATCATTTGCGTAGTGAGTTGGCGGTTCCATTCCTATTTTTAGAACATAGTAAGCTCTGGTCACTCTTTTTTCAATTAGCAGTTGCTTTGATCCATTGTCTGATTTTAAAATATTTGTCATTCAAGGTGTTAGGATTTTCTGCCATCTTAAGTACAAGGGTAATAGCAGTCTTAGTTGGTCAGAATATACCTCTCATTCTGTCCAACTTTGACTGGTATTCTTTTTGTATCTAAGATGGTCAGTATTCCGAATAGTGTGTTTTGTTTTTTTTAGTTTTAGTTGGTTGAAATTCAGTTCTCTATTTCTCCATTAGTTTAGTAATCTTTTTATTTTAATCCTTAGAGCCGAGTCGAATAGGCCCTTATTCATCATTTGCGTAGTGAGCTGGCGGTACCATCTTCCTATTTTTAGAACATAGTAAGCTCTGGTCACTCTTTTTTCAATTAGCACTTCATTTGATCCATTGTCCGATTTTATATTATTAGTCATTTTAGGTGTTAGGATTTTCTGCCATCTTAAGTACAAGGGTAATAGTAGTCTTAGTTGGTCAGAATATACCTCTTATTCTGTCCAACTTTGACTTGTATTCTTTTGTATATAAGATGGTTAGTATTCCAAATAGTGTGTTTTGTTTTTCTTGTTTTTTTTTATTTAGTTGGTTGCAATTCAGTTCTCTATTTCTCAATTAGGTTTAGTTATTTTTTTATTGTAATCCTTAGAGCCGAGTCGAATAGGCCCTTATTCATCATTTGTGTAGTGAGTTGGCGGTACCATCTTCCTATTTTTAGAACATAGTAAGCTCTGGTCGCTCTTTTTCAATTAGCAGTTGCTTTGATCCATTGTCTGATTTTAAAATATTTGTCATTCAAGGTGTTAGGATTTTCTGCCATCTTAAGTACAAGGGTAATAGCAGTCTTAGTTGGTCAGAATATACCTCTCATTCTGTCCATCTTTGACTGGTATTCTTTTTGTATCTAAGATGGTCAGTATTCTGAATACTGCGTTTTTTTTTTTAGATTTAGTTGGTTGCAATTCAGTTCTCTATTTCTCAATTTGGTTTAGTTATTTTTTTATTGTAATCCTTAGAGCCGAGTCGTATAGGCCCTTATTCATCATTTGCGTAGTGAGTTGGTGGTATCATCTCCTCATTTTTAGAACATATTCAGCCCTGGTCACTCTTTTTTCACTTAGCCGTTACTTTGATCCATTGTCCGATTTTAAATTATTAGTCATTTTAGGTGTTAGGATTTTCTGCCATCTTAAGTATAACGGTAATAGTAGTCTTAGTTGCTCAGAGTTTACCTCTTATTCTGTCCAACTTTGACTTGTATTCTTTTGTATATAAGATGGTTAGTATTCCAAATAGTGTGTTTTGTTTTTCTTGTTTTTTTTAGATTTAGTTGGTTGCAATTCAGTTCTCTATTTCTCAATTAGGTTTAGTTATTTTTTTATTGTAATCCTTAGAGCCGAGTCGAATAGGCCCTTATTCATCATTTGTGTAGTGAGTTGGCGGTACCATCTTCCTATTTTTAGAACATAGTAAGCTCTGGTCACTCTTTTTCAATTAGCAGTTGCTTTGATCCATTGTCTGATTTTAAAATATTTGTCATTCAAGGTGTTAGGATTTTCTGCCATCTTAAGTACAAGGGTAATAGCAGTCTTAGTTGGTCAGAATATACCTCTCATTCTGTCCAACTTTGACTGGTATTCTTTTTGTATCTAAGATGGTCAGTATTCTGAATAGTGCGTTTTTTTTTTTTAGATTTAGTTGGTTGCAATTTAGTTCTCTATTTCTCAATTTGGTTTAGTTATTTTTTTATTGTAATCCTTAGAGCGGAGTCATATAGGCCCTTATTCATCATTTGCGTAGTGAGTTGGCGGTTCCATCCCTATTTTTAGAACATAGTAAGCTCTGGTCACTCTTTTTTCAATTAGCAGTTGCTTTGATCCATTGTCTGATTTTAAAATATTTGTCATTCAAGGTGTTAGGATTTTCTGCCATCTTAAGTACAAGGGTAATAGCAGTCTTAGTTGGTCAGAATATACCTCTCATTCTGTCCAACTTTGACTGGTATTCGTTTTGTATCTAAGATGGTCAGTATTCCGAATAGTGCGTTTTTTTTTTTAGATTTAGTTGGTTGCAATTCAGTTCTCTATTTCTCAATTTGGTTTAGTTATTTTTTTATTGTAATCCTTAGAGCCGAGTCGTATAGGCCCTTATTCATCATTTGCGTAGTGAGTTGGCGGTTCCATCCCTATTTTTAGAACATAGTAAGCTCTGGTCACTCTTTTTTCAATTAGCAGTTGCTGTGATCCATTGTCTGATTTTAAAATATTTGTCATTCAAGGTGTTAGGATTTTCTGCCATCTTAAGTACAAGGGTAATAGCAGTCTTAGTTGGTCAGAATATACCTCTCATTCTGTCCAACTTTGACTGGTATTCTTTTTGTATCTAAGATGGTCAGTATTCCGAATAGTGGGTTTTTTTTTTTAGATTTAGTTGGTTGCAATTCAGTTCTCTATTTCTCAATTTGGTTTAGTTATTTTTTTATTGTAATCCTTAGAGCCGAGTCATATAGGCCCTTATTCATCATTTGCGTAGTGAGTTGGCGGTACCATCCCTATTTTTAGAACATAGTAATCTCTGGTCACTCTTTTTTCAATTAGCACTTCATTTATCCATTGTCCGATTTTATATTATTAGTCATACTAGGTGTTAGGATTTTCTGCCATCTTAAATACAAAGGTAATAGTAGTCTTAGTTGCTCAGAGTTTACCTCTTAATCTGTCCAACTTTGACTAGTATTCTTTTTGTATCTAAGATGGTCAGTATGCCGAATAGTGCATTTTGTTTTTATTAGTTTTAGTTGGTTGAAATTCAGTTCTCTATTTCTCCATTAGTTTAGTAATCTTTTTATTTTAATCCTTAGAGCCGAGTTGAATAGGCCCTTATTCATCATTTGCGTAGTGAGTTCGCCAGATCACTGCCGTACCATCTTACCATTTTTAGAACATAGTAAGCTCTGGTCACTCTTTTTTCAATTAGCAGTTGCTTTGATCCATTGTCCGATTTTATATTATTAGTCATTCTAGGTGTTAGATTTTTCTGCCATCTTAAGTATAACGGTAATAGTAGTCTTAGTTGCTCAGAGTTTACCTCTTAATCTGTCCAACTTTGACTTGTATTCTTTTGTATATAAGATGGCTAGTATTCCGAATAGTGCGTTTTGTTTTTCTTGTTTTTTTTAGATTTAGTTGGTTGAAATTCAGTTCTCTATTTCTCAATTAGGTTTAGTTATTTTTTTATTGTAATCCTTAGAGCTGAGTCGTATAGGCCCTTATTCATCATTTGCGTAGTGAGTTGGTGGAATCATCTACTCATTTTTAGAGCATATTCAGCCCTGGTCACTCTTTTTTCACTTAGCCATTACTTTGATCCATTTTCCGATTTTATATTATTAGTCATACTAGGTGTTAGGATTTTCTGCCATCTTAAATACAAGGGTAATAGTAGTCTTAGTTGGTCAGAATATACCTCTCATTCTGTCCAACTTTTACTGGTATTCTTTTTGTATCTAAGATGGTCAGTATTCCGAATAGTGCGTTTTGTTTTTTTTAGTTTAAGTTGGTTGAAATTCAGTTCTCTATTTCTCCATTAGTTTAGTAATCTTTTTATTTTAATCCTTAGAGCCGAGTTGAATAGGCCCTTATTCATCATTTGCGTAGTGAGTTCGCCAACTCACCGCCGTACCATCTTCCCATTTTTAGAACATAGTAAGCTCTGGTCACTCTTTTTTCAATTAGCAGTTGCTTTGATCCATTGTCCAACTTTATATTATTAGTCATTCTAGGTGTTAGGATTTTCTGCCATCTTAAGTATAACGGTAATAGTAGTCTTAGTTGCTCTGAGTTTACCTCTTAATCTGTCCAACTTTGACTTGTATTCTTTTGTATATAAGATGGCTAGTATTCCGAATAGTGCGTTTTGTTTTACTTGTTTTTTTTAGATTTGGTTGGTTGCTATTCAGTTCTCTATTTCTCAATTAGGTTTAGTTATTTTTTTATTGTAATCCTTAGAGCTGAGTCGTATAGGCCCTTATTCATCATTTGCGTAGTGAGTTGGTGGTATCATCTCCCCATTTTTAGAACATAGTAAGCTCTGGTCACTCTTTTATCACATAGCAGTTGCTTTGATCCATTGTCTGATTTTAAAATATTTGTCATTCAAGGTGTTAGGATTTTCTGCCATCTTAAGTACAAGTGTAATAGCAGTCTTAGTTGGTCAGAATATACCTCTCATTCTGTCCAACTTTGACTGGTATTCTTTTTGTATCTAAGATGGTCAGTATTCCGAATAGTGCGTTTTTTTTATAGATTTAGTTGGTTGCAATTCAGTACTCTATTTCTCAATTTGGTTTAGTTATTTTTTTATTGTAATCCTTAGAGCCGAGTCGTATAGGCCCTTATTCATCATTTGCGTAGTGAGTTGGTGGAATCATCTTCCTATTTTTAGAACATAGTAAGCTCTGGTCACTCTTTTTTCAATTAGCAGTTGCTTTGATCCATTGTCTGATTTTAAAATATTTGTCATTCAAGGTGTTAGGATTTTCTGCCATCTTAAGTACAAGGGTAATAGCAGTCTTAGTTGGTCAGAATATACCTCTCATTCTGTCCAACTTTGACTGGTATTCTTTTTGTATCTAAGATGGTCAGTATTCCGAATAGTGCGTTTTTTTTTTTAGATTTAGTTGGTTGCAATTCAGTTCTCTATTTCTCAATTTAGTTTAGTTATTTTTTTATTGTAATCCTTAGAGCCGAGTCGTATCGGCCCTTATTCATCATTTGCGTAGTGAGTTGGTGGTATCATCTCCTCATTTTTAGAACATATTCAGCCCTGGTCACTCTTTTTTCACTTAGCCGTTACTTTGATCCATTTTCCGATTTTATATTATTAGTCATTGTAGGTGTTAGGATTTTCTGCCATCTTAAATACAAGGGTAATAGTAGTCTTAGTTGCTCAGAGTTTACCTCTTAATCTGTCCAACTTTGACTTGTATTCTTTTGTATATAAGATGGCTAGTATTCCGAATAGTGCGTTTTGTTTTTCTTGTTTTTTTTAGATTTAGTTGGTTGCAATTCAGTTCTCTATTTTTCAATTAGGTTTAGTTATTTTTTTATTGTAATCCTTAGAGCTGAGTCGTATAGGCCCTTATTCATCATTTGCGTAGTGAGTTGGTGGAATCATCTCCTCATTTTTAGAACATATTCAGCCCTGGTCACTCTTTTTTCAATTAGCACTTCATTTGATCCATTGTCCGATTTTATATTATTAGTCATTTTAGGTGTTAGGATTTTCTGCCATCTTAAGTATAACGGTAATAGTAGTCTTAGTTGCTCAGAGTTTACCTCTTATTCTGTCCAACTTTGACTTGTATTCTTTTGTATATAAGATGGTTAGTATTCTGAATAGTGCGTTTTGTTTTTCTTGTTTTTTTTAGATATAGTTGGTTGCCATTCAGTTCTCTATTTCTCAATTTGGTTTAGTTATTTTTTTATTGTAATCCTTAGAGCCGAGTCGTATAGGCCCTTATTCATCATTTGCGTAGTGAGTTGGCGGTTCCATTCCTATTTTTAGAACATAGTAAGCTCTGGTCACTCTTTTTTCAATTAGCAGTTGCTTTGATCCATTGTCTGATTTTAAAATATTTGTCATTCAAGGTGTTAGGATTTTCTGCCATCTTAAGTACAAGGGTAATAGCAGTCTTAGTTGGTCAGAATATACCTCTCATTCTGTCCAACTTTGACTGGTATTCTTTTTGTATCTAAGATGGTCAGTATTCCGAATAGTGCGTTTTGTTTTTTTTAGTTTTAGTTGGTTGAAATTCAGTTCTCTATTTCTCCATTAGTTTAGTAATCTTTTTATTTTAATCCTTAGAGCCGAGTCGAATAGGCCCTTATTCATCATTTGCGTAGTGAGCTGGCGGTACCATCTTCCTATTTTTAGAACATAGTAAGCTCTGGTCACTCTTTTTTCAATTAGCACTTCATTTGATCCATTGTCCGATTTTATATTATTAGTCATTTTAGGTGTTAGGATTTTCTGCCATCTTAAGTACAAGGGTAATAGTAGTCTTAGTTGGTCAGAATATACCTCTTATTCTGTCCAACTTTGACTTGTATTCTTTTGTATATAAGATGGTTAGTATTCCAAATAGTGTGTTTTGTTTTTCTTGTTTTTTTTTATTTAGTTGGTTGCAATTCAGTTCTCTATTTCTCAATTAGGTTTAGTTATTTTTTTATTGTAATCCTTAGAGCCGAGTTGAATAGGCCCTTATTCATCATTTGTGTAGTGAGTTGGCGGTACCATCTTCCTATTTTTAGAACATAATAAGCTCTGGTCACTCTTTTTCAATTAGCAGTTGCTTTGATCCATTGTCTGATTTTAAAATATTTGTCATTCAAGGTGTTAGGATTTTCTGCCATCTTAAGTACAAGGGTAATAGCAGTCTTAGTTGGTCAGAATATACCTCTCATTCTGTCCATCTTTGACTGGTATTCTTTTTGTATCTAAGATGGTCAGTATTCTGAATACTGCGTTTTTTTTTTTAGATTTAGTTGGTTGCAATTCAGTTCTCTATTTCTCAATTTGGTTTAGTTATTTTTTTATTGTAATCCTTAGAGCCGAGTCGTATAGGCCCTTATTCATCATTTGCGTAGTGAGTTGGTGGTATCATCTCCTCATTTTTAGAACATATTCAGACCTGGTCACTCTTTTTTCACTTAGCCGTTACTTTGATCCATTGTCCGATTTTAAATTATTAGTCATTTTAGGTGTTAGGATTTTCTGCCATCTTAAGTATAACGGTAATAGTAGTCTTAGTTGCTCAGAGTTTACCTCTTATTCTGTCCAACTTTGACTTGTATTCTTTTGTATATAAGATGGTTAGTATTCCAAATAGTGTGTTTTGTTTTTCTTGTTTTTTTTTTGATTTAGTTGGTTGCAATTCAGTTCTCTATTTCTCAATTAGGTTTAGTTATTTTTTTATTGTAATCCTTAGAGCCGAGTCGAATAGGCCCTTATTCATCATTTGTGTAGTGAGTTGGCGGTACCATCTTCCTATTTTTAGAACATAGTAAGCTCTGGTCACTCTTTTTCAATTAGCAGTTGCTTTGATCCATTGTCTGATTTTAAAATATTTGTCATTCAAGGTGTTAGGATTTTCTGCCATCTTAAGTACAAGGGTAATAGCAGTCTTAGTTGGTCAGAATATACCTCTCATTCTGTCCAACTTTGACTGGTATTCTTTTTGTATCTAAGATGGTCAGTATTCTGAATAGTGCGTTTTTTTTTTTTAGATTTAGTTGGTTGCAATTTAGTTCTCTATTTCTCAATTTGGTTTAGTTATTTTTTTATTGTAATCCTTAGAGCGGAGTCATATAGGCCCTTATTCATCATTTGCGTAGTGAGTTGGCGGTTCCATCCCTATTTTTAGAACATAGTAAGCTCTGGTCACTCTTTTTTCAATTAGCAGTTGCTTTGATCCATTGTCTGATTTTAAAATATTTGTCATTCAAGGTGTTAGGATTTTCTGCCATCTTAAGTACAAGGGTAATAGCAGTCTTAGTTGGTCAGAATATACCTCTCATTCTGTCCAACTTTGACTGGTATTCTTTTTGTATCTAAGATGGTCAGTATTCCGAATAGTGCGTTTTTTTTTTTAGATTTAGTTGGTTGCAATTCAGTTCTCTATTTCTCAATTTGGTTTAGTTATTTTTTTATTGTAATCCTTAGAGCCGAGTCGTATAGGCCCTTATTCATCATTTGCGTAGTGAGTTGGCGGTTCCATCCCTATTTTTAGAACATAGTAAGCTCTGGTCACTCTTTTTTCAATTAGCAGTTGCTTTGATCCATTGTCTGATTTTAAAATATTTGTCATACTAGGTGTTAGGATTTTCTGCCATCTTAAGTACAAGGGTAATAGCAGTCTTAGTTGGTCAGAATATACCTCTCATTCTGTCCAACTTTGACTGGTATTCTTTTTGTATCTAATATGGTCAGTATTCCGAATAGTGCGTTTTGTTTTTTTTAGTTTTAGTTGGTTGAAATTCAGTTCTCTATTTCTCCATTAGTTTAGTAATCTTTTTATTTTAATCCTTAGAGCCGA